>CM071941.1:10592500-11835000 GCA_036784905.1 Acrossocheilus fasciatus
GCATTCAGTTACGCTAGAGTTCAGTCTCAGCCTGGAGCCAATGCTTCCGCCTGAACTTTACCATTTTACCAGACCATGTGTCACAGAATCCGGTGCACTGTCATGATCAAGGAGGAAAAAGCTTTGAAACAACAAAATAGTTCTGCCTTGAAAAACAGCATTATTTGTAAAACACAGTAAAGACTTCGAGAACCCAAAACTGGACTTTTGTGGCTTTTAGTCCATAGTTTTAAGATCATGTACTGTATATGCATGAAACTTTTAGCAGATATTAGATATTCTCTTCTGGGATAATTTTGTCATATAAAATGCTTATTAATACCATCTAACAGCTAGTAGCACATCATGGTTTGTGGCTGTGACGTAACTTGAGCCTATTGGCCATCTATAAAAACCAGCTTTTTGACATGCACATTTCAAAAGGAAATACGTCACACACAGGCAAGAAAAACTGCATTTGACAAGTCATTTCAAGTGGAATTTAAAGCGAGATGCAAGATTGCTGACGTATGTGAATGATGTATGAGCGATGTAAGAAACCATTTTAAATCGAAGAATAGAAAAATGTAGATCAGCACATCTGGATATTGCTGTGTGTCTGGAGGGTGTGTGAGTGTGTTTGGTGCTGAGGTAGGCCTGTGCGTGTGTATTGCGCAATGTCGTCTAAAAGATGACAGACTACTCAGGTCTCGCCTGTCTCTGTAACTCAGTGACTCAAGGGTTTGTGGGTCAAAGGGCAAAATACAGCTTCCTTTTAAGGGTGAGGACACTTCCACAATACTGATACTGTTATACAATATGACATAATTTTGTACTGATAAATTTGATTATTTCATATCTCAAAATGAGAGAAAAACTTTCTCATAAAACTTAATGTATATGTATCATGTATATATATATATATAGAGAGAGAGAGAGAGAGAGAGAGAGAGAGAGAGAGAGAGAGATGTATAATATAATAATAATAATATTTATTTATCCACATAGCTAATATTTCATACATTCTTGACCATTTTTCAGAATTAGAAACATTCATTTAAGTACAGTATGTCCAGTTTTTTGACTGGTAGTGAAGGAAATCTGATAATTACTACTATAGAGGGCATTCCCATTCATAGCACTGTCAGAGATAATATATGGTTATACTGTATATATGCAATCATGTAATTTACACTAATATGCAACTGACTACTTCGGCTTTCATGTCAAGTCAAATAAAATGACACAACTCCCGATTGCCTGATTATGTGGCTAGTGAGTATGACACAAACCACTAATCTAGGATGACGAAAAATGAAAATATAAAGGAAAATCAAGAATGTCATAGTAATGTACAGTACAACATATGCCACGCCACAGGCAAGCCAGTAAACGACAGTCACAGTACATTCAGAAACCATGATTATTCATTTCCTCTACACCAGGATTGACTCATGCAGATCTGACTAATGTCATATGAGCTAATGACCCCAAAGACTTTTAACCAAGGACTTTTCACTAACCTTTTTAGGGTAGAAAAGATTTTGCATACTCGTCTTTTTGCTTTTGGTTATCTGACTGTCAATCCCAGTATGCTAAACTCTCAGATTGACTCTGGTGGGTAACATCAGCTGCACATCTCTATCATATCTGATTTTAGGGCCTGTCCATCAAAACATAGCCCAGAATACCAGAGAACAATGATACACTTCTATGGCAGAGTAAAGACGGTGTAAGCATTTACTATATAAAAACGGCCCTAAACAAGAGCTTTTTCAGATCTGATATTTATCTTTAATGCAAATTATAAATAATTGACAAATGAAATTCCCTCAAAATCTATGGCTATTGTACTGCTCTAAATATTGCTGAAGCATATAGTACTGTGTGTATATACTATTGCATGCATATAATATCAAGATGACTTACTTGTTAACATGAACAATCCTTGAGCTAAACTTGAACTTCCATTTAGTATGATGGATGATGGTCATAATATCATGTGACAAATACAGTAAGGTCATATATGACAACAAATACTTTTTTGTACAATGTCTTCAATTACACTTGCTTTTTTTAATTAACAGGGCAGAAAACAGTACATGCAGTACTACTGTTTTGTGTAAAATGTCTAACAAAAGTCCAATTAAGATAAAGTTGGACTGTTGCATACTGAACGTTTTGCCAAATGTGAGTATCCAGTACAGGCTACATACTTCAGAAACAGAATGAGTGGTATAGCGTTATGTTATCAAAACACAGCCTATTTTAGTGCTACTTTAAATTCTCCATATGGTGGCAGTACATCCCAATGATCTCAGTATTTGACAGCCGCAGAAATATCGTGCTGTTGCTAGAGGGCGCTGTTGAGCCATATTTTGCTACTGTCCTGTTTAGGATCACAACGCAAACAAAAACAACACAAACTAGTGGATTTCAAGGAAATAAAAAACAGAGATTCTTCATTAGAAACGCCATTACTGCACCTGCCCAGTACAGTACACAAAATATCTATCTACACAGAGCTTGCTTACATAGAAACAAATGTAGTACAATGTGCTTAAGTTCATTAATGTATTTTTATTTCTTTGTTTGGACTATTTATTTATGCTATATTTTTATTTGTTTATTTATGCAATAAATCCATTATTATTATTTTGATTGTTTGTTTGTTTTAAAAATCCATTAGATTACATTATTAATAATAATAATTTGTTTTGACGCTTACTCTTTTCACTCGTTTTTTTCTCACTTCACCTTATTAACTGTCTTGTCTATTTTTTACTTTAGCACTTAAATACTTAAAATACTTTCATGTCAATGATATCAAGTTTTTAATAGAGATAATAAGCAATACTGTAGCTCTACTCAGTTGAATCATATTTTTAATTATTGTTATATTGTAATCATTTTAACTATAAATTGCTGCAAAACGCATGTATAGGCTATTACATGCAACTTGGAAATGCTTTAGTCCTTGAAATGTACAGTTATTCGTCATGCCGATAAAGCACATTAAATTGAAGAATAATTGAGAGAGAGTGATGAAGGGAAAGCACTGACCAAACCTAATAAAATACAATTAAGTGTTCTCCATTACGCCATTATGCCATTATTCCATTAGGAGAGAGACAGAGAGAGGGAGCGAGCGAGAGACCCGCACTTATAACTCCGCCTCCGGCTTCATCCGAGCTGCATTCTTTATTCCTGTAGTCTTTACTCTGGAGAAAAGGGAAGAGGAGGGGAGGAGGAACACGCGCCGGTAGTGGGATGGACGGGTAAAGCATGGAGTCGCGCATATTTGAGCTGCCAGAGGCGAGACGAGCACTTCACAGATGAATGACTGACGGGTCGCTCTTCTCAGACGCCCCCTACAAATCCCAGACCCCATTCATTACCTTAAATAACGACTGAACACCGAGTTCGGGATATTTCTGACTTTCTGTAACGGCTGAGCGCCGCTCTTAAGATTTTTTGAGCATCTGGACACATCGCTGAGGAAACCATGGAGACGGATTCATCCCAGTTAGCGAGTAACGGAGCGAATGAAAGTGAGCCTCTACCGGTGGACTATCCCGGAGGAGAGATGCCAGCCTCTCTCGGTGTCCGGAGAGGCTCCAGCGTGAAGAAACATCACCACAAACACAACCTGAAGCACCGCTACGAGCTGTTCGAAACCCTCGGGAGAGGAACATATGGAAAAGTAAAGAAAGCCATAGAGAGGCACACTGGACGAGTGGTGAGTCGACCAACACGCAATGACCCAAAAATTGCTCTTTCAAAGCTCAAGAGATCTTATTAAGTCCTTAGATAGGTATCAATTTCGTTTCAGATGTTTCTCCTACTCTAAAATTCTTTCAAACACAGAGCTATAAAATGCAGATGAGTTGCATGAACCAGTTTATTTGGTTTTGCTTCTTGAGCATCTTGAGTGTTGAAGTCTTGAAAAATGTGGTGTTTTTCCCCATCACTCTTAGAAATAAAGGTGATTATTTCTATACAGTGATGCCACAGAAGAAGCATTTTGGCCTCCCCAAAGAACTTTTTTTCTTAGTGTGAAGAACATGTTAATAATCTAAACAACATTTTCCACTATAAAGAACCTTTTGTGGAATGGAAAGGTTCCATGGATCTTATAAGTTCTTTATGGAACCATCAGTGTCAATAAAGAACCTTTATTTTTAAGAGTGATCATGGAGAAGCGGAAGATGAGAGAATGTTTCTGTTTCATCTCATTACCCTATTGGATTGAACAGAGATCTCGTTTGTGATTATCCTTTCATATGGGAGATGTTGTGTGGGTTTCACTTGATATCAGTTGACCTGATTAAACATTCCTTTGAAACTTTGGTGAAAGTAAATGCGCCCCTTAATGGCCATCATTACATGCGTAATTTCACAGGGCAAGTGCTGTCTTCCGTCCCTTAGTAACAGGGGTCAGCTCATTTAAGTCATCTAGAAGTTGAGCAGGTCAAAGGTTTCAAAGCATGAGAGGTATGTTTATGTCGCAAGTAACCTAAGCTCCTTTACGTATCGCTTTGGCCTCGCCACCGTTGCTAAGAAATGCATAACATCTGTAGAGCAAGATAAGTTGGAAAAACTAGGATAAACCACTTCTGTTTTGGAACTAGGTCAATGCATTAATCCCGAGACAGATCTGCATCTTGAGTGGGGCAGATATGGACCTAGTGGGTCAGAGCTGTGGGCGAAAAATGTGGCCTGATGTCGACAGCTGCTTGAGCGCAGGATGCTCTCAGAGTCACGTCCGGGACTTGGTAACCTAATAACGGAAACCACTTATGAGCTTTTCCTCAGAATTAACACCGTCCGACTAAACAGAAACATTAGACAGTGTGGTTCTGTGGAGACCAACACAACTGGTTGTGTTCTCAGTGTTGATGACCAAGGGTGCAGATAAACTCGAGTGTTTGTATGGTGATGACTTTGGCACCAGTAAAGAATGTTCCAGCATATGCATTTAAAAGCTTTCCCTGCCAACACGTGTGAGTGAGCTTTAGTTATTTGCTTTGTTATTTAAATGGAGGTTTGGTGATGGAAAAAGAGACAGGTAGACATTGTTGTCTGGGGCAGATGATAAAGTAGCATGTATGAATGCATGACTCACACTAGTAGCAAGGGAAAGAATTCATAACTTTGTGGGATGAGTTAAACCAGAACATATATATTGACTGTTTGATTGTGCTTCTTTATAATCGTGTAGTGTTGGTTCTTGCTCTTTAGCCGATCATATATATTTTATACAGAGAGACAAGCATAAACACTTTATCTCAGGCATAAACCAGGATTTTACCATATATAAAGGAATATTAGGAATATTCCAGGTTCAGTACAAATTTAGATACAATACATGTTTAGACAGTCGCCAAAAAATTAAAATAAATAAATAAATAAAAAATTAGGTTAGGTCATGGCATGAGATAGTTACAGTGGAAGCAAATGGGGCCAAAATTTAGATGATTTAAAAGCGGAAATGTAAATTTTGTGAAAGCACTGTTAAAAGTTGTATATTATTTTTAAAAAGTAATTTTTTGCCATTTTCATAGTCATTTTAGGGGTTTAGGCAATTAAGTATGGATTGGATCCATAAATTGGATATTGGATGCATTTTTTCACACACTAAAATATTTTTTTACAAACTATACTATTGAAACAGTCAGTATTTTAGTGTTTACGGATTGCTTGCTCCATTCATTGAAAAAATTAATTTTTTCCTTTTTTTAAGAAAACAAGAGTTGTGCTGAATTTCTTTTTCTTTTTTGAAAGGACACTGACATATTCTTTTGGAGACATAAAAAGAAGGAAAAGGCAGAGGAATTTGCAAAGAAACAACAAATGCAATGACTGGTTTTCTTTTTTTGCTCCTTCATTGTGTTCAATTTTCTATGACGCATTTTTCCAAAACTTTGTTCCGCACGAGTGCTCCGGTGAGTAAAGGTGCTCCCTTAAACGGCGGACAGGTAAAACAACACAGCTGTTGTGTGAGGCTCAGACAATGAGCTGGTCTATGTCTAGGAGACAATAAGAAGGCTTCAGTTTTAGCCAGGGGTTAGAGAAGAGCAAAGCCTACAGCCAGCTGGCAAAGGCATCAAACGCAGGTTGGCTTAATGATCTGTAGCCACAGGCTGGGTAACAACACCACTCAACCATGTGCACTTCCTTCAGTCAGATCAAAAAAATCACCTGCGTGGCCATCTGCTGCAATGCAATTTTAATGAGTTTATGCTTTCACTGTAATTAGGGTAAAGTTTGAGAGGATAAGACATTAGATCACATTGAGGTCCTAAAGTGGCTCTTAACACATGCACTCACACTCGTTCTGGCTCTAACTTGCAGTCTTTTTAAAACCATCCACCAGCCTAGAAACAAACGCCAGACTGTAACCAGACAGATCATATCCAAGTGGCGCATTAAATACATTTATCACAAGCACTGCACTATGAGTCTTACATAAGTCACTGATAAGGCTGTAACATGCAATGCATGCATTGTAGATGTCATCTGACAAGAAAACAATACATTGCATGAACACCATTTTGCCCCTAAAAGGCTTGGGTTGGCAGGGTTGTGAACTGCACTGGGTGGACAGGAAGTCAGCTCTGTCAGCGCCACTTCCCCTCCTTCGTGTTTTATGAGTCAGTGGAGGAACATGCTGCAAACTTCCTGCAAGTTTAATCCCTCCTCATGACCACTCAGACTTAGCAAGGCAGAAATCTTCTCAGCATCCTCAAGCATGCGTATAAAGGATAAGACATTAAGATATTGAGTAAATTACTTTAGCCACTAAAACTAAAAAGATGTATGCTCGAAATAACATTGCATTATTAAAAAACATATATATGTAAAAATAAAAAAAGAGGTTCTTTGAAAGCAGGCCTTTGAGCGCTGACACATCTCTGTGACAGAGCCTGTTTGGGAGCTTTTAAATGGGACGTTTAAAAATAACTCCTGTGGTGCGCCTTCTCCCAAAAAAGCCATTCACCTTCACAGAAACCCATTTTCGCTCAAGGTTAAGCCGTTAACTCCAGAAGTTTGAAAGTACTGGAAAGTACTGAAATAAAGTTTATTGCTTTATAGGGAATAAAATAATTTATATGATTTATGCTTTTAAATGACTATCTATAGTTCATAATAATTAGAATATCATATTACATTATTTATTTTAATTATTTTTATTGTATTTTATCACACTATTTTAAAGATAATATGTTGTTTAGCCAATTATTTATTGTGAAAAATCTATATTTTATTATAAAAGAGACACTATTGTAGTTTTTGTTAATATTTCGAATTAAATTTTATTTGAATTTTATTTTATTTTTGTCATTTTTTGAAATAGGTCTATATAGATTTTTGTTTATTTTAGTACTTCAAGTTAAACTAAATTAAATGATCAATGTGACCCTGGACCACAAAACCAGTGTTATTTGTAGCAATAGCCAAAAATACATTGTATGGGTCAAAATTATCGATTTTTCTTGTATGCCAAAAATCATTAGTATATTAAGTAAAGATCATGTTCCATGAAGATATTTTGTAAATTTCTTACTGTAAATGTATCAAAACGTAATTTTTGGTTAGTAACATGCATTGCTAAGAACTTCATTTGGACAACTTTAAAGGCGTTTTTCTCAATATTTTGATTTTTAAGCACCCTCAGATTCCAGATTTTCAAATCGTTGTATCCTAACAAACCATGCATCAATGGAAAGCTTATTTATTCAGCTTTCAGACGATGTATAAATCTCAATTTTGTGTTTATTCTATTTTATTTTAACTCATGTAATGAAAACTTTTTTGTTGTATTTTAATTTTAGTTAACTGTTATAACCCAACTCCATGTTTAAACCCGCTATATTAAACTGCTCTGCAGTTTAAAAAGAGTGCTGCTACTACTAGATTTGTTAGTTCAGCAAATTTGTGGGTCACCTGACCGCCTAAGACAGGAAGTTCTTTTCCTGTGAACCTCTTGACACCATAAAAGGGAGTAGGCTCTTCTGTTTCTATGATCTATGACCCCCCAAGCCAGGATGCCACCGGAACACAAATATAATCAATCAGAGTTTTTTAACCTTTGACCCTCATCTTCATCAATACTGCTCAATCAAACTGAAAAATCGAGCTACTAAACCAGAAATCTATCAATGTTTTCTAGTTTCTCCAATCAAAAGAATAAATAATAGTACTTTGCCTAAACGCTAACGTGCTACAAATAGAATTCATGTAGTTGATTCTACTTATTTGTTGCTTCTCAGGTGGCGATTAAATCCATCCGAAAGGAGAAGATTAAAGATGAACAAGACATGGTGCACATCCGCAGAGAGATCGAGATCATGTCTTCTCTCCGCCATCCACACATCATCTCTATATACGAAGGTAGGTCTTTTTCTCACTGCTATCACTGAGACACCACAACTCTACTTAATGTATTCAGAAACCGAGCACACATCAAAAGTCTACAAACCCCTTCAACTTTGATTCTCAACATGTGTAAACTCCACACCCTTCGCTGCCGAGTGTGGTTTTTCTCAACATGCAATCATCTTTAGATCAGTTGCCCTCACGTTTTATTTATGCGATCTGACCGCACCCTGCTAGCCCAAGGGTGTTGATCAGGCAACAACGTTGTTGGGGGTGTAAACTCTCTAATGGAGATGAAGCGAATGCATTGAAGTCATTACAGTCCTGCAGCAATCAGCATGTTTGAAATGTCCCACACATGTAGCTTTGCCTCTCAGAACATAAATCAAAAACCCATCAAATTAGGCCCCAAATTCAGCGATACTAAAAGCAAAGCTGCTTTATCTCCACCCTGACAGAGGGAGACGCCACGGCTGTGGACTCACGCTGCGCTCTCAGCCAGGGGTCATTATTACTGACCCTAGATCGGTCTGAGAGTCGGTGCCAAAACGGAGAGCGCTCAGTCTCCTGTGTCTAATACGGATTAGCCGAGAGAGGCAATTACTCAGTGCTAGCTTCTAGCACTGGCCTGGATGTCTTGAACGTGAACTTAACTGGTTTTCGAAAGGTTATTCCAACAAGCTTGGTTAGTCCTAGACAGTCAACAGGTGTCCAAATACACATGTTGTTGAGAGTGATACCAAGAGAGTTAAAGGAAACTCACCTTCATTGTCTATTTGGTCCACTGACCATCACTGTGACAACCAGCCTCTGTGAGGTAAACAATGAAGGGTCACTATGGAGATGCTCCTGCTGTGTCAGCAGAAGTAGGAGGATCTGCATGGAGCAACAGCTTCACTCCCCTGCAAAATAAAAACAAAGATTTGCTGAGATCCCATTTTTTCCATTGAGATTTGCAAGATAAACACTTCTCTGATTGGCTTAAATGATGGCTATTAATCTAAGAGCTGCTACTAAGAATACGGTGTTTGCAAAACACGTACCTTTTCTTAGAACGGGAATGTTTACGCCCCCATCCAAGATCACGTACACCAAATCTCGCTTCCTCTCTGCACTTAACACCTGTTAACAGTTGTGGTCTCGCTTGCAAAGACAGCTCCTAATCGCCATGACCCTGACTAAAGCCAGACTCGCTGGCAATTTTGACTCCTACATACTGGCAACAGCCCAACGAAAGCTCGAGCCAAACTGTTAACAGTCAATGACAGAGAGATTTAGCTAGAGAGCCGGATATAATGGAAATATGCTGTTTTCATTTCCATGCGCCATCGTGTTAACACGTATATGCCTATAATGCAATGATGTTGAGTAATCTAATCAACTGCTGTTGTATTTGCTTCTATTCGCAGTGTTCGAGAATAAGGATAAGATTGTGATCGTGATGGAATATGCCAGTAAGGGCGAGCTGTACGATTACATCAGCGAGCGCCGAAGGCTCAGCGAACGGGAGACCAGACACTTCTTCAGACAGATTGTCTCTGCTGTTCATTACTGCCACAAGGTGAGGGTGGAGCAGGTGGAGCCGTGCGGTGAGATAAATTAAAAACTAATTTACTGACCTTTATATCACTCTAAACCTGTATGACTTTCTACTGGGAAACACAAAAGAAGATATTCTGAAAATTGTTGGTTTTTTGGTCCATACAATGAAAGGTGTTAATTTGGATACCATTGACTTTCATTATATAGGCAAAAACATTTGAAACATTCTTCTGAATATCTTTGTGTGTGTGTGTGTGTGTGTGTGTGTGTGTGTGTGTGTGTGTGTGTGTTCCATTGAAAAAAAAGTCATAAAAGTCATACAGGTTTAAAATTACATGAGGGTGAGTAACTGATGGTAGAAGTGTCATTTTTGGTTGGACTGTACATTCATATAGAAGCAGAGAGCAAACTGATGTGCATATGCAAAATGTATGATCTTTCAAACAAAAAATGAAGACAAAAGTTTTTCTGTATTATGGAAGAACAAGATTTAATAAAACAATAGTTTCAGCTGGTCTTATTTGATCTAAGCTGTTTTTTTTTTTGGGTTGGATTTAGAGGAATAGAACTGTTAAACATTAGCTTGACCAGCCTAGCCAGACCAGTTTGTGGATTAGTTTTAACCAGGCAAACTAGCTTAAACTGGTTTTCAGCTGGAATATTGTAAAAATAGGCTCTATTGCATTTCTTGCCTTTAACCTTATGCAGCTAAGGTGCTTTAGCCTTTAACCGTGACTACAATTACATTATAGCAGTGTCTCATACCTTAAAGCTTCTCAAACTAAACAACTGACATCTGTGATCTGTGCAATGTTCACGTGCAGCCTCGCATGAGCTCTCTATAGAGTAAATAAAATGATTTACTGCATGAAGGAGGACTTGATATGAGAAGGATAAACTAAACTTCCAAGAACGTCTCGATGCGAAAGGTTGTGGAGCCAGAGAGCAGCTGTGTTCTTCTGTCCTGGTGCCAAACCCCTCCTCATCTCCCATTTTTCCCACTTTCCAAATGTGATATACTTCAAATTGACCTTTTGCATTGATCCAGCACATATTTCTTCATTGTTTTCCCTTGTATTTCACATTTTAGAGCATATTTTTCTAGTTTTATAAAGATTAAGGGTAGGCTTAAAGCAGAAGATCCCGTTCCTAGATCAGTACAAAGGGTCAGCCGGTACCCGGGGCCGTGTCAGCTGGAAAATGAAAAGCCCTGGGGGAATTCAGCCTGGGCTTGGCCTTTGTTTCTATACAGCTGGGCTGATGATGTCATCAACTCAGCTGGGGGATTCCAAGGAGGTCGTCCCGGGAAGGAGGGAGGAGATACACAGATCAGGCCATTTGACAGTGGATGAAGGGAAATGTCACTTTTCCCTTCCATTAAATATTGCTGTCTTTAAAGAATAGCAATGTATTTATTGTTCATTACAGTGTTTTGAGGGACATCGAATATGACAAAACTAGGTGGCAGATGTTTCTATGATGCCTAGGAGACAGAAGTTGATCTAAAAACTATGGTTTTGATGATGTCTTACAGAACGGAGTAGTACACCGAGACCTCAAGCTGGAAAACATCCTCCTGGATGACAACGGTAACATTAAGGTATGTCCTGATTTTCCTCTTGTGATTTATTACTCAATATCAGCCTGTTCTGACTTGGTTTTTTCTCTCAGATTGCAGATTTTGGTTTGTCCAACCTCTACCACAAGGACAAGCTTCTTCAAACGTTCTGCGGCAGTCCGCTGTACGCCTCCCCTGAGATTGTGAACGGACGACCGTATAAAGGCCCGGAGGTACATTATGAACTAATATTCTCTAACTTATGCAACCCTGTATTGCCATTTAAGAGGCCTTCATTTTTCACCTTTAAAAAATGTGGGCTAGGAAACACAATCACATATTTCCTGTCTCGAAATGATAAGAGAGAACAAAACACAGATAACAAAGAGAAAGAGAAAGCGTTTCCACTTATATCTGAGGGAGGTGAGACCACCCCTCATTCCACATCCAAACTCAGTCACTCCCCACAGGAATCGATTAACAGGCCAAGTCAGTGAGCGTACCCAACATCTTCCATAATCCAATGAGAAACAAAGACTTTGCCAAAAAAATGAGGACTAATCTCAAAGCTATTTTCAGGATATCAAGCATTCTTATAGCCCCTTCATGGTTGCTAATATTTAATAGCCAAACACTAAGCCTGTCTGGAACACAGGAATATATCAAAATTCCCATACTTTTTCCGGTTTTTATTATACGATGACACATGCAAGACTCTAAAAGCCTCTGGACATTCAATCATACACACTCACAATGATCCCCCTGGTCCCTCAATCATCCTTACATAACTGGAGACCATGGGAAAGGCAGCGTTCTTCTTCTTGCTGTTCAGAGATCAGTGGATCAAGGCCAACAATCACAGAGCTCCTCACATCTACTCAGGGTCAGACAGGTCTGGAGTTCGGGGAGTGGACCTTTCCTGCGCTGTAATCAGCCATTGTTTCCCCTCGATACCTCCTCATTCCTGGCCTGCACCCTTGGCTAATCAGCAGAGGTGCAGCAGGGTCAGACAAGGTCGGCAAGAGAAATGATTAAATAATGAGCAGGAATTATGATGGCAGTTACTGCGCAGATATATGTGAGATTACCTATTGTTCTTATACATTAGGTGTACAATGACAGCTTGATTAAGTGTTCATAAATATAGGTGGAGTTGACTTTGTGGCCCAGGCAGGAAAATAAAATAACACAACCTTTTAATCTATTGCTAAATGACGACAACCGTTTACCGGCAAATGTTCAACTAGTACAAAGGTTAACCAGTCTGTGAAGCTGTTATAAAATTATAGAAAAACAAGAGCATCATTAACAGTTTTAATTAAAAGTTAATGTTGATGAAAAATTACAAAAAACATAAATGGTATATGTCTTTGAAAAATGTTATATATAAATGATAAATATACATTTTTAATATATAAATAATACATTTATGTGTAATATAATCTTTTTTTTTTATTATGCATTTTATTTATTAACATTTATATATAACATATTATAAAAAATTTCTTTATATAACAAAAATTATGACTAAAAAAAACAAACAAACAAAAAAAGCCTGTAAGAATTAACACTGGTGTTTATTTATTTAAATGCAACTTTCATTTGAAATGTTCCATAAACCATTTTCCAAAACTGTATTTCCCAGTGGACCAATTTATCAGTGTGGTGTTGTTTTGACAGGTTGACAGTTGGGCTCTGGGCGTATTACTATACACTCTTGTGTACGGAACAATGCCCTTCGATGGAGGAGACCACCAAAGACTCATTCGCCAGATCAGCAACGGAGAATACAGAGAACCACCACAGTCATCAGGTATGTCTCTTCTTACTAGACATTTCTAAGTCATCCAAGCCCAAATCTCTCTAAGTTACCTGACCGAGTTCAAATCTCTCCATCTCATTCAGACGCTCGTGGTTTGATCCGCTGGATGTTGATGGTAAATCCAGATCGCAGGGCTACAGTTGAGGACATTGCAAATCACTGGTGGGTGAACTGGGGCTGGAAGACCAGCGTTTGCGACTGCCAAACGCAAAGGGAGAACAGCTCACCCATGCTGGCCCGCTTCATTGACTGGCAGAACCGCACCGAGGTCCGTCCAGGCAAAGTTCAACGCCCAGAGCCTGGTAACACTAACAATGGCACTAATACAGCCTTGACTCCAGCCCGGCGTCTGAGAAAGTCCATGAAGGAGAACGATGGTGGGATGTGGGGTGTTGCAGAGGACAAGCCAGGCCTCAAGAGACCAAAGAGCATCCTGAAGACTCGGGCGACCAGTGGAGACCAGCGATCCCAGAGTCTGTGCGAAGTAGAGCTCAGAAGGTCCATTTGCTACCAAGATGTCGAGTCCGGTTCGAGTCCAGAGCGAGAAGACACTCTGGGTGGCTCGCCAGCCAAAATGGTGTCCATGTTACCCAAGAAAGGCATTCTGAAAAACAATCAGCAGCGTGAGTCCGGGTATTACTCCTCGCCTGAGCGCAGCGAATCCTCCGAACTGTTAGGGGGCGCTACTGTGCAGCCTCCGAATAGCTCCCCACCCAAACGGACTGTCGGGAGGAAAGGTATACTGAAGCGTAACGGGAAATATTCCACGCACAGTGCCGTGGGAGTCCATGGAGAGACCCAGGCAGACTCAACTGGCTCGCGGAGCCAAAGCAGACCCTCCAGCATCTTGTACGAGGAGACGGGTCTTTCCAGCATGGGGTTGGACTGGCCGCCCGCCTCTCCGAAACCCAACATCCGGGGCTCGCTGTCAGCCGAAGACTTGCTGCAGATGGCTGGGTTCAGGGGCCTTCAGACAGCGGCGCCCCTTCCCGGCGGAAAGGGCATCCGCAGCCCTCCTGGTTCCCCTGGAGACAATGGGAGCTTCTCCTTGCTGGGCGATCTGGATGATGTTACCCAGGTGTACCAGAAAGCCCTAGACATCAGCAGCCAGCTAGGCTAGACTTGGACAAAAAGGCGGAGAGACTGGAAGAGTGAATGATTCCTAGCTTGTCCTTCTCATCACAGTGCTGCTGGGTAAATGTTTACAGGTCGAGAAGCGGGACATTTCAAATCTCCATTCACCAACTCGTGTTGATGAGCATTTCTCATGATATTCTCGTTTTAGACTCGACAGTCGAAGGGGAACAACGGAAGCACTTTAAAGCAGCTGTTCTCCAACATACAGCACGTAATGACAGCTGGGATTGTGTTATTGTATAAGTTACTGTATTCATCTGTCATTCATGGTTTGGACATTTTGAAAACACCAAGGCCATTTTATAGTTTATGGGAGAGCGTTTTCATCGATACAGGTCATGCATTATAAAAAAATGTTAGATAAAAGCCATTTGAACATCTGTATAATAAATTCTCATTGTATAATACCAGCAATTTCAGTGAAGTACATGCACAGCAGTACATCAGTTATGCTAAGACTTAAAGGAAAGGAATGTTTTTGAGAATTTGAAAAGACGTAAGGTTAATATACAAAAAATAAGAGCATTTTGTCTTTATTAGGCTATCTTCTGTAAACTGTTTTGACTACACTTACAGAAAAGTACCAAAAGGTACTACAGTACCACCATGTTTTTTTTTTTTTAACATGTATCATGGTACTACCATGGTATTGTTGGGAAAAAAATGCTAATTGATTATTATTATTTAAAAAAAAAAAAAAAGTAAGATAACTTTGGCAGCCCTAAAATACTACAAATAATGACTACCAATTAACTAAAAAAAATAAATAAATAAATAAAAAACGAGGGGGGAAAAAAAACTAAACAAATATGAAAATTCAAAATACAATGAAATTCCAAGTTCTAATAACTCTGTTAATTTCAGCATGTACTATGGTATATATCAAAGTGCGGTGATATTACCTTCACTGTACCATGGTACTTTTTTTGTAAGGGAAGTAATAAGATGTTATAAAGGGTACCAAAAATACATTGAGAGGATATCATGATTCCAGAGCTCATTTTAACATGTTGTGACAGAGACAGAGCCGTACAAATGTTGACATATCTCTGACATCAGCTAGAGAGCAACTAGTGCAACACAAAGCACAGGAAAGGTCAAAGGGCAAAGGTTGTATCAGTGTTATGATACCGTACACTCTCTCTCACACAGACACGCACACACAATGCTAGCACACACGGGCAATTATATGAGCTCCCTGAAGCATGAAAGTGTGGAAAGACAAGCTTTGACCAACGGTGTAATTCTGGTCCAGAAATGACCCACGTTTCAACACCACATGGCTTTAAAGACAGGAAAGAGATGCCAAACTATTCTTTTCACAAGGTAGAGTGTTAAAAGACACATATTCTTAAGGCAGTAGATTATGAAAACAAAGATTAAGACTGAAAAGGTTTCACTTTAAAAATGGGAATCAAAAGGTCACGTCTCGAACTATAAAATCATCAGGAAGTGGTATATATTGTGCATACAATGGCATGTCAAGATAAAATGAAGATTCTGTTACATTGTGTTCATTTTTGGTTGTTCCTGTACTTTAATTTCCTAAATTGTTCACACCGGCTTTCAGAACATTGGTTGCATGAGGCATTTTTTTTTACTGTGGGTTAAGCGTGAACTATAATAGTCTAGCTTTAAACTTTAAGTATGTGCTCAATATTAAAATCTGCATTAAGATATACAGTACAAGGCATTTTTGTCAACCTAAGCGTCAATGTGGCAGTTTTATATGAAGTACAGTGTAACCATTTAAATATATATACATATGTATATATATATATATATATATATATATGTATATATGTATATATATATATATATATGTATATATGTATATATATATATATATATATATGTATATATGTATATATATATATATATATGTATATATGTATATATATATGTATATATGTATATATGTATATATATATGTATATATGTATATATGTATATATATATGTATATATATATATATATATATATATATGTATATATATATATATATATATATATATATATATATATATATATATATATATATATATGTATATATATATAAGAAAATAACTGGAAAAAGAATGTTTATCCTATAGGATATCTGTTATAGGTCATTGAGAAAACTTGACAGGATATACTACATATTTAAATTTAATGTGTTATTTAATGCGTCTTGTAAAATTATATTCTGTACGTTGCCATGGCTATTTGTTACTCTGTACATTTTTTTAAAACTCTGACTTACGATTGTTTTGATTTGTGCCTTTATTGACATAAGATTGTCCTGATAATGTTAATGTTATTCTCAGTTTAAATAATTTGCAGTATTGCGTAAGTGTTTTTAAGTAGGCATTCATGGAAAAGAAGTTTGTCTGTATGGTTTGTTATGAGCACAGTTAGGTGGTGTATTAAACCTTGTGCTGTTTGTGCTCAGTGCAAAACATTGTCACTTCTTCTAATAAATGTCTCGATCTAAATAAGACGTGTGTGTGTGTCTCCACTCATTCCATTAAATGTAGAACACAAAGTACTCATAAAAGTTTAAAGCCTCTCACTCAATAAACCAGCTGTTCCAGGGTAGGATCAGTACTATAAATAAATAAATTAAGTAATTAAATAAACAAGTGTGTGTGCTTTTATATATATACACACATACATATATACATATACATATATATATATATATATATATACACACACAAAAACCAAGATTGTTGGTCTCAATGGCTGTGTGATGTTGTACTGCAGTGTGCTGACCTTGTCGTGTCAGGCCACATACATGTTTTTTGTTTTTTTCCTTCGTTGTTTGTTCCTCAACCCGCATGATCACAGTGCAATGCAAGCACATATTTAACAAAGTAATGCATACTTCTCATGTGACTTTTTCCAAAACAGCTACATCCCTCACACACATAAGTAAAACTAATTTTAGCATGAATAGCTAATGCCAACTTTTACTATGTTTTACAATAGATATTATTCTTAATCAAATTCTGTCACACACATGCATTTCATATCAATTATTCTTTGAAATTTTGGGGTCGGTAAGATGTTTTAAAAGAAGTTTCTGTTGCTCACCAAGACTGCAGTTTTTGAACAAAAATACAATAGTAAAATCAATATTGTGAAATATTACTACAAATTAAAATACATGTTTTCTACCTTGATGTATATTTTAAAAATGTCATTTTGTTGGCAAAGCTGAATTTTCACAAGCATTACTCCAGTCTTCAGTGGCACATGATTCTTCAAAAATTATTCTAATATGCTGATTTGCTGCTTAATATTGTTGTGGAAACCGGGATACATATAATATAATTTTTTAATAGTGTAAAAAGATATTTTAAAAAATAGATAAGATAAATTACATACTGTAGAATGAATGAAGAGACCATTTATTTTCATATTTTATCCAAAACTACACTACTGCCTAAAAATAACTACATAAAAATAAAAATAAAATAAAATAAAATACACAAATATAAATCACACACAGAAGGAATAAAGGAAAAATGCTAATATTTTCCCCCATATTTTTGCAAAACAAACAAACAATAAATAAATAATACTTTTTTTATTTTTAGTTCTGTTTCATAACATTTCCAAAATGTTTTATCCAAAACAAACAAACACACAGAACTACAGTAAAAATACAGTAAGAACTACAGTAAAATCAGCAGGAAAATGCACTCAGTTTCAAAACAACCCAAAAAGACAGCTGATGGTTTGCAGAGGATTTTAGAGTGGAAAAGCAAGCACAATACTGTATTTAATAGTATGGGCTAGACTAGGCTGAAGGAACACTGGGCTGTCTCTTCATATGGCAGGAAAAATAATCAACAACCAGAGCACAGTTGGTGTGTGTGTGTGTGTTTGATTGTTTTAGTGGACACTCACCCTGATGCATGGTGTGAATCATTATTTACGTTCTAATGCCTCCCGTCTGTGACTAAGTAGATGTGTGCGTGTTTATGTTTGTGGGTTTGTGCAAGAATCTGTGAAAAATCTTCCGTGTCGGCACCTCCTCAACATACAAACACACATCCCATAAATCTCAACTAATTTTAGCTTAGCGTCTGCCCACATTTTGCATCAATGCATGAGCTGCTCTGGAAGTCTAGGCTACTTGTCTCTTAGGAATGTCTGGCCTTTGCACAACAACCACTACAAAGCCACAGAAAGAACAGGAGAAAAGGGATGGAAAAAAGAAGGAAGAATAGACAAAAAAGGTGAGAGCGCTTCCAGTCGGACAGCTGATGTCAAAGCCTCACTTTGAATCTTGACCGCATGGAAACCAAGGCTATGGCAGCACAGTATTATACAAAGCAAAGGCCAAGAAGAGCAGAGATTCACTCTTTCGCGTTTCCTTTTGTGAAAATGTGTTGTTTAGGTTTGTGTGTGGTCCAACCAAACAGAACATCTAAATCCAAATAGGCCGTAACAGGATAGCTTTCTCTTTCCTGAAGGAAGAAAAGCTTTTTCTCTCATTCCAGAGAGTGCTTAACCCATCTGGTCTTGATTGAAAACAACCCCCTTTTGTTTTCAAGGAGGTGCCTTGAATCACTGCAACATGATCAAAGATAGATGTCCGTTATTGCTGAATTAGGATCAGCTTACTATTTTAACACAAACCTGAACCACTGGAAACAACATCCTTGGCAAAACTGTTCTCAGATCAGCCCTGACGCCTGACATTCACAGACACCCAGCCGTCTATCTGAAACCTCATGAACCATGTCCTCTTAGGTGAGAAGAATGATGGGGGGACGTCATAAGTGCTTCCATCCTCTCTCCTATCCCATAATCCCCTCTCCCTCTGTCTGCTTTCACACCAATATCAAAGCCCGCCAAATATTTTTCCTCAAGTTCCTCTCATTCTTTACTCATCCTGGAAGAACGCTTACATTCTGGAGATGTTTTCACTGGTGAAAGGAAAGAAAAGCTGGGGAAAGTTCACCTGAGCTTAAATATGTAAAAGAGGTTGATGGATGGTGGCAACATGCCCACACATTCAGTCAGAGAGTTGTATAGGTATTGTCTGTACGGTTCGCTCCGCATATCTAAAGTCCTGATCTCTGTTGTTTTGACTGCTGATAATGTTCCTATAGGTGTAGATCGTACATGTTGTACTTTCTCACACAGCCTTATCTTCTGACACCTAATGAACCTAAAACACAGAAAGAGACGTGTGATTTAAAGCAACACATATACTTTGTTTATGTTGATATATACTGTAATGTTACACACATACATATATAATACACACACAGGACTGAATATAGACATGTGAACATGCATTTACAGATTCAGTGAAATGCAAACTTAAAATATGACAAACTTGCAATAATTAAATATGTTAATGCAAATTTTCTTTGTGTTTAATCCAATTTTATTAACCAATGTCTTTGCTGCATATATATATATATATATATATATATATATATATATATATATATATATATATATATATATATATATATATTTTTTTTTTTTTTTTTATTTATTTATTTTTTTTTTTTAAATTTGCCAAAAATATAACTTTTTTGTATTTAAAACAAACAAGCAAGCCCAGCCCAGTTGAGAAAAAGTAATGGAGAAGTAATGCAATGCATCAGAATATTGTAATTCACTACTTTTAAAAGTAACTTTCCCCAATACTGATATCAACCAGTATATTTAAATTGTGCATGCTCATTTGTAAAGATTTATATTACATTTGCTATCATTTAATAGTCAAGAATTTTGTAACGGATTGTTACTATGCACTATGCAATAGTCAATTTGCATGGTGTGATAACTAACTTTCTAATATTTTTTTCTATTTTATTTTTTAATTTATTCAAACAAAATAGTATTGCATTAAATGTAATTTATTTGCATCAAGAAAATAATATCGATTGAATGTTACAGAATTTCAATATTTTTGCAACCCTAATTTTGTGTTTAAATTCCAAGATATTAATCAACTGATTAATGAGAAGAATTTGAATATTTTCTTAATTCCTAATACTAGACAAAATTCAAGATATCGTTCAAAATATGTGTAAAACACAAAATTTCTTCAAATGAACCTGGTACATTTTTGCTCAATCTACTTAAAGTGTACATGCAAAAGCCTAGAAAAAGTGTTTATTTCATGTGCAACAAATAAAAAAGAAGAATTTAAAACTACATTTTTTGCCCCGTTAATTTCTCGAGAGGTAGTATAGGATTTAAGCAAGTGTGTTCTTTTAGAGATTGCTCAAGACTGAATCAAAGCCCTTGTTTGGCTCCAAATACTCCAAATACAGTACATTCCACCTGATGAAGACATCTCATATTAAACAGATGACAGCTTGGTGAGTAAATCACCACAATGCCTGAAGAAGACCTAGTAGACCTAAAATAAGTAGACAAATACAGCCTGGAGAGAAATGAGCTGGCGCTGTGTGTGGGAATGATAATCGGCACAAATAATTGTGCTAACATGCAATAAACCTAATTTAGCTTCGAGCAGTGTGGAATATATTAAGCATAAATTCAGCAGCTCAAATTATAGAAAAAAGCTACAAACAAAGGGCCAATCTTTGTATCCTAATCTAAGATTAACATTTAAAGGAATAGTTCACTTTAAAAAAAATAATAAATTGCTGAAAATTTACTCACCGTCCAACTCACCGTTTCAAATTATTTGAAAGCATAGCATTACATCACTTGCTCACCAATGGATATTCTGCAGTGAATGGGTGCCGTCAGAACGAGATTCCAAACATCTGATAGAAACATCACAATAATCCACAAGTAATCAGTCCATCAATTAACAGCTCGTCAATTGAGGATAAAATCCATCATTAACATGTTTTTATGAGTTCTTTATTCATAATACTGCTTTCTCCAGTGAAAAAGTAATCTCGTCTGAATTAGGAGTGAAATATGTAGATCAAGAACAGTTTACAAGCAAAAGCCATCCAAAACAGTTCTCAACAAATATGTTGGTGAATTTTGACGTGAAGCAAAATAGCTTGATGTATTTGTTTCTTACAAACATTCAGATTTTCACTTCACAAGATGTTAATTAATTGATAAACTGGAGTTGTGAGGATTATTGTCATGTTTTTATCGGCTGTTCTCATTTTGATGGATTTTTTGCCTTATTTTTTGTATATTTCTTCGACTGACTGAATCTACACACCCAATTCCAAACATTATTTTTGCTCTATGTAATTGGCGCAGATTTGTTCATATTTTTTGGCTCATTCTGATGGCACCCATTCACTGCAGAAGATCCATTGATGAGCAAGCGATGTAATGATAAAATTCTCCAAATCTATCTTGGCCTTGGATGGAGATTTTGAAGTGAACTTTAGCAAATTTTCATTTTGGGGTGAACTACTCTCTCTCTCTCTCTCTCTCTCTCTCTCTCTCTCTCTCTCTCTCTCTCTATATATATATATATATATATATATATATATATATATAGAGAGAGAGAGAGAGAGAGAGAGAGAGAGAGAGAGAGAGAGAGAGAGAGAGAGAGAGAGAGAGAGAGAGAGAGAGAGAGAGAGAGAGAGAAATATATAGAAATATACAGAAATATACTGCATGGTTATGTCAATATTTTCATGTAATGTCTATAAAAAGTGACCCATCTTCTTAAATTTGTCACTGTTCTGGACTCTTTGAACTAGTCTAGACTACTAACCACTGCATGAGGATCTCAGATTTGATTTTATTTTCACTCAAAGGCATTAGATGATAGAAATCTCCTCCTGTTTACCATAGAATTGGAATAGAATAGAATAGAACAGTGCTATGCAAGAATGGAAGTCCGTTCATGTCTACACTCCTAATGAAGTTGCATACCGAGACTGAACGATGTACGGAAGAATGTAATAGAAAGGAAATAGTTTGTCCTCACGTTCCTGGTCACCATGCAGCACAACTCTCTTTCAGTCTCTCATAGCATGGAGGAAGACTTATACTGCCAAAACAAGCAACTATGAAAGGAAAATCTCTTTCAATATCCCTGCCCAAACTCTTTCATACTACACCCTTCTTTTCCCTTTTTTGTTTTCTTCAGCAGTCTTGGATTCGCAAACATTTCATTGGTGTGTTTTCCGATCCATGTCATACCTAATGGATACTTCAGCTCCGTATCGGCCAAAGACAACAGTGGGCCGACATTCTTGGTACTTGACATCAAAGATGCAAACAATCATATAGTACAGAGTCCACATATGGATACTGAACCCTACCAGGAGCAAAAGCCTCAGAATTGCAAACAGGTCTGAGGACACATAGAGGGGGGTGGAATTCCAAGACGTTTAAAGATAGCTCAGGATGTATGGGAGTTGACTTAAGATTCCCAAGCCAATATATTGCCCCGCGGCGATCAGAGAGAACACACATTCCAGACATTCCTCTGTGACCAATCAGTAGGTCAGTCTAACGGCCTAGTGCTTGAACTCAGTGAGATGCATCAGGGGATGAAGAGCATGACTCTTAAAGAATCTGACTCTACAGTCTCTTCACTTCTTAATCTGCCTCTACAGATTCTAATCAAAGGTGTTTTGATTCTGCATGACTGGCTGCATCACAGAAAGTGGTGTCTCTACACTGCAAAAAAATCATTGACTTAGTATTTTTTGCCTTTGTTTTATATTACAAATATCTAAACATTCTTGGATCTTTTTTTTACTTGAGAATCAAAATGACTTAAGATAGACTTAAGATTTGTTTTCTGAAAAATAAATAAATAAATAAATAATAATAAAATTAAAAACAAGAAAAAAAAATGCCAATGAGGTCAAAGGGAATTAAGTTTTGATTTGGAATTGTTTGCTTTTGTTTTGTTTCAGCAAAAACTAACAAAAATTGTTTTCAGAAAACGTCTTAATATCTGCATTTTGCTTCTCAAGTAAATATATCTAGATGCAAGAATGTTTCGATATTTGAACTAGAAAACAAGATAAAAATACTAAGTAAGAAAAAAATGTAAAATTTGAGGTCAATAAGTTTATTTATTTTATTTTAAAGTGAGAAATTAACACTTATATTCAGGAAGAATGCATTAAATTGATCAAAGACTTTTACATTGTTACCTATTTTATCTATTTCAAATAAAAGCTGTTATTTTTCCTCAGAGAATGAAAAAAACCAGAACTGTCTTCAGCTTTGATAATAAGATGTTTCTGGAGAAAATTAGACTGATTTCTGAAGGATCATGTGACACTGAAAACTGGAGTAATGTCTGCTGAAATTTCAGCTTTGCCATCACAGGAATAAATTCAATGTTTTAAATATATAAAAATACAAAACTCTTTTTTTATTGTAATAATATTTCATAACATAAGTGTTATACTGTATTTTTAATCAAAGAAGCGAAGCCTTGGCATAGGAGAGTTTTTCAAAAACATCAATTTAAAAAAAAAACTTTCCAACCTCAAAATTTGTAATAATATATACTGTAACTATAATACTTTGTACTATTTCTTATATCACTGGCAGATGTATTTATTTATTTATTTATTTAAAATAACTTTGACATTTACTTATAGCTCTAAAAACCTAAAACTAAAAACTAAACAAACAGAAATTAAAAAAACTCTAGGAAACAAACTAGGGCTTATGTACTAATGTAATTTTTTATTTTATTTTATTTTTTTACTGAAAAACGAATGAAAGAAAAAGTCTTTTTGCAACACATTGTTCTACTCAATGTTCTACAGTACAGTGGAAATTATGTGTTTATTTTCTGTCCTTCAATGCAGATTTAATCTAGAATTGCCAGGTTTTTGCACAATACCCTAGGAATGAATCTTTATGTAATTTTATACACGTTATGTAACTAACTTAAACAGTTTCAAACAGCAGTACGCCACATTGCTGTCACATGATGTCATTATATTGCATCTGTAGGAATTTAGATATGTTTCCAGTTTACATCTTTGAAACAAAATAGTCATGCCGCTGTTTCCAATTTTTGCAAAAATGCTACATTCAGGCCCATAGTCAGACACACTTACACTAAATGAATGTCTGATGTCACCTGTGCAGTTCTCTTGACTAGAAAATATGTGATTAGTATCAAAACAACTAAGAGTGCAGTTATTGAACCACAGTGTTAATCAGGCCATTGGGTGATCTGAATTAAGCAACCGATTACTGGTTCAAACAGTCTCAATCAGAATCCAACTTCTCCAGTCAGGAAGGAAATGAGTGCAACCATGAGAACCTGACTGATTATGTTATGCTAACGTGGAATAGAAAACAAATAATCCCTGCTGTTTTCACGTCTGCACATTCATCTCCGGTTACTTTATCGGTATTTCTTTATCACTTTATCTCCTGACCATCATGCCTGCATAACCGCAATTCCACTAACAGGGCGAAAGTCAAAACATTGGAATGTGGTTGTTCTACATGTGCTATTTTTATTCGGCTGTTATGCTAACACTTCCACAGTCTATGCCCACTGACTTGGCCATTAAAGGAAAAGCTAAATAGATGTTTTGCACACAAACTCAGAGGCAGGTCAGAGTCCATCGATGCCTGCCAACTCTGCCAGACCATCACACAGAAACTAGCCAAATGGGTGCATACCATTTCATGTTAACAAATACTTGTAGTTTAAAGGGAACTCATGAGGTTTTTTTCCACTATCAAAGCACTCTGTTTCTTTGGAGTATTGGGTAATTATATAACAAGTGCAGCACTGTGTTGATAACAGGTTCATATGCTGAATGGCAAAATATTGGAAACAGCATGAGCACATGCATAATTTGTTATTGCACAGCATTAATGATGTTTCAGGGCTACAACAAAAGGAATATTAAGATACGGAAAACAGCAAACATGATAAGCCTCAAAGCAAGACAATCTTAGTGTAAGAGAACATTTACTCATTACAGTGAAAGACTTTTCTTTATGTATTATTAATGGTGTTTATTTCTTCTGTGGAATACAAAAAAATGTGATATTTTGAATCGTTCTGAACTGTGTTGAACTCCATTCAATGAACAAAACAAAGCAACATGAAACAAAACCATAAATGAAACATGAAACAAAATAACAAAGGTAAAACAGGTTTTGTATGTATTACAAATGGTATTAATAGCAACATGCCAAACAAACTCTAAAACTTTTAGCAACAACTTAGCAAACAAGGGACAGTTCACACAAAAAAATTCAATTATTTCACTACTTACTCAAACCTGTCTATCCATGACCCTTTTTTTCCTTCTGTGCAGCACAAAAAAAAGTATGATACTTTGAATAGCTGTGAATTGGACAAATTGAACAAAAACAAAATACAAAACAAAACAAAAACATGAAACGCAAAGAAATTAAACAAACAAACAAAAAAAAAAAAACAGCATAAACACAAAACACAAAAATATGATACTTTGAATAGTTTTCAAAGAACAAAATGGACAATAACAAAACACAAAACAACATGAAACAAAACAAAAACATAAAATGCAAAGAAACAAAGCCAACAAAAAAACAACAACAGCATGAAATTAAACACAACAAGGGGACAACATCAACAAAACAGCATGAAACAAAACAAAAAGAAGTGAAACAAAACAAAACTAATAAAAGAAAGAAAAAAACATCTTGTTTTGTATTCCACAGAAGAAATAATGTCATGTAGGCTATGCTTGGAAAGAGATTTAAGCGTGAGTAAAGGATGAAAGAATTTGCATTTGTGTCTACTATCCCTTTAAGAAAGACTATATTTGGGTTACAGTGTCTCTCCATGGCTAATGGGGCATGAAAAGTCTACTGTCAGTGACAAACTGTTGAAAGTTTCAGTCAGATCTGAGATTAGAGTTATGAGCATCAGTCTGGGTTAACATCTAGACCAGAATTATGCTGTATGTTCACATGTTGAGAAGCAATTTACATTGTTTCGCTGCTGATAAGAGGTTATTGCTCTGTAAAGCAACAAATGCCATTCAAGACAGCAAGCAGTTTACCTAAAGGTGTTATGTGATTTGTCACGTGAAAACAGACATAGTTGGGTCACGCTGAGAGGTTTATGAACTAACATTCAAATGACAGGAACAAAGAAACCAGCAAATCTAAGTCTGTTTTCTCTGAAAAGAAATGGAGTCAACTTTGAACGAGGCCTGAAATAGATTACCTCATAGTAAACAAGAAAAGAGAACTTGACTACAAGTATAACTACACATCAACATTATATAACATTGTGTCGAACATTAGTAAAACAGGGGAGCCTTGCTTAGAGGCACATCACATTTTTCAGCGAAGTTTGCACAATTAGGTCATAAAGTATATACACAGGTGCCCTCTACTGGCAGCTTGGTGTTTATGCAAAATAGTCAAGGGACATTTGATGAAATGCAGAACCCACGAGGTCCCATTTCTAACAAAATAAATGATTATGAAAACAGAAGTTTTAGGAGAAGGGTGCAGAGAGGGGAGTGTTTGTTTTCGTTAGTAATGAGCTGAAATGTTTTTGGACCTAGAGCAGTTTGCCACCTGGTCTTGAGTAATAAAGAATGATTGTGTGGGGAGGAGAAAGAGAGAAGGTGAAAGGGACGAGTATGTGTGTGTACAGTATGCAATTTGAACATTTACATGCAAACAGCCAAGAAAAATTCCTCTTCCACATGCATTTCCTTCATGTTAATGTATACAACCCCTGGTGGTTGTTGGACACGTTTTGGCTGGTTTCTGAGAAACGTGTCAATGTGAGTCTGGACTTTGTTTATTGTTGTGTTTAAAGGCATAGTTAACTTAAAAATGAAAAATGTGTTATTATTTACTCATGTCGTTCCAAACATTTATGACTTTCTTTCTATGGCAGTGTTTAATACTTATAATTTATATATTATTATACTTATGTTTGTTTTATTTTTAGATTAAACACTGTATTTTATTAATTAAATTTACATTTTAATTTTTGTTTACATTTTCTTTTTTAGTCATTTTTTATATTTCTACAAAGCTTTAATTTATTTTTATTTCAGATTTAATAGTTTTAGTATTTGCTTATTTCAGTTAGTTGCCAACAGTTAAATTTTTACTCTTTTTTTTACTTTATTTTTTAAATCTATTATATATATTTTAGTCGTTTTTAAGTTTTAAACAACATTTGACTCCTTTGACTTGCAACATATGAACAAAAAAGTCAATCAATCAATCAATCAATCAATCAATCAATCAATCAATAAAATCTCTTTTTCTCAGAATATACAGAAGAATGAAAGTCATGTGGGTTCACAATGACATCAATGAAAAAACAACACAATTTACATTTTTAGTTGAGCTATCCCTTTATTAGTTGCCATGAAGTACAGGCTATTCACTTAGTATGCATGTAACTACTAGACTTGTTCTATTTTAGTATCAACTGTGTATAGACATGTGTGAAAAATATTTTGCTTGTCTTCCCTTTCCATCCTCAAAAACATTGCATCACACTCTAAAGTATTGCAACTAATACCACACGGTATTTTAAATAGCTGTAATCACTTCCAGGTATGCAAACACACGCATTATACTTGCAAAAAGCTTTGCCAAAGCTACACACTTGAACTCCATCAGGCTTCCAAAACAACCACGGTTGTACAAACAACTCTCCCTTTAGTTTTCAAGTCCACTACAGCAACATCATCCCAAAGCCTCACGTGAGGGACTGATAGGATCTCGTGTCTGAGAGGAGAACTCAAGGTCACATTCAGGGTTTTCCCCTCATTAGAGCCAGTGAAGGGCTTCATTCAAAGCATCCGTGTCCTGCTGAGACTGAGCCTGGCTGGACTTTAATTGGGTCTGTGTTTAGGTTTAATGAACTATGAGCTTCTGGCCCTCCCACACACAAAATTCATGGTCAGACTTGCGTCAAAGGCCAACCTGGAACAGTCGTGATGAGGCTTGTTCGGGCCCTGGGATCAGTATGCACGTGCTGGAGAAATATCATGTAGCTTTAGCTAAAGCTATTGCAAAATATGAGAGGAATAGTTTCAACTGTAAAATCTGAGTAACATTTAACATTATTTTAAATAGCTGATACACACACGTTCTATAAGCAATGAGTAGACTCCATAGACTTATAGTGCACCATATCATTCAAGATGAATCTCTTGCTGTATTTAAGGTCACTTTGGATAAAAACGCCTGCTAAATGAATAAATATAAAAGCAAAAATCTACAGACCAGAATATGAGAGGTGCATGTCTACATACATGTATAATTATATCTATAATTTTTATAATGCTATTAACTTTATATAATTTTACATAATTATATGTGAAATTTATATTTTATAATAATTTAAAATAATAATTTCTATAACAATATTAGAATATTATATCTGTCTATACACAAACATACAATTAATGGACAAATTAATTAAATAATGCCAAGTTCTGTCATGAAATTCTAGATGGCACAGGCTGATGGGTCGTTAACACACATTGATGATATTCACAGCGTTAAACTACTTGGTACAAGCTGATTGGCTCATGTTGCATACAATTGCTGTTCTACATTTAAATGGCTGAATTCCTCTGAAATCCTCCACTTCCCCAGCTCCACCTGTATAGATCTGCTATGGGTCATTATATATATGCTATTTTTGAAGCAGCAGTATGTCTTAAATACTCACAGCACCGTATCGGCATATGTATTGGCAAATTCTACAGTGGCCGAGAGAACTTAATGCGCTGCAACATCAGAAAACACATGCAAATAGAAAAAGCACCAGCAAATCAAGAAAACATCATCAGTTTGACAGCAGGTGCTGCAAATGCTCACAACACAACCAAATAATAATTAAAAAAAATGCACTGCAAATAAAAAAAACACTGCAAAGTAAGAAAACAACTTCATCAATTTGACAACACACACGCTGCAAATGCTCACAACACAACCAAACAAAGAATTTTATTAACCGCGTTTCTTTGTTTGGTTGTGTTGTGAGCATTTGCAGCGCGTGTGTTGTCAAATTGATGAAGTTGTTTTCTTACTTTGCAGTGTTTTTTTTTCTATTTGCAGCACGTTGAGTTTAAAATTCTTGTACTTGCTTTGCTTTGCAGGAGCAATAATCTACAACAACAGCAATAGCCAACAGCAGTAGCAACACAGCATTCTAGTAGATCTATTCCGCCAAGACCAAATACATTAACATTGTCATATCCATTACCATGTTAAAATCTTCCGAGAGTTGTCATGATAGAACTGGGAAACTCCTCTGAATTATTGAATTCATGTGTTTCAACCAAACCATTGCCACAGGTGTATAAAAACAAGCATCTAGCCATGCAGTCTGCATTTACAAACATTTGTGGGAAAAGGGGTCATTCTGAAGATCACTGCAACAAATGCAATAAATTTGCAACTTTGCAATAAATTTGAAATTTTATCCCACAGTCCACTGTAAGCAGTATTATTGTAAAGTGGATGAATTTGACCCTACGGAAGACCATGTAAAGCCACAGAGCAGGGTCACCGAGTGCTGAGGCACATAAAAGTCACCAATCCTGTGCTGATTCTATGAGTTTCAAATTTCACTGGTATTAATATCACCACAAAACCTTTGCAGCAGGAGCTTCATGTAATGGGTTTACAAATCTGCATGGAAGCTTTACCACCAAGTACAGTGCTAACATCAAATGAAGTGGTGTAAAGCACACTGGACTCTGGAGCAGTGGAAACCTATTTTGTGGAGTGAATTATCACACTTCCTTGTTTGGCAGTCTGATGGGTGAGTCTGGGTTTGCTGGACACCAGTAGAGCGTTACCTGTATGACTGCATTGTGCCAGCTGTAAAATTTGGTGGAAGTTTTTTATGGGTTGGACTAGGTTCCTTACTTCCAGTGCAGGGAATGGCTTCACCATACAAAGATATTGTGGACGCTATGCTTGCAGCTTTGCAGAAACACTTTGGGAAAGGCCCTTTTATATTCCAGCATGACTGTGCCATAAGCGCAATAAAGCAAGGTCCATAAAGACATGGTTGGATGAGTTTGGTGCGAAAGAACTTGACTGGTGTGCACAGAGCAATGAGCTCAACACCACCTTTGGGATAAACTGGAATGAAGATTGTGAGCCAGGCCTTCTCATCCAATATCAGTGCCTGACCTCACAAATACTCTACAAGACGAATGAGCAAAATCTCCCGCAGAAACTTCCCAGAAGAGTGAAGGGGGGGGGTCAAATTCATATTAATGTCTATGTATGCAGTGTCATTAAAGTCTCTGTTGGTGTAATGGTTAGGTGTCGCAACACTAAACATTTTGCTTCATAATTTAGCATTGCATTGTGTCACATTGTAAACCGGAGTGCAACAAAAATGATGTTCTGGAGTGTGAAACCTTACTTAACCCAGGGGGTTTACCCATTTACCCAGGGTTAAGCATAGTGTGAAAAGCCCTTAAGAGTCCCCTGCCATTCACCCCCAGTGAGTAAACCATCCGGGAATCACTAAACAGCTTTGAGCCTAAGCACCCCCCATCTCATCTTTGCCTCAATTGTTTTTTTACAGGCCTATTGGAATGTCAGGTATGTCTCTCTCTGGCACACCCACCACACCCAGAGACCAGAGAAAGCCACAAGCCAGGGCAAGCAGGTGAAGCTTTATCTCCAGTGCGTGAGAGGCCATGGTGTCTGTTTCCCGCTTTCTCCCCCACCCTCATCTTACATCTGCCAGCCCGCTCACTTTCTCTCTCTGGCTGGAGTCAGACTGGGAAAATTCCCATGTGTGGAACAAGGATGGAGGAAGTAGGAGGTTGATTTCAGGACAGCAGGTCTCAGTGACTGTTGGAGGTCATGACTGCTCAGGTATCAGCTGAACGAAATGAATAGAATGTATCTGTGTGTGAGAGAGGGGAACGTGTATATGTGTTACTGAGACGGTGACAGTGAGAATAATACGTGTGAATGGCCATGTGAAAGAGAGTGTCTGTCTAAGCAGCCAGAGAGCAGAAGTTTTGCTGGGCTGAATGGGCAAACTTGAGACTGCATTTGAAAAGTGTCACTGGTTCTCCACCTGCTGTCCGGTTTCCAAACGCTCATCTATACAGTGTAAAACAGCTCACATTACTGCCAAAATCAGGTATTGTCTCAGGCCAGCAAACAAAAGACCAAATTAATGTTTTAAACTGTAGTGTGTGCGTATATGTATATGTATGTATATATATATATATATACACATATACATACATATATATATATATACATACATATATGCACACACTACAGTTTAAAACATTTTTTGTTTTAAGTCTATAATTTATATTTTATATATATATTATTTATACTGCATATTCTTTTATCAAAAATACAGTAAATGCAGTAATATTACACTATTAATATTACATTTTTTTTTTTTTTTAAAAATGCAGGGTTAAAAACAACCCAAGTTGGGTTAAATATGCACAAACCCAGCGACTGGGTTAAATTTAACTTAAATTTATTTAACTTAAAACTTAAATTATATTATTACTATTATTAAATTATTACTATATGGGTAGCTTAAAATGAACCCAAAATAGGTTGGAAATGAAAAATCAGACACATAATTACTAAATGCATCAGTAATAACCAAAATGTGACCATTTATTAATAAGCAATTTAATATATGTTTTTCATTTAATTATTATTAATTAAACTTATTAATAAATGTTAATTTCCATTTCCATAATTTTTGGGTTTATTTTAAGCAAGAAATATTTAGCGAGTTAAATAAAACTACACAGCAGGTTGGGTTAAACACCGCTGGGTTTGTTCATATTTAACCCAACTTGAGTTGCATTTTTTTTTTAGAGTGTATGAAATATATTATTACAATTTAAAATAAATGTTTTCTGTTTAAATAGATTTCTGAATTCTGAATTTTTAGCAGCCATTACTCCAGTAATCACATAATCCTTCGGAAATCATTCTTCTATGCTGATTTGGTGCTCAAGAAATTATTTTAATTTATTTTTTTTATTTTTTGTTTGTTTGTTTGTTTATTTAAATGCTAAAAAAGAGAACTCTTTGATGAATAAAAAGTTAAACAGTATTAATTTGAAATTCAAATCTTTTGTAACAATGTAAAAGCCAATTTTGATGCGATTATTCAAAGACCTTTGCGTCCCAAGTTGGTAGAATGCAGTGGTTTTATTATCTCTTTCACAGGTATCATTTATGCTCCTACAGACATGTTACAAGTTAAAAAGAAATCCACTAAGCCCAAGTATAAGCAAGCAGTAGAGACGCCTGCCATAACAAGCATCAATAAAAGCTGATCTGATGAAGCCAGTTATAATGAGAAGTGGTAACCTAGCAATTAAAGATATGTGCTGCTTATTAAAATGCTGATGGTTTGATTCCACAGTCACTAAGGAGCAACCGGTACATTGCTGACATAAACCTTCTATGACACTATAAAAAGTGATAAGTTGACTTAACTTAAAAAAACTGAGGAAACCCATTGCCTTAAAATTTTTAAGCAAATGATAATTAAAAAAAAAATAAGTTAAGTGAATTGTTAAGTTCACTTAACTTTATTATTATTATTATTATTATTATTATTATTATTATCTACTTAATAATTTTAAAGCAACAGGTTTCCTCAATTTATTTAAGTTAAGTCAACTTAGCACTTTTTACAGTGAGTATCTCAAGCAACACATTGCTAACATTTACCTGATATAAATTAAGCATAATGTACCATTACATTGTTAAATTTTTAATAAAAAAGTGTGTAATGTTTGCTTGTGCCAAACTTGTGGGCATTTTAAAAACCGAATACATTCATTGCAGATGATTAGAAAGATTTAAAAAAGATTTTTAAAAAATTTAAAAAAAAAAAGAAGAAGAAAAAATTAGTCATTTTAATCAATTACAAGGACACATTAAATTGATCAGTGTCATTGTGCACACAGCGGGGAGGAATGAGGAACATGGAGAAGTAGAATAACCTAAATAAACTGTCTTTAATCAAATCCAAAAGGGCAAGACAAGGCAGGGATGAGACACACAGGAACACAAGGAACGTAACAAGTAGACCAGACCAAAACTAACTGAACAGACAGAAACTTAAATACAAGGGATAATTTCGTCCACACACAGCTGGATGAAATCATAATTAAAACTAAACAAGGACAGGAAAATGACAACATTTTTAAGGGCAAACAGGAACAAACACTGGGGTAAAACAAAACCAACACAGACCATAAACGTGACAATCAGAAGTGACTCGCTGCTCATTTTAACTTTCTGCTCATCAAAGAATCCTGAAAAACAAGAACAATAATTGTTTCTGGAGCAGCTAACCAGCATATAGAATGATTTCTGAAGGATCATGTGACACAGAAGAGTGGAGTAATGGTTGCTAGATATTCAGCTTTGCCACCAAAGAAATAAACTACATTTTAAAATATATTAAAATAGAAAATATTAGAAAATATTTTGAACTATATTTATTATCAAATAAATGCAGCCTTGGTGAGCATAAGAAAAGAAAAAAAAAAGCACCCCAAAATTTTAAATGATAGTAAATAACCCTCAAAACATCCCACAACTTGCCTGCAAGACACTGTGTAAGAGTAATTAAGGAAACCATAAATGAATGACTTGTGTGGACAAAGAACATGTTATTGATGATTAGGCAGTTAGACAACAAAAGAAACAAGGACTTCTCCGATGGTTCCTCATTCCTTCATTTGTCATCGCTGTAACGAGTCAATAAAAATACCACGATGTACAAATATGTAAATATAAAATACAATTGAGTAATTGTAAATGTAACCACAAAAGTTTCTCACCACAACAATAAATCATGAACATTACTTTTGTTTTTGTGATCTAAATGAAGAAAATCATTTTTTGTTCTTTGATGATTGAAAAAAATGTACAAAATGTTCAGGCCAGCAGCTGAAAACTGTGCCACATGTAGGACTATGACTGATGTGTGTGTCAGAGAGACTCCCAGACTGTCTGAACTCTCTGTGATTGTGTGAGTGTGTGTTTGTTTGAGAAAGACAGTGAGACTTTTCCTTCTTCATGGGTGGCAATCAGAATAGAGAAGTGCAGTTAATGACGAGCATTGTCGGTAAGAATCCGCCCTACTCGGAGAACATTTTCAGACAGAGACTAATACAACAACCATGTACTCTTGCCGTGCAAAGATAAACATCTCACGGTCACAAATGCACACACATGCACTCACACACTGATTGAATGGCTCCAGTTTGTTCAGGTGGCTTAAAATTGCAGACGGCTTTTAGTGAAAAATTGCCGATACCAGGCTAAAATGTTAAAAAGTGGTGGAGGTCAGATGAAGCCACAATAACTCAGCCCTGCTCTGGGAACATACACATTAATGGTCATCCATTACACAATCCAGCACTGCTCAGACAGAGAAGCTAAACTGGAAATTACCAGTGTGCACCAGTATGCCTGAGAAAAGTTCCTTTCAAAGTTATTTTTTGCCTTAACTATGGTGACACCCTTAACCATGATAAATTCACTGTAACACATGCCTATTTCCTTTTAATGAGTCATATCAAGTACATGCATACACGCAATACTATTTTCACATTTTATATCATTTTAAATAATTCATATAAAACAATTATAACAATTTGTTTATGGAAGCTTGTTTCCACCATGGAATAAAAAACTTTTTCTCTGAGATATAAAAGAAAGAAAGTAATAATTCTGAGTTTATATCTCACAATTCTGAGTTTATATCAGTCCAAACTGTGAAATAAAAAGTAATATTTACTGTAGGGGAAAAAAGAAGGGGGAAAAAAAACTGATGTAAACACAAAATTGAGTGGAAAAAAGTCTGAAATGCAAGATGTAAACTCAGAATTCAGAAATATAAAAAAAGAAAGTCAGAATTCTGAGTTTGTCTTGGAATTCTAAGGTTATATCTTGCAATACGGACTTTCTAAATATAATTATTGTCCTAATAAATGAGGTAAGGGAATACAATGATGTTTGGGGAATCAGCTCTCCCTGTTTTCCAGGGGAAACTCAGATTTTAATGACCAGATTCTGATAGACTGCAAAGAAGAGTAAGTTAGGCAACCAATCAAAAGCTTAAGATGCCTAAATGAATAAATGTAAATGTAACTGTGAATAAAAGGCCATTCAGAAGTCAAATAAATATGCATAGGCCCTGAATCTGAAAAATACAGAATCAGTTCAGTCAAACTGTAAGACCATTGTCCAAAGTGATTAAAAATCGTAACAGGCCAAAATTCCTGTTCTGCACACACATGACAATATCACAGAGGACACAGCAGCTGTCAGCTTCCAAAACCATTAAAACAATATCTTTAAAGCTCTGACCCATTTATTACACAAGACACATTTGGTTCAAAAGTGCAGAAGCCCTGATAATGAGGTTTTGGTGTCAGTGTGAGTTTAGAAATCACCGTATAGGGGCATATCAAAGAAGATCAGAGCAACTTTGCTCATCCTTGAGGTCAGACTAACATCTGAGTCCAGTGTGTGTGTGTGTGTGTGGGGGGGGGGGGGGGGGCAACGAAGTTTGTTGTGAGACACTCAGCTTCTCGTAAAGTGGGTCAGGCCGGGAAAGTCTTGAATGAAGCGAATGGTAGTTCATATGTGCCGACCTTAAAATGCATGAAAGTAATAAAGGCTAGAGGTTAATTAGATTTTATGTAACATGGATCTAATTTCAGCTCTCTGGAATCTCTGGCCTCATTCAGGTAGATTTTAAATAAAGTAATGATGTGTCCCGTGCCATATATATATATATATATATATATATATACACACACACACACACACACACACACACACACACACTCGCACTAAAGCTTATCTCAGAGAAATTCGGCAAGGCAGTTAGAATTACACTTTTAGTGTGAAGCCAAATGAAAGTCTAACCACACTTTCAGTCGACGGGTTTAACGGTGGGAGGAGGTTTTTAATCAGCTTAGGTTGAAATCATCTAAATCACTGAGGGCCTTACATAAGTGCCAAAAAATTCTCAAACTAGTCAGAATCTGAGAGAAGTAGTTGCTCTTTACATTAAAAAAAAACAGCTTGTCAAAACCACTGAAAACTACTGAATAAGCTTAAAAAACAATGAAGTGCAACTGACATTTTCCTCCCTGCAGGCATGAGAGTGTGTGTGTGTGTAAGCTGATCTCTGACAATGGCCACCCAGAGAAAACGGAACTCTACTAGCCTGAAGGGTCGCAGATATACCCCTGTTTGTTCAGGGTTTAGCGCCTTTCTTTGGGCCGGAAAGATCAGGCCCGTGGAACTAAATTTAGGCCTTTACATACGGACAAAGGACTCAAGCCAATGTGCCCTGACAGTGATGCTGAGCAGAGGTTTGCATGCATTTGTTGTCCTGAAAACTATCAAAAGTGGAACATGAAATCACAGATATCTTATATTAATAACTACGACTGCAACCGAATAGTGCTATAAAGATGAAGGGAGGTGAGTTCAGCTGATTGATAGTCACACAAATCTGAAAGTAAGCATTACAATGTTCTTGAAAAAGTATATGGGTGCGCCAAATTTTTTCCTGCCTTTTACATCACAGCTCAGGATAGTTGCTAGTGAACAAATGGAACTGTTCTTGTGTCGTATTTTACTGTGTGTCTAGGTTGATTAATCACATTTATGGTGTCATAAACAATATGTTTCAGTCCGTTTAAGAAACCTGTTGGTATTCATTTGTAATGCCTGATCAAACAAAAACATATGCTGTAAATGAACACTTTGTGTAAGGTATACGCTAAGCTAACAGGCTAAATGGCTAAGCTAAGCTAGTATTCTGAACAGTTACTTTCTCAAAACGTACTGTATACTAATAAAAACCACTATTAACTTCAAAATCTATATGTAAAATATAATTTAAAAGACATGAAGTGTCATATTAACAGTTTATAACAACAAACCGTACATAAAATGATGTAAGATTTAACTGTGTACCCATTAAAAGTTCCTTCAGCCAACAGAATCACATTGGGGTCCTATAGATGGTCTTGATTCAACAACAGACTAAATTTACAATGGCTTAGATGACTGAATCTAAAGCAGTTGCACTAAGAACTGAATGTCATGAGTAAAGGCAAACAGCATTTCAAACAGAGTATAGTGCCAGTATATACCAAATGCATACATTGGCTGTAAAGTCACTGTGGGAGAAAAAAAAAAAAAAAAAAAAGTAAAGTAACTGCCACAGGGATGCTAATGGATGGCTTCTTCCAGGTATCATAAAGCTCTTCAACTTCAACAACATGCCTCTGCCTATTTGAGCATCACTCAAACACACACACACTAAAAATAAAACTTCCTTCTTGCTTCCTTCCATTAGCTCACATTAGCCTCACGTGCAGAGAGTAAAGCCTCCGTCCACCCGTGACCATCCAGAACACGAGGCAGTGAAGGCAAACCTCCCAGACCTCCCATGAAGGCAAATCAGCAGCAGCAAGCCTGCAGGCCACAGACTCCTACAGAGAAGAAAAACGCTCCGACTCTGAATCCTGTGCAGCAGAGCAAACCCACAATATGGCTTTTCCACTTAGTCCATTACTCATTTATTTATTTTGTTCTATTTGTATTTGACATTGACAGAGGATAACCAGTGGTTTGCATGAATGTAATACAGTGATGCTAGGAATGTTAGCATGTGACTGGATAATAGGCTGCAGCTTCCATTCATGGGCATTTTATTGCATTACAGCTAATCGTGGCAAGCCATGCTACTGGCCATTCATACAATCTGTGCTGTTTTTAAAAGTTTTGTTATACGGGCAGATGTGTTACATCTGGTACAGTGCTGTTTCTTTCAGTATCATACAACATAAGCACATAGCCATAGGTTAAAAGAGTTCAAATTTAATGCAAAGATATGAAGAACTCATGAGTTTTGTGACTTTTGGGCTGTGTGTTATGGTGTGGTCACATTCACCGTTGTTCTGCAGATATTTCTACAATGAACCCAATCAAATCGGAATCTGGAATTTCATCTGAGGGTGAATAATTTCCAGATACAGATTTCGCAATCCCTTTAAGAATGAATGAAATCAACAGTGTTTTATGACTTTATGACGTCTGTGTTTTAAAGTGTGGGATGTTTACCGCTGTTCTGTGAAATTCCAAGAGCAAAATCCAGACATTAAAATTAGAATCCATATGATCTGGAATTTTGAAAGTGAAAAATTTCCATATGCAGATTTCGCAATGGGTTCAAGTTGATCACACATTTGCATCGACCAACAGAAAGCTGCTTGGTTTGAAAGGGAATTCCATGCTTCACACATTGCTACACTATGGATCTTTTTTCACAGAAATTTTGCACACCTTGAGGCCATTTTTATGCTAATACTCCTAATCAAGACTAAAATCACTTCAAATTTTCTTTCTTTTGTAAAATTTGAGAAAAATATTGATGATGACATCCTAAATGTAAAGAATCTTTGACCTCTACTGCTGTGTTTACATGTGACAGACATGAGCCTTCACTGGTTATGAAGGAGTCCTTATCACAGGTTTATGAGCATGTGTGAGAGAGAAAGTGAGTTGGAGGTCTCCACTGACTATCGCGACTGTTTAATTTGTTTAATCCATGGAATGCAAAACATTTTACAACTCAGGGGCCACACACAGATGCACAAGCTCACTCACACACTGCTGACAAAAAAAAAAGTTTTCCCCAGATTTCTTCATCTTAAAGTAAAGTGTGCAATAGGGTTGTCATGATTCTTTAATCACATCCTACATTATGGTGTAAGTATCACAATATCACACTCTGTAACAAATGTATAAATGATTAGGTACAGGATAAGCAAAGGTCATTGTGGCAAAATCAGGATACGTTATAATGACATGGCTAAATGTTAAAAAATGAAATAAAACTTAAGATAAAGAAATAAAGTCACATGGTAGAATAAAAAAGTTGCAACTGGGAAATATTATGTTGCAAATGCAAGATTGAAAAGTCACACTGCGAGATATACAGTAAGTCATAATTGTGTGACATAAAAGTCATAGTGTGAGATAAAAAAAAAAAAAAACAATTAGTTTTTATAATGTTTTAGTCTGAAGTGGAAAAAGGAAATTCTATATTATACCTCCTATTACACAGCTAAAAAAAATAAATAAATAAAATAAAAAATTACTAAATAAATAAAAAAAGATGAAATACTGATTTAACTCTCATGTTGTGTTCTAGTCATTTTGACCTGGAGATTATTTTCGATTTCCCAAAAAATGCTATAGCTAATTTTATTACATTGGACTAAAACCTACTGATTTTGCTCACACGAGAAAAATAAAAAAGTTTTTTTTTTTTACTTTTTGGAGAGGATTTTCCCACCTTGTTACACTTGTAGTGTTCCAGGTCCAAAAATGACTGGTCTACAAAAAAATTGGTAATACATTTCTTGTTATGCTATATTATTACCAAATATTGGATTCATTATTTTCTTTTCATGAAAACCTGAGGTGCATAAGCTTATATCAGTTCCAAGAAGAAATACAAAACCTGTGCTAATCGAAAGAAAACAAGATTTTGGTGATAATATAGTATAATGAGGAATTTACAAGTAATTTTTAAAAGGCCAGTCATTTTTTATCAGGAACACCAAATTAGGTTAAGAATTTTCAGCACAACACAAGGGTAAGGTTAAATTATTTTACATGAGAAGAAACAGACAATACAGCCTTGAGAGTGATACGAAATATTGGTCAAATACACATTTACTGTGCAATACTAGAGCACAATGGAACTAGTTAGACAAGTGGAACTTGAGCACCATTATAAGGCCCTTGACTGAAAAATGAGAGGATGAGGGAGGAAAAAAAACTGGAGATCCTGTTCATCCACACCACTTTAGGTTGGTGCTGTACATTCATACTGGTCTATGACCGGATTCTCTCCTAATTTAACGGATGAGAGATACAGGAAATCAGATGTCAGAGCAGTGGGAGAGAGCAGCCACCAACGCTTTCAATTTCCCACAGAGGTGAGAAGGAAATCCTGTAGTGCTGTCGTAAGGAGGAAGAAGGAAGGATGTTTGACCTTTGAGAGACAATCTCCGGCCAGCTCATCCTCCGGTACAACCACACCCTAAGCTCGCACATGGACAGCTTGACGTCAGAGCGATCGCGCACACACACATCTCAGTGCAGTGCGAGTGAAGTATGCGTCTACTGCCACTCCAAGGTCAAATAAAACGGGCAAAGCGAACAAGAGGCCAGTGTCCCACCCTGACGAAATCCCCATGTGACGTAAAAATCAAGTTAAGGGTCAAATTGTGGTGAGCGGCCGGGTTACAGGGCTGCCAATGTGAGGAATTACAAAGTCGCCTCTTGGGAGGACTTGTGGGGTCTCTTGGACCCTCAGATGATTGATCTTAAACTTATAAAAATGTGAAAAAAAAAAAATTACTGCTTTTTTATGAAGGATAGAGTAAAAACAGTGATGTAATGTATTATTACAATTTAAAATAACTTTTTTTTATTTTATTTTAATTGAAATTTAGGAAATGTAGGTAATGTTTTAATGGCAAAGCTTCATTTAAATGTAGTTTAAGCTTAAATTTCAGCAGCTATTACTCCAGTTTTCAGTGTCACATGATATTTGTGGAAACCGGGATAATTATTTTAGGATTCTTTGATGTACAGAAAGACCAAAACAACAGCACTCGTTTGAAATATAAACCCTTTGTATTATTATAGATGTATTTACTGTCACTTTTAATCAATTTACCACATCCTTGCTAAATAAAAGTATTGATTTCTTTCCAAAACCTCACTGACCCCAACTTTAACTGTATAACTATTACAGTATATCAAATTAAATATTTAAAAATATTCAAATAAAATTTTATATTATATAAATATAAAGAATCATCCTGTAGATATATAAAAGTAAATGCTCTCATTCATGTTGATTACCTTTACAGCATTTGGCCAAACAATAATCCGATTTTCTTCTGAATTAGATTTGAGATGAATAACCATGAACATAATAAATATCCATTGTAACCATCTAAAATAATCTGTCAAAGTTTGCAAATTAGGCTTTGGTTTCCGGTTTCAACACAAATCTCTGTGGATCATCTGTTTATGGAATGAGGGATAATATTCTGCTTATCTTTATCAACTGCCATTAATCTCACAGTTTAGCTTAACTGCTTTCCTTATCGGCTCTCATTAAAAGGTTTTCTGTTGTATGTATGTATGTCACATTTTAGTCAAACACATTGTGTGACGTGAGCTGGCAAGCGTAGACATGTTCACAGAACTATATGTACAGGTGCATATGTTCAAACCAAAGAATGTTACATAACATCTGCTGAAACAAGGTATTCGACAAGGCCAGCTGCACACATTTTAGGTCAATCACTGGGGAGCGGGCAGTGTACATACCAGGTGTGATGCCATAGGGCTTTGTAACAACAGTAATGACATAAAAACATGACACACTTATATAACCCAAAGGGAAATGAAGGTGCAATAAACCTTTTTTAAAACAGTACATGCTGCTCAGCCTTTTCCTGGCAACACTGAATGCATCATCAGATAATGAAAAGATAGAGTATTAGGCATTTTCAAGTTTTATGAAGTTGAATCAGTTACTGGAACCACTTTTAATTTGAAATAAAATGTAGGTTCCAGTTACTGGAACCACTTTTAATTTTCAATAAAAAAAAAAATAATAAATATAGCTGCAAGCAGCGATGGCGGGCCCAAGCCGTCAGCGCAACCGCCACGCCGGTGGCATCAGGAAAACTGTGCCCAGCGGGCACGTGCATTACAGTAAACCTCTGGCAGTTTGGATTTGAGGGATACAGCAATGAAAGGGTTAATCCAAACTATCAAGGCTGTGAAAGATACACACACACACACAAACATACACGCAACTATATATAACAATTGGGTAACACTTTCAATAAGGTTTCAGTTATTAACATTAACTATATTAATTAATATGAACAATAAATATATAGCTGTTTAAAAATGTTAGTCTCCCTCTATTCTCTCTCTCTCTCACAAACTCACACATAAAAACAAATATGAAAAGCTTTTTTAACACTTTTCAATAAGTTTTTATTTTTTAACATTATATAAGTTAACATGAACAATAATTATATAATATTTATTAATGTTAATTAATGTTAAGTTTAAAATGTATTAATACATTATTAAAATTTAAAGTTGTGTCTCAACATTAGTTTATGTTCTGTGAATTAACATAAAATTAATATTTTTAATGTTAGTATTAACCAAAATTAAATGAAATTAATAAATGATTTTAAAATATATTGTTCCTTTTTAGTTCATGTTAATTAATGTAATAACTCATGTTAACCAAAGAGACCTTAAAGTAAATTGTTACCAATATTTTTTATATTATATACCTATTTAAAAAAAGTATATGATTATATATATATATATATATATATGTATATGTGTGTGTGTGTGTGTGTGTGTGTGTGTGTGTGTGTGTGTGTATCTAAAAGAATATGGACAGTACAGAATATTTCAGCTGATTCTATGCATTATTTTTCATTCTGAGAGACATACAGGCAGCTCAGCCAATTTTTGAAAATTAAGGTCATGCCTGCATCTGGTGGTCATTCTTGGTATTACACGCTTGGTATTAACTAACATGAAATAAGATTAATAAATGATTTTAAATTATATTGTTCCTTTTTAGTTCATGTAAATTAATGTAATAACTTATGTTAACCAAAGAGACCTTAAGGTAAATTGTTACAAATACTTTTAATATTCTATAAGTATTTAAAAAAAAAAAAAAATATATATATATATATATATATATATATATATGTGTGTGTGTGTGTGTGTGTGTGTGTGTGTGTGTGTAAAGAATACTGAGAATACAGAGCATTTCAGCTGATTATATTTATTCTTTTTTATTCTGATACACAGAGAAGCAGCTCTTGAAAAATAAGGTCATGCCTCCATCTGGTGTTCATTCTTGATATTACATGCTTGGTATTAACTAACATTAAATAAGATTAATAAATGATTTTAAATTAAATTGTTCTTCCTTTTTAGTTCATGTTAATTAATGTAATAACTTATGTTAACCAAAGAGACCTTAATGTAAATTTTTACAAATACTTTTAATATTCTATAAGTATTAAAAAAATAATAATATGTGTATATATATATATATATATATATATATATATATATATATATATATATATATATATATATATATATATGTGTGTGTGTGTGTGTGTGTGTGTGTGTGTGTGTGTGTGTGTGTGTATATATATAAGAACACTGACAGTACAGAACATTTCAGCTGGCTCTATGCAGTATTTTTCATTCTGATAGACAGAGAGGCAGCTCATGAAAAATAAGGTCATGCCTCCATCTGGTGGTCATTCTTGGTATTACACACTTGGTATTAACTTACATTATATAAGATTAAAAAATTATTTTAAATTATATTGTTCCTTTTTAGTTCATTTTAATTAATGTAATAACTTATGTTAACCAAGGAGACCTTAATGTAAATTGTTAAAAATACTTTTAATATTCTATAAGTATATAAAAAAAAAAAAAAACATATGTATATATATATATATATATATATATATATATGTGTGTGTGTGTGTGTGTAAAGAATACTGAGAATACAGAGCATTTCAGCTGATTATATGCATTCTTTTACATTCTGATACACAGAGAGGCAGCTCTTCAAAAATAAGGTCATGCCTCCATCTTGTGTTCATTCTTGGTATTACACTCTTCACCTTTAAAACAATTTCAGTGATAGTTTTAATTGTTTTGTGGCCCCTGAGGATGATACATTTATGAAACTAAGCATGTTTCCTCAGAATGACCTGTTATATTTATGTAAAATGTTTTGAAGTGTTTGAAAAGTGCACTTTAAAGATATAAGAAAATTACTGCTATTTGTTTTACTGTTACTTTAATAAATCACCATTACCACACCGTTCGAGATATCCTAAATCCGTCCGCAATTTAAAATCTTCAGTATATTGGCATCATGTTGACAAAGTTTGGTGTGAACTACTTGTTTCTGCTCGGAGGAGTATGAATTTATTTACAGCCTGTTTTCTCAAAAAACAAATATTCAAAGAAAAATTGTTTTGTGGCCCCTGAGCATGATATATTTTTGAAACTAAGCATGTTTCCTCAGAATGATTTGTTATATTTATGTAAAAAGTTTTGAAGTGTTTGGAAAGTGCACTTTAAAGATATAAGAAAATTACTGCTATTTATTTTTACTGTTACTTTAATAAATCACCATTGCCACACCGTTCGAGATATCCTAAATCCGTCCGCAATTTAAAATCTTCAGTATATTGGCATCATGTTGACAAAGTTTGGTGTGAACTACTTGTTTCTGCTCGGAGGAGTATGAATTTGTTTACAGCCTGTTTTCTCCAAAAACAAACATTCAAATAAAAATAGCCGACTTCCTGTAGGTCGTAGCTAATGACTGTAAATTAGAAAGTTGTCCGGCTTAATAAGAACAATTTATGTACCGAGTTTGGTGTCTGTAGCTAAAACTAACCCCCCCACTTTTGACAAAAGGTGGCGCTATAGAGTGCCTCTTCCACGCCCGTTTATGAGCTTTTTCTGGTGTCTAACTATTATTAATACAGATATGTGTATTGAGTTTCATGGAATTCTAAGCATGTTATCTGCCTCAAAATAATCTGAAAAGAATATAAAACTTTGACAAATTACCACGGCAACAATATTTTAGATATCAATATTCCCTTCACAGTTTCACATCGGCCGTGTTTTCTCATTATTCTGATGAAGTTTGAAGCAAATCGGGTAAAAATAAGATGCTGAAAATGAAATTGACACATTTCCTGCTGCCAGTTGGTGGCGCTATAACTTTGACTCATAATAGTCACATCTATTCGATCGGCATCGTACAACCAACAAACCCCTGAAGTTTGATCAAAATCAGACAATGTATGTGGATGTTATTAGACATTTCGTGTCTCTCATTTTTCGCCATAATTCATCACCTCGCCACGGGCAAACCGTTCGAGATATCAAAAATCCCTCCGCAATTTAGCATCCCCAATGTCTTGAGATCATGTTCACCGAGTTTGGTGGCAATCGTATGGAAGCCCTCAGAGGAGTATATCAAATTCCAGAGCATGCGCTTTTCAAACAGCCCTAAATAGCCGACTTCCTGTTGGGCGGAGCCTATGACATAGAGTAGGAAAGTTGTTCGGCTCAATGAGATCTATATGTGTACCGAGTTTCATATGAATACGTTTAAGTATGTGTGAGATAGCCATCAAGATATCTGGCCGTTTTGTAGGGGGCGATGTAGAGCCCCTGTGCCACGCCCGGGTCCCAGCCTTGGCGGCGTCCTAATGGCCGCGGATTCCAACGTGTGTGCAAATTTTCAAGAGTTTTTGAGCATGTTAAGGCCCCCAAAAACCCCTGGAAGGTTGAAAAAAAAAATAAAAATAAAAAAAAAAAAAAAAAAAAAAAAAATAATAATCCTTAGGAAAACAATAGGGCCTCCGCCATTCTGGCTTGGGCCCTAATAAAACAGGTCAGATTCTCGCCATTAGCAAACCTACAACTTTTGCCTCAATAAACTCCTAATTTGCTGCTGCTTATTAATAGTTAGTTGTTCAGTATAGTCATGCGGAATACCGTATTGACCCGAATATAAAACGATGTTTTTTTTTTTTCTTCTTGGATATAGAAAAAACGCTGTCGTTTCATATTCAGGGTCTAGACTTTGACATGTCAATAATACACCCACAACAATAGGTGGCGCCAAAAACGCATGAAACGAGTGTGCCATGAAATATGTAATTTAATGTGTGTTGTAAAGATCGCGAGTGAAAACAAAATAAAAAGAAAAGCTTATGCGGCACTAGTCCTGACTATAATGTTAGCCTGATGGGACCAAACTTCATCTGTAAGTGATTTTAAAACATAAGACAGTACTCAGATTTGAAGACTTGAATAAGATTTCACTTCTACTGTTACTAAAATTTTGGCAGGCTACTATGAGATGGATAGCCTAAATGTTACATAACTCAGATGGGCTACCTGTTTTTTTTATGGTATATCAAAAAGTGTATATTTTTCAATGTCATTGTTGGTACATTTTACCAGTATTTACCATACTTTCAAAACAAACATTAAAATAGGAAAAATATGCGGCCCCACTTTACATTAGGTGGCCTTAACTACATGTACTTACATTTAAATTAATCATTTGATACAATGCACTTACTGTGTACATACATGTTTTTACAGTGTACTTATATTTTTAAAAATACCTATATGTACTTACATCTGTAATTAATTTCTGTAATTACATTTATAATTACACTGTTGGCCCATCCCTTACACCTTAACTCACCCTTAAACCTACCCAGACCACCAAACCTGTCCCTAACCTTACCTGTATCCCACCTCAATAGCAGCAAAAGTGTTTCGCAATACAATATGAACACAATAAGTACATTGTACTTATTTTTTGACGTGAGTACATAGTAGTTAAGGCCACCTAATATAAAGTGTAACCAAATATGCAATATGAAGATGAGAGAGAGAGAGAGAGAGAGAGAGAGAGAGAGAGAGAGAGAGAGAGAGAAAACAAGATTTGGTTTTCAAAAAGCCTGGGAAAAGGGGGGTTTTGGGTATTTGGGTCAATACGGTAGGCTATGTGCTTTTTACAGTAAGTAGGTCTACTAATAAACATCCAATATGTTAATAATAGGCATGCTAATAAGCATTGGTCTCTATACTAAAGTGTTACCAAAGGAATATCTTAGTGTTATTCAGGATATCCTAAACTGAATGGATTTTCTCAAATCAATACTGGTCGGATTTCATTTTGGGACTGTGTATAAATGGAATTTTGATGAATTATTCAAAACTGTGCAAAAGTTAGTTTCTTTCCTCGAATCTGATTGGCTGACGGCATTCTAAACGTGACTGTTTTGCAATATTTCAATATTTGTAACAGTTTGCTTGTCTGTGCTTGTAATGGGGATATTCCAGTGATTCTTTCTGCAGGGTGAGGCTGGAATACACTACACAATGGTTTCCTATATTTTTGCCCTGATTTACAGTCTGGATGAGTTGCTGAAAGCCATCGCCAGCCTGCAGAGCTTGAGCAATCAGATTTGACAAATTTGACCAGATGCATACTTCAGAATCTCACAGGAAAATGTACTGTAGGTCATCTGGGTTACTTTTTGTCTACTGTTTTATGAATACTATGAATTTAGACAAACAACTTTTTTCACATACTGTTTTTTGCTTACTACGGTGTAAAGTACACAGGCAATTTTGCGTGTTGCTCAGAGTTGCAAAGGGTGATTTTTCATGGAATTTGTTTGGAAATATTTTCAGTGGCGTCAAAAAAAAAAAAGAAAGAAAATAGACAAAGAGCAACTGGTAGGCTTATACTGAGTCAAAATGCTACTAAATTAAATTCTTGTTTACTGAACTGTTGTATAGAATTAATGGCACACTCTGAATCAATCTGTATACAGCCAAGTCACAAGTGAGCTGATATTCGACAACAAATGCTTAAAAAGTCATTTCTGTTCTTTATACCATTCTATAAAAATTTCATGAAATTTAGTCATGCATAACTACTGACCTTATCTCTCTTTTTAACTCGCATACCTGAGAGTGGAACGGCTTGTAATAATACTGTCAAAGAGATTATTACCTGGCCCATCAGAGCTGTTATCATCTTTAATAGCTGCTGTCCCAGTCTCTCTGGTTACATAAGTGCCCTCATTCTGGCCTTTTTCTGTGAAGATGCAGTTGTGCCAGCTGGCGCTGGATTTTGGGTGCCAAACGGACCCTGTAAGGGTCAAACTCAATTAATTCTAAACCAGTCTCAAACCTGTGGAAATACAGAGGGGGACTTAATTGAGATGCCAATCAGCAAACATAAAGTTACACAAGAAATGTCTTCGGATATGCTTTAAAAAGCCTGAGAAACATTTAAGTCAGTGGCCTGCAGATACAGACCTGGTTTCTGGTTTGCATTAACTGGGATCTCGGAGGAATGTGCATAATGATAATATCTTAACTCAGGAGGAGACAGATAAATGATGTAACCTGATAAGCATCTTTCAGATTTTCACTTTTTTATTCAGCTTAGTTTCATTCTATTTCATGACTCTACTGTGCATCTCACCCTCACCCATAATGCAATACTGTGATGTAAGAGCTTGATAGCCTATGTAAGATACAGAAATAATTCCTAAACTAAACCTTCAAGAGGCTTACAGTTCACACAGATTACACAATATTAAGGCGGTGAAACAATTAGTTACTTTACCAACCATAATCTCACACAAAGCTTTATACTTTTCGGTTCAATGAATCAAAGACTAATAGGGTTAATAGTAGTTAATTTGTGCAGCTAATATAATCCTCTGTACTCCTTATTGACTGTGTAGGATTGGCAGAGAGACACTAGCTTCTGAAATAGGACAAATTACTTATTTTACTTAACAAATATATATATATATATATATATATATATACACATATATTTACACAGTTCAGGGTCACATTTTTTAATTTTTAACCATTTTAGTTGCAGCCTGGAGGCCTGAGTGGGTGAGAATGCTGTAAATTTCAGCTGTAAAGTTCATGACAGAAGAGACTGACCCTATGACCCTGTAACACTTGCCATTTTCTGACCGTTACTGATCGCATATAATTGTTTGCTTTTGCAGTGATGGAGAGACAGGAGAAAAACAGGAGAAAGAGAAAAATTATAGCAGGTTGCAACAAGACATGACCCCTATATGTATGCATAACCTCCAACATATTCATACGCACACTTTCACAGGCATGGCTAATGGGAAATTCACTCATCACTTCGTACCCGCCCTACACACACACACACACACAAGCAAACTCACACTCTCTCTGAATGTGGGAGGCCAGATCTGATCTTCTGCTGTGATCTCCACTGACCTGTGACCCTTTGACACCTGTGATATGTGTGGGCAAGCCCTCGACAACTCACGCGAGTCTGGTGTTGAAAACCACTCACACACAGTCTCTTTCTCTTTCTCTTTCTTTCTTTCTTTCTTTCTTTCTTTCTTTCTTTCTTTCTTTCTTTCTTTCTTTCTCTCTCTCTCTCTCTCTCTCTCTCTCTCTCTCTCTCTCTCTCTCTCTCACACACACACACACACACACACACACACACTTTCTTAAGTCTAAATGGGGACATACCATAGATCTCTGTTGTTTTATATATAAAACTAATTACAATGACCATAAACTATCCCTAAAACTCGGTTTTTCAAAAAAGCTCACTTAAGCTAAAACTATAAACTAAACTTAAGATAAAACTATAGCTGTGCACGCACACACACACACACACACACACACACAATCATGCACAGTCATTTGCCCTTCAGCCAAAATCTGGATCCAGCTCTATCATCACTTACAGTTGGTGTTTGCATTTTTCCTAATTTGTTTGACTTGAAGCCAGATTATCACACATACCAAGTCATTTCATTTTGCAGCCATTTTTGCAAAACCCTCAAGCTGCTATTTTCTAGGTAATACAAAAAAGCACACACTTAAATGCCAAAATATGTAGTTCTGTTTGCCAAGATTACATTCCAATGAAATATTTCAAATCAGCAATAAAATCACACAATGTTATCACACATTTAGCTTCTTTAGCAAAATAATAATAATAAATAAATAATTCTACACTTTATACTTCGTTTCATTCTTAAACTTAAATTTTCACATTTAATTTAATGTTCTTTGAAAGCATTTTTTAAATTTAGAAGCAATTTTTGAGTGAAAATTGTTTCATACACCTTTTTTCAGTGTGTCTGCACATACACAAATGACAGAGACATATAAAGTGAACTTAAATACATCTTTTATTTCGGAGTAAAACATTAGAAAATATTTATTGAAAAAAAAAAACATATATAGAAATGGATCATGAAAAAGTCTGTTGATCTGAAAGTTGTTTTACCAACAAAAACAAAAAAGCCTAAATAGCTATTTGGCTACTGGTTGACATTTTCTAATAGCCTGCACTGCCTTAGATGAAAAGGAAATGCTGTCACACAAAATAAGATCAGTATCATGCTTTAAGAAATTAAATAGAGGCACTTTTGATTTCATGTTGACTTTCTAAATAACTTCAGTCACTGGCATGAATATCAGATTTAGAATAAAGACATTAGTAGCAGAGCATTTCATGCTATTTATAGCACCTCGACCCATTAATTGTACATTAGTGCCTGTTGCAGTGGGTTTATACTTATCCTGAATCTCTTCAGCCTGATCCTCATTTTGTACACAATCACCGAGGCCCATGGGAGCTTTACTGCGGCCTCGTTAGGCACAGGAAACAGGCCAGATTCCAGAGTTATGAGTTTGTGGGGATCCAGACAACACAACAGCACAGAATCAGATATATCTGACCTGCTCTTATTTTCCATAGTCTGTCTGTGATTAGCTATGAATGCATAGCATGCGTTAGGCTCCCTTTTTATAGCAATTCGGCCCCAACGATATGTTTTTACAACTTATGTTATACCTGTGCTGGTGTCCCCATCAGGCTTCCTAAAGGAACATTCTGGGATCAATACCAGTTTAAAACATTTGTGGCATATCGTTGACTACGACCAAAAAAAAAAACAAAAAAAGGATTTATGATGTTATGTTGTCAAGTCAACAATGTTGTAAACTTGGATAAATCTTTACAATTATTTCCTCACACTGAAATTATGTTAACACATATATTATTTACATCTTGTGTTTATACTTGTGTTAAGTTCTGCACAGCTACCCAGTTTCTTGCCATTTTTAAGGAAAACATAATTATAACAATGTCACAAGTGCTATTGATCGTATTTAACTTGGACTGGACGCAGAATATTCCTTAAACCTGCGATATGTCATTGGTCAGCTTAGTCTTGTTAAGTTCCGTTAAGTCTTAGAAAGTCTCAGGTTTATTGTAGTATTATATATTACAGTTTTTTGAAATAACTTATTATTTTCAGGTTTAATTTTAACATCAGTTTATTTATTTTTTTTAATTTTGCTATTTTTATTATTTTGTTTATATATTTCCCTTTACATTTTATTAATTTATTTTTATTCCAGTTTTAGTATATCAGCTTACACACTGTAAAAAATTGAAAGTTGAATTAACTTTAAAAAAAATGAGGAAACCCGTTGCCTTAAAATTAAGTAAATAATAATAAAAAAAAAGTTAAGTGAACTTGACAATTCAATTAACTTATTTTTTTTAAATGATCATTTACTTAAAAATTAAGGCAACGGGTTTCCTCAATTTTTTTAAGTTAATTTTAATTCATTTAGAAGCCAAGACAACATTTATTCCTTATCTTTCAAGTTTTTTTCATCCAATATTTATATATTATTTAGTTTTATTATAATTAATGGGAAAAACTAGGTTTTAGTTTTACCATAACCAACGATGACTAACCAAGACTAACCAACCAAGCCACCTTTTTTTCTTCTTCTTTTTTTTTTTTTAGCATAAATATAACATGATACACAATATTATCCTTCAACATGCTTTTGGCACCATCCATCACACACATTTCACTCTCCATCAACCCCTGCACATTCATCTGACTGATGCTCATTCAGCCCAAAGATGCAACTGCTTTAATTCATAGAAATTTATCATCCTCTCTTTCTTCCTCTCTCAATTTCTCCTCTTCATTAAGCAGGTCATGGGTCACATTTGTAATAATTCAGTTTAAAGAATGCACAGTTGCATGTGCTTTTTGAACTCGACTCTCTGCTTCCTCTGGAGAAAATAAGGTTTTCGAAAAAATGAGAGTTTAAGGCTAGTCGATCAAGATCTGCAGCGAACAGGACATGTGTGCGTTTGTGTGTTTAGCAAGAGTGGCTGTTTTGAGCTCTGAACATCTTAATAGCCCATAATGAATGGTTTCCTGAGAATAGCAACAATGCAAAATGAACTCAGCAACCCATGTTTTCAAAAATGCAGGAAGGCTCTTTTTATTCCCAGACAGACATAGATCAGCAGTGCTGGACTGATGGGTTGTGGCTTGTCTGTCCTGACAGCAGGGGGGAAATTATGCTAAATAGGCCTACTAATAAAAACAAAATGCAACTGATTAGGCCTATATGATTGTGTATCGATAAAGCAACTGGATAAAGTTTTGTTTATTTTTGCGACTTTAGAGCCCCCTACAGTTAAGTGAGTTCACTGTCGTAAATACACTATCGTAATTACAGTGGATAGCTGTACAGGTGCATGTGTTGCTGCCGTAAAGCAATCCACACTTTTTGCGCAATTTCGTACCCGGTCTAATTACGTACTTAAAAAACAAACTTTGGTGGCCGAGAGTTTTTAAATAAACAGAAGCCATTCCCCTAGAAGTAAGGGTACCATCAGAATGAGATTAATATTTCAAGGTAATAAACTTAACTATAAAAAAGGAGGAATCCTTTAATAACTGTTACTGACAAGCTGTGCATACAACTATTTTGGTGTGTCATTGGCTCAATTAAATAAATACTTTGGTATTACTGAACATATGTGTATTATAATGTCATTTTTGGCGCATAACACACAACATCTTTTGTAATAGCTTAACAACATGTGCAATGTTACTGAATGCATTTTAAAATAAGATCTTGCTTTAACTGGGTAAACAGAACAGCCCTACCGAACCTCCCTATCTCCATCCATGTCTGCAGCAGTGTATTTTAATCAGGAAGCACATAACCTGAAAACCAAATTTAACTCTCCGTGTCTATTTCGAGGGCGGTATCGCTCTCGCCGTCTCTTGGGCCACTGGTGCACTTCTATGTGGGTTAGAGGAAAAAATTACATCTGTACTCAGGACATTGAGAATGGCCAATTAGTGCCCAAATTTGATATATAATACTCCACATGTTTAGTATTCCTTAACAAGCACTTAAAACTTTCAGCTCATCCTTCAACAACCAAGCAACTGTTTAATAATTGAGAAGCTAACTGTCTATCATAAAATATACAAATGTCCATAGCAGCCCATAATGTAGCCTAATATTAATCAAGGACAATGAAGAAATTGAGACACATTATCATTTAAAATGGCACTATGGCACCACCTTATGGTAGAAAGGCGTAATTGCATAACATTTATTGGGATTATATCACTTTAGATAAATATATTACAGCTATACCACTCGTAGATTAAGTGTATAATTCCTTATATAATTCCTTAATCATGTTAGACTGTGTGAGATATTTTCATCTCTGCCAGTCACACTGTTGGGGGTTTTCTAAACCCACAGGGATGCAAGCATGTGAGACTACTCTCTATGTGAAATGTCAAGAGATAATGTATGGAAAAGTTGCGTTTAAAGTGCCAAAAACAGCCATGAAGAAAGGTTACGATGCCTGCCACTGCTGCTGAAGTCTGGGCTTCACTGGATAGTCTCCTTACAGACACAGAACCCCTGCAGAACTCAGACAGAGCCCCCGCCTCACATCTAACTAGAGCTAACCAGCTCTCTGATGAAAAATATGTGAAACTGACAAAGAGAATGAGGTGAAAAATGTATGTAGTCACATACAAGATCAAATTGTACTTATATATGCTCTAATTTTTGCCCTGCAATAATGACATAACAATGGAATATATTTAATACAATACAAAAACAATTGTAAGTATTATACTAGTATTATTAGCAAGTGTCTCTTTAATCCAACATAAAGGGACTGATATAAAAAGAACAAACTGATATTGGCAGCAGTAATGAAATGCAGCACCGGAAACTGCTTGTTCGCAGTCCCTTTCTAATGTTAGATTATAGAGCACATTTGAGAAAGAGAGCTCATTGTGCCAGGTTCTGGCAGAACGAAATAGTCCATTATGAGAGCTTACAACCATTACAGAACAAGTACAGGTGATAGAGATTCATACTGATTCATGCAAAACTGAACACAGTCACTTGTATGTGAGGGACTGCTACAAATATGGCAATGTTTAACATGACTTGTACTGAATAATAACTCCTTTCAAATTCATAATCGCATTAATTGAACTTTTATTAACATCTTGTTGAAATGAAAGACTTTTTGAGATGACAGTATCATGGAAATATCATTTATGCTGCACTGAAGGACCAAAAATTAGTATTTTACTGTATATTACAGTTTTCTGAGAATTCCTGAGTACATTTGCTATACTTGAGATTTGAAATGCAATTTGTAATCAGTTTCTTCACATTGATTCTTTACAAGATACATTAAAAGCTGTGACACCTTTTCCCCTAAAGTATACGTAGGGAAATATTAAATTACCGGATTGTTTTTTAAATTTTGTTAGATATTTTTATTTAAAGATGTAATTTGGCTCTAGCAGCTCCAATAACAACTACAACATAATAATAATAATAATAATAATTTACTGTTTTCAGCCAGGTTTTAGTAACATTCCTGCCTAAAGTCACGCCATTGGTTGAGCCAGTGTTGCTGCTGGGATGCTCAAACCAAAAAAGCGGTGTTTTAACAGAGCAGTGCTACACCTTTCTTGGGGGGAAAGCCCATCTTTAAAAAGTCTATTCAATTTTGCCTTTGAACGCTCACTCAGGAGAGTCGCTGGTGGCACTGTAGCCACTCAAGAAGCAGAAAAAAGGGTTCGGAGGAAAATATTTTCCAAGAAACTACTGCTTTACATGTGAGGTTGCTGGTGAGAGCTGCACCTGAGAAACACACTCATTTTTAGAATCTCTCATCTGTGGTGTGGGAGAGGATGGGTGCAAATGTACTTCATATTTATGGAGAAAAAGAAGAGTTGATTCCCTTTTATGTCTAAAAATAGGGAAGAAGGTTCATACATTCATGTATGCTCTTACAATTTGTTATTCTCTTACAATATGTGTGTATATGTACATAAATATAAAAATTCGGGGTCAGAAAGATTTAATTTATTGTTTTTATGAATTTAATACTTTAATTCAATGATAAATTGACATTAAATTAATCAAAATGACAGTAAAGATAAACTAAAGATTTATATTTTAAATAAATGTTGTTATTGTTGTTTTGGGTTTTTTTTTTTACTTTGAGCAAAGAATCCTGAAAAAAAAAACGATCATGGTCTCCACAAAAATATTAAGCACAACTGTTTTCAACATTGATGATAATAATAAGAAATGTTTCTTGAGCAGCAAATCAGCATATTTGAATGATTTCTAAAGGATCATGTGACACTGAAGACAATGACTGCTGAAAATTCAGCTTTGCCATCATAACAATAAATTCCATTTTAAAATATGTTACAATAGAATTCTTTTAAATTGTAATAATATTTAATTACTGTACTTTTGATCAAATAAATGCAGCCTTGGTGAGCATAAGAGACTTATTTCTTTAAAAAAATCTTATTGACCCCAAACTTCAATTTAAAATGCTAAAAATTTAATGATGCTTTTATAGTCCTTAAAGGAACACTCCACTTTTTTTGGAAATAGGCTTGTTCTCCAACTCCCCCAGAGTTAATAAGTTGAGTTTTACCGTTTTTGAATCCATTCAGCCGATCTCCGGGTCTGGCGATAGCACTTTCAGCATAGCTTAGCATAGATCATTGAATCCGATTAGACCAGTAGCATCGCGTTCAAAAATGACCAAAGTGTTTCGATAGTTTTCCTATTTAAAACTCGACTCTTCTGTAGTTATATCGTGTACTAAGACCGGCGGAAAATGAAAAGTTGCGATTTTCTAGTCCGATTTGGCTAGGAACTATACTCTCATTCCGGTGTAATAATCAAGGAACTTTGCTGCCGTAACATGGCCGCAGCAGGCGTAGTGATATTACGCAGCGCCTGAAAGTAGTCCCCAGCTATATTATAACTAGTTACCTAGCTGGGGACTACTTTCAGGCGCTGCGTAATATCACTACGCCTGCTGCGGCCATGTTACGGCAGCAAAGTTCCTTGATTATTACACCGGAATGAGAGTATAGTTCCTAGCCAAATCGGACTAGAAAGGAGTGTTCCTTTAAAATGACCAGTGCGTTCTTCAAAATTCTTCCTTTTGTGTCACACAAAAGAAACAAACAAACAAAAAAGTATACAGATTTGGAACAAAATAACCACATTTCTTTCTGGGTCTCTTTAAGGAGTGAGGAAAGTGAGGTCATGGGAGTTCAGCTAGAACCCGTGTCACAGTGTCGGCTCACATCCTGCCGTCCCTCAGGAATCGGTGTCTCATTCAGCACCCACTGTGACACAGTCTGGCTCAAGCGCTCTCTGTCTTTCTCTTCTCATCTCTTCTCCCCTGTGTCACAGGATTGAGCTCCAGCTGACCTGACGCTGAAAAGTGCGAGCGCTGGCCTACTTACACAGTCCTCGGTGTTCTCTCAGGTCAGGCGCTGCTAGCACAGATACCCTCATTTTAAAATTCGGCTCTCACTGGGTCACTCTAATTGGATTAGCGAGATGGAGGGACCTTAAACCCAATCACAAACACATAACCCTTGATTTCACCTCCAGAAGCCAGTGCAGGGCTTGAAGAAGCTCTAAGAGGAATCACCTGACAGACCAGCAACGAGCTCCTTCAAAGGCACTTCATGTACCTCTAACATTACATTATCACAAAATGGATTTTTTCTTAAGACTAGAGAAGAGTATCTGAAAGGTTGTGGATCATGTTGAAAGAAAAAAAACAGACTCGTGAGTGCCTAAATAGTGCCTTAAGAGTCTCATTTCCCCCTTGAAAAGCACTTGACCCTTGTGAAACCTCTTAATAAATGTGACACATGCAGAGCAACAACGTGAGGGAGTTGGTTTGAGCTCAGAGACACGTTTTTAGCATCTTCGTTGCTCTGTGATTGTCATTAAAACCTGTGTGTCATTGTCCTGAGAAGCAAGGTGCTGGTAGAACTTGCCCTTAAAAGTACTGAGTGATGCTAACAAACTCAGATTTGTCTTTGACCTCTGACCTTGTCAGCAGAACTAATTCCAGTTCAGTTTCCAGAGAGTTCAATTAGATGATTGGCTCTCAGAGGATTCCGGCGAGTCCCAACGAGCCAATCAACGATGACAAAAATTGTCCTGTTGAGATTATTACGCAGCAATTTTCAGCCAAGATTCCCTCCGGAAAGCCCTGCGAGGTAAATAAGAAAGTGAGCAGTCAATGTACACACAAATACATTTTGTATCTGTCCAAAAAATCTTGAAAACCTTGAATATCCATGAAACCTTTGCAGTCCACAATATACTATATTAAAAATAAAGGTTCTAAGAGGGGGGTTTCGTAACAATGCAATAAAAATAAAAACCAAAGGACATTTCAGTAATCAGTTTTTAAAAGAACCACTTTTTTTCTTAGTGTGAAAAATATAACTAAAGAACATTTTTCCACTATAAAGAACTTTTGTGCAATGGAAGGTTCCATGGATTTTAAATGCCGATAAAGAACCTTTATTTTTTAAGAGTTTTTTTTTTTTAGATTGTTCTTTGCAGTAAGAAAAAGGGGTTGTTCTTTTAAGAACTGTTCACTTTGGGGAGCCTAAAATGGTTCTTCTATGGCATTGCTGTGAAACCCTCCTTTTGGAACCCACTTTTTTCCAACATCTGTTCCATATGGGTGTCAAATACCTTGTTTTAACTCAATTTAATCACAGTTATCCTTCTCGGAATAAGAAAACCCAGATTGCATTGCAGTAGTTCAGTGAAGAAAATCCAAGATGGTGGATGAAGTAAGAAAAACAAAGTTTAAATGTACTGGGTATTTCATTTAGTGTCGTTTAAAATTAGTTCAGTATAATTCAAAGTGGGCTATTGTACTCAATATGTGTGTGCTATGTGTTTTTATGCCTTTTAGAGAGTTGCGCTGTTAGCTTAGCGACATGCTAATGTTAAAATCCATTGAGTCATGTCACACAGAGTTGCTGCCTAGCATCACTTATTACACTCTAAAAAATGCTGAGTTAAATACAACCCAGCACTGGGTAAAATATGGACGAACCCAGCGATTGAGTTGTTTAGACCCAGCATTTTTTAGAGTGTACAGTTAGGTGCCCTTAGAAGCTGGTTGCCTATGTAGATTGTAGGCAGTTCGTTTCATCACATGATTTGTATTGTTTGCTTCGCTTTTTTAAAAATGTAAAATTAAACACACAAATGTGTCAGAATTTTGATCCACAGTGCTAATTGATCAATAATGATTTAATTGTGTAAGAAAGCAAAGATGGGCGTACCTTTATCTGTGCCTTCAGCTCTGAATATCATTATTCTGTTGATGAAAATATGCATTAGTTACATACATCAGTGCTATTTTAGTATTATTTATATACTGTTATAATATTTATTTTGTAAAAGCATTTTTATACGTTCAGTTTTCATTTTATTTTTAGTAATTAAGTAATTTTGTTGCACTGTTGTGTTTTCCCATTTTTTTCTAACCTTTTATTTCTATATAGCTTTAATTGGTTCTTATTTCAGTTTTATTTTTAGTAGGCTAATTTTAGTATTTTAAAAATAGTTTTTCATCTAATTTATGTTTCATTTCAGTTACTGAAAAAGATTTGAACAAATTTAATTTTAGCTACCTATAACAACACCGATGATGTGTTTCCCCTCACACACAAACCTTTAGCTTTGTTAGCACTCTTTTTGGCACTCAGCACTTTCCGCTTTCCCTGTGGAGAGATGTTTCTCCAATTAACACATCCCAGAGCCTCCAGGAACAACTCACCCAACACACACACACACACACACACACACACACACACACACACACACACACACACACACACACACACACACACACACACACAAAGTGTCTCAACTCACACTACAGTCCTAAATATAATTCATTGCTTTAATTTAAGATTTTTTTTTAAGAATTCTCCATGTCTCTGTTAATTCTTGACATGAGACCAGAGAGAATTGCGGAAATTGGTTTCCATTGTGCAAGTAATGAGTTTCCAGAAGAGGAGGCCGATTCTTAGGACACTGAAGAAGCTTCATTCTGACTGCATTCACACTTCCTCTAGCCTTCTTTCTCTTTCAAAACGTGTATGTCTCATTAGATTAACAAGGTAAGGAGAGAAAAAAAAGTACAAAAGTCATAAGTTGATCTATTTTCGACTCATGCCACTTTGTAAGTTCACAGGTAAGCACTGTTCTCGTTTAAGGTGGCATCAATTTAACACAGCAACTGAGAGATTTGAACAGCAGAACATATTGCTCTAACTATTACGACAACAGACAACAATGATGTCATCATAAAATATGCATGCTGGATTGGTATTTTGTAACGTTTTGTCTTGCATCTATTTGTACACTTAACTGTAATTACTCTTTTGTTTCTTGCATCTGTTTAACCTTCATTAGGCACATGTTCTCTGTTTTGATTGTCTGACACTGACATTTTCTTTCATTAGCTAATACCTGAAAAAAAATACCGAAAACACTGTTATTTTTCTGCCTTGCAAGCACTTCTGGACATGCATTTGAGAGGTGTTTTCTTTTTTTTTTAAGATACATGTGGAAGTGCATGTAAAGCTGGGTTTGTCTCTCACCTTTGTGTGTGGAGGGTGTTTGTCCGGTGGCCACATTGCTGAGGTCTGCAGGTATGCCCACATACACTCCACCATAGTTCCTCCTCTTCTCATCATCCACAGACGAATCGTCCTGCCTGTGGGCCCAGAACCAGAACAGAACCAAGAGATGATCCGATGGGCTGATGTAAGAGGCGAAAAACACAACTTAGAAAAGTGTGTTGCTTTATTATCTATATTACTGTGAAAGACCAAATAGCAACAAACCTTCAGGGTATGAGTGATTACAATTGACTGAAAAAATATTGACCATCATATCTGGCACATTGTGTGATTCATTAAGTCTTGAGGGGTCATGCGTCGAGTTTTTGAAGAGATTATCCTACAGAGAACCTTGATTAGAAGCTCTGAGAATTTGATTAACAGAGCTGTTAGTATTAACACTATTGCAAATCTCACATTATTCTCTAAAGAGACTTGTGAACATGTATTATGTATCAGTGATGGTGTGTTATTGTGGTGAGTGTGTGTGTGTGTTTTAGTGGCAGTCAAGGCCCTGATATGTGCGCACAAGGCTCTCTCCTGCTGTGTGGATGCCTGTTGTTCAGATGTGAGAGAATAATTCCAGGAACTGTTTGGAAAATGACAGGCAGTGTTCAAAACCCCACTATGTTTTTTTTTCTCAGAAGGGAAATTGATTGACAAGCAGTTCCAAAAACTGAAGGACACTGCAAGGATTACTAGCATCTTCCCTCCTGTTTATCTTGCTTTCTCTCTCTGAAGTCAGAGCCTTTGAAAAAAATCAAGAGATTTCAGAAACATTTGTCACCCCAATACCAGAATACAGTTATTTTCAGATGTTAATACTGAACAAAAAACAAACACACAGAGCTGGGTAGTAACTGATTACATGTAATCTGGATTATGTCATTTTATATATATATATATATATTTTTTTTTTTTTTTTTTTTTTTTTTTAATTGAGTACATTTTACAATGCTCATAATCAGATTTCAGTCACTTTTTATGGATTACATGATTGCACATTATTCATAAAATGGCAGTAAATTATTCATAATTAATTGATTCTCTCTAATTCTCCCTAATAATTTTCTCTTTAAAGAAAAATAATAAAGTTTAGTTTCCAAAAATCCTACTATGTCATACCATTTAGCTTCATTTAGGCTTTGGAATTTGGGGGGAAAGGCAATGGTACTGTAGATTTAAAACAAGTTAGGTAAAAAAAAAAAAAAAAAAATTAAAAAAAGTAATGTAAAAGTAATCTAAATATTAGTCAGAATACATTACCTAAAATAAGTAGATTACATCACTAACTACAGTTTTCGTCATGTAATCTGTAATCAGTAACAGACTACAATTTGTAAGTAATCTACCCAGCACTGTGTATTTTTTGTGTATATTCACACATTATACATATTTTACTATTATTTAAGTTTTTATTTAAGTTACAATAACTGCAGTGGCGTTTGCAGTGGGTTGCACAGTATATTTTTGCTGTTCTGGCAATACTCACACATCTTTGGCTGACTCAGATGGACCTGTAGAAAACAACAAACATGCAAATTAGTCACGCCACATGCTCCTCGATGGTTAAATATACAGTATATACACTGAGTAATTGTAAAAGAACATATTTATTACTCTCCGGAATCTGATTTTATCTGCTTAACCCATGTAAAAACACAATCCCACATTTTGTTTGAAAGAAATGGATTTAAAATAAGTGCAATTAATGTGTCATTAATATGTTATTACAATGTAATAAAGCTATAAGAAAAGTGTCGTCGGGCAGATTTTTGTTTGCTGGTATGGAGAGACCTCCGTCCAATGTCTGGTCAATCAAACTATGAGTCATCAAACGAACACTAATGTGTGCAGTTCTTAAAGTTAACTGACAGGTGGTTATGTGTCTATTAATAGCATACTGTTTATGAATGGAAAAATACATATTAGCTGGCTCCCCACAGAAATATTAAACTATAGTCTTTGCATACATCTTTAAATTACAATCAATCATTAGATTACATTCTGTACTTTGATAAATATTATAACTTGAAATAAATGGAAACAACATCTGCACTGATATGGCTAAATAGCCATGAATTCCTGCAGACACAAATCTGATTTACAATGCAAATAAAATCTCTTTATCACTCTGTAATGCTCAAAATGCCATTCAAAATGACAGTGTGTTTGATGACTCCACTAAGACCCTCACAAAGCGCTTCATATCGATTCATGCCCATTGCTGCCACGGCTCCTGTTTGTTTGTGTGTGTGCGTACCCATGTGAGATGACTCATACTGAAGCGCTGTTCAGATTGCCGTCTAACTCTGCTGATTTTTGAAGAATGACTGAGGACAGAATGTTCACACACACACACACACACACACACACACACACACACACACACACGTCCAGCCGAGCGAGACACGTCAGTCCCGTAAGCGGTTCACGGATCATGCAATCCCCTCACAGCGGTGTAAACAAACACCATTCATGAAAATCATTTAGTCTCAATGGACCTCCAAGCACAAAACACCTGACCACACTCAAAGAAAACTGTGTAACTGTTAAACAACTGTTAGGGTATATTTGATCCAGTTAAATCTCCAAGGACCGGATTGAGTGAATCTAGATGTGTGAATGATTCAGTCCTGACAGACACTCAGATCTCCCATTCACAACATGAGAGCGTCTGGCCAACAGCCAATGGTTAGTGGAGGAGAGAAAGATGACTGGATGGCTAAACTCACATGAGCAGACATGGGTTTGTTTACAGAGCCCACACACACACACACCAACAAACAGACTCACACACACACACACACTGACGTGAAGGCAGAAAGCAGCACACTTACCTGCAGCTGTGCTGGCAGAGGTGGAATTCCCGCAGCCCATGCTTCAAACTTCGTCAAAGTCAATCAAAGAGATAGACAGTGCTGAGGGCAATGAGAAGGGAAGAAGAGACCGAGATTACTGGAGTTAGAAGGGAGAGGGGTGAATGGAGGGATGAGGAGAGAGTGAGGATGAGGGAAGTGCGGTCTGATGACTGAGTCTGAATGTGTCTGAGCTGCTATACTTCCTGCACTTCCCTGGAGTCTCTGAGAGAGAGAGAGAGAGAGAGAGAGGGGAGGAGGGAAATGTAGGTGGTAAGAAGTATTCCTCCACCCTGGCAAGGTTGCCCAGGTAACAGAGATTGTGTGTGTGTGTGTGTGTGTGTGACAAATGAGGACATCAATTTGTATAATGACAAGGGTATGACATAGGTATTACAAGGAGAAGGTGACTTTTCAGGACATTACCCCATGTCCCCACTTTTCAAAATGCTTATAAATCACACAGAATGGAGTGTATTGAAAATCTGAAATAGCACAAAGTTTCCTGTAAGGGGTAGGGTTAGGTGTAAGGCAATAGCACATACAGTTTGTACAGTATAAAAACCATTACGCTTATGGGATGTCCCCACTTTTCACAAAAACAAACATGTGTGTGTGTGTTGGGAAGAGGGCTGATAACACTGTTGGGAAGGCAATGCTAATTACAAGAATAAAATGTAATGTGTGCAATTTCATATTTTTTTTAATCAGTGGTCTTAAATAGGTGCCAAAGCAAAAAAGAAAAAGAAAAAAGAAAAAAGAAAAAAAAGCGAATTAATACATGAACATGTATGTTAATTTGTTAACATATTAATAAAAAAAATTATAATACTACATTTATTTTAATAAGACATTTTTCAACAAAATTTGCATTTTGACAGTAGAAATAATTAAAAAGAAAAAAATTATGAAAAAGATAATATATGAACATGTATGATATATTAATATGTAATAATAACAACAACTTTTTAATTTGAATAATCTTAAGACATTTTCAGCACAATTTTTGAATACAACATATTAACAAAGTATATTAATATTTAATAAAATGTAACACCACCACTAATTTTGCAGCACAATATATTTTGCATACTGCATTTTATTATGATTATTATGATAATCATTAAACAATTAAAATTATTAGACATATAGCGCAAAATGTAAACCAATGTTTTTTGTATGCTTTGCAATTCGCACATTATTACTATGTCTAATCATAAATATTAACATACAGTGGTGTGAAAAAGTGTTGGCCACCTTCCTTAAATATTAATCAAAGATAACACAAGTAAACATAACATGCCGTTTTTAAATTAAGTTTTTTATTATGAAGGGAAAACAAAATCCAAACCCACATGGCCCTGTGTGAAAAAGCGCTCACCCCCTAAACCTAGTAACTAGTTGTGCCACCCTTTGCAGCAACAACTGCAATCAAGCGTTTGTGATAACTGGCAATGAGTCTTTCACATCGCTGTGGAGGAATTTTGCCCCACTCTTCTTTGCAGAATTGTTTTAATTCAGCCACATTGGAGGGTTTGAGCATGAATGGACTGTTTAAGGTCATGCCACAGCATTTCAATTGGATTTAAGTCCAGACTTTGACTTGGCCACTCCAAAACCTTAATTTTGTTTTTCTTGAGACATTCAGAGGTGGACTTGCTGCTGTGTTTGGATCATTGTCCTGCTGCAGAACCCAAGTGCACTTGAGCTTGAGGTCACAAACTGATGGCCAGACATTCTCCTTCAGGATTTTCTGATAGAGAGCAGAATTCATGGTTTCATCAATTATGGCAAGTCATCCAGGTCCTGAAGATGCAAAGCAGCCTCAGACCATCACACTACCACCACCATGTTCGACTGTTGGTATGATGTTCTTTTTATGAAATGCTGTGTTGGTTTTATTCCAGATGTAGCGGGACACACACTTTCCAAAAAGTTCAACACTTGTCTCATCAGTCCATAGAATATTTGCCCAAAAGTCTTGGGGATAATCAAGATATTTTTGGCAAATGTGAGATGAGCCTTTGTGTTCTTTTTGGTCAGCAATGGCTTTTGCCTGGGAACTCTCCCGTGGATGCTGTTTTTGCCCAGGCTCTTTCTTATTGTTGAATCATGAACACTGACCTTAATTGAGGCAAGTGAGGCCTGCAGTTCTTTAGATGCTGTTCTGGGTTCTTTTATGACCTCCTGGATGAGTCGTCTTTGTGCTCTTGGAGTAATTTTGGTAGGCCGGCCACTCCTGGGAAGGTTTACCACTGTTCCAATTTTCTCCATTTGTGGATAATGGCTCTGACCGTGGTTCCCTGGAGTCCCAAAGCCTTAGAAATGGCTTTATAACCCTTTCCAGACTGATACATGTCAACTATTTTGTTTCTCATATGTTTATGAATTTCTTAAGATTGCGGAATGATGTGTTGCTCTTTAAAAATGCTTCACTTTGTCAGACAGGTTCTATTTAAGTGATTTCTTGATTCAACAGGTCTGGCAGTAATCAGGCCTGGGTTTGGCTAGTGAAATTTAACTCAGCTTTCTAAAATAATGCAGGTAATCACAGTTCTTTCATGATTTAATAGGAGGGGGCAATTAATTTTTCACATGGGGCCAGGTAGGTTTGGACAATTTTTTTTCCCTTAATAAATGAAATCATCATTTAAAAACTGCATTTTGTATTTACTTGCATTATCTTTGTGTAATATTAAAATTTGTTTGATGATCTGAATCTTTTAAGTGTGACAAATATGCAAAAAAATTAAAAATCAGGAAGGGGGCCAACACTTTTTCACACCACTGTATATACATAATAATAATAATTTAAAATGATTAAAAATAATAATTATACCATAATTTTAAACAAGTGTAAATGTGCATTGATATTTTTTTCTTCTCTCTCTCTCTTTGCCATTTTTAATTTGCCCCTACAGCAATTGTCAGCAGAAAATATTTGTATTGGCATATGCTGAGGAATTCTTTCCACTCTACTACTGAAGTAAAAGTGACTAGTTGGTTTTAAATGACTAAGAATATCCATAATTGCAAATTCTGCATTCGAAAAACATCTGCACCATCAAGAAAATAGCTTTATTACATATATGCAGAAGTACAAAAAACATAAATGGCTATATAGAAATACTGTCTTTAAGTGACAAAGGTTGACTACCACTGATGAACGACACAATAATTACAGCGATGTAACAAATGGTAGAATGACAGATATAGATGGAGGGTAGATTATTAGGAGCAGCATGCGCCACAACACACAGTAAATGTCTCAGTATCCATGTTCTCAGCCTTTTCCCAGTTGTTTTTGCAGGCAGATGAGGACATTAACTAATTATACATGCTGTTCTGGGCTGAAATGGGTATCTGAGTCATGTACAACACAGAAAAAAGAAGAAAAAAAAAATAAATAAATAAAAAACAAGACATTTTGCTGATAAAACACCTGGAAGGTCCGACCTATGCCACATAGAGTATTAGAAAAGATTCAAGACTACAGCACACTGCATATTATCTATTATATATGATATATGAGATTGTTCGTATTTGCAAGATTGTCAAAATTGAGAGATGAAAGGTCACTTAAAAAAAATTATGTGGTGGTGGTGGGGGGGGGGGGGTTGTGAGATAAATAAAATAAAATAAATAATTTAAAAATAAATAAATAAAAACCTTAGAATAGCTTTTTTTCACTTTTTATTTTTACTTTTTTCTGTAAGAAAAAAAAAAGAATTGTGAGGTGCAATTGAAAATTCAGAGAAAAGAGTTAGAATTATGAGATGTAATCTCAGAGCTGCAAAAAAAAAAAAAAAAAAATACAAAAAAATTAATCAGAATTCTGAGTTTTTATCTTGCAATTCTGTCCAAATTGTGAAATAAAGTCTGTTTTTTTTTTTTTTTTTTTAATCATGGCAAAAATAGGTTACCATAGTTATCTGACTTAATGTGGACAGAAACTACTGACTAAATCCATCCTGAGACTTGTACACAGGTACAGTAGCCTAATGTTCTTATAATGGAAGCCCAAGAGGCAAATACACTGGAGGGTTTAAAAGCATATATGTGAAGCTTTTAAACTTGGGAAGCACATTAGTTATTTATTAGAAATACAAATTATGAGATCTGTAAAGTTGTCTTCATTCTTTAAAAGGTGGATAGATTTTAGCTTCTAACTTATTTTCTTCTTCTCTCTCTGTATTCAGCCGCTAATGAGTCATACACTTGGCCTTTACACAAGCCTTACTTCCCTTCACCATGTGCCTCCACTCACATGTAGATTAAAACTAGCTGAGAACACTTAATGCTTTGCAGTCATTAGGTCAGTCAACTACTCCATTTAGACCTTGGAGTAGTCAGCGTTATTCTTATAGTCACGGAATAAAATAAAAAAAAGTCTGTTTTTATTTTGTACTTTCCCATTAAATGAGCAGCTGATGATATCGCAGAAACATATTTAATTGATTTCCCCCTGCTTTTTTAGTCTAGAATGGGTGTAATGAGTGATTTGGGCAGCAGAGGGCAGTATATTTACATTGTTAACAAGCGTTTATAGCTCATTTATGCGACACTGGCCTTCTATTTCTGGAAGAAAAAAAAACAGCATTCAAAATAAACCTCACAAAATGGAAGGAAAAAAAGAGGTTGAAAAGGCAGAACGTCAAGAGAAAAGCACTTGAAAATAGCTGGAGAGTGAAGCGAACAAACAACTGCAGCACAAAGCAGCTAATTTAATGTCCTTTATCTTGTTGTCCTTCAGTAAATGGCATCGCAGCCTCGTCTTTATGTTGGAGTTAACTCATATATGTCCATGTTTGACTCACTCCGGGGACGGGAAGTTATCCGTGTCCCAGTTTGCCCTGGAAGCTCTCAGGCCTTGAGGCAGGAACATTCAGGAGAAAACAACAATACTTGAAAATAAAGTGAAATAGTTAATGGTGTGGAGGGGGCTAGAAGGAGAGAGAAGGTTGTGCAATCCTCTCTTTATCTTTTTTTTTTTTTTTTTTTTTTTAACTTATTTACCATAATTGCTGTCTTCACATTAATCGGCAGATCAAGGGCACAAACAAATAAACAATTAAAAAGGTTTATCCCTCCATTCACATACTTATTAGTTCCAGAACAGATTTCAGTCAGTCAGTGTTGCCAACGTGTAAAAAAAAAAAAAAGGCTTCATATGGCACTATTTTGTTGGCAGAGCAAAATAAATAAATAAAAAACACACAAGCAAGAGTGTTTTTATACTGAATATGAGCTATAGTGCAACACCACGTGCAACTACATTTGAGTTCCTGTAAAACCGTGTTATTTTACTTAAATTTACATACTGTAATAGTCTTTAGCAATATTTTGATATGAGCTTTCATTTTTACATTTTCATTAGTTTTTGTTATTAGTCTTTACAAAATATATTTCTAAATAGTTTAAAATTAGTTTGATTTCAGTTAGTCATTAAAATGTCCTTTAGTTGCCAAAGCAACTTTTTTTTTTCATCTTATATTTATTTTAGCCTTTTTTCAATTAACAAAAATGTTTTAAGTTGCAGTTTCAGTTAACGATAGCACCACTGTGAAGTTACTTGTATACATATTCATTATTTTTGACTGGTGCATTCATTTCCTGGAAGGCACATCCAACACATTAACATTGACAGTAATGGCTTGGACATAATACAGTACAAACCATTTACAGTCACTCCCACCTTCTGCAGAAAGTTAATGTGATGCCATCCTAATCTATATACATCACAGCTACAATTTCTTCCTTTAGTATTGAAAAAAAAAAAATGTTTTCAAATGCACTTTTTGTACTTGATTTATTGACCTTGTCGTCTCTAAATCTCAACATTTGGCTCGTCAGTTGTCTATTGTTCCTACAAAACAAACATTTAGTGTGTTGGCCACTGAACAAACTCTGACTGCTAGGTTACTTAAATCATCAAATGGACTATACAATACTAGTTAGTATGAATGAGTTTTACCATCTACGTGACAAAACAACAACTGTTTTAAACAACTGATTAAAGCAAATTAAGAAAACAACTCACCCCACGTCTTACCTCATTTCTGAAGCCATCTTATGAGGCTCAGAGTGGGACAAACATCTCTCGGTTTGGCCCTGGAGAGATTTCAGTTTTCAGACAAGGGCTATATTAGAAATGATTAGTGTTTAACATAATTTAACAGGCCAGCAATTAAAGCAGCAGCAAAGAGTTCCCACAAAAACACAGAAACATAACTAAGGTCCCTATTGCAATTTTAATGCAGACACAATCACCACACAATTGATCATTATTACTCATATTTGTAAGGCACTACCTGGTAAAGAAAGGCAAACAAGAAGCTTTACAATAAGCCATTTACACGGTCAAAGCGAGACAACACAGAATAGCTGGCAGGAAGAGCGAGAAAAAGGAGAGAAGAATATGAAATCTTGGCAGTTGGGCTATATTTACAGTTCAAAGGCATTTCCTGCTGTGTCCATCATGCTCAGAATGGGCAGTGCCAGCCTCTGATTGGCTGCAGTGCGACTTTGTCACCGCCTACCAAAGGCAACATGAGTCACACTAGTAAAGTTCATAAAGAAATCCTCATTACCCTTTTGTCATTAAGCGTGTGACGTGTTTGGCACATTTGAGTCAGAACATACAGGTAGGAAAAGCGTACCATTTACAAAAAAATTCCGTTAGATGCCTTACCATCAGCTGCCTTACCATTATATCTTTTTTATTAATTAAATTACACTTTAAACTAGATAATTTCATACACATAAAACAACAGAAGCTTAAGATGGTTGCGAACAGCTGCGAACAATTTATTTAAACTTTGGTAAGCTCTAAATAAAAAAATATAACAAAAAAAAGAATTTTAGTACCAATAAAGAAAATGAAAACTATGATTTCATGATTTAATTGGCATACCAGTCGCTCTCAGTCCATACTATTGCTGTTAAGGCAAAGTCACGATCGTCCGTATTTCATTATCACATTCAAGGAAATTCTCTACCATACGTGCGTGTTAAATATTTCTTAAGAAAGGAATGCAAATCAAATATTGATTTAAAATACAAAATCATAACTGTCATAAAATAAGGCAAGCCATGTGTCGAAGTGCACATATATAAAAGCAAAGATGGTACAAAACATAAAAACGCAACTGCTGGATCAGACACCAAAGCAAAGGGAGATAAAAGCTTCCGTGGCCTTTGTTCTGAGTGTCACTGATCAAATGCACTTTCACTGTGTTTCTGAGATGTGGACAGTTGCTTGACAATTATGGGCTGTTCTTTTGCGCAGTGGCTAAATTAGAATCTGACTTGACATTTCTGTACGCAATCACTGATAAAATACACTAAAAATACTTGGGAGGGACAAAAGAAGCATTGGCTCGGACGTCAGCATCACAAACACCTATACAAATCGATAGTGGTACCACAAACTGAACCGTTAGCCAATGGCATCAAAGAACCCACAGGATGTGACATCATCACTGCACAGGAATGAGAGTGGCACTTAAAATACACAGGAAAACAAAATAGTGGGAAACAATAATCAATCTGTTTTGTCTAAAGCCTCTCGCGGCCTTAAGTGTAAAAATATATTTACATATAACACTATTTTAATTCATCTACACAGGAAGAATATACTGAACATCTGATTATTGGCATAGCAGAACACAAAAATAAATGCTGGGTTTTCATTGTGCAGGTGCTGATCTGAGTAGTACCATAGTGAGTTTTCTTTCTCCTCGACGTTTGTGATGTTCCCCTCAGGTCAGAGTATATTCTATTGGTCCCTCTGAATCAAAAGCGAAGCTGGAAGCCGTGTGGAGAGGAAGGGTCTGCAATTAGTCTGTGTTCCTCCTCACTTTATCTTTCACTCGACGGAGCGGAGGCTCCATCAACCAGAGTCCTCCAGAAGGGCTGTTTGTATTTTTGAGCCCATTAAATTGAGCTCTGTCTTGGATTTAGTGGCACTTCCGTCTCCTTTCTTGAGTCTGGGCTCCTGGACACTAAAGATCGGTCACTTTATTCTCCAACGCGGCGGCGATCTGCTGCAGTCTGAGGGTCAGCTGTTTGCTCTGGGCGGCAGGGTCGTCCTCCAGCGATGAGATGATCTATTAATGGCATGGCAGGAAATAGAAATTTGTACCTGTTATTTGTTGATCTCAAGAAAGAAAAAGTGCACCATGGAAATGACTGTCGTTCAACACACATACTCTGATGTGTAACAACACCTACCCCATCGTAGTACTTGCTGGCATACTGGTAAAGCTGGTGCAATGCCACCTGGGTATTCAATTTATCTGTATGAGACTGGAGAGAAGATAGTGTTAAATTTGCTGTGTACAAAAACATGCATGAAACAAAATACAATGCAATACAATAAACAATGTAAAACAAAAAAATGAAATGAAAAAAAAAAACTAAATACAAATTACATTAAAAAATAAACATGACAAAATATAAAAGAGAAAATTACTTAAAATATCTTTAAAAATAAAACAAAAACTACTGAAATAATTAAATAACAAATGAAATATATATGACATAAAACAATAAAACAATATGACATTAAATAAAAAAATATACATGAAAAAATATAAAAATTAAAATATTACATAAAATAAAAAAAATTACCTAGAAATGACTAAATTAATAATAAAACAAACACAAATTACATTTAAAAAAAATATAAAAATAAAAATGAACAACAACACAAAACAACAGAAATGGGAAAATAATAAAATAAGAAAAATGACAAAAAAGAAATGAAAATGCAAAATATGAAAATAAACACCAAATCAAATACAAATTACATGAAAATAAAATAGATATGACATAAAAATAAAACAATTAAAATAAAACAATATGACATTAAATAAAATAAAAAACATGAAAAAATATAAAAATGCAAAAAATTGCATAAAATAAATTAACTAGAAATGACTAAATTAATAATAAAACAAATACAAATTACATAAAAAAATAAAATGAATAACAACACAAAACAATGGAAATAGGAAAATAATAAAATAAGATAAAAATGACAAAAAAAAGAAAAAAAAGAAAATGCAAATTATAAAAATAAACACCAAATCAAATGCAAATTACATGAAAAATAAAATAAACAAAATATAAATTACATGAAAATAAAATAAATAATACACAAACTTACACGTGAAACTTCTGCAAGGTGTGTGTTCATGTCTTGGTCACTGACTGGAACCATCTGACGGATGCCTTTGTAATAACTGAAGAGCACAGAGAACATCAGTGTTTTTTAAATCGAGATTACACGCATGCAAACTGATGAACAGAACAGAAACCTACTCATCAACCATCTTCTTGTAAGTGGAGATTTCCTTTGCATAAAGCAGTTTGTTGCTGGGGGACTCCTGTGAATGTGAGATCAAGAGAGAAAACATGAGACAGAAAGTCGAGACGAAATGAAAGGATTGATAAATTACATCTTCAACTCTTTCTGCTCACCCGGGTAAGTTTGTGCTCGGTCTTGGTGCAGGCGTCCATGAAGGTCTGGGCGATGACGGACAGAGAGGCGTCCACCACTTCAGTCACATGAACATCAAAGATGAAATGAGGGTTTTTCAAAATATTTACCCAGAACCGGAGAGGCAGACTGAAGAAACAAACACACAGAACCACGTACATTTATTTATTTGCAGATGCATTCTTAAGTGACTTGCAAGGACAAAAGAAAACAAAGCAAAAAAAAAAAAAAAAAAAACACACAACACAAAACAATTGACAAGCAGAGAGAATTTTAATATCAACATTTATAAGTGGAATTCCAAAATAAAATAAATAAGTAAATAAAATAAAATACAGGACTGCAAAAACAAATAATATATAAAATATCATATATAATTTAAATAAATATAAATAATTTGAAGGACAGTCTATCACTAATTTCTTCAAATTACATTATTTTAAGATACTCAGGGCACAAATGGAGGTAAAATATCAGTATAAAAACTGCCCAAATTTGTCAGTAAAAAGCTAAATGAAAACCCAAGGTAGAACTGTTTTTATCTAAAGTCTATCTGTTAAATTAAGCACAAAGTACCAATCAATTTAGCTTAACAAAGGCGATCACAATAAACCCTCTACAGAACAGAAATGGCATTGTTTTTTTGTTTAAAGGACCGTTAATAACTTTATCTTCATTCCTCCAGAGCTGTTTTTAATCTTTTGATCTAATGCCTGTATCAGCATCCCCTCATTCAATCACAGAAAATCATTTTTCCGAGTTTGGAGTAGATTTTAATATAACAACGTCCCGGTGGTCCTTATGGGAAAGGAGCTGTGAGCGATCCATACAGAGTCAATACCAGAGTCCCGCTGGCCTTGACTCAGAACAAACCCTTGAAAACAAATCAAACCGTTTTTCGTGACTTACCCAGCAGTCACGGTTCTTCTGCAAAACAATAACGAGAGGGGTAATTTAATGGGCCGCTGATGGCAGCGGATGAGAGTGGAGATGCGAAAGAGAAGTGCACACTTGAAGCGTGCTGATGCAGACTTCACCTGTCAATCTCTCTGCTCATCGAACAAGACACACTGTGAATATTTTATCAGGGCTCAACAAAGCCTGCATAATTTGATCTGCTAAATTAAAAAGAGTTTGGAGCATTTCCCTTAAGTGTTTTCAAATTTCAGCTGCACAGGACGATTTATTATTATACTTGTGAAAACTGTAAAGTTGTGGTTAGATATAAGTACCTAGTTATAAACAGATACTTATTGTAGGACTATTATGATTTCTCCCAAAAGTTAGGAACTGTGTTTCAATTCAGTTCATTCAAAATGAAAGTTAACTTTTTAAAAATCGCAAGAGCTCATGGGTCCAACCAGCATAATATTCAGTACCATAATTGATAATGAAAGACAAGTAAAGACGGATGGCTGCCATATCTGTACATGTGCACAGCTGCGCTTGTGAGGATGCATGAAGCAGAAAGCTGGCTTTAAACACAGAAATGATGTCTGTCACTTTAAATAACCATCTCCGGTTGTGCACACATTTTACTAAATAATACTGGCATCCTACGCTATATGATGCCTTCATGAACAACACAGGTTTAACTGATGCAAAGACACAATGAATTCATTCAGATAATGCTGAATCAAAATTTTAGGCTGCACTGATTATTTGTCATTAATCTTTATAATATAAAACAATATAATATAATATAATATAATATAATATAATATAATATAATATAATATAATATAATATAATATAATATAAAATAAATTTACAATTATTATTATTATTATTATTACTAATAATAATATATTTACATGTATCTACTTCTAATAACAATAATAATAATATTTATTGTATATAATAATATACAATATAATTTTTTTAAATTAATACAAGTATTTTCTATTTAACGTCAGAATAGAATAGAATAGAATATAGGCAGCAGCAAATTAACTTTAAGGAAACTTTTTAAAAAGTAATTGCATTTTTCCCATACAATGAAAGCCACAAGGATGAATTTACAGTTAATTATTATATTAAAAATGTAAATAATATATTTATAATACTATACAATAATATATTTTTTTAATATACATTTGAATTAATTTAACTTGAATAATATAATATAATATAATATAATTAATATAATATAATATATAATTCCAAGAGTCCAATGTTGTTTCATACTCCACTGAATTTCATTGTATAATAATAATAATAATAATAATAATAAATAAATAAATAAATTTAAAAAACACATTCTTCATGAAAATTGAATTTTTTAGTGAACTGTCCCCTTTAACTCTCTGAGGTCGACTGTCTCGCCAGTGTTTTTCAGAAGCGTTAAGTGTTTCATACCTGTTGGTCTTCCATATGTGGATGGTCTCTTCATCAACGTTGTCATGTTTCTGTGCTTCTTCATCCAGGAAGTCAAAGAAATACTTGACTGCAGGAGGAACCACAGTCCCAGAACACAACACACTGCGGAAAAAATCATCCACAAACTGCTGCAGCGTGCCCTGTAACACAAGTACATCACTTTCTAAATTAATTTCTACATGTGAATGAAGACAAACATGTAAATGTACAATCAAATGTTCAGTCTAACCCACCTTCATAGAAAGGAGTCTGGTCAGGTAAATCTCAGTGATGGCTTTCGTCGTGGCCTTGTCTTTCATACTTCCTCTCTTTGATTTCACTTCGTCCAGCTCGTCTGCCGGTCTCACCAAGTGAAATACTTTATCGTCCTCCAGCAAAGCATTTCCTGTTCATCACAAAACAAACACGTTTGAAGGACTGATTGCTCTTCCTGTTTGGAGAACAGTTATTTTAGACATACTTGAGCGGCCCGTTAGTTTGGGTTCAGTTCTAGTTTACTGTTCATTTAGTGTGCCAGCAGATTTCAGTCATTCTGTGTTTCTCCTTCATTAAGGACTGTCAATATGTTTAGACTATTAAGGGGGATCAATAAGAAGCAATGCACTGCTGTCATTCAAATACAATTGGATGAGTAGTTTAAAACTTCAGTATAATTGTAAATCACTAACTTTCTTCATGGTTGTCTTGGTTCTGGTCAAAAGACTGCTGGGTGTGCAGAACTCGGGACAAGACCAGGGTGGCACTATCTCTCACCTAATACACAAACAAAAAAATAGAACACAGAAGATATTCATTTCAATTAAAACAAGAAATTATATGACATTACACAAAATGATCTACATACAAGCAGAGAGATAAATAAATAAATCTACATTTATATGTGTACCTCCCCAAAACTAAACTAAACTAAACTAAAGCTAGTGATTGAATAAAACAAAACAAAATACAAAAAAAAATGTGATGGAATAAAATAAATGCATTAACTATAAGCTTTAATCAAATCAAAAAACTTTAATTAACTGACAGTAATAGGGTGACCATACGTGCCATTTTTCCCGGACACGCGTCCTGGCCAGGATTTCTATATTGCTTTGATTGTCAAGTACCTCGAGAGTGTTTCAAAACATAATGAACCGATGTCATACACCAATCGGTCTGCACATGCAAACAAAGCCAAAACCTAGATATTTTAGGCAATATAGAAATCCTGGCCAGGATGCGTCTGGAAAAAATGGCATGTATGGTCACCCTAGACAGTAACAATAGCACATATGCTCTTCAAGACAACATTAACCAGTGAGAAACATAAAATGCTATATCTTTTCAATACACTGTGAGTGTTTATGTGTGTATTCTTGTGTGATTATGCAAACACTCACATTGTAATGGGCCAGTGTGTTAATTCGTTTCCACCTTCCCTCTTTCTGCGATGTCAAGTCCAGATCGGACAGGATCTGCCCTGTAGAGCCAGGGCGCCACTCTGTGGCAAGAAAAGGAAGTATGTCTTACAATACAGTCCGAGAAAGAAAGAAAAAAAAAACTTGGCACGTATTACACTTGACAACCTGAGAAGAAGAAAATCCCTGGCTGGTTTTTCCCTACACTCCTTCTTTTAACCAGATTCATCTGTCTGATGGATGATGTGAGACATCGGCTTTAACAATTCAGCACATTTAGAAGAACAACTCATTAAGAACTGCAGGAGTGCAGACCGACATGCACAAGATCCCGCCATTAATCAAACCGCTATCTGTTCAAAAGCGAGTCTTCCTCCAGTACTTTTAAATGCAGCGCATTGTTAATAAAGAGAGCTATTTATGCGTGTTACTTTCATAAAGTTGGAAGCTTTCACATGCCGGGTGATATGAAAATTCATTCCAAGTCTTACCGAGTGCAACGCTGTCCACCGTGGGTCTCTGGGAGTGCGGCAGATTCCTGTACACCTGCTCGATGATCTTCTCCTTCACTTGGGAGATGGTGTCACAGTTCAGGACTTTGACAGGGGTCACATCGGGACCCTCGCCATGAACCAACACCTGTAGGGTCTAGAGAGTTCAAACAGGCTTAAGTCTACTGATACAACTGTACAAAGATCACCACATCAAATAAACAATCAATCAGACTGAGAATCACCAATTACAACAAAATAAGAGTGCGTGTTTTCAGAGATCTCATGAATCGTTTTCCGCCGAGTGGTTTTCTCCAGTGGATAATGGCCGTTCAGTCCCTGAGGAGCAGTGTTACGCTCATGAATGAGATTACAGACTCAATGCTAGCCAATGAAATGGTGTTAGGAGAGCAATGATGGAACACATGAATGCAGTCTCCGCTTTCCTGAGTCTCTCTTACAGCGAGACCCATTCTGTATAAACAAGCTCTCTCTTTAACGGGTCCCTTGCCGACCATTTTCACAAGGAAACCATCTTTGTACAGATATATAAGGAGTGAACAGACATGTCACACACTTCAAAAACAAGTCCAGATGCTAAAATATGTCTAGTACTCACCAAAACAGAGTACTCAACATCATCTCCCAGAAGTCCGGTGTCGTTCAGAGTGTACTTGGCTTTCTTCATCTTGGCATCAACTGGACCTTTTTCCACCTGGTGTTTAATGGCCTTAAAGAGCTTATAGAGCGGCTCCCCGGCTGAGTCCTGAGAAAAACACATTAGTCAGACTTCAGAGCTAGAAATATTTTTTTGCAATTCTATTCATAGCATAATTGCTCACCTTTAGGAACTGGTAGAGACATATGGACATCCAGTTGCACAACATCCTCTCTACAACAGTCTCAGACCTAAACAGGAAATGCAGGCCAATAATATCATTTGTCAGTACAGGCAATACCTTAAAAAAAGGGTTTAACTAACTATTGTCTTGCGTCCTGATAAATTACAATCTTCATTTGAACGATCCTGACATTGATGCTTGACATCCCAAAAAATATCATTTCTCAATGTCTAATTTCAGTTGCGGCACTAAACCACAAAACGTTCTATGGATTCCTCCACCACAGGATGCAAAAACATACAATTCACTCTTCATTTGAACGATCCTGACACCCCAAAAAAATCTTTTCTCAATGCCTAATTTCAGTGGCGGCACTAAACCACAAAACTTTCTACGGACTCATCGGGAATCCGCATGCAAAAACATACAACGCAACATGATAGTGTACAATTCAGAAACAACTGACTCTTATGAGTGGTTCTGTTTAATGAATGGTTCTAAAAGACATGTTGCCAGTCTGAAACACTGCCCTGTATAATTTACAGTATGAGCATTAGAGAACATTTCTTTCTATGTAAGTATACGTAAGCAAAATGGACTTTAGAACTAAAATATACCTAATCAAATCAAAACAGGAATCAAAATGAATTAAGAGCCTATGCATCAAAATTAAATCGAATCAGGAACTTTCTACTAAAGTATTCTGAATGGTTTCAGCAACAGCCATGCTGTTTATAGGGTGTTTAGTGTGGTTGTTTACTAGCATAAATCAAAAGGGTCAAGACTATAATATTCTGGTCCAAAGTCCAAGAATTATTAATCTTTTCAATCAACTGCAGAGAAATTTTTAAAGCATGACTGCATGGAAATATTAAAGGGGACACTGGATGCAAAATTCAATTTCACACGGTGTTTGCTTATAAATGTATCTTCGCAGTGTGTAGACACAACCACCCTTCAATGATAAAAATCCATTCACTCCGTTTTTTTAATTCCCAAAAAACCAAAAGTCTCAATTATCAAGCCGTTTTGATTTTTTGAGCAATATGATGTCATACTGCTCAGGCCCCGCCCACAACTGCTATTAGCATATTTCTGTCCTCAGCTAGTTGTATGTTGTCTGCCATTTTCTTCGCACTTGAGCAGCTGTAGCAACGACAATCTCTCGTAAGCAACGCAAGTGTTTTGTTGTTGGATGTAAAAGTGAACAGTCACTTTCTCCCGATATGTGAGGCACTGTGGTTTATTTTAGTTTTTGATGGTAATGCACCACCAAATACACAAAAAAAGAAGACAGGGGTGTAGTGAGCAGTAGCTAATTATCATTTAAAGAGACATGCACCAAAATGGGTTGCTGTGAACAGAGCTGTTTTTTAAAAGATAAAAAGGTTTTTGTTTTACACGTCCATTGAGGAAGTATTTTGCAAACATTTCATGAAGACCCTCAAGAATCACACCAACTTGTGGAAAATGGGTTTCCGATGTCCCTTTTAAACCCAAGTATGAGCAACAATAATAGTGAATTATGTGAATGTGTTCTGACCTGCGGAGCATGAGTTTAGGGTTCTTGCTGTGGATGTATTCCTCCATCAGCTCCAGCAGGAGGGTTCTCATGATGTCTGTGTAGTACTCCAGCTTTCCATGGAGCGCCACCGTCAACAAGGAAGCAAAGTAAACCTTATTCCTGGCATTGAACTCTTGCCTGCCCTCAAGGGTACGAATGAACTAAATCACAAAGACATGAGTACATATGTCAGCTTGTACATCAAATCCAGTAGTATGCAGACATGCCAACAGAGCAAACTGGAAAATGACGTTAAGGGTCTCACATTGATGAGAAAGGTTTTGCTGTTCAGGAGATTGGAGAATTGGTTGAGCGCCTGGTCTACAATGGCTCTGCGGGATTCTGGGATGTCTAGCTTGCCAGTGATCATGACATCGTTGGCTCCATCTTTGGAGGGCAGGAAGAAAACACGGTTTGTGTAGTTCTTGTAGTCCAGGAATGGGATCCGAGCTTCATTCAGATCACTAGTGTGGTCCTCCATCTCTATCATAAGATCTAAGAAACACAGAGGGTAAAGTGTAACATATAAGCTGAAGCATTCAGAATAACAAAACTCAGAATCAGAATCAGAAAGAGCTTTATTGCCAAGTGTGTTTACACACACGAGGAATTTGTCTTGGTGACAGGAGCTACCAGTGCAGAAACAAAAAGTACAGAGAACATAAACATAGTGGAGACATACATCATCCTCGTTCTTCTAGAAAATTATCTAGAAAGCAAATATTTGCAGAGATGACCAGCAACAAACAAATAAAAATACCAGGAAATTACCTGTAATCAATAGTTTATGACAGAAAGACTCATCATTCAACTTTTGTACAAGAAGATAAACTACTTGAAGCAGGAACATCTCACCTGTGAACTCTTTTTTACAGCGATCACGGACACTCTCCTCTAAATTTGCAAGCTGGTTTTTGATTTTCTCATACTCTCGTTCTGCTTGCTGGCTTTTCCTCCTGCACACATACAAACACAAACATTATTTAGATTTTAATTTTCTTAAATCTAATTTACTGCTTATTATTTTGAATTTTTTTATTGAAAGTAGAGAGGAAGAGGGCAGGAAATACAGATCACTGGTTTATTTGATGTTCTAAATATATGAATTTGAATTCATGGTTCGATTATTTTTATCTGCATAATTTAATATACTGCTTATTATTCATTAGTAATTCAATTAAATACAACACCTTTTTTTTTTTTTTTAGAGAGGACATCTAGATAATAGGTTTATTTGCTGTTGACAATCAGACTGAATTTTAGTAAAATTCTAGTCGCGTAGTCATTTGTTAACTTTAAAAAAAAAAACTTTATTGATGTTAGAGAGAGAGAGAGGACAGGAAATGATAGATAGAAGTGGAGGGAATGAGACCATATTGGGGGGAAAAAAATTGAGCAATATTGTCTGCTGCACTACTCACTAGACCACAGCTTTGAAATCAAAGTTATTAAGTTCACATTATTACAGTCTGGTGCACTCCGAGGTTTGTTACCTGTAGCAATAGATCGACACTGCAATGAAGAGGACCATGGGAATGAGGACAGCAGGAATGATGATGTAAAGAGGAACCTCGTATTTCCTCTCAAAGCGAACAGAGCCGACATTCCACTCTCCGTTGCCGAATATGATCTAAAAACGACAAGAAACATTGAACGCAGGGTAAAATTGGTGAGAATAATTGTGATTAAAGCGTGTGCAGAGAAATTTCTAACCATCAGCTCCATAGCCTCTGAGCTGGTGTCTCTGCGATGGCGTCTGGAGGTGGATTTAGGAGGGCTGGAGGGGGCCACGAGGAACAGCTTATCGTCCTCCAGGATTGTCACTGGGCATAACATATCACCCACAAACGCCTGGGCCTCTTTGGCAGTCATGGCTTTGGAAAAACCTTTACCCTGCATCACAAAAAAGCAATGAAGCGGTTACTGAAACCAAAATCCATTTAAGGCATATTTTTCTAAGAAGCATCCAAAATCTGTCGTTAACAAAAATACTTGCATTAACGTTGATGATGCTATTTTCCGTGATGGCTTTATCGGTCAAAGGAACGAACGAGGGGTCTTGATGGTAAACGAACTCTGTCAAGTTCTCCACCAAGTTGTCCAGCTGGATGATCGTTCTTAAGAACTGGTTTATGTATGTCTTGTTCACAACGGGAGAGAGGAACTCCAGTACGGTCTCGTTCTTGTAGCTAACTCCTTGAACGAACTGTAGGAAAGAAAACAAGTCAGTTTTTCTCTGCATAAAACTTATTTTACAAACGTCTGAGCACTAAAAAAGAAATAAGACAGCAGGATGTCAGCTGCGTGATGAATGTTGCTTATTAACACTAAGAGAAGGGAGACGGAGGAAAGGAAATATTAGGTAGATGCAAACAGAAGAGAGAGAGAGGAAACTCCTCAGCTTGAAACTGAGCAATGGGTTGTGATAGCCAGACACTTGATCAAAAAAAGAAATTATATAAAAATGAAATGCTGACATTTCTTAAGAGCCGATCAATAACATCTGACAGAACAAAAATAAGGAAACCTGAAGATTTAAAATGAAAGCACAAGCGACACGGAGTAAGTAATAACTTACATTTTAACCTTCTCAAAGTTATTGTATGGCTTCAAAAGACTGAATATTGAGCAGAATTTGTTTTGGCTACATTTATGGTGCTTTTAAAAATCCATTATGGAGCCTGTGTTTACTACGAATTAGAAAATATGAGTTTGCTTTTTGAGTTCTATGGACAAATAACATCAAGTCAGTGTTATTTTAGTATTAATTTTAAACTATAAGAGTAGTTATTAATATTTGAAATGATCTTTTGTTTTTTTATTTTTACATTTTACACTTAAATTTTTAGTCATTTTGTTATGTGCTTTTGTCATTTTTAGTAGCTTTAGATTTTTTTAAATGTCTATTTAACTTTAATTTATTTTTATGTCAGTTTTAGTTTTAGGAATTTTAGTACTTAAACTTATTTTATTTTAGATGTTTGCTAAGCCAAAAACTTTTTTATATTTTACATTTATGTTTTATTTTAGATTTATTTCAGTTAACGAATATTACTTTTAATATTTTTAATTTTAGTTACCAATAACAATACCGCATCTATTAAGTTTGTATGACATAGTCTTAGAGGACTTCTAAAATTAGATTTTTTCATTTTTAGGTGGACTATCCCTTTAAGGAAACAGAATGAGAGTCTTTACTTCAAATCCCAGCCTTGCTTATTGTAAGAGACCGCTGACTTTACCACAGATGGGGCCAAAAATGATCACTAAAAACATTGCACGCACCTCTACATTGCTAGACTTGTGACTGAACTCGTCAGAAGAGGGCAGCACTCGCATGGTGGCATTCTGCACCTGATCAAATCCAGATCCCGTCACCACGATCTTACGACCTCCGCTGAAAACACACAAACATACACACAGACATGTAACACTTATGCCATATATTTTCACCCCTGAACCTTGAAATACATGTTGACATCTTAATTGTGATCAGATTTTCAAAGCCATGGCATTCAAAATTTGAAATGCCCAACAGCGAGACTGTATATGTGAGCGAGGCTTAAAAACAGACTTACCAAACAAAGCTGGCCCGTGGGGCATAATCTTTAACTTTGGGATTGGCTGAGTATTCGAATCCGTTGACTTCTCTGAATGTGTCCTTGCCATACTTTACAACAACATCCAATATATCTGAAGGAATCTTCTGTCCTTTATATGGGCCTGTCATGCAGGTGATCTCCTTGCCAAATGTCAACCTGCATGTATAAAAACAAAGACATGATCAGAATTGGACTAAGATAAATCACATCTGCTTTATTTCTCCTCGTCACTCACACTTTACAAGGCTCTCTTTCCACTGTGATGCTGATGTCATCTTTGCTAGCCGTGTCTAGGTTTTCTCCCGTGATAGTGATGACGGTTCCTCCAGCGGCTGGGCCTTTCGAGGGGGACACAGCTTTCGGGACAGGATCCTGAGAAAGAAAAAAAAAGAAAAAAAAAACACTGTTAACATTTGCTCACTCACAGCTCTAATAATCGCTCTCTTTTTTTACATCAGTCTAGCTTAATTAAATATTAACAAGGCTATGCTCACACAGTCGGTGGAATAAAACATAAAATTAATGTCTGAAAAGATATAATAACAACCTACACATACACTACCGTTCAAAATTTGGGCTTAGTAAGATTTCTAAAAGATCATGTGACACTGAAGGCTGGCATAACGGTTGCTAAAAATTCAGCTGTCATCACAGGAATAAATGACATTTAAAAAATATTAAAACAATTGTATTAAATTGTAATGTTACTTGGAGATGCAACTTGGAGAACTTAAAAATATAAAAATAATGTATCAATTCCAAACTTGTGTAAAATAAACGTGGTCAATCCTTGTGCTCTAAATGCTGGTTTGCTAAATTCAGAATTAAAAACCCTTTTGACTTTGAAAACGTGACTCAATTCTGACTGAAACCTAATATTCTGCTCAAAAACAAAAAAAGTCCAAAAAAATCAAGATGATCATCAACCATCCTCACTAGATTCATTTGTCTGGTTAACATCATGACAATGCTAGTTCACTAGCTTGATCAGAAACAACTACTGGATCAGCAAGGGAGTCAAAGCTCTTTGTTTCGGGAGTTCAATCATTTAGAAATTTACACAGAAGGCGGCAAACAGGATACTAAACAGCCACAAAGGTTTCATCATAGAGAAAGCAGTTACCCTGTAAGTGAAATACACGACCGACTGTCCTGTTCTCCCTCCTTCCACCTCTACTTCCACTGGACCGGATTCGCTTTGCCTATTGGGCAGGTCTCCAGGGGGTGCTAAGGGGAAAGGCCCAATCTCACACACAACACTGAAAAACACGGATAGAAGAGAATGATAAGCTTAACAGCTCTTTCTAACATGCAGCATGTGTTTTAAATCCTCTATACAACAGCGGTGCAGTATATGCGGTGATACTGCATTCATCTAATAAGGCAGTCATGCTGTACCTGGTACTGACGGAGTATCTCTCCGGCTGATGAGTACATGGCACTCCAGCCACGGTGATTCTCTTAATGTCCTCCTGCTTGATGCCCAAGTTAGAGCCTTTTATTGTGACAGAGATCTGTCCCTTCATCGGCCCATACCGGGGAACAATCTGGAATGAAAGCAGAACAGCACAGTTAAAAGAGGCCTATAATACTGAAAACCATGAACTATAGAGTTACAAAGATCACCCATAACCATTGTGCCCTTGAGTGAACCAGCTGCTTTGGAGAAAATCATTTGCCAGATGACAAATAATAAAACACCATCAGGCGCAGGCGGCGCGATCATTAGAGTCTCAGATGGATTCAACAAAACACTAGAGTGAGAGACTGAGTTTGTGACTACCAGCGCAGCCATCTATATATCATTTAGGTATAAAAAATGGAGAAGAGGATGAAAAGAAATGGTGTTTTCTAGAGAAGATGAAGAGTAGAAATTTATGAACTGCATTTGAACCGGGAATAGCGAGATTAGTAATCGCTGACGTCGACGCCAATGAGATATTCTTGGATGAATTTTGAGCTTAGCTTGAAGCGTGACTAAATTTAGCATTAGCAAAGTTTCAAATAATGTTGAGCGACAGTATCGCAAAAAGAAAGACAAGAAGAATTGTCCTCACGTCAGTGATCTTTGGAGGAGGACACTGCTCCAGCTCCTGGTTGCACAGGTTTCTATAGATGCAGGATTTTGTTGTGTCGCACCACACGCAGTTATACTTCTGATCAGCGTTCTTACACAAACTGCAGTCCTCACGTCTAACCGAACAGTTGTAGAGCACCACTGAGTAGAAAAAAGGAGGAAAACAAAGCAATTCAGATAACTAAACACTGAATTCATTGTCTTTAAAAAAATATATGCTTCAAAACTACAAAAAAAAGTTGTTTTTTTTTGTTTTGTAGAGAAATAAACATTTCATTAAACACTGCTGTTTATCACTATGTTTTCGGAAATTCTGAGTTATGCAAATTAGGCTGTTTATTGTTGTATGTGGTGATTTATTAGTCACATTTAGCACAAAGATTTTTGATGCTCATTGTTTTTGTGGCAGATAAACACCACTCAGAATATGCAGAATATGCTGGCAGTATTGGCTTTAATGTTTAATGCTGTACATTTAGTTAATACCTTGCAGAATAGCTTAGCGTAGCTTAAAGGAATAGTTCATGTTTAGCAGATGGGCACTTACAAAATGACATCTTCCAGTTAAAAAAAAAAAAAATGCACGTCAAATGGACACCTGGATGACATAAATGTGCTTTTATGTAGTTGAAGGGATAGTTCTCCCCCAAATGAAAACTTTATTTTCAAAAATGCAATTTTCAAAGTGCTCATCTGCTAAACATGTATAAAACAGTCCTAGTTGGATATAAAAACAAGATTCGAAAGATCAGTCTCCAAGATGCCAATGATACATAACATATGTTAATCTGCTTATTTTATAAGAGGTTTATCAGATGTTCATACACAACCTTTCCATATCTTGACGATCCACGTTTCTGCAGCTTCTGTAAGCTATGATGATGAAAAATTCATTTAAATGTACCTCTGAGGGTGCTGTCAATCTTCCTGTCCGTGACTTTATCCTTTATGTAGAACGTCACATTCACCTCTGGCTCTTTGTCATATTCAAACTGGCATAAAAACAGTAGAAAGGCGTCAGTTAAGACACAGATACAGGCAAACACATCATTGCATCTGGAACAACTGTGTGCCGCAGTAAATTTTCTCTTGCCAACATGATGTCTTTGTGAACTCGATCACTATTTGTTTGTTACGCCCACATAGGACTGAACCCTACACACATCTGCAGCTCAATAGCTGTGAAAGCCATATTGGCTGGTGCTCAAACTCCAAAAACAAATCGATGTGTGAACAGAGAATAAGTAGAAAGTGAGGGATACATAATAGGAGGAGGAATACGAGTAGAGCGTACTGACCACATATCCCTCAAATCTGTACTCTGACCCATCAGCCGCCACAGTCACCTCGCCCACCTGTTTCATGAGCTCGGTGCCGATCTGAAAGGTTTTGCCCTGAGAGACATGAAGAAAGAGTATTGCTGTTTATGCAGACTCTAAAAACAGCCATTTTACTATAAAAATCATGCTGACAAATAGCCTCACGGAGATATTGGGTAAATATATTTCTTTATTGCATCTTTATTGCCCTCTGAAATACTTGATTCTGATTGCTCAATGGTTATGGTTCTGTGATAAATTATGTAGTTATTGCTAGTAATATATGAAGTGATAAAAGAAAAATCACACTAGAAAAAAATATGGAAATTCCTTAACAGCACAAGAAGCCCTATTTTTAAAGACTATTTAGAGTGTAAAATAATTTAAATCAATATCTCATAAATTTATGCACAGTATTTAGTAAGCATAATGCAACTGATTATAAATTATACTTTACATATGTAAATAAAATAATATTAATTCATTAAATAAATACATAAAAATCTTCAAGAAAACCTCAGGATATTCCCTGCGCACATTTTATACACTAATATACTGAGCATAACAACCACACTATATACAATAATAAGTAAATGCATGTATTTTACCCTATATTCTTCCAAATTTTTTCCCCGAAATTGAATGGGGGTTTTAAATCCAACAGGAATAAGCAGAGGTTCCGGGATCTGAAACTGAGGACACCTGCCATCCTGCAAGAACCATAAACAACCAAAAAAAAAAAAAATTGTTATTAGTCCTTTTTTGTCACCAAAAGACAATCGTTCACCATATATTAAAGTACAAACAGGCATATTAATTTATATATGCATGTACTCTTCCTAACATGACTCACCTCCATGTGTTGTATGATATGATCACCCTTGACAGTGTCATCTTTATCACTGCACGTGTGATCCTGAATGTTCCACTGGCAGCCCCACTTACTGGTTACACATGCAATGCATCTGCACAACACACAACTGGCCAGTCAAAAGACTAATCTTAAGAAATGCTTGATCTTAAGAAACACTGCCTGATACTCACGGTGTATTCTCCGATCTCTTCACCACTGCTGCACAGTTGTAGAACTCAAACGCACTAGATGCCACTTCAATGCTGTCATTTACCGTGATCTTCACAGTCACTGCCACAAAATCTACACACATGCATATGAGAATCATATGAGCTTTTAGGTAGTAGTAATTCATATAGCCAGTTCAAAAATTCTAGAGCTCAAGGTGCTAGATACACCAAGGTCATGGGTTCAATTCACAAAGAAAGCACGACCTGATAAAAGCTTTTGTAACTCTAGAATCATGGGAAATAGGAATCATATCAGCTTTTAGGCAAGAGCATTTCATACAACCAATTGTGAATTTCTAGACCTCAAGAGGTACTAGATATGCCAAGGTCATGGGTTCGATTCCCAAGGAAAGCACAACCTGATAAAGGCTTTTGTAACTCTAGAATCATGTGAAATAGGAATCATGTCAGCTTTTAGGCAGGAGTATTTAATATAGACAATTTTGAATTTCTAGAGCTCAAGAGGTGCTACATACGTTAAGGTCATGGGTTCGATTCCCATGGAAAGCACAACCTGATAAAAGCTTTTGTAACTCTAGAATCATGTGAAATGGGAATCATATCAGCTTTTAGGCAGGAAAATTTCACATGAACATTTCTGAATTTCTACAACTCAATAGGTGCTAGATATGCCAAGGTTGTGAGTTTGATTCCCAAGGAAACGAAGACCCGATAAAAGTTTTCCGTAAGTCTAGCATCAATAAGTTAAACTTCAAAATCTATCTGCTAACAGATTTAGCTTCAGTGTAATGTTTTCATGTGATCAGTCTCCAAATTAAAAATCACAAAACTAGCAAATTACAAACATGAAGAAATGAAAAACTTTTCAAGCCTGACATAATTTTTAGGCATTCTGCAAGACAAACACCATCTGTTTGTTTTGTGAGTAAAGGAGGCAGCGAGAGGACAGCTTCACAGTAGGTGATTATTAAGATAAAGGCAAACAGGATGCCCTCACCTTGTGTCTCAGGTGTAGGTGGTATGTTCTCAGAGGTCGGGAGATCACAAATGACCTTTGTTCCTTCCATAGTTGCATAACTTTTGTAGCGATCAAACTCACAGTTAAGTCTATCTGGACTGCTGATACTGGGGAGGGAGGGGATGTCAATCATCACCTGCAAGTTTAAACCAGTAAATGGATTTAGGAAATAACTTAAATACAAACATATATGAATGAATGAATGAATGAATGCATGCATGAATGAATGAATGAATGAATGAATGCATGAATGAATGAATGAATGAATGAATATGGAAAAACATCAGTTCTCACATTTTGAACAGCGAATTTATGGGTTTTCTAACCGTTTATGATTATTGGATGATGATTTTTTAAATACTGAACAGTCATGAACAAGCAAGAAAAAAATATTCAAAAAGATATTATTTTTATTATTTACTTTTTATATTTTCATATTTTCAATCGCTTAGTAAGGTTTTATTGTTTACCATAAATTTGTGTTGTGAAAAACACAATGTTAAAATTCCCTGACATTTCTAGGTTTTGCACAACTGTATTTCCCCTGAAATACGCAATTTGAAATATGAAATAATATTGATTTTAGCAAATAGTAAACAAGTATACTGCCTTTATTCATTGCCACTGATCCAGGAAGTTAATTACGGTATACAGGAAGCCTCTTCAATCAACCATGACCACTTGAGTTTCTTCTGAGACGTATTAGAAATGCATGAAAAGTGCTCTGTGCATTCATGTGGTATGAAATGATAGTTTCAGATGCCTTGTTTAGTAACTTCATCATGTCAGCTCATGAAAAAAGGATTAGACTCACAGACTGGATCTGTTACAGCCAGTAAATATCAATCCTGAGTCAATCCTTAAGAGGTTAGGGTTTGAAATAACTCCAGACTGTATCACAGTGTGTGTGTGTTTGTGTACGTGTTATGCTTTAGTACCTGTGTACGCTCCGTTTTCTTGCAGCTGATGTTGGGGGGCTCGAAGGACTCAATATTTACACATGTCTGTTTTGGACTCCACAACCAGGCGTTCTCTCCTTCTCCTTTGCGACAATCTTTTTTCCTAGTACAACTGCAAGAGCAAAGCAGACAAACATGGCTAATGAGCCATACTGCGTTCACTTTAACTGGACTGCACACAGATATCTACCACAAACCGCTGCTAAAATGTAACAGGCAACTCTAAGACTTAGCTTACACCATATTTTAGTTTAAACGATTTCAAAATGAGATCGCTAAACTGCTTAGTATTCTAACACATACTTTAATAAGGATGTTAGTCACATGACCCACAGGAGCCATGGGTCTTAGTTTATTTGACAGTAGAAATACCAAACTCTGTTGTAGTATGGCAGTGTTATTACTTGTCCTGTCATTTACTGGACAAGAATGCCCAACTGATGGTGTGCTTTTGTTAATAAAATGAGTCTAAAAGACTTACCGGCCTTCCAACACACACCAGCCACAATATGGGTCCCGTTGGGACACACATGATTGACAATCATTCTTCAGCTCACAGGCCTGCACTGGCACTTTGGTGATCTATGCAAAAGAGCAGCAAATAAGACAAGAGCCACAACCTTTAAAATACCAATTTGTGCACTTATTTGGTTTAGGATGCCTAATAACTTATGCACATATAATTGAAAGTTCAGCTTTTGTATTAAGAGTTTGAGGTGAGATCACATTATTAAAAAGTTCCACTGTCAAGCACTTTTTGCCATACCTTTAGGACCCAAAAGTCCCTAAATGTCATAATTGTAAAGCAGGACAGCTGCAGCATATTATTTGAGCAACATCAGAAGCATTGCCTTGCAAAATAAAATTTGTGTGCAACAAACTGTCAATTTATGAATCATCTTATGGCAGTTAACTTAAGTGATCCACTTTAACACTCTCAGTTTCCTGCTTCTAATATATGGGCCATGTAAACGAGCAAAATGACTGAATGGAAAAGAGAGCCCTTAAGTCTTCTGGTAGGCTAAAAGAATATGACAGCCTGCTGTTATATTTTTGTGGCAGATTACAGAGTCTAGGGAGGTCATATGCAATATTTCAAGTTTTCTATACGTTTACGGCACCGTTTCATAAAAAATTCCTTCAAGATTGGCAAGCCTACATCATTCAAACAGGTTTTAACCAGTGCATGATCTCTGTTGACTCCATGTGATATGAGTTGTGGATGTGTTCATAAACAAACCTTTTTGCCAGTGGTGATGTACAAGATATCCAAAGTTGAATTAAAAAAGAGGTTTTTGTTCACCCCACCGTCTGTGCGTTCCCCTGGAATCTTGTTATAAAGATTAGGCTGACTGGGGTCAAGATGCACCTGCAAGCAGAAATTTCATTCATTCATGCATTTGGCAAAAGCATTTATACAAAGCAACTTACATCTAAACACTGTATTATATGGACAGTTCAGCTAGAGCAAACCCTAGGGTTAAGTCTATTTCTCAAGTGGCTGTAGCTCATACTGTAAATCACCCATTCTTGGGTTTGAACCTACAACGTATTGGTTACCAGCCCGTATTATTAACCACCAAGCCAGACCACCACAGCAGTCAAACCTCAAGGGCTTTAGTGAAATTTAAAGTGGACAGGAACCAGGCCCTGGAGTGGGACTCACCTTTAAGACATCCGCTCCACTGGTTCCCAAAAATGCCACAGTGTGTTCATTCTCCACCGCCACAGCTACAGCTGTCAGCATGTCAATTCGGGTGTAGATGGGTTTGACAGCCAGAGCGTACTCCGGTTTACTGGCTAGTGGAGATGGCAGGAACTCTGCACCACATTTATATATCTTCACCATGTCCTTCTGTTGGACGAAAAGACACGTCACGTTCAGAGGGGTTATAAAGGCCCACACAAAACGGAACCAGAATTGAAGTAACACAACAACTCACGTCTCTTTTGGTCTTGCAGATGGCCTCGGTTTTAGAGATGTAGGGTGAATAAACAGTCTTTGGTTTCTCGTCCTCCAGAACTTCTCCTATGTAGCAGGACTCAATCACCTCCTCAAGCCTGGCGTTAATGCTGCTGAGCGGGTACATGCACAAGGCAGAACCGCCACCATCCTCATCCGCGCTGAAGACTGCAAACAGAACCTTATCGTTGCGATTCGAAGGGATGATCTTGCTAGCCAAAACTTCTCCTGGTCTGGTCAGATACACTGCTTGCACCTTGTTGTATGTGTTCTCCTGTTGTTCAGTTTTGACGGAGCAGTTGAGCTGGAGCTCGGTGTAAGAATAATAATGATGGTCATTCTCGCACAGGCGCGCTATAAATGTGATCTTCCTGCTGTCGCTGGTGCCTGGAGTGCGTGAGAACAAGAAGTAGATGTAACCGTTGTCTTTGAAAGCATGGCGAAAGTCGTGGAGGTAACGCTGGACAAAAGGACTAGCTTGCACAGTGGAGGCTTCAACCATGTTCTCAAAGACATCCATTTCTCCATGCTCCTGCAGCAATCGGGTGCTGATGAGTTTTGAACTGTCCGAGCTACCATAGCCCTTCCCCACTAGAAATATGCTGAGGTTTGCATTATTATGAGCATCTATAAAATAAGAAATTACTCCCACAACGGCAACAGACTCCTCTGTGCTGGCTACGTATGTCTTCTCGCCTTTAGTGTCACTGTAGTACACCTGTTTGTCCACGCTGTTGAGGTCTACCAAAGAGCAGATGCCCCTGAAAAGGCTTCCGCAAACGATCAAGGTGCCGTTGGCGGAGTTAACCAGCAGGAGTTTGTTGATGTTGTCCATATCCTTTGCGTCAGTGCACTGTGCTGTGATTGGTGGAGTGCAGTGTGGGTTGTCCTTCTTAGGGCCTGTTGTAGCACTGCTTTCCTTCAGCAGGTTATAATTTAGCTGATAGATGTTATTAATGGCACCCACGTAAATTCGGCCGGTTTGAGGGTCCTGAACGACATTATTGATGACGGTATCAGACAAGAAATAATCTTGAGTATCATCACAGCAAGATGAGCCAAAACACAGCAGCAGGGACAACGCTGCCAGGGCCCTCCACGCCATTTCTTGAAGAGAGAAAAGAAAACAAGACATACATCAAGAAAGAGGCCAGTGACCAAGTTACATACCTGTGCAAATGTTGTCGCCAAACTGCTAGGGTGTCTACATACAATTCATACATACAATGAATGCACCTCTAATATAGTGTGTTTTTTGTTTCTGAATTAAGGGTGATACAACTGTCCTACCATAATGGCATAATCTTTTTTTTATTTTATTTTTAGGGGGGAAAGAAGAGAATCAGTTTTGTTTTAAAAAATCTATATTAATATATGAAAAACCTTTGTCTGCTGAAAGTCATGTGGCGCCACCAACACGCAGAAAAAAATATAAACACTAAACAGGAAATTATATCATATAGGAATCTACACAGACTTTCAATACTTTGAGGTCAACCTTTTTATGATATGACGGGTTTTTAGTACCGGTCTTAAAATGTCAGGTGGTATAACTTTCCAAAACATAATATTATTGAATTCATGAAAATAATTAAATTTGTAAAAGTGTATTTTAAAACTTTTTGAAAACAATTTGTCATGTGTGTACAGTCTCGTGTATTGAGGATTTTAAGGAAGATGTTTTTTTGGCTTGATGGCTACACCATATAACATTTTTCATTGAAAAAATTGCTGAAAATAGTTTTTCATGTGTTGCTTTTTCAAAAGTACATGAATCCAACATGAATACATAGAACACATTTCTACGAACTTGGAACATGAGCTTTAAACTAAATTAATATATTTTTTTATCTCATTTGTCATTGACCCAATAGAGATGCTCGCCTTAGCAGCACTAATAAATTCACACTTGAAAACTGACGTCTTTCTGGAAGCTGGAGAATTTCTTTGGTATGCATCATTATACTATACTGAAGTAAGCACTAGTCAAAAGTGCTACCAACAAAGACTAAGTTAAAAGAAAAATCGATCGCGCCTCTCAACTCTTCCCTCAAAGGGGTTGCAGATGGCTGCGTGATTTGACACGCTGATACAAGCGAAGCATTTCTAAAGAAGCTCGTCCTCCACCCCTGCACTTTCATTCTCCTTTTCATCCGTCCCCTCAGCACTTCAGCAGGTCCTAAAAACACTGGGGCGGAAGTCAAACGCTCATCAAAGCAATCACAGGGCGGCCTGATTCCAGCATAACAGAAGGTGGCTCAGTGAATTATGGGTACAACCTCAGCAGGTGGGCCAAACAATCCTGTCCTCCTTCCTGTAAACAACCCCTATAATAACCAGCGCGGCATTCAAAGTTATTGTGTTAGACAGGAAGATCTAATCACAGTCATGAACATTCTTGAGCTAATTTTAGATGTTTATAAGGTTGCAAAAGTAGTTGGGGGGATGAAATATTAACAATATTCCTGACCATTCCATCACTCCCCAGAAGTCTTATTTGCCTAAACGTGATGACAATCCTCTGGAGTGGACTTCCACATAACTGACTGCGATGTTTAGATTGCCAGAGCAAATACTTCACTGCAAATCGAATGGCAGGAGTTTCTCAGACACCATGATCCTGAGCCCAGAGCTCATAAAGAATTCATGCTAAGAGTTTAGCGGATATTACAGCTCTTATTGGCTTTAATGACGGGACTCCAGAGACACGATATGAGGCAGGGCAGAAGTGACGGGCTTTTTCTCTTTACTTAGTGTCTGTCAGAGCTCTGGCATGCAGGGTTTGCAATGAGATTAGAGGTTACTGTGGGGGGGGAGTGTGTTAAATTTTACGTGTGTGTGTGTGTGTGTGTGTGTGTGTGTGTGTGTGTGTGTGTGAGAGAGAGAGAGTCTAGTGTTAACTGTTAACAGGAGGTGGTCTTTACTGCTGATTCAGAGCATATGGGTGATTTGTCTGGACTGTACAGCTTTAGAAAAAAGTGACAGGAAGGATAGGTTTTGGCAAATTGTCAAGTTTTATTATGAATATTTAGACTGACGATCCCCCTCTTAGACTCAAACACAAGACCAAATTATTAACAGGAACAATGATGCCAGTCTCTCAGTATAGACTTGATATTTGTGCTGAGTGTGCCACACGGCTCTGACTAAGCAAGTCATGTGATCACAAATGAATGCAGTGTGCCTTATGACACACTCCTTGATTTGCATGTTAACACACACAACATTAGTCACTGGAGGCACTAGCTAAGGCAGGCTTTCCTGTTGCTAGCACATTCTCAGGCTTAGCCCCAAGTATTATGTTCAAAAACCACTGTTCTTAAGAAAATAATTGAACTAGGATACATTTAGGATCAGTTCTAAAAAGTTCAAAAGATCTTCTCTAATTCCACAGAACAATTTAAAACAGTTCTTTATTGGAATCCATGGTTTCATGAAGAACCTTTAAAATCCACTAATGCTCCACTGTACAAAAGGTTTTTTATAGCAGAAAAAGGTTCTTTGGATGTTCTTCACAATTGTTATTTACTGAAAGGTTCTTTGGGGAACCCAAAATGGTTCTTCTACTTCTACGACATTGCTGTGAAAACCTTTTTCTGGAACCTTTGAAGACAGTAAGTCATACTGGTTTGGAACAAGCATGAGTGTGAGTAAATGACAAAATTTACATTCTAGGGCGAACTATCCCATTAAGTGAGAAGCTATAGCGACTTTAAAAGGTAATTTAGGTAATAAAAGCTGTTTTTTTGTTATGGGCAAACGTAAGGTTCCAGAATATCACAGAAACCTATGGACAGTGGAACAGTCAGCACCACCATAAACACCTTAGCAAACACCCTTAAGACAACCACATAGCAATTTGCTAAAAAACACTTCTTAGCAACACCCTGGCAACCACCCAAACACCTTAGCATTTTGCAGTGACTTCTCCAAACACCACTTGTAATCTTCAGAAAATCTAGTTTTATCAACCTCATACACAAACAAGCACACATTGCCAGAAAGTCCTGCCTACATGTGGCTCCACTGAGGCCTAGACACGTGACCAGCACTCACCCTTCAAAACGTCTCAACAAGAATGAGTAGGAAGTATGTTTGACTGTTTCTGTATGGCTGTGTTCCTTGGATTTACAACTGAGGGCATGGCTCAGATGGTATTTCCTTCATTTCTCAATGCTTTTGATCCAGAGCCAAACCAAACACATTTCCTCTAAATTACTTTAGGGCTATCTCAACCTGAGCTGCCGGTAAATGAACTCACAATGCTGCAGAAGTATGAACAAGAAAGGAGGCCTGCGTTTGATGCTCATGTTGTGAGTGGGAGTGTGTATTGCAGTTCGGATCAGCAGCACCAGTGTGTTATTCCTTCTCTCTGTGTTAAGAAACAACATGACTGGTAGCTCAGTACACAAGCAGACAAGTGCTGAACCAGCACTACTCTTACCGCAGGGCATTACGCTGAAATTTCTCAGCCGAGTTAATGGTAAACCCCACATCTTCTCTCAAATTCCCAAGCAGACTTCCCCTCTCGCATACAAACTTTGATTGACCCTCTGTAGCAGCTTGTTTCCTCACTCTATCCACAGCTAACTCATGAATCATTTACAATATTCCCTCATATTTTTCTCATTAAAACTGGGTCTTACTTTTTCCTGTGTTAGCTTATGTGTATTACACATAGAGACAACATACAGTTTGCCAACTGTAGATAGGTTGGTTGGTCATGGTTTGGTTGGTTAGCATGGTTCAGTTAACCCCTACTGGTAGATGGATGTTACTACCATTGTTCTGCTAACAAAAAAATGAGTAAATTAAACAATAATTTATCGAACTTCAGGGCTGCACCATATATACTAAAATAAAAAACTAATGGCTTAATGCTATAGTCAAATTTTGAAGGCTGCTTTAATTTTTTTTTTTAAATAGTTTTAAATAACCTTTATGCCAATTTGACTGATGCTGAAGCACTTTATAAAGAGCTGTAAGAGTGTAAATAAACAGTGCTGCGCTTCACTCTGAAACTGGCAGCACAGATATTTATTTGGAAAATGGAAACATTTAAGCCAAACATTTAATCGTTTAACAAAAAAAAAAAGAATAAAAATACAATTTAAAAATTACTATTACCTAAAAATAAAAAATAAAATAAAAAAAATTCAGCTTTTTTTTTTTTTCTAATCAGATGCATTCCAATATAAAATCACCCAATAATACAGAATGATTAATTATTTCTAAATAAAGCTATGTAGGTTATCTTGAAAAAATTTCCCTGTCAGTTTTTTTCCAATATCGTGCAGCACTATACTTTAGAAGAAGTTTTGCTAATTTTTTTTTGAGGGCTCTTCAAAAGTTCACATGCTGACCAATGCTAACATACTGATTTCTCCAGGTGTTCTAGATCTACTCAGACTGAAAATTGCCAGTATTTTAGCGATTCCGTTTGGTGATGCTATTGGCATAGAAATCACACACTTCACCTTTAAAACTCGCTGTTTGTTAATGCAGAGTGGAATGCCAGGTTCTGCCCTCCTGTCATGGCCGCCTCTGCCTTTGCTTTTCAATGACTGTCTCCACGGACGGCTTGGAATGATTGACGGGTGAGACCGGCAGACTAATTAAGGCTGGGATCAGAGGGACCACGAGTGGCTGGACACGCGCAGGTAAATTCAGGCCAGTATTGAAAGAGCTCTTTGAATGTGTAAAAGGGAGAGATTTAAACTCTCCCAGTCTCTTGGAAGATTTGCCTCTCACTTTGGCTCTGTCCCAAATGGCACATTCAAAGTGGACGTACTTCATCGGCATGTGTCTGAAGTCAATTATTGTTTAAAAGGACCCAACATATCATCTTAACCAAATGTATCAAACAGCAGCGAACAAGCTATTCAAATATGAGTTTGAAATACAATCCATTATGTTGTCAATGACCTGAATTTTGTCAATGTATAAATGAAAATTAAATCAACAGCTTACATCTAACATTTTTTTAACAAGATTTCTCACATAAAAGTTGATAGCATGTGTGTATGTGCATCCATAAACACACATACACACACACACACACACACACACACACACACACGCGCGCGCTATATAGTTTCTAAATAACTATAAAGATTTCTAAATAAATCTTTAAATACATATTTTGTAATGAAAATTGTTCACATTAACATTCAACAATGTATCCCCAATGACTTTTTTTAAATATGCAAAAAACATATATGCAGTCAAACTCTTGTGTGTGTCTGTAAAGTCATATTTTGAAAAAGACCCAGCTAGGAAATTCCTCTACATGTCTCCTTTCTTGTTACTTGAAGAGGGTGAGTAAATTATGACAGAATATAAATATATGAGTTTACATACACATCTCATATCCCTTTAAAGTGTTTGGTGTTTGACTGGAAAATGAAGGGGAATCGGGACAGAGATGCAGGACGGACAATTAAAGTGTTTACGACTGAGCAAAGCTGCACTGAGGCACTTACAGATTGAGGTTAATAGCAAGAATGCCCTTGTCTAACACGTGTGTATGTGTATGTGTGTTTGAGGGATGAAGAGAGAGTGAAGGAGAGTGTGTTCACTACCCAGCTGGTCCCAATCAAGTAAGAGACGAGTGCAAAGGTTAAGGTAATTACTCTGGCTGGATATGAACTAGTTCAGGGCTCTGATGGTCAGCAGGAGGACGACGGGGACAAACAAACAGATAAAGAGCATCTCACCCTCTCCTCTAGACAGACCGTCTGTATTTGTGCCTTCATGAAGCTGCTGAATTTACCCTCTTCCTCATTAGCGTTCCTGAAACATCTCTATCACAATCTCTGCCTCTTGCTTTCTTTCCCTCTCGCGCTCCTGCTTTTTTGCGCTCAATCACTGGTGCTGCAGATAATCACTCTATTCTACAGCTGTCAGCCGCAGAGAGAGAGAGTGAATGGGAGATGAAAGTGAGTGAAACACGTAGCCCAGGCTTTCATAAGCCAGGTTCGAGTGCAGAATGCCCAAATGCAGTTTAGTTTCATAAATCTCCTCAAAAACAATTTTGATGCAATTTGTCAGCAACACATCAACTGCTGTTACACGGGCAGGGATCAAAGCGGAGCGTGCATGTGCGCAAGCGTGACGTGCATGCTGGAAGATCGTAGGATCGACAGAGCCATGAGGATAGAGAGTCTGTGTTATGCTAATGTAATCTAAACGACTCTTGTTAAGGACAGAGTTCATTAATGTCCTGGTATATCAGCCCATCCCCATTAATCTCCAAAAACGACAGAGATATTGAGCCTTTCATGCTGCATTCTAGGCAATTTGGAAATATTACACCGGCTACTTGAAAATAACCACTGGAATGATTCGAGGTCACACATCAACACACAAGCAACAATTTGGCATCATTTTCTAGCAACTTGGGAGTCCAGGAACAGCAAAGGTGCTGGGGGTCCACAAAAATGTATTCACAAACACACACACACACACACACACACAATATATGTTTAGCACAGTAATTAAATAACAAATAAACTAATTAACAATATTAATTGTGAAAAGCACATTACAAATAAATTAAATGTTTTTTTTAACTGTACTCTCACAGCGGATAGAAAAAATACTTTTCAAATAACTAATTAAACTAAATCTAATCATTTGTTTTGCTTCCATTTCAGTGGCAATAAAAGGCAATTATTTAATATAAAAAGGATGATGTCTTTATTTCAAAACATTTTTTAAAGTTTATATGCTTTTATATGTTTTTAGTTTCTATTATTATTGCTATTTTTCCATTTTATTATTAGTGTATTTTATGGCTTATTGTACAACTAATGGTTAACTTGTGTTGTTTATTTATTTATTTATAACTTTATTTTAAGATTCAATGCTCACTATTAACTAGTTGCTTATTGGCATGCATATTACTAACATATCGGTTGATTATTAGTACTTATTAGGCAAATATTAATGCCTTATACTGCATGACCATGTTCTAGATCCCTTAACCAGACCCAGTACCTAAATTTAATTATTAAGCAGCATTATAAATTATTACTATTAATAAGCAGCAAATTACGAGTTTATTGGGGGGAAAACTCTTAGTTCATAGTGAATGTGTGCTCTAATCTAAAGTGTTGCTAAATTTTCATAGACATTAATATCACACTTATTATTTTTCTCACAGTATAAATGGGTATTTTACATGAAAATATATCCTTATTTTATAAGACAGAAGTAAGCTACTTCCAGTGAATGTGTGAAACTGTAGATTCATTAACTACAATACAGTAAGTGCCATATACACCAAAACTATTTGCATGAGTGTTAGAGATCATAGAAATAAAAAATATTGCAAATATAAATTTTCCAATATCAAATGGCATAACATTTTTTTGTACAGCTAAAGCAACTGGAACCAGCACTGGAAGCTTTTCATTCAAGTTAAAAATAGCCGCACCTATAGCCTACACCTTCTATGTTTAATATAATGTGTGAATAGCTTCCATTATATTTAGAAAGTGGGTCCCTTGCAATGGGACATTATTTGTAAGTCTTTGGCATCACTGAATTCGAAAACCCCTTCCTTAAACGGTCCAGTCAGCTAATGTTCAACAATAGGAATGCACCAAGAATTAAGTAAGAAAATAATTCTAAACTGCTACATTGGCTTGATCCTTTTCCTAAATGAAAACCGATCTATGGTCTGTGGCGACTCATCCACAAATCCAATTTCACATCACCTTACTCACACCTGAATAACTCAAACACTAACAAATGTTGACACGTTTGGTTCCTTCGCAGTCTGCTACACAGAAACAAACTCATGGCATGCACGTATGCGCACAGACATGCGCAGGCAGTGGCGTGGAGCTGTGTCATCTCTCCCAGTGGCTCATGAAGAACAGCAGGCATGTTGATTAAATTTGACTGCTCATTGTGCCGAATCTATAATTCTCTCCACTTCAGCGCCTTCAACAAGCTAAGAATACAGAGAGGATCCCCCGAGCCATTACCTCGAATATGCACGCGCACACACAAAGTTAAGGGAATGTCCTCGCACCTCCGTGCGCCTCGACTTCGCCCGAATGAAACCTCGACGTGAATGTGAATGGTTTACAACGTGCGTTGCTGTACTCGGCGTCATTTGAAGCACTTTTATCTGGCAGGTCCGTGATAATATAACAAAATTGAATACTAAAGAACCGTTTGCTTCAGAGTGCCCTTGAAGTAATGCTAGGGTAGATGGTTACCACTTAGCGCTAGCTGTGAGCGATTGTGCGCGTGTGCTAGCATGTTAACAAAAGACAGAGAGAGACTGCTGGAAAGGAAGAGAGGGAGACAATTAGAGACAGAGGAAGCCAAGTACGACTCGGCACTGCCACGACAAGGCCGTCTTTGTGTGTGTCCACTGGTGGGATCGTGCCCCTGATGGGAGTGTAAAATAACACAGCGATCCACATTCCAGACTATCGGCAGACTAACTTGGCTTCGCTTGCCAGCTAGAAGAGCAAAAACGAGCATTTAGATGGAGGAAGAGAACAAAATGAGTGAACAGATGGGTGAATAAAGTACATGGACAAAAGTATGTGGACGGTTCTTTCTAATTAAAGGGAGAGTTCATCCAAAAATGATTTACTCACCCTAATGTCATTTCAAACTAAAATAAATTTGCTTTGAAACCGTTCTAACTCACAAATTGCTAGTAAATTTCATAAATAATTACAAAGAAATGGGAAGTAACACGTCTAATTAAATACAAAATTAGGTTTAAAGATTGGAATAGCCTAGTATTTTCTGTTGGAATTGTTTTATTTACAACTTAAAAATTTTGATTGGACGAACATTTATTGGTCATACGCCTTCCACAGAATATATAAATACAGAAAAATACATTTAGACCACTTAACTTAAATGATTGCTATCAGGATGTGAAGAGAATTTCAACCAGCATAACAAAAAATGTTTCTGAAGACAATCACCTATTGCACCTTTAAGTCAATTTACAAAAAATAAATAAATAAGAAGAATTTGAAATTAATTTGAAACAACTGAACTGTGGTCTCATTTTTATTTATTTATTTTTTACAGTAAATGTTTTTTGGTTCCCTTTGACTTTAACTAGACAAGAACAGCTGCAGTAAATAAGATACAAAACATTGCTACAATAATAAAAAAAATTATTTAACATAATATTTAAGCATAATAACAACCATTTTTATAAATGTTTTGATTGATTGACTGAAATAAACCATATTTCTATACTGAAAAAAAAAAAAAAAAAAAAAACACTAGTTGATAAGGTGAAATCGTAACGTTAAGTTGAATAACAAATTCTGTAAGTTTGCAAGAAACTGCAAGTTGTATCAACAACTTTAAAACAACTAAACTGCGAAATGAATGTCGTTTTGGTCTCCATTGACTTCGACTAGACCAAACAGTTGCAGGTTCATAAAATCAAGCATACAGCCAAACAAAACATTGATTGTACAACTATGCGGTGTAATCTTGCAGTTAAAGAGTTAAAAGAGTGGAACGAGAGTTTGTTGACTAGTTTAGGGGCGAAGAGTTTTCTCGGAAGCAGTGAAGCAAGGAAAAGCTTCCTCTGTTATCTATTCCTCCTCCTCTATCCCTCTCTCTCCCCGTTTTCCCTCCAGCTATGGAGTTTACTGCAGAGATAACGTATCTTTTCCACTTGATAGGTTTCCTAATTGCTCTCACTTAAACACACAACCGGCAGCTCCATCCAGAACACATTGTATTAATAAATTACACTGGGGTTTAATTAGCCAAGACTCTAATGCCGCAGGCCAACACACACGCACACACACACACACCTTATTAGGTGTGACTCCTAGAGTCTTTCTACAGAAAAGTCTCCCTTTTGCACAGGATTGTGGGTAAAAGTCGATAACTTTACCAGGGCTGACGGATTCAGCAGTCTTCAGAGAGATGGGGAAAGAGATAGAGAGAAAGAGAGAGAGAGAGAAAGTGATTATTACTGCTAAAGAGGGGTTTTGGGAGCAAATAATACAATAGAAATCTGTCAGAAAGATCACATAGGGGTCAATTCAATTTGTGCAGAGCTGAATTTATTTGTAAAATCGCTGACTAGTGATAGAATGACATACTGGGCAGGTCAAATAAGCAGTGGATATTTTGACATTATCGATATTGTTTGACAGTCTTTACTCAGTTGATTAAAAAAGTAGTAGTTCCACCTGTGTCGGTCACAAAACCTGCCTTAAAAATCTGCCCTATCGATGGATACTAAACTACACAGAAAAAAAATGGTGTAGAAACAATTTTCAATCAGAAATTACTAGTTAATTTCACAAACATAATTACAAAGAGTTAAACATGAAATTTTTAAGTATAAAAAAATGAAATAGTATTTTCTTGTAAAAGTGTTTTTAAAAAAAAAATGTTTTATGTCTACTGCCGATACAGAGCAGGCTGATAGATACAGTAAAGCTAATATAAATAATATTGCATAACTGGATATATAGGCAATATATATATATATATATGATTACATGCATTTATTTTAGCATGTGTGTTTTTTTTTGGGGGGGGGGGGGGGGGGGTTAATGTCCAATGCCAATGCAGAGGCCGACATAAAGTAAAACTAATATATATATATATATATATATATATATATAATATTGCATAACTGGATAGTAAACAAGACAAAACATTGCTGCAATAAAAGAACATATTTTACATAATATTTACACATAATTAAAATTATTTTTGCCAATACTGAAATATATTAATATTTCTATACTGAAAAGAAGAGAAAAATATATCCAGTTAAATAAAATTAAATACAACTGAATTATTTTAGATAACAAAATCTTGATTTAGTTCTGTCATGCAAACCTTGTGTTTCAATGAAGACTTTATTTAGTATTTTTATTGATTTTATTAAGGTTTCCTCCTGGCTGCTACTTATAATGAATGTGGTTTCAGGTTTTCATATCCTTGTGGGGACATCTGGGCCCCAAAATATAATCAAAATCTGACCCCCACTACACTGTGGCCTACTTTACCCTGAACTGCACTGCTTCAGATGATCAGGTGGACTCTGTGGATTATGGGGGATTAGATAACATTTTCAAAGGGCAAATTACTCGGCCAAGCCCTCATGAATGGACTTTAGCCATCAGATTCATAGTTCTTGTACATGGACAGTAGAACATGCAGTCAAAACCCTCATGCCACTACACTCATTACAGAGGGCTTAAAAAGCCAACATAATTTCCATAATGAATAAATTCCAATAACCACAGCTGCAAGCATTAATACTCCATAAATCCTCTATGGCTAACCCACTGTATGACCCACTTAATGCCAAAGGGGCTTTATACAGGAAATCCTACTAATAAGAAGTATTGTGGTCAGTTCTCACTCTCATGGCACGCATGGCCGTTCCCAGCTAAACCTTGTTCCTGCTGAGCTACTTCGGTTTGACTGAACACCCTAAGCATATTCAGTTCTGGATGAGTTTACTTTCTATTGACTGTAATATATTACTATAAGTGAGGTGACCATTTACTGTTAGATTAGAAAGTGTCATGTAACAATGGAGAACCCACTGTAAAAATGTCAAAATTACCCTCCTAAACATCAAGGCTCAATAATAAAGATGAGCCAGGTTAAGACAGCCCACTGATCCTGTGCATGTGTTTTTTATGACTTGCAAGCTTAAACATCTGGATTTCTATGATATATTGAATGTGCTGCTGTGAATTATGCTGATTTAAATATGACACAAAGTTAATGTATGTAGCTGGCTAATATAAATGAGGATTTGTTGAAATTGCAAGAATGACTTGTGATAGTCTTGGGAGCATCAGTTAGAAAGGGTTGAAAAATTATAAACAAATCGGTAATGTTCTGCAGCATATGCCTTCGTTTTTCATCACTTAGGCTACTCAGTGTAAAAAGATAAATATAATTATTCACAAGTCACATAACATTGAACATTTACATTATGTTAAATATATAACAATGCATGTAATACACACAAACGTTTTTACTTTACATTATGAATGATTTTTATTTTTTATTATTTAAAAATATTTTTTTTGATTAATAGATAATGTATATCTCTTTTCTGACACAAACATATGCTGCTAAAACAAAAATCTACTGGCCCAACTAGGTCAGTAAAAATAAATGATTGATTGACTGATTGACTGACTGATTAAATAAAACTAGTATTGTGCCTCGAAAGACATATAAATAAATCATTTGTCCTCATGGGAGTGCTGAAACATCACAATGGGGGTTTTCCGTTGATTTCTATTGTTTTTATGCCAAGTTAATGATGTTTCCTATCCTCTACACCTAAATTTAACTCTCACTGTATCTTTGTTGCATTTTTACATTTTTAAATGAAAATATTTACTGTTTATGAAGTTGTTTTCCTCATGGGACCACATAATGTAGTCGATTTGAGGTTATACTATCCTTGTGGGGACATTTGTTCCCCTCCACGTAGGCAAAAGCTGACCCTCACACACCTTAATCAGTCAGCCCTACATACTCAGAGCGCTGATTCTGATTTTCAAGTGGTTCATAATTGGACCAGCAAAACCACCCACGAGCACATTCACCACGGCATTATGGAAGAGCATTTCCGAAGCCCTTTTAAAACAAGCGATGAGCATTCACTGAGAGTGTTTGCCCATGTATAAAACAAACAGCGCATGATTGATGTTGAGCAGTATTAGGAAGATGTTTGCTGATTTATGGTCCTCTAAAAGGTGAACGGGCTACATTATGAATGCAATACCAATTACAGCATTTAGATGCAAGCGGCTGTGTTTTGAAAGATAGAGAGTGTGTGTGTTGCAGTGCAGGCAATATTTTAACTAGTAGACAGTAGACAGACCAGAACTTTTCTGTTAGTACTCAGTTTCTTATGCAATCCCCATATTTACTGCAGAAACACACACTTTTTTTATCAGGGAGCTATCTATTGACATCTATTGCTTTCATACTGACAAATATTTTTTTCCCCTTAACATAAACTTCAAGCGCTTCTCAGCCTTTTTAAAATTTTTTATTTATTTATTTATTTATTTTTTATATTTGTCTTAACCCTCATGTTGTGTTCTGGTCATTTTGACCCAGAGAGGATATTCTTTTCCCCAAAAACACTAGTTAATATTATCACGTTGGATTAAAACATACTAACTTAAAAACTAAACTAAAAAATATGATCATTTTCATACTTTTTTGGGATTTTTTCCCACCGTGTTACATTTGCAGTGTTCTCAGTCAAATATAACCAGCCTACAAATTATACATTTCTCAATCATCTATATTTGATCTTTTATCAACTTGTTTTCTTTCTGTTTGTACAAGTTTTGCATTAGTTTTGGAGTTGATTGATCATTGGACCTCACTTATGAGTTGATGGTAGCCATTGACTTCTATAATATTCCAATATACGATGGCTACCGTCAACAGTTTGGTTACCAACATTCTTCAAAATATCTTATTTTGTGCTCAACAGAAAAAAGAAACTCATACAGGTTTGGAACAACTTGAGGTTTTGAGACACAAAAAAAGACAAAAGAGGTGAAAATGCATGGATTCAAGTCCTGATCCATTTAGTGCAGGCAAAAGCCAGATGCATGCGCACACACACACATGCGATTTGTTCCCAGAAACTCCTGAAGACCCATGCCACTGTTTCAAGACGCATACACACACTCTTTCAGGATGACACACACGTTTCATCATCCAGAGAGCACATTGCTCTTTTCAATCTCCCAATGTGCCCTTGTTCTCTGTCTATCTGTCCATCTTGCATTAAGTCTTGCAGACTATGTGTCTGTATCTTTTCTGTGTCTTAGTTTTATGCCCTCCAGTCTGAACTGTAAGAGGAACAACAAAATCTGAAATTAAAACAGTATCAAAGTGCATTTCATTCGTTCATACTCGTATAATAACAAGCAGGAGATTGTTTTTGTGGTAGGAGTAGGTCGATGCATGTGGCTTTAAGGGCTTTATTCTGATTATTCAAGAAAAAGTCATTTATAGAAAACCAGTTGTGTACACAGTGACCGTTACGTGGGTGTTTTTGTGAATGTTTGGAAAAGCACGAACGATTTAGATGGAGAGATTCTGAAGTTATCAGCCAGAAAAACGACTGAGTGTTGCTTAGAACTTTTTTATTTTTGTAATAACATTGTGGGGTTGAGTGGCCAGGGAGTCTAGGAATTAAACAATACACTCTTAACACACTCTCATTTTATACTTGAGCAAGATAAGCAGACGGTTGAATGAAATGCAATTTCTTAATTTATGACTCATGAGCATGAATGGTTTGGGGAAGAACCGGTTCAGCCAGCAGGATGGATTACACAATCAGAGAAACTGACATGTTTGGAACAGGAATGCAGAGTTGCATTTTGTTTTGTGTGTGCATTTGAATATGTATATGTGTTTGTAAATATAATAATGTCTGTTAGGAGAAAGAGAGTTATGTGGTAGTCCTAGTTTGTAAGGAAACACATCAACATAATTAAAAACATCAAACAGTAATGTATAACGTGTCACAAACATTCACGGAGATTGAACAGAGAAAAAGTAATAGAGTAAAATAGAACCTTATAAAACAGGAAATTTTAATAGGCTAAATTATATTATATTATATTATATTATATTATAGTGCTGTCAAACGATTAATCGCATCCAAAATAAAAGTTTGTTTACATAATATGTACGTGTGTACTGTGTGTATATATATATATATATATATATATATATATATATATATATATATATATATATATGTACATAATAAATATACATAGTACACATGCATATATTATGTAAACAAAAACTTTTATTTTGGATGCGATTAATCATTTGACAGCACTAATTATATATGAAATAATTAACGCCTTTCACTGTTTGACTATATAATATAATACGAGTTAAAACAGAATACTATTTATTAAAATATTTTATAGTTTAAGACACAAATTTGCTAATTTCAGATAAAGTTTGTTTTCAAGTAACTTTCCAATAAATCCAAACCCTGACTTAGGATAATATTTTAAATGCTTCTTCTCAAGATTTGTCGCTCAAAACAACTCATTATGACAGTTCATATCTGCACAAAAATGCATTTCTTTGTGAATTCAGACTTCATGATTTATTTAACCTGTAGTACAAAGGGTTCATGAAATTCAACCCAAAATGTAACCATATTTCAAAACACAGCTCACACTATTTGACTAGCTTGACCACCTTAGGCTGGTATGACCTGGTTTTTCCAGCATTTCCCTTTCACACACTTCTAAGCAGAAAGGAGGAAAATCAGCTTTGGCTTCCCAAGTGTGGATGAGTCAACGTGATTTAGACAGCAAAACCAAGTAAAATTCCCCATACCAGCTTTTCTCTTCAATAACACAACCACACACATCTCCAAAGAGCTGGCCAGAACCCACACGCCATATTAAATCAGTAATAATATCTGCTGCATTTAGCTGTAACTGTAAAAGGCAAGTGGTTATTTTCGTTTGAGCCATTGTGTGGATTAAGCTGGTGTGAGTAGGCTAATCGCTAATGCTAGCTCATGTGATGAAGCAAGGGGAAAATCTCTAATCTGTATTACAATACACATTCTTTTCATATTCCTCAAACGAATGGAAGGAATAATGCGGCGTTCCATTCAAATCGGAAATGCAATATTCCAATTTGATATCTACCACACAGCATTCATTTGTACAACACATGGCAGATGTGTAAAAAAAAAAAAAAAAAAAATGGCAATGCTAGCACTTGCTCTGCGGGTGTACAATTACCAAAAGTGAAGATTCATTTAAAGCTTTTTTTTTTTCAATTTGTTTTCTAAATAGGATATAAATGTATTAACTTTTACTTTTGATGTTTTATTTAAATCTGCTTAAAAGTGAATGTTTAGCTCCCTGAGTGCTGCTATGTTTGCTTAATGGCACATAACCACATCTAAATCAATTTATGATTCCATCCAAATGTCCAAGATGGAATTCTATGGAATTTCAACTTCAAACAGGAAGCTGGTAATTGCAACTTTCTGATGTGAGCAGAATCCAGCATAAGTAACAAACATGTAAACAGACAGGACCAAAGAAGGTTTCAATTTCAAATATTTGAGTAATTTTGAGCCAGATAAACTAGAGATAATGAGAAAGAGCTAGTTTGAGAGCCACAATTGCCTACTTTATGGTCTAAACACCCTGCTGCTGATCCGTACAGCAGATATAAGAAAGCAGGACATTTTCAAGCCGCCTGGAGCTCTGTACCGGCTGCGTGGGATTCTGTTCTGGCTGCAATGCTCTGATAATTTCTTAATAGGCTGTTGAGAAACCAATTCAGCTTATGGGGAATAATGCAGAAACAACTTAGCAAAAAGAGCGGGAAAAGAGAAAGAGAAGAGAGAAGAGAGAGAGAGAGAGAGAGAGAGAGAGAGAAAGAGAGAAAGCGAGACATTTTAGAAACAGGTACAGAGACCCGTGACTCATTGCACCAGAGATTAGGGGTTGATGACTGCAGTGAAGTTCAGACTGGTGGTGGCAACGATCTCCATTAGTGTACAATTACTATAATCAGTATGTGTGCATATTGGTCTGCCTCCAAACACGCACGCACGCGCGCGCACACACACACACACACACACACAACCCACAAGTTTCGATCGCAGAGAAATCTGGCCTGTGATCTTATCAGAAATTAAAACATGCATGCAGAATCTCCATCTGGTTTTGACCTGTGGGTTTATGTTATGATTTGTGCTCCCTATATGGAGCATTATAGAAATTAAAATTGAGTATGGATTTAATTTAATTAAAAGCATAACATGAACACACTTGGCATGTGATCACGGCTACACACAGAGAATAAATGAATTAAAAAGACGCTCTGATTTAAAGGAACCTCAGGAAGCAGGTGGACGGTTTAACACATGCAGCCTGCAGCACTCAGAGAGCAGCATCATTTTTTAATAGACAGTCAGAGGAAGTGAGGGAGGTTACACTGGCTTGCTCTTTCTCCTCCTACTGCTATTTCAGAGAGAGATTTCACAATTTGGGATTTGTAAAAACTCCTGTGCCAGTGTTAATGGGGATTTGAAAGTTTGATAAGGGCAAAAAAAAAAGTAAGGAAAGAATGAGTAATGCAACACACACACACACACACACACACACACACACACACAGAGAGAGAGAGAGAGGACAGAACCACTGAGCTACTCTGATGATTAAAAAAATAAATTAAATAAATAAATTTTAAAAACTCAACCACTGGTCCTCTATATTTATGTGCTAAAAGCATATACAGAGGCAAAACAAAAAACAAAAAAACCAAACGAAACCAAAATAAAGCAAAAAACAAACAAACAAAACAAAACAAAAAATAAAGCAAAAAACAAATACCAAAACAAACCAAACAAAACAACAAACCAAACAAACTGCCAAACTTGTACACACACATGCTGTATTATATTATATTAGATTATACAATACAAACAGGAAAAAACCACTGAACAAAACGAAAAACAAACAAAAACAAAACTAAACCAAACTAAACAAAAAACGGTGCCAAATTTGTAAACATATATTATATGATATTTTATTATGTTATATATCATATCATATATCATATTATATTATGGCCCATATACAACAATCTAAGTGAAAAGTTGAAGTGAAAAATTCATATGAATTTCAAAACTACTTTGTATTGGCAGTTTCCACTTTTGCTTTAATGACAGCTTGCAGTCGAACACTCAGACATCTGTCAAAGCCCCGGAAATGATGACTAGCGGAATAACTGTACTTCTGTCGAGTAAGCGAAAGGATCCGTCTTCCTCTGGTTCTGCTCTCATAACTTTTTCTTTTAATATATCTGACAAAGTGCCCGAATCACACTCTCTTTCCCAGGCTAAGAAAATCATTTCTAAAGAAACAATATATCATTCCAGAGAAAGTGAGACAGAATAAGAGAGTGTACCAGAGAGATTTGTCCTCCCTTCTGCAGTTTTAACTTTGCATCCAGTGGAGAGAACGGAGGAGGGAAGATGCACGTCTGAGATAGCAGGAGGAAGAGGATGGTCGAGGAAGGAGAATCGATACTCTGTCAGAGCTGAAACTCTTCAGCGGGTGGCTTGGGACACGGCCAGCCTCACTGTATCTGACAGCTAATTGTTTCTCAGGAGCTTCCAGAAAGACATTGTCACAGCGAGGGAACACAACCGTATTATTATCAAAATACCAAGTGACATATTGAAAGGTCAACAGAATCGTTACGTGTCATACCTGTCTGTGTCTGTCAAAGACAGAGAAAAAAGGGGAGATGGGGGGAGAAGCACTTGTCATAACACCAAGACCTGATGTGACCGAGTCAGAAGAAAAAAAAAAACCTCAACAAGCAAGGAAGAATTTTACAAGTCAATTAAAACCTCATTTGGAGGCCAAAGTCTGTGTCAAAACAGCCAACGGAGGCCTGCCGATTTCCTTTCAGAAGCTCGCTCTCACGACCTCTGACCTCAGTGCTCTGCTATCGACCCAGTTGTAGACGGACAAGAGGCTGTTTACTTAGAGAAGTCATATGGCCTGTAACGATATCATTCATTAGCAAATTTTTGAAATAAATTAAATTGTGCTTGCTGGTGCAAAACTCACTCCCATGATTCAAAAGTGCTGCTAAGTGGCTTTTAATGTGTTCTTTTAATGTGTAAAAAGCTCAAGCCATTTTAAAGTCAAGTATATTCTGATTGGCTGTCAATGTTTTTATCATTTATCAGCGGGAAAGAAAACAATATTGTTCTTCTACGTCGTTACAGTTGTGGTGTGGACTTCCATATTCTCATAGAATTAGAATGATTATCAAAACTTTAGAATTACAGTTATCATTATATTTATCATCCTTGGTGTGAAGGATGGCCTCAGGTTGTGGTATTTTTTCCCCTAAATATAGCAAATATTTGAAGTATAACATGTCTGTAGCATAGAAAGCGCAGGATACATTTCACATAGAATACTAAGGGTTTTGGGTAATTGCTTGGGAAATGCATGCCAATGTGTAAAAATGATTTCCAAATTTTAAATGAGAGGATCAAAACTGGTATATTTGTTGTGGCAAATCCACTAGGATCAAAGATGACTGAGGCTGCCACTGTGAATATGTTTTACCGAGCAAATGCTCAGACAGAAACCAGCTCTAATTCATTTACCCGTTCATCCCCCTTCACTTATTCACCTCACTCTCGCTCGCTCTCCTTCCAATCTTTCTGTCAGCTCCTCTGGGTCAAATTACCCCTGCCAGGCATGACGAGATTTTGATGCTCTCCCTCCGTTTGGTGCCCTGAAAGCTTTAAATCGAACTATGATGCAGAATCGACTCCAGAGCCAAATACAGGTCTGAAACTTCATGGAGGCTGAACTCAGATCAGAAAGCAAAGAGTATTACTTTCTGTCAGGATCTCAAGGAAAACAACTTCCCCTCCCCATCCATAAGCAGTGAAGCGCTCCATCTCCTCCGCTGGCATGCCGTGTCATGGCCTCTCTGCTAGATCATGGATCGTGGGATAGATTACAGCAGTGCAGACTTCTGGGATAGATCACAACTATTACTGCTGAGAGAGCAAATATATCCATCAAACTAGAAACTCTCACTCTGCTCCAAAACCTAAAAAGCTGCCTACTGAGGCACCATTTTAAGCAGGGCTCTCAAGTCTCACGCATTTCGACCAATTCACACGCTCTCACGCCACACCTTGTATTTCTCACGCTGAGAAGGGATACATTTTCCCGCTACAATTACTATACAATTAATGGATGAGGGAATACGGAGGTAAGTTTTATGCCGAGTTCATAGCGTTAAATGCCACCTAAATGCCAATCAGAAATTAGGATGTTGTTGTTACTGTTTAAATTATGCGATTCTGCCGCAAGCGCGTTCGTTACTAAGCAACATGGATGCGCGCGCACATGGAGTGTAAATTGGAAGAGAAAGATCCGATGAATGCTGTAGGAAAACCCCTTAATTTATTTATTTAGATTTTAAGATTCCTCTACGAAATCACTTGTCTGTGAAAAGATAGTGAGAGCTGATGTTGGGGAATATAGCCAAATTCGTGCTAAAGTATTATTGATGCAGTCAAAAAAAAAAAAAAAAAAAAAAAAAAAAATCTCTCCAACTGCTTTGCAACCAGAAGCTTTAAATTAGCTTTGGCTTCCTGAAAGGAAAGTACTAGAGATGTTATAACAGTTGGTGAATCTGATAAAAGACAGACAATTTCATCCAAATAAAATAAGCTGTTTTACATATTTAAAAAAGGATCAAAAAACCCATGGTGGGTTTGAACAAAACCAAAACTAGAAACAGTTTGGCTCTGGATGGAACGCTATTATCATGACAGTGCTTTATGTGGGAGTCCTCTACCCCCGTCATCAGGCATCAAAATGTGCAACAAACATTTACAACAGAAAAAAAGAAACATAAGCTGAAACGTGTTCTCTCTCTGTCTCTCTCACACACACAGTCTGACATACATGCTGAGGGTAAGTACTGTAATGTATGTGTGTACAGTATGTACATTGAGTACTGCTGCTCAGTTGGCTCGTTTGAGGCAAAATTTATTTTTATTTTTGATACATTTGTATTTTTAAAATACATAAATCTTTTTATTTTATTAGAATGAATTTGTCTTTCATCAGATTTACCAAATGTTATAACTTCTATTTGTGCTGGTCAATTATGAACAATAGGTAAAATTGAACTGCTAGCAAAAACTTGGGTGCTGCAAATATTTGAGTTGTTCCTCCCCTTTGACTTGCCCCTCCCCTTTGAGTGACTCTTTGAGTGAGCAAATCTCACTCCAAACTTTCACTATAACTTGAGAGCCCTGTTTTAAGGCATCGGTTTTGCAAGCTGTTCCAAAAGATAGAGATGTTAATTAAGATGCCTCCTAAGATACCTTGTTTTAGCCAAATGTAGATAGAGTCAGAATGCACTGCAACAATCTCAATGAAAACAATTCAAGATGGCAGACGAGGCAAGAGAGATACTGACTATAAATAAAGCTGTATTTCATTTAAACATTTAAAAACTGTTCAAAGTAATTAAAAGTGTTACGTAGTACCTAATATTTGTGTGTACTATGCATTGTTATGCTTCAAACATCCTGCCGTTAGCTTAACAACATGCTAACAGAAAACTCTACTGCAACCAAGTCTCCTGTGAGGAGGCAAACAATTTGCTGCCTATGTACATGTATGAGGATCTATTTGAGTTAGGATGCTGTCTATGTAGAAAATAAATCTGTTGACTAAGTTTACGAACAGAGCTTCTGAAAAGAGAGGAACATGCGTCTTTCCTGATACCATCTTGGTTTGGATCTATGACCAGGCTTTGGGTCTATTTCCTGCAAACTGCTAGTTTTCTCTCTGTCCCCTCCGCTCTGGCTTCCCTCTCTCACAGATTATGAACTAGGGGGGAGGACAGGTGAGACCGCCCATAATTCTTCCACAGCAGAGGGTCGATAATTTCAGGAAGGGGCTATATATCTGACTCCGTCGCTTATTATTACACAAGGGTCGTAATTCTCCAGCTCTGGATGTATAAGACTGCAGAGTTTCACTTTATCAGAGTCACTTGGCTAAACTATGACTTCCAACAATGCAACTGAGCCCCGAACAAATAGAGAGTGCTGGCAGAAAAGCATACTCGCGCACGGTCCAAAATGAACTTTTTGCCACATCTGCTAATGGCAAATGAGAAGATTTGGAGTTAATAGATATTCCTTCATAGTCATAAAACTGTACTTTGCATGGTTTGAAAATAAAATTAAATAAAGCAAATAAAAGAAATGTGTATGAATAAAAAATATATATAATAAAGATAAATGTAAATAAATATGAATATACTAGGGGCGGGAATCTTCAGGCACTTCACGATCCGATCCGATTCTGAGAGTCAAGATCCGATTCCAAAACGATTCTTGATCTACAGTTTTTCCCCAATTAATTCTTCTGCAGTTAAAATACATCTTTACAACCAAAATTGCAGTTTCTATGCTTTTTGTTTATAGTTAGAATCTCTGTTTGTCCGTACTGCCATCTTAAAAGTAGGGGTGTGAATCTTCACTGATTTCACGATTCAATTCAATTACGATTATCATTATCAACTCAATATCACGATGAGTCACATTCTCAGTTTTCAATATTACTGCACATGGCTACATTTTCATATAAATTTTATATCAAATTTATTTTGAGTAAAATGTACTTTATTTTTTTATTATACAAGCAGACTAAAGTTTTTTTTTTTAATTACTTATTTAAAATAAGTTCTTTAAGTATCCGAAAGTTTACAGACAATAGTTATGGGTTTTTCTTTTTTCCTCACCATTATAGATGTTTGATTATTACTGATGAGATCATAGTGCCCCCAGTTCCCCCCTGTCAACAAGCTTGCCCCCCTAAATTTGGAATCATATCACTGCAAACAATTTGTTGAAATGCGCAGTTTGTCGTGTAAACAATATATATGTCTATGGCTGGTGCTGAGCCAGAAACACACATGTTTTTAAAGCACAGTGCATTATAACCAATCACATATATATGATTCTGTTGGGCTTATGAATGCAATGACTAATCAGAAGCGTTCAGATGAGTCATCACTAAAACATTGTTTCGTCATTGCGCGTGCTGGCTGATTGAATTCTCTGACTAATTCTCTCATCGGAAACAACAAAGTGAAGATGTAAGAATGTAAGTAAGATATTAATTTCACAGTGTAAACAGCTTTAGAGATTATTATGGCAGTTTTTGAGAGTGCTTGAACTCGCTAGACTGAAGTGAAAATGTTCTTTGATAATGTAAACCAGGGGTGCCCAACCCTGTTCCTGGAGATCTACCTTCCTGCAGAGTTCAGCTCCAACCCCAATCAAACATAACTGAACCAACTAATTAGGCTCTGAAGGAGCACTTGATAATTACAGACAGGTGTGTTTGATCAGGATTGGAACTGAAATTTCCAGGAAGAGGGTTGGGAACCCCTGATGTAAACGTTCTTTCCTCTCTTTGGGGCTGTTTACACCTGGTCACTTCATGCATTTTTTCTGATCTGATATCCATCCGATCGTGAAAAAAACCCAGGTGTAAATGCCCTCCGAAACGCATTCTAGACTGATATAAACTCAATCGCTCAAACCACTTAAGGAGGTGTTCTGGGCTGCATTCCAGACGAAAATGGACAAGTGTAAATGCATCTGATTGTTGAAACCACATACGCTAATTTTACTCCTCCCAAAATATTAAAATAATAAACATGTGAGCGTTTTTTTTGGGCTATATGGCATGTTATAGTCAGATATGCTAATGCGCTAATGCAACACCGAGGATGAGTAGCTGAGTATCTCTTCAGCAAGCCGATGCGCAAAACGCCGCGAATGAAACTGAACGTAAGTCGCAGAAGCGCAACACACAATCATCTTCATTAAAAGTAGTGAGACTACTGATGCCACGCTCTTTACTGTTGCGGTCTCTCATATTGAAATTAGCGGATAATGAGTAAAATGCTTGGGGAAGTTATTTAGCAGTATTTTAAACCATAAAATGGTAAACTTCCTTAAATGAACACAGTGTCCTGAGCCCTAGTCAGATTGGCTTTCTTCCTAATTATAGAACTACTGACCACATTTACACCCTACACACCCTAATCAGTAAACACGTAAAACAGACCAAAAATGGAAAAATATTTGCATGTTTTATCGATTTCAAAAAAGCCTTTGATTCTATTTGGCACGACAGATTATAAGCTTTTACAAAGTGGTGTAGGGGGTAAACTTTATGACATTGTAAAATCAATGTGTTCAAACAACAAATGTGCAATACGAATTGGCAACAAACATACAGAATTCTTCACCCAGCAGAGAGGAGTGCAGCAGGGCTCTAGCCTGAGTCCAACACTGTTCAACATTTACATTAATGAATTAGCGGTGCAGTTGGAACAGTCCACAGCCCCTGGACTCACTCTACAAGACAAAACCATCAAGCTGTACGCAGATGATCTGGTGCTGCTGTCATCCACCCCACAGGGACTACAGCAGCACCCTGCTGCAGAACTACTGCCAGAACTGGGCCAAGGCGGTAAACCTCAAAAAGACCAACATCATGGTCTTTCAAAACAAGCCCAGATGTCAGGAACACAGATACCAGTTCAGTCTAGGCAGCACCGCCCTAGAACACACAATGCAGTACATGCATCTGGGAGTTTCAGTATGGCAGTGAATGCTCTCAAAGATAAAGCTCGAAGAGCTCTATACGCAATCAAGATAAAATTTCAAAATATTGAAATACCGCTTCCAATTTGGTGTAAAATCTTTGATAGTGTGATTCAGCCCATAGCGCTGTATGGAAGTGAGGTTTGGGGTCCACTCAGTGATCAGAGCTACACTAGATGGGACAGATATCCAACAGAAGCCCTACACACAGAATTCTGCAAAATGATTCTAAAATTTCAAAGGAGAACAGCCAATAATGCATGTAGGGCAGAATTAGGCCGATTCCCATTGATTATAAATACGCAAAAAAGATCCCTCAAATTCTGGATGCATCTAAAATCAAGTCCCACAGAATCGCTACATTTTAAAGCACTACAAACCCAAGACCTGAACCCGAAAATAGTCCACTCAGTCAGCTGGTTCTGAGACTTACTAACCTGACTAACTCTACTAACACTAACCAGTCTCAGACCAGCACTGCTTCTCACCCAAACATCAAAATAAATCAAATTATCAAACAATCTAAAAATACATATCTGAAACATTGGGATCAAGAGACTAAAACACAAAGTAAATTACAACTATATCGGACCATAAAATCAAATTATGAATTGGAAGATTATCTCCAGAGTGTCAGAGACACAAAGCAGAGACAGATCCTGACCAAGTACAGGCTCAGTGAGTACAGAATAGCCATCAAGACCGGCAGACACAGAAAGAGCTGGTTACCCAGAGAGCAAAGGGTGTGTGCTCACTGTGAGACAGGAGAGATCGAAACAGAGACACACTTCCTCCTTTACTGTCATAAATAACAAACTCACCAGCTTAATAAAGAACTTTACAGCCATTAGTGAAACAGAACAAATAAAGATAGTACTAGGAGAGGGACAGACAGCAGCACTGGCTGCGAGATACGTGTGGATGTGCCACAGCCTGAGAGACAGCAGTACATTTTAACAATACCGTGATAATACTGATAACCGTGATCACTATAATCATGATAAGAAATGTTCATACCGTTACATCCCTAAAAATAAAAACAGTAAATAAGAAAACAAATGTAAATGTAAATAATACATAATGTAAATAAGTATAAATAACAATAATATAAATAAGTAAATAAAGTATATAAAGTAGTAAACGTAAATAGTGGATAAAAATTAATACATATAAATAAGTAAATAAGCTTAAATAAATAAATACAACCCAACTAGTTGTATTTTTTCACAAGGATATTTTGACTCGCATCTCGAAAATTAATTTTGAATCATGTTCATACACATGCAAAGCACAGGACTGTATGGCACTGCTCCAAGCACAACACACCGCGTCTCCATCACGTCCTGAGTGTGTTTGTGCGAATCATCACTAGTCTCCCAGCACTTAAGTTAACTTCATGTAAATTTGTTATTACTTGGCCTCTGGGCTCCAAAACCTCTTCAAAAAATGGACTTCTGATCAAATAGAGTTCCCTGACATTTAAACTCCAAGAGGGGCCCTGAAGACCTTACGTTCAACACAGCTGTTTGAATAAACCATTAAAACTAATAACGACAAGACCTACAGCAAATAAGCATGTTGGACAGGAGGTGACGGTGGTTTGACCTCTCCGTAAAATGATGTGAGGCCCGGTGGCTGACGAGAAGTAATCACACAGACCCACATAATTTCTCTGCACTTAAACAGGCACAAATACACGAGTGCACACTAAAATCTTTTGAGACTCCAGAGGCACTTCACAAACAGACCTCATCCAGAGGCGAACGGAGACATGTTTGAAATAAATCACTTGTTCTCTCTCATACGTCAGCAAGAGTATTGATATTCAAAATGCACTGTTAGCTGTTAAGCATTCATCAAGACGTTGCAGATTGAAGCTTCTTAGCTTGCAGTAGGGCAGTTTCGGCTATATGGGTTATGTGATCTGGCTCACAAACAAACTATTTTTTTTTCTGGCCATCTGAATGAAAATTGTATGCCAATCGACTAGTCCACAAATACTACATTTACAATTAGATTTACACTGAGCCTGATTCATAAAACATGAGCAGAACAAATTTCTGCATAAACTGCTCAAGGCTTTTTGGCCCACTGAATTTTTGTTTGTCTATATTAGAAGATGCAATTGGACTAGGATAATGTCGTATTTACAGAACCATTGTTCTAAGGCTTCCAGAACACCTCCTCTGTCTGCCATTGGTTGGAAAAAATAAATAAATAAATAAATAAATAAATAAATAAATAATAATTTAATGCTTCAATGCTGAACAACCAGAGATACAGACTTTATATTGCTATTCGTCTTGTATGGTAAAAATGTTATAATCAGATAGATCACACAAAGTGAAATTTTTTTTTTTTTTTTTTTTTTTTTTTTTTTTTTTTTTAAAGAAATTAAATTTCTTTTCTTGGATGTTTATGCAAGTCATATTAAATTAAAATTGTGACATTTATAAAGCTGCAAAAAAAAAAAATCTGAAAAATCAGTTTCAGTTTCCACAAAATATTAACCAGTAAAACTGCTTTCAACATTGATAATGATATGTTTCTACAGCAGCCAATCAGCATATTACAATGATTTCTGAAGGATCATGTGACACTGAAGTAATATTTCACTGAAAATTGAGCTTTGCCATCACAGGAATAAATGGCATTTTCAAATATATTCAAATAGAACATTGTTCATTTAAACTATTTTACAATATTACTGTTTTTACTGCTTTTTTGATCAAATAAATGCAGCCTTGGTGAACATAAGAGACTTTAAAAATTTAGCTACTAAACTTCTGATTCAGCTACTTTTGATTCATTCCAGTCACATAAATACCACTGACAGTCCAAAACGATTTTACGCCTCAGGAAATGGCCTGAAGCAATGAGTGTATCTATCTGTAAAGGTGAAAGTTTAGCTGTGAACATGCATTACTATAACTTTCCAGCAGCGCAAAACACACAACTTGCACCCAATATCGCACACTTCCTGGGTGTAATCACCTATTGAGAAACAAATGCGTACACACACTTATTATCATAGTGACGTGACTGACAGGAGCTATTAATCACTGTCAGCGACTGAGGCAAAATCCGCATTGAGGCTTTATGAAAAATGGTTTGCGATAGCAGAGCAGCATTTACCAAGGTCTCGCTCTCTCTTTATGTATGTGAAGCTAATACTTTCTTTCTGTAATAGGAGCTCAGTGTCCACCGTTCCTGCTTAATAACCGGCAAAAAGAAAAACTAGGTGTCGGGATCTCATAGCAAAATCAAGTGCAGCTCCTAATCTGCTTCGCAATCAGAATTTCCTCGCCGCCTCATGAAAAAAAGCAGACTGCCTCAGGCTTCAATATAAATGCAATAAGGTAAGGGTGGAAAGACAGAGTGTGTTTAGAGTATTGAAAGTGCCTGCGTTTTTTCTGTGGTTGGAGGGTCTGGTTTCATGTTTCATTGACCTTCTTTGTATAAAAAGCATGGATCCAATCCTTTATTGAAGGACAGCAGAGACTGAGGCAGCCAATAGCAGACGTGAGTCAAGAGCGGGAGATCAGGGAATAGCTAGAGAAACCTTCAAGACAATCTCGTGAGAAATTACCGCTCTCAGGCGCCTTCTCTACTACTTAGTTTGATTCTCAGATTGTTAAGTAGAGAAAGGAAAAGCAATTTATTCTATTAAATTACTCCCTTTTTTCCACTGCACCTCAAGAGGAATGTGGAAATCTACATTTTTATAATCAACTTGGTCGTGAGTTCTTAACAATTACTTGACAAGCCCTATATAATTAAACCATGATGAGGTCAGACACATTTATTTTTAAAGTATGTGCATAGGATGCATTGTTTCAAAAACAGAGCAAATGATGAGAAGTTGTAATTGATAAATGGTATCAAAATTCTGTAATATTCTGTCCATCTGCATTACCGTTCAGTTTGAGGTCTGTGATATATATGGGTAGTTGATATATCAATGTGTCCTATGGTATGTAAAAAAAAAATGTAAAAAAATAAAATAAAATAAAAACTAACATTGAAGATAAAACTCTCTCATGCTATTTGTAACCCTATGAAGATACATTTTTCTCATGTTATTTGTATGTTAAGTTTTTTTTTTTTTTTTCACATTTTTGCTATGTCACACCATAGGACACAGTCCAATTTTTATTTGTCAACTTCCCATATATATTAGTGCTGTCAATAATTAATTAATTAAAATTAACTAATTAAATCGCACATTTTTCTGAAATTAATCCCGATTAATTCCACCTAACATTAAAGTTTTTAAATATACTTTTATATTGCAATAATTTCACATTCAATCTTCAACTTAAATGTACAAACAACAAAGACAGTATATTTTTTAATATTTGTTTAATGGCATCTTTATTTTTATGACTGAAGGCCAGTACCCCCCCCCCCCCACCCTAATTCAATAAATTAAAATTTATTACACTTTAAACGTGAACTTAAAACGGTCTTCACATAAACCCATTAAAATAAATTTTATTATTATTTATTTTGGCTGTTATTTCTTTAAGAGCTGCCGCTGCTGAACATGTCGCGGATCTGACAATCATATTTTCTCTTAACTGTTTTTACCTTTTCTGACCCATTTCAGGTCTTAAAGTCTCTATTAATGAGCTGACGAGTTGAATCGAGTGTGTTAGATGAGTGAGACAGTGCTAGGATGCTCCAGGACAGTTTTGAAAACCATTTAAATGTGACTCATATAAAATATATTACATGCATGCACAGTTTTAAGGCAGCTTTAATTGCCTTTTTGGTAACTTCATGACTTAACTGACCACGATATTGCATGCTTGTAGTTTATTTCGCGCTTTGATATGCAATGATACAGGCTTCAGCACACGCCGGTGCCGCACACACTGTGAGTACAGTACCGTTTCCGCACGCATTTGACTCGCGCCTGCCGCTGAAGTGAAGCTGGAGCGTGCATCTGAAACGTCTCCCGTTTGATGTGGTCGTAAAGACGTTCCGCGACTGAATAAATGCGCTTCTTGCCAAGAGAAAAAGTGACAGAAGCAGCAGTTATCAAGATGCTGATTAGACAGCATGATTATTGCAAAGGTGTGCCTTAGGCTGGCCACAATAAAAGGCCACTCTAAAATGTGCAGTTTTATCACACACCACAATGCCACAGCTGTCGCAAGTTTTGAGGGAGTGTGAAATTGGCATGCTGACTGCAGGAATGTCCACCAGAGCTGTTGCCCGTGAATTAAATGTTCATTTCTCTACCATAAGCCGTCTCCAAAGGCGTTTCAGAGAATTTGGCAGTACATCCAACCGGCCTCACAACCGCAGACCACGTGTAACCACACCAGCCCAGAACCTCCACATCCAGCATCTTCACCTTCAAGATCGTCTGAGACCAGCCACCCAGACAGCTGCTGCAACAATCAGTTTGCATAACCAAAGAATTTCTGCACAAACTGTCAGAAACTGTCTCAGGGAAGCTCATCTGCATGCTCATCGTCCTCATCGGGGTCTCGACCTGACTGCAGTTTGTCATCGTAACTGACTTGAGTGGACAAATGCTCACATTCAAATGCAATTTTGAATGCACAGAGATACCGTGAAGAGATCCTGAGGCCCATTATTGTGCCATTCATCCACGACCATCACCTCATGTTGCAGCATGATAATGCACGGCCCCATGTTGCAAGGATCTGTACACAATTCCTGGAAGCTGAAAACATCCCAGTTCTTGCATGGCCAGCATACTCACCGGACTTGTCACCTATTGAGCATGTTTGGGATGCAACAGTGTGTTCCAGTTCCTGCCAATATCCAGTAACTTCACACAGCCATTGAAGAGGAGTGGACCAACATTCCACAGGCCACAGTCAACAACCTGATCAACTCTATGCGAAGGAGATGTGTTGCATTGCGTGAGGCAAATGGTGGTCACACCAGATACTGACTGGTTTTCGGACCTCCCCGGACCCCCCCAATACAGTAAAACTGCACATTTTAGAGTGGCCTTTTATTGTGGCCAGCCTAAGGCACACCTGTGCAATAATCATGCTGTCTAATCAGCATCTTGATATGCCACACCTGTGAGGTGGATGGAGTATCTCGGCAAAGAAGTGCTCACTAACACAGATTTAGACAGATTTGTGAACAATATTTGAGAGAAATACGCCTTTTGTGTACATAGAAAAAGTCTTAGATCTTTGAGTTCAGCTGGGGGCAAAAACAAAAGTGTAATAAGTGTAATTTTGTTCAGTGTATATGCAAATTTTTAAATAAACATACTATAATACTTTATTGCACAAAACAGTCACAGTCCTCACATTTCTCACAGAAGGCAATTTTAGGTCCAAAAAACCGGTCTTGAAATTCATTCCTGAAGGTGATGAATGTGTGTTAAAGTGCTTTTTGGATGGACGCAGCAGTGATGCTTTAAAGGGTGATGTTTTAAACTTCACTGTGAGAGTTTATGCCGCTGACAGTCTAACAGCGCACTAAAGCGCATCACGCTGTCAGCATGCCAAAACCCTTTCTGAAAAGTTGCATCTTGGTATTTATCCCTTTTAAAGCACTCAACACTAAAGCTAAGAGAGAAATTAGAAGCAAAATGTAGATTAACTCGCCCTTCCCCACTCCTTACTGCCAAACACAGTCCTACATCTACTTATTCGCCACTTACTTTTGACTTTCCCCCTCTCTCTGCCCTCCTCTGCCTCTTTTGTTTCCTCTGATCCTCGAGTGCTGCTGCAGAAACACTACAAGAAAAAAAGAAAGAACAAAGGGCATTATTGCAATGAAATGGACGGAGCAGCTCACACAAAAAAAAAGCCAATGAGCACATTCCCAATTCTGTGCCAGGCACTCAGACGAGGCTAAAGTCAATTATGCCTCGGCTTAGCCTATTCTGTAACCCGATTCAATGATTTAAATGTTAAATTTGCAAATGAAACCTATGAGAGAATTAAAAAGGCATAATTTGGACCACAATAGACTTTAAACTGCTGAATATTGACAGTAAACTAAACAGTTAAGTACTGGGCGTGTTGTCAATGAGTGAGCAATACTGAAGGAATGATGACGGCTTGTCTGTGATACTTTCAATACCTGTGAATGTGTTTATATGTGGGTCGAATCACATGCACAAGGAATTTTGATCGGACATGGCCTAACAGTGGGTGTTGTAAACAGAAAAGAACAACAGAGACAGGCTTCGCCAAAGCGAGTCTAATAAAGCCCGTAGTGTAACAGATACGAGGTAGAATTGGAACCAAGTCAATACTAAAAGAAGAATTATCGGACTCAATTTGGTACCAGACTCTTTGTGGTCAAGCCATCTGTGAGGAAAATATTGGTGTGCGGCTGTTACGAAAATTACAGTAATCTACAGCAAGAGCAGAACAGCCTGACTTAACCTAGAGAGAATGTGGTTTACAGATGAACAACATGATGAGGGTAAATGCCAGACATGTTTCATTAGTGCTAACGTCACAGATGAAGAGTCCCTCAAGAGTCTTAAACACACTCGCGCTCACTTCCTCCATGCGGAAGAGCATTTATCCGTGTATGCGGACTCACACACCTGTCTCTCTTCTCTCAGAGCGATCATTGTGTTAATATGATGAGCTCACATACACCAACTCCTCTGAATCTGTGACAATAATCTGAATCAAATACTAAGTACTGTATGTCTAATATTCTTTCTTTTTTTTATGAAACAGCAGACAACATGTGAGTGCCACCCAGTTATTATTGTATCATCTAGGGAAAAAAAATACTATGGCATTGTGTAAATATACATTTTTTGTGAAGTTGAACTATTATTTTTTGTGTTTTTGCAAAAAAAAAAAAAAAACTTACAAGAGAACAGAGATAATAATAATAACAGCAATTATAAAAAAATACATTTTAAAATGTTCATAATCAGATTTCAGACACTTTTTATGGATTGCATGATTGCATATAATTCATTAAATGACAGTAAATTATTCCTAATTTATTGATTCTCCCTAATTCTGCTTTTTTTCTCTTTAAAGAAAAATAATAATGTTTAGTTTCCAAAAATCCCATGTGTGTCGTACCATTTAGCTTTGACTATATTCACAATATAGAACGGCCATGTAAATGTCATGTAAATAATTTTCCAATCCAGGCTTCTGAATTTGGGGAAAAGGGCAATGGTCGGTTTAAAACAAGTTAGGTAGTCAGAATACATTACCTAAAAGCTACCTAGATTACATTACTAACTACAATTTTCAGCATGTAATCTGTAATGTGTGTGTGTGTGTGTGTGTGTGTGTGTGTGTGTGTGTGTGTGTGTTTCACTCATGTGGATGAGTAAATGATGACAGAATTTACATTTTTGTGTGAACTATCCCTTTAATATTTATATTTACTAGAACATCCACTCATTTCATTTCGCTGTTGTGAATATAATCTGTGTCTGCCAACATCATCCCATCAGAATGTGTGTGTGTCCATTCATTCTGATGTCTTTCACATATGCTGAGGTTGCCCTGGGCTGTTTGATGATTTCAGAGGCTCGGTCTCAGGGGTCAAAAGGGATTTGGGTGTGGGCAGAGAGGTGGGCTTGAAACATCATGCTCCATTTCACTGCTGCCCCAATGTATGTATGTTCTCATTCAGTGTATTTCAATGCGTGTATGTTGCCAGTCACAATCATTTTTGGCTCCTTTGTGGACTGAGCAATGAGAAGCAGATGTGTGTAGTCGTGTTTCTGAATTCTGATCTCTTTCTGTCGTTTTTCTCCTCAATCACACACCCACATACCCATATACATGCATGTACAGGTTCATGGCCAAAAAGGCAAGTCATTCTTTTTTTCTCCAGCCAATCTGCATGATCTGATCCATGCATGCAGACAAAACACACACAAAAACTTTTATCAACAAACTGCACAAGTCCAAAAAAGGGGCTTTCCATAAACTCAGCGTTGAGGCATTTAGGAGCCAGCGAGCCAGAAAGGAGGAACAAAGGCTGTCCGTAATCAGAGCTTTTAGGCGTAAGTTGTCCAAAACATTCAGAATTTTGTTCAAAACTCAGGAGGCATGACGTGCCAGAACCCAAGCGTTCCTAAAAATATTTTCCAGAAGGAAGCGGAGGGCTGTTTCGGTAATCTGTCCCGCAGCTAGAGTCGGTCCGCTCCTGGCACACAACACAACAGTGAAAAACCCACCAAAAAAACTGGCAAAAACTTCAAAACCTGCAGTTACCACTCATTAAACACACACACACACCACAACCGCGCAGCGCTGATCGACAGATGAAAGAAACGTCAGGGTCGGAAGTTAAAAATGCAGATCCTTTGCTGGCGTTCCCTCATCCGAGCATCAATCCATCCAGATCCAGAGGGAGGAGGAGGGTGAATTGTGCTGAATGAGGGTGAGCATGATGTGATGTTGGGAAAGATCTTCAGCCAAAATGGGCTCGGAGACTCGGCTGGGAAAGTTTACGGCTGGAAGTAATGAAGAAGCCATGCACACGTACAAAGAGGCAAAACACACTGTCTGGAAGCAACCACCGAACCACAAGATGACCTTTATGATCAAGAACACACACGCACACAGACGTAGTCTGCAAACAATTGTAGACCACCAAACGTTCTTCATAAACACACAAATGCATAAAAAACACACAACACAGATTTAAGGTCGACTCTGGCAGCACTGATGGAGCCACCACCGTCTGTAATATCACACACACACACACACACAGCCGCAATGATTTGACAGAGAGGTGTGTGTGAGTGAGAACAAAATGGGCAGGACATCAGGAGGTAATGTTACAACTGACACCATCAACAATTAGCACAATACTGTCAAAGACGAACCTCAAGTGTGCTTGAGCTTCAGACCCTCACATTCAGGGCATTCCAGAGATTCTTCCAAACAGGACTTTGACCTATTGTGAGTGAACTCTGACCTTTCAGAGTATACGGTTACCACCTTTCCATTTTTTTTAAACACCCAAAATGATCTTTCTGAGGTGGCTTTAATTTCACTTACATATGATATAAACACAGAGTACACTACTGTTCAAAAGTCAAAAACATAAAACAATTTTATGTTATTTTATATGTAATGTTATGTTTTATATGTATCAGACAGACAGATATTTTTATAATAATTAAATGAATAAAATTTATTTGAATTCATTCATTTATTAAGTAAATGCATGTGTATTTACATTTACTAAATAATATATTTCAATCTATAAAATTCATTCAAATATGATAAATGCAATAAAGACTAAATAAAAAAAATACATTAATCAATTCATGCATACATTTTGGATCAACAAGAAAATAAAGTGGTTGGAGTAACTGCACTGTGTCAAAAATAGGCAAGCGTGCCCATTAACCGAATGTGCGTCACATTGAGCTATTCCAGTACCGCTTGATTATAATAGAGGCAATCTAGTTTGGTTTTGAATTGAGTTGTTTCGAAAACTACAGAGTAAGAACATTATCAATAATAGCTCCTGGGTCAAAACCAGCAGGTGTAAGGGGAGGGTGTAGAGACTAATTTTACGGCCTAGAATCACATTTTCTTCTATGGAAATTCACTGGCACTGGCATGTTCGTTGACAAACAGGTAAGCATCATGTAAGATCCAATTAATACCAAAATGCAATCTCAGTCTCTCTTACATCTAACAGTGTAGGAATGCAGAGGTCCATGAACCAAAAACCAGCCTCACATACAATCACAGAGTTCCATGTTTCCTGTCTCGACTAGCCGCTCCATCTCTGGGGCTTATGGCTCCCAGGCACTGAAACCCTAAGCCACAAACACACACACACAGTGATAAATGCGATCTTAACTGCAGCAAGACTTCACGAAGCTACCGCATGGCTCAGAGACCATGTTTTTACAGCTGGGTGTGTGTGAGAACGTGATAACAGTGAGCAGCACACACATTCACAGACCCTGTTGACCTGTGAGGACACGACTGAGCATGTAACAGCCGACGGCTAGCGATGTATCATTTTGCACTTTTAGTCTTGTTTTCCAGTAAGTACAACGTCCTACACACTCTTAAAACAAGATAAACTTGTATTAAACATTATTAAGGCTTTTTTGAAAGAAATCAATTCATTTATTCAGCAAAGATGCATTAAAATGCTCAAAAGTGACAATTATAAATAAGACACACTATATTTTAAAGTCTAATTCTTGCTATGAACAAACCATTAACTACGACTTTTGCCTCAAACTCCTAATTTGCTGCTTATTAATAGTTAGTAAGGTATAGTTGTTAAGTTTAGGTATTGGGTGGGATTAGGGATGTAGAATATGGTCATGCAGAATATGTGCTTTATAAGTATTAATAAACAGCCAATATGTTAATAATAGGAATGCTAATAAGCCAAAAAAAATAAAAAATTTACGCAAAAATATTAAGCAACAACTGTTTTAAACATGATGAAGAAGAAGAAGAAGAAGAAGAAGAAGATGAAGAAGAAGATGATGATTGATGATTGATGATGATGATGATGATGATGAAGAAGATTCTTAATGAAATCAGCATATTAGAATGATACTGAAAATTCAGCTTTTCCATTGCAGGAATGAATTCCATTATATTTAAATAATATTTCAAAATAGTACTGTTTAATGTATTTTTGATCAAATAAATGCAGCCTTGGTGAGCCATACTTTTGAACAGTAGTGTAGTCAGCTTATATAGCATAATATAAATGATTTTTAAATACTACTTATATTTAGAAATTGTTTTTATATATTCAATTATTTTTTACAGTGTATGGCGTACCATTAAGAGTCTTTTACTGGAATAGTCTGACATTTATTCTCAGAAACAAACGCACCATAAAACAACTTTCTACTGACTAAGCAACCCCCCGACACAAACATCAATAATAAGCACTGTTGATCCATGGAGTGTGGTTTCTGTATGCGAATATGTGAGGGCACAACTCCCATGACAAAATGGCAAACATGAACTGGTGGCATATGGGAACTGGGGCATTAAAGACTCATATCAAGGCATGCCATCTGAGACTAAAAGAGCGGGAGATGGGAAAAAAAGAAAAGAGAGAGAAAGACTGGGCCAGGCTCCAATGATACCCGCTTTCTCACACACCCACTGCAAAGCTTGAGGCTGGAAAGAGCTGGCAGCATCGCTCGGGAACCTGCTCCCATGGCAACAACAACCCAGAACCTTGCGACTCTAGCGCCTGAGCGAGACGACACGGTTTAACACAAGAGGACAACGAGCCTGAGACCTGGGACCGGTGCGGAGAGAGTAACCGACACAGTCAAACGCAGTCAAATTCCACTTTTCAATATCGCTTGTGTGAAGATGAGGATAAGGAATAGTGTGAGTGTGTGTGCTTTTTTAGAGGGCATTCAGAAAGCAATTCTGAAAATAAAACGCTTGATGGTACACATGGAAATGCTTCACAGCAGAGAAAGCAATTTAATTTCATATGAGAGACAGACAAACTGAAAATTGAGCGAGAGAGGAGTTAGTAAGAGTGTGCGCGCGCATGCGTGTGTGTAAAAGGAATTATAGGGCCGCAAAAAAAACTATTTCACTATCCATTTCTCGTGAAATGGCAGCTGACAGTGCTTCACACGGGTTGACTAGGTGAGGCGTCTATGCTTTTGTTTAAGCGGTGACACCCAACCATGGCTCATAGCACACGCTAACCACTATCCCTGCTCTGCTGTCATGCAACAGCACACCGCATACTATCTGTTAAACACATGTTCTCCTCACCGCGCGTATTAAAAAAAAAAAAAAAAAATTTAAAAGAGAGAAAAATGTCAACTGGCACCTTTCCCTGGCACAAAAGGGCTGTATTAAAAACGTGCTGTAGAGACAGTCTTTCATTACTCATTCACCCTCATTTTATTGGAACACTAAATGAAACCACATTGTAATCATATTGCATCAGAAAACTTTAAATACAGCAAATGAGTCATATCTGTCGCTAAGGGTAACCGATATAACAAAAATCTTATATCACGGAGTGATTAATTTTATTTCACGATAACAATATATATCACAAAATAGCTTTTTTTTGCTTAGAATTGAATTTAGAATTGAAATTTCAATTCTATTAAAATCTAATACTAGCCTAAATAATAATAATAATAATAATAATAATATTAATAATAAAATTATTACAGAGGGCGAAATGTATAGACTTGAAGCAGCGCCGCGCAGACAATCAACATATAACATCAAAGTACCGCGAGAGCTACTCGAAAGCATGCGGAGCCGTATGTTCTCAATAGCTCTCGCAGTGCTTTGATGTCATACAGCAATCGTTCTGCGTGCACGGTGCCGCTGCATTAGATGACGTCATATACATTTAAAGCCGGCGCGAGAAAGCAAAACCATGACGGAGACAGAGGATCAAACCTCTTCCAGAATTCTTTCTGCACCTTCACGTTTTCAATCACTACTGCCAGGAAAACATGACTAAAAGGGTATGCAAAGTAACATTTGATTTCAGAAAGTGTTTTTTCTGCTCATTTTTTTTTGATCATTTGACTATTAAATTCATGTGCAAGTTCAGGGTTTTGGTACTTTAAAGTTTCATGGTTCAAGGTACTTTAAATATACACTGTGTATGTGTATGCTCCTGAAATAAAAGTTTAGAAAGATGTGAGGCATTGTTCTTGTTAATATGACTCATCATATCATCCATACTCATCCATCTCTTTTAAGGGTATAATCAACTATTTTCCATTGTCTAGTCTTTATTAGCAAAAAAAAAAAAAAAAAAAAACAATAAATTGTAATATCGAATCGCAATAAGATGTGTGTGTTTTTCTTTATTGTGAAAGTCTGTATATTACGTGTATCATTCAACTTTTTCCCATGGTCTAACCGCAAGAGAGACGATAGTCCAAAATCTCTACCGGTCATGTCTAACCTAATGTCTACTGGGTTATCACCCACTCTTATCTGTCTCCATAAACAATCTTCACGGTGTTTATTTGTCCCATTTCGAAGGTTAACAGACCACAAAAACTGACATTGTATGATAAAAGGGCTATGTGAACATTCTTCAAAACATCTCTTTTTGTGTTCCACTGAAAAAAACACATATGGGTTTGGAACAGCACAAGGGTGAATAATGACTGAATTTTCATTTTTTGGGGGTGAACTGATCCGTTAAGGCTGGTAGATGTGGGAATTTGAAGCAGATGTGCTTTCATTTCCTGTATTTTATTTTCATTGGAGAGTTTCATTTCGAGATCCTGATCGGGATCCAACACACACGTTCGGTCTTGCTTGACAGGTATGCAGAGTAGAAGGAAACCCAACAACTCATAAGAAGTCTATTCCATCAGCAGGTACTCTATTTATCTTTGAAATGAGCTGGAAAAGAATCGTTTGTGGGACTGATTGAGTGAAATTTGAGAGTAGGTATGTTTAGACTACTAGCTAAAACAAACTGGCATTCGGAAGCAGTTTTTAAGCATGTTTATTTGTACATCGACAGAACAGACATGTTTCTAGTGCTTGTCAATCAGTTATTTCTGGGGTGGAAAAAAACATAGGCAGCCTATTAACATTAGTCTGAACTCATTTCTACTTCCACGGCTTAAAACAGATCATGACAACGACACATTTCTGTCAGTGTTCATATTAAAGTGAATGAAACTGTTGTTCATAAATGAATGTGATCTACAATGTCATATTTCCAGAGGCATCAAATAATATTTAATCATATCATATGCTAACATGAACCTCCCTCGGGCGGTTAAGACTCTGAAATGCTGTTTGCAGATCAGCTTTAGATCAAAACTCTGACTAGACAGTTTACTTGGCCATCTAAACTGATCTTGAACATCAAAAAAGGCCTAGAGATGAAAAATCGTAACGCATTCCAGCCCTTGAGACCCTTGACCTAGTAATTTTGCTTGGAAAATCTGATCTATATCTGAGTAGAGTATGTAAACAAGTTAGGGTGGCCATGAGAACATTTCTGTCATTTTTGTGGGCTGTTTAGTTTTAAATATGAAACGGGCTGCCAGTACAAAGTCAAGAAATTAAAAAAAAACAAATCAATCAGGAAAAAAATGTGACAATAAGTTATACAAACTCTGACCTTTTCGTTTACAAAGTAAATATTCGGAACAGCCATATGAACTAAAATAACACGGCCCATAATGGATTTCACATTGAACTCTTAACGTCTTACAAAATCACCAGATCTCTGCATGACTTTCCAGAAATGTCTACTGCGTAAGGCCATATGCTCTAGAAACACACACACACAGATGGCCAATAGGCAGCAGAAGGGCTCGCTACCCTTTTCCCACAAACTATGTTCTCTTCCATCTGCCGCAAAAAAATAAGGTTTACAGGTGGCACCATTTTCTCGCCAGCTCTATTTTAGACCATGTTTGGTGAATGATCATGTCTGGTGTGGTAATGCCCTCCGAGCTTTTCTATGGTGCAGAAACAAGCCTTCATCATTACGATCATTTACACAGAACAGGCACAAACTCTCTCTGTTTACTCTGAAGCGCTATAAATCTTTGATATTTGCAGAGAACACCCTCATCCGCCTTTTTTCAGTTGACAAACAGAACAAAGCAAACGCAGAATAATCCACTTTAAATATAGAAACTGGTATTCATTAGCACCTTTACCTGAGACGCACCGTGGCAGAACTCAGCTAAATCATAAAAAGAAAGATCCCACATACAACAATTCATCCCGAGCAGGTAATATGTGATCAATCCACATAAAAATATTTGTATAAATCACAATAAGAGCATTTTTATGTCACAAAAGTTATTTTTACCACACATTCAACACAATAATAAGTAACAATACTCAGATCACAACCTTAGCACCCACAATATCCATTTATAGTGGAGCTTTAATGGGCGTGATGAACCACAAGAATTTTAGCAGTGTCATAAACCTACAGCTAACAAAAAAAAAAAAAAAGATTTTATTGAGTAATTTTATTTGGATAAATATACATGTTTTAAAATATAATAATAATAATAATAATAATAATAATAATAATAATAATAATAATCCAAATGAGAAAAAAAATTACTATTAAATAAAAGCAAACAATAAACAAATAAATAAAACAAAATGAAAAATAAAATGTTTTCATGTTCAATTCAGAGTGAAAAATAAAATAAAATAAAATAAAATGTCTTTCCATTTGCTCTGCTACTGATCCACATTCTCAGAGTATTCCATGGACCATGTACTAGATACTTGAATAACTCTAGCTGGAGGAAAAGCCTCAGGCAACTGAACAGAGGCTTCCAGGAAGGTCAGCCCTCTGCTCTGCACATTAACTGACCTGGATTCTCTGAGCACTGATGGCAGAACTAAGTCTGATGCTCCTTGGAGACTTTTTTGGGGTTTATTGGTCCAGACTGGAGCATAATAACGCTTGGCCTAACCCTATTTTAGGCCAGACACTGTAGAGAGTCTGGAATTGGAAGCCACGGCCTTTAAAAGGATCCTTACCTGGTCATATTTCCTGTCCCAAGGGGGAAAGGCATGTAATACATTTGAATTGAGTGAGGCACAGCGAGGAGATGTGGTACCTGACAGAAAACAATCCAACGGCCTGGGGCCTTAAATGAGTTCAGCAGACACTCGCGGAAATAAAATGTGGCTCCTCGTGTGCAGTATGCTTTATCACAGAAAGGAAATGATCCTTGTCTTCATTTCCTGCCTGGAGTGTAGCTCTCACCTCATACCTGGAAGTTGGTGCGGAATAAATTGGGAAGTTGATCTAAAATCATTCTGAATGTTGCCCTAGAACAAAAAAGCCCACTTTGGGATGGTGGAGATATGTAAAATATTTCTATCAATGCAAAATGAGCAGTAAGCGATGTCATATTTGGAATTTTATACAGAAATTAATGCCAGTTTGGTTTATATATATGAGTAATTTAAACTGCAACACAAAATTCAATATGGTAACCAGCCAATTTAGACACTCGATAGCACAAAACAGAAGCATTAAGCTGCAAAGTTGTGTTAGCATGTTCCACACATCCTTTGTGTGTCTGGAAAATGACTGTACACAAGACAGGCGGGAAATACCCCTGCTGAAAAAAAACAATAGAACCCTGCCCAAAACACAATAGAAAATGTAATGGATTTAATGGTTATAATGGAATCGTATTGGTTTTAATGGAAACTATAATAGGTATGTGATGGATTCTATTGGGCTTCTATTGTATTTTTTTAACAGGGATATAAAATGCCCTCAAGATTTCCATGAATATTGTTTAGTCACAGATGTTTTGGATATTACACTCTTTTCTAATGAAGGGTGTGACTGCTTGTTTCCTGAAGGGAAAGGCTGTGTCTCTTGATTACAGGCATAATTATAATTACTGAAACTTTAGAAAATCGCAAGGACGAATTTGACTCTTAGATGGACATTTTAATTAGACCACACTTTTCTTGCTGTGTAAGTACAAACTAATGAGCCACCTCGCTGTTTACTGCCTACATTGGTACGACAACCTTGTATGGCAACACGCTAAATGAAATGTTCCTCATACTTGACTGATTTCAAACACTTGACATTGGCAACAACTCCGCATGCTACATAAATACACACAATGCCTTTCACGAAGCGCACAAGAGATTCAATTCACAGTTGATTCCATTTGTTTACTGTTAGCATTTTGCTAAGCTAACAACAGAGTTTTCTAAGCACTGAGAAAGCACTGTGTTGCAAAGCATACTGAGATTTTCTAATATGCCAAGGATACATATGATACTGCTTCTGAATTGTTAAAAAAATCGTACAAGGCTTGAGCTTTTGTGTCATAAGTATCCTAAAATGCTAAGTAGGCAGCTAACTTTTGAAAGAAATCCCACACAAAAGGACATTAAAAATCAAGTAAAGAACCATTTTATGAACATTAACTTCGCTAATGACCTTTTTAAGCAACATTTTGCATAATTATACAAGAAGCTAATGTCAATGTGCATGGGTGGGGGTGAATAAAGAGGTGTAAACATACTTTACATACACAAACACATGTATAACAAATACACCAACATTTACAAACTCTCTTAACCACGGTAACCAATAAGTCTCGATGCCATTACGCTCTGCTGGGCATGACAGAGCAGAGTCACTAACACATAGAAATGTTGACACATGCCTTGTCACAGAGAAAGAGAGAGATGATAGAAAGGAAAATTCACCATCACGTGGCTCTCAACTCCAAGAACAATAGTTCAGATCTAAAACAAGAGTTCAAAGAGGTCTTGGGGGTTTAAATTAGAGATCTTAAATGTATTTGATAGCACCATGAACTTAAAAAAAAAAAAGTATACTGATATATTTACTATATAATTTAACAATCTGAAAGTAAATGTGAAGTTAAGGCATTAAATATAAACATAACATTGGGGAAACCAATGAAATGTGATGCATTTGCATATTTTAAAGAGTGCTGGAGATTGCCTCGGTTACGACGACAGTCAGTCAGCCCTGTCACGCAACACCGGCCACGGCGGTCAGCCCCTAACCCAATTAATTTTGACTTCACTTTCATGTTCCAAACATGAAAGAACTTGAGTGAAAGAGAGAGAGCAACAGAGCTCCATAACAGACATACTGGAAATGTTGAGGAGTATGACAATGACACAGACTCACTTCTGAGAGCCAATATATAGTGGGGTCTGAAACCACTAGAGAAAATGCTTCTATTTTGCTATAATATAATATAATTTAATTAATGTAATGTAATAAAGCATTATTTATTTAACATCATAATACTTTGTTTTTTTAATTTACTGATTATATTAATTATATTTAATTTTCAAATTATGAAATTGTATTAAATTATATTATATAGAAATATTTGCATTGGCAATAAATATATTAAATATTAATATATTAAAAACAAACAATTTATGTAAAACTATTTAATACTGATGTAAAATTAATATTATATTATAAATTAATATAACTCTTAATCATATATTCTTATTCATATTATTCTTATATTTCTTACTCATTTAACTTTTACATGTGCACTACGTCAAAATCCTAAAACCACACATTTCCAAGTTTAAATGACATTTTTCTCTTTTCCGCTTTTCTCTATTCAACTTTTTTAAATAACCAGATAATCTCTGTTAAATGAGCAGGTCTGTGTCGGACAGCTGGGGAGGTAGGTCAGTTTCTGACTCTGTGTTGACATCAAATCAACAGCAGAAACCTGAATCCGCCCTTCTCCTACCCAGAATTCTCTCCTGCACTCAAGAGTTAGTTTGTGTGAGGCCTTTTTGAGATGCTTTAAAATCAATAGGTCAAGGTTTTGGTGAGCTGGATGTTCAGAGGAAAAAGCCTGTCATGCCTGAGAGGACAGGAAGTGCAGAAATGATCCGCAGCATAATGCTCATGGCCCAGTGAGGAGTGAGAGAGAACTCTGCCAGAGAGAGAGCAATGACCACATGGCTCCTACAAAACCCTAGAAATTACAGAAAACTAACCTTACAAAGATTGGACTTTTTAGAGGGAGAGAGAAAATGAGAAAAGAATATAGAACTAGGTGGACTGTTGAAAAAAAAAAACCTATAATAAATAAAAACATTAAAGAAAGAGAGGACAAAAGGACAGATTATAGACAGAGTATTATGCCAGCTTTAAACTTTTATTTTCAGACCGAAGACCTTTTGGTTTGGTTTGGTTTGGTTTCATTTACTTTTGTTGGTTTAATTTGGTTTCGCCCAGTTTCGTTTGCTTTTGTTTCTTTCAGATTCACTCAGTTCATTTAGTTTAGTTTGGTTTCATTTGGCTTTGTTTAATTAGTTTGCTTTCATTCGGTTTTGTTTAGTTTTGTCTGGTATGTTTGCTTTTGTGTTGGTTTCGTTTGCTTTTGTTTGGTTCCATTCAGTTTCGTTTGGTCTCATTTGGTTTCACCTGATTTCATTTGCTTTGTTTTCATTTGTTTTTGTTAACTTTGTTTGGTTTTGCTTAGTTTTGCTTTAGTTTCACCGGTCTTCATTCAATTAATTAGTTTTCTTTTTATTTGGTTTCATCTGGTTTTGTTTTTTCATTCGGATACGTTATATTTCATTTTGTCTGTTTTCGTTTGGTTTTGTTTGCCTTTGTTTGGTTTGACTTGGATTCATTTGGACTCATTCAATTTTGTTTTGTCTGTTTTCATTTGGTTTTGTTTGTTTTTATGGTTTCACCTGGTTTAATTTTTTAATTCAATTTTGTCAGTTTTTGTTTGGTTTCACCTGGTTTAATTTGCTTTCATTTGTTTTGCTTGGTATCATGTGCTTTAATTTGTTTCACTCAGATTTTCCCAGCCCTACCACAAGGTACCACCAAAAAAATGCAACCAAAAGTAAATATTTATGCAATAAATATTTACAATTGGTAGTAATGCACCATAATGATATGTTTTTATGAAACCCCAAAATAAACTTTTGGTAATTCAATTTGGGTAACTGAACTCTTTATGCTATTCAGGGTGTTGTGTCTTCAAGTGATAAATCAAACCAGTCACAGTTCTTTGGCAGTAATATTCTTTAACAACGAGTCACCTCATTATTTCAGCCAACTAGATATTAATACTCTAGAATTATTTTTGGTCACAGTGAAATGGGTTTACACTGCTACATTTGCTTGTTATAACTTATTCATGTTGTATGCGAATTACACACTGAGTCAAAAAGTAATTGGAAAAGTACTAATGAAACATCACTGTTTCGGTCAATGACTTTGGGCCTCCAAGACTATTTTGGCTGAATATTTTTAGGCCCCTTTCTGGATTGTTTTTATATAGTTGTTAATAGAATTAATATAATGGTGTGATTACCACTGATGTAATTTTGAGTACTACATTTGATTATCTTAACCAACCAATAAGAATGTAGTACTTTAACCTCCATTTAACACAATTTACTACATCTATTCTGCATCATTTTGTAGCTTTACACCTAAAAAAGCACATAAATGCAAAACATAATGTCCATAGAATCTTCCTGGGCCTGCTCATCGGTCAAAGATCAATGAAATGTGCTTAGAATCCAAAAGAGAGAAAAGAAAAAGAAAGGGCAAAAAAGACGGAGCACGATGGTCATACTGAACACAGCAAAGATTCAGAAAGTCCAAAGAGTATGATCAGAGGTCACATAAAACCTCAATGCACTGCAATGCCTTAAAGCACCAGTGACCTGCAAGCATCACTACTACTCTATGGTTTGTTTTTATAAGAGGCCCAGAATTATAAGGTCAGGCCACAAATAAGAGGAACAGACTCACTTGAGAGGAAGGAGAGAGATGGAGGGAAGGAAGACGAGGGCTGGGGGTTGAGGTTACACATCTGGTTGTGTTCAGGATGTTTGAGATTCCTCTGTGGTCTGTTTGGGGTCTTGGTGCCAAGGGGAGGAGGGGCAAGGAGAAGGGTCTATTCAGCCTGAACACTTCAAGTTAAAGCATCTCCCAACCTGATTTCTCCAACACATCGACATCAACCATTAGGGGTTGGATGAGCAGTTGACTAGTCACAAATGGACCACATTTGTGGTTGTTTCAGTGTTGTGGATATATGTGTGTTTAAAGTTCATTTCAGCACATTGCCTTGCCCCAGTGCTTTACTGCAAAAGCAACTAACTCTATTCATTTTTTAAAACTAATAAAGAAGCTGAAATCATTTTTGCGACAACAAAGCTTGAACCCGGAATATTCCTATAAAATTCGAGAACTTTAAAAAAGGGCAGAGATTTGACAGGCCATGTCTGACTCGTCAACAACAGAAAGACAAGGACCGCAGGGAGTGCAAAGGTCAGATTTAACAGTGTTTTCCACTAAAAAAAGACAGTTTTCCCTGGTGCGTGGAGATCTGAGATAGTACCACATTTATAAACATCAAATGGAGCACTTTCTTGGCTAGGAAATTGTTTGAAGGCAGCAACAGGGAGTGAACTCATTCAAACGTCTGGCCCTCACACACACACACACACACACACACACACATTCCTTCCTCAAAGAGAAAAAATTTAATCACCAAGAATAACAACCGGTCTTTAGTTCCCAAACCAAAGCGTCCGGTTCCTACATGCATCATTTGGTTTGCATTTCAATATGTAGTTGTTCAAACAAGTCGATCTATTTAAATCACCATTCATTCATTGCCTTCAATGCAGAAACATAACCACTTAAACAGTCGTACCTCAAAACCAACGCTCTTGACAGCCCAGTGCCTTTGTTGGATCTAAAAGAGGCAAAAAAGACACTAAAGAAAAGCAAAAACAGCTGCCATCGCAGCCTACAGCTCTATCTATGTACAATTTATTATGAGGCAAAATTGAAATGGGGAGATATTCATCTTTATTACAATGTGGCAGATCAGACGATGATTTGAGACATGGGGTAATGTAATGAACCTGTCTACGGTGCTGTCGCTAGAAAAGAGGGCTGAGGGTAGTCATTACCCCGAGCTGTCAAACGCTGCCTCCCTCATTCACCTCACTCATAATAGAGCTTTTCTCATTGCCTAAATGAATACAAATGTCTTCGTCTGACATTCCACCTGACAGCCAGGTGTACATGGGCGGAGAGCAATTTGTTTCTGAAAGTGAGCGTTAGCTATTGTAAATGTGTGTGAGTGTGTGAGCTCTCCTATGCACGGGACAGGCTGTAGGTGTGTGAGATTGTACGTAGGTGTGCATTAGATTAAACCGTCCCAAATGGCATGTTCTCAAAAGACAGCTGCATGTGGATGTGGAGGTGTAACTATTGTGCGTCTGGTTTTAATATTGTCTCTATTTCGTCCGCAAGTATCTATGCGTGTCGGTCACATCTCAATGGAGTACCGCAGCTGTAGGACTAACTAGCTGGCTTGTAAAAAGAGCTCCTCCTGATCCCTAGAGACCCGAACACCCTGTGACTGAATTGTCCTCATTAATCTAAATGTCTTGCATGTAGACTTTAATAAATAAAATAAAATAAAATAAAATAAAATAAATAAAAATAAAATAAAATAAAATAAAATAAAATAAAATAAAATAAAATATATAATTTTGTACTTCCATAATTTGTAACCTATAATATTTTTGAAAAAAAAAAAAAAAAAAAAAAAAAAAGTTAACAGACATGTTCTGTGTCAAAAAGGAGAAATGTAAATTTACTTAACAAATGTGACAGATGTTGTGTTAGCTGCAAACTTGGTAATTACACAACAGCTTCCCAGATAATGTCACGCAAAACAACAGATGAGAGGGAAGGGGGTGTGGAATCACTGGAAGCAATTTTCCGCCGTCTCAGAGCGTGAAAAGTGGCACGTCCGGGCTGCAAGATGCCCTGCATTTCGCTGATCTAGAACCGGTTTGCAAAGTCAATATCCTGCCTTGATCCATGTCAGAAAAATTGTAAAACTGATATTAGATAATAAAATAAAAAAAGAAAGTCTGCGGAAGAACCGCAAGAAAGCCATCAATCATGCTCAAAATAAAAAAGCCCGCCATAAAAGTTTGTCCGCCATCTTGGATTTAAAAGAGGAAAGTATCCAAAATGAGACAAACCACCTTTAAAGGGTTATGTCAATTATTTACTTTATTAATATATTCAGTCCTGTAAACACAAAGCTAGAAAAATGTATTTGTAGGACAGCTGAGATCAGCACTACCCACTGTGCTAAGGACACTCTCGGGACGGGATGCGGCAGGAGTTAGCATTTTTATTAGTGTGAAAAAGACAAGAGGGCAGAGCTAAAGTCAATAATCAGATCATTTTCATAATTTAATATCCCCCTTCAGCTGATTGACCTCAAGGCTCCATTCAAACTGCACAATATGTAAAGGTCATCTACAAGCGTCTGACCTCACTTCCCCTTACAGCTCGATATCTTCCTGCGCCTAACATTGAGTCTCTTAATTTCTGACCACATTCTCAAGCGTAACACCTATATAAATGACAACTCCATCCTGTGCATCCAAATGCAGCCTTACTGACCTTGTTTACAGCACAACATTTAACTCAATAACACTTGACAGTAAGGACTATGAAAAGACATGGACTGAGACACCTTAGGCTTCCTCATACAGTAGGACTTGAACACCACACAAACTAAATTAAACAGAATACAGAGCTTTACAGCTATTCTTGGGTCAGATCAACCAGTAAAACTTAATATTTGGCATACTAATAGAAATTATTAAAAAGGATTTATTAACGATTTTTAAAACTTTTGAGGAGGACATGTTTGGACATGTAACTTACATTTCCAAACCAACTGTTTCATGAGTGATTCACTAAAAATAACCACTCATAAAAGTCATCTGTTTATGAATCAGACTACACTGATTGCGCTGTTGCATTCAGTAGAAAGATGAGCTGTCTATTTACGATCTTTCTAATATCTCCACATTCAGTTCAGAGTTAAACATAAAAATTTTATTTAAAAAAATCTTATGGGAACCATCTTGGGGAATCATAAGGATTTATTAATTATTCCAATTATTTGTTTAAATACTTTTGAGGAGTAAATATCTGAAAAAACAAAACTGAAACTAACGTACATTTCGATGACTGAGTCAATTTTATCACAACGGATGATTCAAGAATGATTCACTAAAAATAACCAATCATAAGAGTCATTTGTTTTTTAATCAGACTACACTGGTTGCGCTATACGTGTGTTAAATATGAGCTGTCTATTTATCATCTTTCTAATATTTTCACATTCAATTTAGAGTGAAATATATCAGAACTCAAAAAGTGAGTAAATTATTTGAAGAGCAAACTTTTGGGTCGCGTATTCCTTTGATATATGTGTAACATTACAATGGAAAATGCTATTGAGCCAGAAAGTAAAGTAAAGTAAAATTTTAAATAAAAGTAAAAAAGTACTTTAAAGTAAAGTAAAGTAAAAATATATCTATAAAAAAAAAAAAAAATAAATCTATAAAAATAAAACCTTTTTTTTTTCAATTATTTAAAAGAAACTGACCTGAACTGGTTATAAATAAGAACTGGTCCTCAGTTCCCCACCCTATTAACACACATTTTAAACAAATCACAAGTGTGATGGAGCAGAATTGGGGTCTCAGGAACGCTCAGCCAGTGTATCTGAACCACTGAAACTCCTACCAATGGCCCAGATTTGTAACTATTATGTTTCCAGCTCCTAATGAACTGAACAAGCTGATTAGAGTCATTATGCACCAAGTGATCCATGCAACAATTCCAACAGCAGTTTTAATCAGTGACATTTATGGACCAGAGAGATTGGCTCACAGAGCGAGAACGTTACAACCACGGGTCTATAATGCAGCTTATAGAGCGAGACTGAGAAAAAGCGGCAAAACACCCGCCAAGAAACACAATACTCGATATTGATTGGCAACTACCATGAAGAACCCCTCACAAGCCTCAACGGAAATGATATTTGTGATGAATAATTTTTTTGTGGTAACAAAACCAATCAAGAAATCCGAAGCCTTCCTATTAGATTAAGATCTTTTCTCTCATTGTTGTGTGTACGGAGAATGTGAATGGTGCTGTTATGTATTTCCTGTCAGTCAAGGCTTTTACACATGCTCTAACGCTCCTTTACAAACAGACATCTGAATTCTTTTTGGAAATGGTATTGAAGCATAAATAGTTCTGCCGTTTTTGGTTACATTTGAAATAACAAAATACAATAGGAAATAGACTGCCAGTGTTTGGTATAGAGACAAGCAAGATGACAAAAGAAAGCCTTTTTAAAATCTCTTTTTAAACTTTACTTCTTCTCAATGTTTGTAGGAACTCCCCACACCCAGTCCTTTAAACTATTTGAGTGAGCAACTGTTTTTGAAGGTGTATTTGTCTGTGCACCCGTCCATGGGTTGATCAGATCAGAGAACATGAGCGGTACGTAGTTGAAGCAGAACGAAGTTGCATGATTTTGCCTGGAGCAAGGAGAAGTTTTTTTGATCACTCCAATATGAGCATTACACGTTAATGGCTCATAAGGCAATTTCATGTTTTTGTCCATACAATGAAAGTCAGTGGGGACCAGTGATGATTTGGACCCCATTGACTATTATATTGTAGACAAAAACAGTTGAAACCTTCAGCTAAATGCCTACGTTTGTGTAAAGTAAGTCAAACAGACGGTGAGTAGCCAAAATGTAGCCAGGTATTCCTTTAAGAGATGTGTAACTTTACAGTGGAAAATGCTACTAAGTGAACCAGAAAACAGTTTTTAATTAGTTAAAAATGAATTATTGATAAAATAATTTTTATGTGAAGTATTCCCTTGAAATATGTGTAACTTTACAGGAAAATGCCACTGAGCAAACCAGGAAACACAGCAAAATGAATGAATAAATAAATAAATAAAGTAAAATAACATTAAAATAAAATAAAGTCTGAGTAAATGACAAAATTAAAATTTAAACTCATTAAATTTAGATTACATTCAAATTTAAACATTAATTTTAAATTAAAATTTAATTAAAATTTAATTTAATTTAATACAAATAATTTAAATACAAAAATAAAATTAATCTAAATATCCACTTGTGTGTTCCAAAAAATAAAATAAAAATAAAAGGTCATACAAGTATGCAATAACACCAGGGTGAGTAAATGACAATATTTAGATTTTTGAGTGAACTATCCAAGAAAGATCTTTTACAGTGGTAAATGCTATTGAGCGAACCAGAAAAGCTGGAGTGGAGTGATTTCTAAATAATCCTGATCAGATTGCTGGTGGTGACCGTCGTGAGAGCCTTGAGTTTCTGACAATCTACCAGTTAAGACGATATCAATGCATCTATAACAGTCCCCATATCAACACACCTGCGACGCAATTACCTCTTCACTTCAGTCACATCTACCTCCCGTCATTCTCCCATGATTAATCGGGGGGGGGGGGGGGTGTAAGTGAAAGAAAGGAGAAAAAGAAGAGATGTGATGAAATCTAATGAAAAGCATTGTAATCACACTAAGAGCCCATCTGTGCACAGGAGGCTAATCAAACTTCCATGCCTCGGATTAGACTGTAACAATACACCTCACACAGATATCTCTCTCTCACACACACACACACACACACACACACACATTTTAAAACAACAGAACTGCAGTATTTAGGTGTGGAAATCCAAGCTTCCACCATTAACAGCTCCGTTTGCTCAGCAGAGACAAAAATTGAAACGTTTTGGAAAGCACATTTTTTAAATCTTACACTCCATTACACTTTATTAAATCTCTAGTAAACAGACGGCAGGAAGCACACGCAACAGATCAAGTCTCCTTACCTGCTGCTTCTAAAATGTAAAAACCAAACCAAAAGAATCAAAGCTCACAAACAAAGTTTTAAGAAGCCATGCTAAATTAGCTAGCATACCTGACCTACATAAAGATCCTGAATTGTGAATTGAAGCTACAACGGAATGCAGTGAAATTTTAGGTACTGAATACAGTAGCACTGCAAACCAGATACATTGTAATGCATTTTTGTGCACAATGTTTTTGAACCTTATATGCCTGTTGGACTGTTACAGAAACACTTTCTCCCCAGTTGCACTGTAATCAAGAGAGAATACTTCAAAAGGAAGTTTATTCGCCCACATGTTGCTCCAAACTGGTTTGACTTGAGTTTCTACCATGGAAGGAAGAGAAATTCCATGGAATTACAACAAATAGTGACTGAAGCATAAAAGGCTGCAAAAGCACCATACAAGTTGTTTCATGTACAGAAGTCATACAAGATTTCTAAATAAGCAGCAAAAAAAAGTATTTATTAATTCACCTAAAATATTGAGAAATACTGTGAAATATTTTTAGATTTTGAAATAACGATTTTCTATTTTAAAATATGATTTATTCCTGCTATATCAAAGCTGAATTTTCAGCAGCCATTATACATGATCATACAGAAATTATTCTAATATGCTGATTTGGAGCACAAGAAAAAAAAAACGTGCTAAATAAAACCATTAAGCAATTTAAAGTGTAAGTTATTATTCACTGATAATCAAGAACTTCAAACATTCAAACCAGTTTTTTGAAGAAAAATTATTTAGCTTTAGAAGACTTGGGATGTAGTGCACAAAAATGGACCACTCATATGATAATTTTATGGGGTGTTTAAACTAATAAGCTTCAATTGCCATTCATTGCATTTACATGCAAAAAAAAAAAAAAAAAAAAAAAGAGTAATCAAAATTTCTCCTTTTGTGTTCCACAGAAGTCATACGGGTTTGGAACAACATGAGGGTGAATAAATGATGACAATTTTCTTTTTTGGGTGAACTATTCCTTTGAAGTCAACATGAAACTGCATTCATAACCCATTTTACTACCATAATGTGATGGGTTTTATTTTTTTCATTGTATGTTCAACAAAGAAAGATTATTTTGGATTGACTGACTAAATTATGAAAACAATTTTTAGTCCTTTGGAATACTGTGCACTGATGAATCATGCATAATAAGCCACATGCATTAACACTGTAGTGGAAAGAATGATGGCATTATTGCTCTTTTGAGAATTAACATCAAAAATAAGACCTGGATATGCATGAAAAAAGCAGCTACCCAAAATTTGCATCAGGAAGAGGTGCTATGGCAACACTCACAGCTTGTCTTCTTACAAAAATGCTCAAGTCCCACGCTTAACTAGCCACACGTGTGTAAACGCTGGTGAAAACGAGCGGTCAACTTCAAAATTTTAGAGCAGTCGATGCCGTCTGAGCAAACCGCTGATCATGTTTCCCTCAGGCCAAAACAACAAGCCTGACAGCCTGCTGTAGCAAGATGCTGCCCTTTAACACTGATCTCAGACCAGCTTTGACGTTTCTGCTATTAGAGCGAGTAAGAAGACCTCGGAGGGCAACATCAACTTGAACAAAGGAGTCTAGAACACTGACTTCACACAAACATAAGCCTTAGACTTCAGACTAGATGCCACTTTTAATCTGAAAAGAAAACAAGATTGTAAAGTCAGGTTGTCACTAGGGGTGGGAGGAAAAAACAGTTATTCTCTCTTCAATGATTCTGAATCATTCAGAAAACTGTTTTTATGATGCAAAATTCATGTAAATTCAGTTATGTCTTAAGGACAGGATATAAGTTATGTTAAAATAAATCTGTGCACAATATATATATATATATATATATATATATATATATATATATATATATATATAGAAGAGAGAGATTTTGAGTAATTATGTGACCCTGGAGCACAAAACTAGTCATAAATAACATGGGTATATTTGTAGCAATAGCCAAAAATACATTGTACACATTATCGGTTTCTCTTTTATGCCAAAAATAATTAGGATATTAAGTAAATATCATGTTCCATGAAGATATTTTGTAAATTTCCTACCATAAATATCAAAACTTAATTTTAGATTAGTAATATGCATTGCTAAGAACTTAATTTGGGCAACTTTAAAGGGAATTTTCTCAATATTTAGATTTTTTTGCACCCTCAGATTCCAGATTTTCAAATAGTTGTATCTCAGCCAAATATTGTCCTATCTTAACAAATCATATATCAATGGAAAGATTATTTAATCAAAAAATGATATGATCCTAATGACTGGTTTTGTGGTCCAGGGTCACATATAATATATGGAACTGAAAAACAGGTAATTTAGTTACTGAATCTTATATATACACAATATATTATCAGATTTTCAGATCCATTTATTGAGGAAAGAGGAAGAAAGTGGATGTGCGCAAATATACAATCTCACAAGCTTGTGGGTTTGAGCCTTTCGGTTTAAATGCAAACCATATCAAATGACAAGCAAATGTTCTCTTTCAGATTTTATTCCAGGTTTGGAAAAAGCAGAACTCAGGACTGATTTGATTGTGCCGAGGTTTGAGTAGGAGGACTTGATTACAGAGAGCAGGACAGACTCCATGGCTGGAATTTTCTGGAATTACGTCCTCTGTCAGATTTCATGTCTGTACGGTCTGCATTAGAACTGAGGTAAACAAATGACGACAGAGAGCGGGAAACCGAGATAAAGAGAACAACAAAACATCAACATCTCAAACTATGAGACTTGCATGACCACATTAATACATGCCCATGAAAACAAGCACACACTTTAGTGTTCTTCTCTAATTAAACATTGATTGCATCCTGTAATAGAGGTAGGTTGTGGTTATTATGGCCATTAGTGAGATGATGGAACCAAAACACTAGTAAACTGCAGATACAATAGAGCATCTTAAACACCAATTCTTATCCTTCAATGTGTGTGTGTGGGTCACGTTTCAGCCCACAACGAGAGACTAAATGTCCCCACAAGGGTACTAAAATCCGAAATTATCAACATCACCAGTGGTCCCCATGAGGAAAACAGGTTCATAAACATACTAAATAAAGTCTTCATGAAAACGCAAACGCTTTTCGTGAAGGTTAGCGGCTAAAAAAAACACCATTAGCTCAGTAGAAAAATCAACAGAAGTCAATGAAAAGTCCCCAGCATGACAGAAAACAAATGTGTGTGTGTTAGGCAGATCTCGGAAAGCCACCTATAAGGGAGCCTCGAGCAAAACTTGCCCAATTAACCACCCAGAGAGCCCAGTCTCATTTGAGAAGTACAGAGAGAATGTGAGAGTGAGAGATTCGCCCCACCGCCTGAGGACTGGGGGCAAAAGGTTGCGACAAAGAGGCCTGAGAGAGATTCCGACACACACATCCTGCTCGCTTTCAAGTATTCAAGCACACACACATAGAAGCACTATAACTCTGAACACAGGCATCACAGTTTAAGATGTAATAATTTCCTGGGAGGGATTCTTTTTTTAGACAGACACCACAGAGAGTGAAAATTACTGGAGATGGAGCGATAATGAGATTGGAACACGTTGCAGGCTGGATACGAACTAGCATAATCCATGTGAGCACTGCAGGCACTTTTACTTCAAAATGATTCTTAACAACAAATATTACTGAATCTGTTATTGCATATAATATCAGATCAGATTAGTCATTGTTTTTTAATAAAATGAAAATAATTAATGGCTACAACAATAATTAGTATCATCCAGAATTACAATATCAATGCATCTCCAATAGAGATGCACCAATATATCAGCCAATAATCAGTATCAGCTTATAAAAAGCAATTATCGGCCAAATTGTGTAAAAACAGCCGAAGATCAGTATTTTTTCCATGCTATTTAATGTAAATAGCTACCGTTGACTGTTTGGTTACCAACATTCTTCAAAATATCTTCTTTTGTGCTCAACAGAAGAAAAACTCGCACAGGTTTGGAACAACTTGAGGGTTAGTAAATGACGACAGAATTTTCATTTTGGGAAGAACTATCTCTTTAAGAAAGTCAAAAAATCTGTATCAGCAGATGTCATTCCGAACAATTTGTATTGGCATAGAAATTTAATATCGGTGCATCTCTAATGTCCAATTCACCAACTGATGAAATTAGTCTGTCAATAAGTTGCTAAGTGCTGTAACTAACGGAAAACATCTTCAGCAAACAGAGAATGTCAAAACCACATTTATCGCTTTGACTATCATCATACCTCAATTTTTAGAGCACATCCCATCCACACACTCCACCGCGGCGCTGGTTATCTCTATTCCTGTCTCTCTCTGTATTTATCTGGCGCTCTGACTGAATTTTAGACTGATAAATGTGGTGACTTCTCAGACAGATAAAACCTCCAACACAACCAATAATACACACAGGAAGTGTATTTGCCTCTATCACCGACTACATCTATCTCTCTCTCTCTGCGTGTGTTAGTGTCGTTTGTGTTCCACCTCGTTGGGAATGCTGAGGTTATTAATTAAAAACAGCAGTGCAGTCATGTCTAACACTAAGCGCAAACAACTTATTAAAAATTCTGTTTTTATGAACTTGAGTTTCAGAAAGAACAAAAACAATGACACAGAAGGATAATGCATGAGCCGGGTATACGTGTACAGATAGTAAATTGTGTGTGTCTGTGTGATGTTTGTGACATGTGCTTTGTGCGTTTCGTTATCTGCATCTGATTTAGCCATTAGGCTTTGTGCAATGCTAGTAAACCTACTTTGAAAATGTAGCTTGCTAAAATAGTTCAAAGCTAATTTAAAAAGGTAGTTAGCTATAAGTAATTAACAAAAAAGTAGTTAAAAAAAAATAGCTAGATATAAGCTATTAACAAAAAGTAGCTAACTACATTAAAGCATTGTTATATACTATGATTAAATAAAAAAAGAGCAGAATATCAATTAGCATAAACTAACTTCAAACTAAAGCCACCTTTTCACTGCTAACATAGGTGATAGCATTCGTGTAGTTAGCTAAATAGAAGTATTTAACTTTTTAGATATTAAAAAGACTCTAGTAATGCACATTTGATTACTACCTCATCTCACTTGGTAGCGAGGTAGTGTGTGTAATGTGTCAAACATTATGTCATGCTACATTGCTAATTGTTTAAAAAGTAGCTTTTTACTGGAAGTGTGATACCACTTTGAAAACATTAGAGCTACTGATTTTTAAGTGGTTCAAATATAGTCAAACTAACTTTTGGAAAAATTTTAAGATGTCCTTGTTACACACATTACATGTTCTTACTATTATAACAACAATATATTGTGCATAATTACATGAATGTAACCCTAAGCCAAACTCTAACCATATAGTAAGTACATATAGTTAATTAGTATTACTCAGTACTTAAATGTATAATTACGCTGTAACAAGGACACCTTGTTGTTAAAATAAAGAGTAACCAAATTAGTTAGCCACTACGAAAAAAGTAGCTAAATAGCTTAAAAACATCAATTAGCATAAACTACAACCCGAATTCCAGAAATGTTGGGACGTTTTTTAAATTTGAATCAAATGAAAACTAAAAGAATTTCAAATCACATGAGCCAATATTTTATTTACAATAGAACATAGATAACATAAATGTTTAAACCGAGTAATTTTACAATTTTATGCACAAAATGAGCTCATTTCAAATTTGATGCCTGCAACAGGTCTCAAAATAATTGGGACGGGGGCATGTTTACCATGCTGTAGCATCTCCTCTTCTTTTCAAAACAGTTTGAAGACGTCTGGGCATCGAGGTTATGAGTTTCTGGAGTTTTGGTGTTGGAATTTGGTCCCATTCTTGCCTGATATAGGTTTCCAGCTGCTGAAGAGTTTGTGGTCGTCTTTTTACGTGTTTTTCTTTTTTATAAGTTTTTTTTATCACCTCCAAAAGCCTTGATCAATCATCGCTTTTCTTCTCTTGTATAATTAAATGTAATGCCATTCACGAAAAGGGCTAATGTAATGCGTTTTAACAGTTGGATTTCAAAAAGGTTTGAAGTTAGGACCGTTTTTAGGATATTTTTGTCGAGTTGATATAACTCCAGACAAAGCTCTGATTTCTGAGACGCGCATAGACCCCAACGCGGCTACTGATTTTCGCTCATATCATTCATATAAGCTAGTTTACAATCATTCACTTTACGCATCCAGGCCCATAGCCAGCTATGAGGTCGAGACATCCGTAAATGTTTAATGTTCAAAAATAACATTTGAAAACATGAAAAATTATTTAATATCATGTCGCTGAATAAATTCATATGGCTGACTCGCAGCAGCTGCGAAACGCAGGAGTGAAGGAGCTTGGCGCAAGTGCAGCCTCCACTCCGCTCCGTGTCGCCAGATCTAGTTATTATAAGCGTCACTGGACTTGTTTTAATACTTAATGTAACAGCGTTAATAAAGTAATTAGGGCATTAATAAAGTGGGAAGATGAAGGTTGAGGTTAGAGATTCTGTATCCTATTTGCAAAATACAAGATTTAAACTTATTTTGGTGCATTTTTCAGGAGATTGGTTGTGTTTGTTTTTTGTAGCAATATCTGGCAACACTGCTTCGCTGGCACTGACAGTCAGCAGTCAAAAAAGGAGCGTGCTGAGTTTATTGCTGAGGAGACCACATTCGTTAGACAAATGCAGTGATCGCCATTATATTATCTGTACGAAACTGTGTCAAACGCTATCGAAGCAGTACTAGCCATTATTATTGCACAAATCTTAACAATCGCAGACCTCACTAATGTAGTGCTGTTTTTTCTGTTATTCAGATAAATCCGTTATTCATTTTGAAGCCATTATCCGTGCCTGTCCGAATAAGGCTTTGGGCACATCCCTAATATGATTATGATCATGAATCTTAATTGATACTTCAGATTTCCTGATGGCTTGTGCTAAGGGTTCAAGAGATATGCAAAACAATAAGGGGGAAAGCGGACATCCCTGCCTCATTCCTCGCTGTAAAGGGAACGGGGGGGAAAATAATATTACCAGTCAAAACTGATGCTGCAGGTGAGTGGTATAATGTCTTAATCACAGAAATGAAATGTTCACCGAAGCCGAAACATTGCAGAACTGCCCACATATAGTTCCACTCTAGCCTGTCAAAGGCCTTTTCTGCATCAAGTGAAAAAAAAACGCACAAGGGCTCGGATGAGAGTCTGCAAAGTCAAGAATATGAAAGAGTCGACGCACATTGTGAGACGCATTACGCCCCTTGATAAAACCGGTTTGGTCCTCCTTGATCAAACTATGAATTACCTTCTCCATACGAGAAGCAAAAACTTTAGCATAGATTTTTAGATCACATGGGATAAGTGATATTGGTCTGTAGCTGGAACAATCTAATGGATCTTTCCCTTTTTTAAGAATTAATTTAAAGTATCAATGATGTTTTTTGATCTCAATGAAATACACCATGTTCAATTGCAAAATTAACTGAATTAAGCATAAGTGTCCCTACCAAATCCCAAATTTCCAAATATAATTCAGGGGGGAGACCATCTAGAGCCAGCGATTTGCCCTTTTGAAGGCTTTTTAGAGAGATGTGGAGCTCCTCCAAACTTAATGGGGCCTCCAAAGATTCTTTATCCATCTGTGAGATCTCAGGCAATTCCAATTTATCTAAATACTGCTTACAAATTGGTTCATCAAAATGTGTTTCGGCTATATATCAGGTTTCTCTGATTCAAAATAATATTTTTGCTTCATCCCACGTAAGATAAATTCCGCCTTTGAGTGTGAAAGTAAATCATATTCTTCTTTAAAGAGGACAGCTGTGTAGCCTGTTGCTCAGTAAAATGTTGTTTTTGTAGATTTTGTAATGATTAGATTTTATTTTCTAATTGTGTAAACTGGTGAATTTTCGCTTTAGCAAGAGTAGAAGAGAAAGATATACAGAATCCTCGTATAGTACACTTAGTCGTTTCCCCAGAGTATTTGAGGATCCACATCAGAGGGCATATTAAATTTCAAGAAAGTCCTTTATATAGTCTTTTAGAGAAGTAATGAAGGTCTGATTACTTAATAAATGGTATGTTAAAGCGCCATCTAGGGGATTTGGCTTTAATATCGGAAAGAGGAATATTGAATAACAGCAGAATGATCAGATAATAAAATTGGTAATATAGAGATGGAGGAATTAGACAAAATTAAAGTTGGGCTGAGAAATATGTAGTCTATCCTAGAGAAAGTCTTAAGTCTATTAGAAAAAAAGTGAAGTCCTTAGATTTAGTATTCTGAATTCTCCAAAGATCGATTAAGTTTTTTACGGATTTACGACAGCATTAAAATCACCACCCAACACTAATGGGCAATCAGTATGCTCAAGTAGTGTTTTGGAAATATTTGTAAAGAATTCACTGTCTGTCTCATTTGGACCGTAAACAGAGACCAGTGCTAACCTATTATTATGTATGTTGCAACAGATAAAAACAAATCTACCCTCCTCATCACTTCCGATATGTTCAATTGTTAAATGTAGCTTCCTGTTAGCAAGGATAAGTAGTTTCTTTTGATGATGTTATGCACTGTAGATGACGAGATTTGCAAAGCCTTTGCAATCTGACATTAAAAACAACGTTCCTCAAAGTATTCCACAATCTTTTTACGCACTTTTTCACAGATTGGAGAGCCTTTGTCCATCTTTACTTCTGAGAGACTCTGCCTCTCTAAGACATCCCTTTTATAGCTAATCATACAGACTTGATGTCAGTTAACTTAAGTAGTTGCTAGATGTTCTCCCAGCTGAATCTTTTCAAAATTTCTTGCTTTTTCAGCTCTTTGTTGCCCTCCTGCCAACTTTTTTGAGACCTGTAGCAGGCATCAAATTTGAAATGAGCTCATTTAGTGGATAAAAGTGTAAAATTTCTCCGTTTAAACATTTGTTATGTTCTCTATGTTCTATTGTGAATAAAATATTGTCTCATGTGATTTGAAAGTCTTTTGGTTTTTGTTTTGTTTTTTTTTGCTTCAAAAACGTCCCAACATTTCCAGAAATTGGGTTGTAGCATCAAAGCCACATTTTCTTTGTTCACATAGTGATAGCAGGTAGTTACTGCTAAATAACAGTTAGCACATACTGCTAAATAACAGTAGTTAACATTTATTTAGCTTCAAAAAATGAAGGAAAATGGGTGATGATTTAAATGAGTATAGCGTGTTTTATTATTGCTTCATTTGGCTGGTTGCGAAATAAAACAAAATTATGTCGCTGTGCTAACAGCGATAACAGTCAAATAGCTCGCTAATATTTATTTTTCTACAAAAAAAATATTCCAAACAGAGTAGATTGAAATGCTAAAAAGACACTCAAGTAGAGCGCATTCGATTATTCGCTCATCTCGCTCAGTTGCAGAACTGCTTGCACAATCTGTCATGAACGTTGTTGCGCTACTTGTTAGAAAAAGTAGCTTGTTACTGGAAAAGTTACACCACTTTACAAACAGAGCTACTGTCACGCTGTTGAAAAATGTAGTTAAGTCAGTAGTGTCGTTACGGTCTGTGGTGTAGGGGTGCAAGAGCGTTCGTGTTTGTGTCTGAATTTCCTCATTACATCTCAAACTGCAGTTTTCCATCTTGGCTGTCATAAAGTGTGTGAGTGTGCGTGCCCCTGTTTTAGAGCAGGGCATTCAATCAAACCAAAGCAGAGAGCATACACACATTCATCACTGTTTAGCCGCGACTCCCTGATGAAGTGTGTGCCGCACCGATGACAACACACACTCATAAGCTGACACTATGGTATGACGTTCACTTGACAAACAGCATATACACACCACCACAAATAAATTCCACACACGCACATGAAGGAGAACACCCATGAGGAACGCGATTCTTCCCTCTCTCTTGCTAATTCAGCTGGGATCGATATGGGAAAGCTGCTAATTGTAGTTATGTTCTCTGCATTGATTAAAAGACAAAAGCAGCACAGAGAGCTAATGAGAGCGAGTGAGTGAGTGAACGTACATGTGCGATTCAACTCCGGGAGGGAACTCTTTGTTCATTCTGTTACTGCACCTGAGCGCACTCATTTCACTCCATTATAAAACAAAACCGGCTAGCAAGAGAGACGTCTGTGAAACTGATAAAGGAGGACATAAATTGGACTTAAAAGAAAAGTTTGTCCGCAATGGCTGGCTCCATTGATTTCCAATTGGCCCTAAGAAACTTAATGAGCTCAAATGTGAGATCATTGGATGCTGAAAGCGTGAACTGGCTGTGTATAAAGGAGATTTACTCTTAACCACTTTTTATTGGGTGTGTGTGTGTGTGGTTTGCATTCACTCAGGGCTTTTTGTCAGGTCACTGAATCAGTGCGCCTTGGGTTAAAGAACAATAAAGCCAGCAAATAAAGATCAGTCATAATTGCTTGATCTTAAGTGTCAAATTAGATGCAAGGTTAGCTGAGGTCATTTAAGCTTGCGAAGAGTCTGAGAAGTCGCTGTTATGAATGAATGAATGAATGAATGAATGAATGAATGAATGAATGAATGAATGAATGAATGAATGAATGAATGAATGAATGAATGAATGAATGAATGAATGAATGAATGAATGAATGAATGAATGAATCATTTATATAGCGCTATTTATATTCTTACCCCTTTTTCCCCCTGTGGCATTAACTTTTTTTGTTGAAAAACAACTCAAAATAAAATAAAATAAAATAACACACTTGAAAACTTTGAGCATGCAGTCCTTAAAAGTTTGTGCCTGCATGCTGTCAGAAGCCATGAGAACTCGGACACAAAAAGTTGCAGAATCTATAAATATCCAATCAGATCATGCGGTGCACTGTGATGTCATAAAAGGAAGTATATTCTAGAATTCAGTCTGCAGGCATGATAAAGATATGTGGACACGCTTGTGGAACTGTCAATCAAATTCCCCAGACGCAGAAGCCCTCTCTCACAGAAACAAGACTTGACTGGGATTCTCTGGGGACTTCCAAAAGAACCGCCAGTGTTTATTCCCCCCCATCTCTCTTTTATTACCTTCCTCTTTCTGTTCTGCCCACAATCTCCCTTCATTTCTCTTTCACCCAAGTCCCACTTCCCACAGTCCCTTTCTCTGACTTCTGCTTGACCTCTCCATCCCTCTCTTTCTTCTATTAAGCCTGCTCTCTGGACCTCAGACAGCCCTCCAAATGGTTTAGGTGTTGCACGGTGTCTTTTCTGCACATTAATCATTGCGCTTAAACAGGAAAACTCTCTTTAAAGCCCTGTCACTCAAACTCAAGAACTCCTGTCCTCTAGCCAATTAAAAGTTGGTGTTTATATCCAGTAGGTTGTGGGGTCACTCCGAAGGCAGGATAATGGAAAGTGGTGTGTATATGTACGTGGGTTCAATGCGGAGACTCAAGCTTTGCTCCCAAGCCTAGCGAGCTGCTCCATTCCTTCTATGGAAGCATCCTGACTGAAATAACTGACCATTTTGGAGTGTTTTGGAAATGCTCTACATTGGCAGGAACTAAAAATCAAACACTGCATTTATAAAACCCACAGGAGACTCAAATTGATTTAAAAACAGGCAATGAGGCAGGAATGTTGCAATATGTAAGCATAATCAGCATTTTAGAATGATTTCTGAAGAATCATGTGACACTGAAGACTGGAGTAATGGCTTCTGAAAAAAAAAAAATCAATTTTAAATCACCCATTTTAAACTGATTTACTGTATTTTTGAACAAATAAACGCAGCCTTGGTGAGCACAAGGGACACTTTAATAACTTACAATTTATGTAACCAAAGTATAACGCCCGTGTTGAGGCCCATCAGATGATTGACAGGTGAGTAGGCGGTCCTTCAGCACACATGGGTCACATGCGTACTAACTCCAAATATGGGTTGAATGATTGGATCACAGAACATTTTGGACTCTGTTTACACCTGTATTTAGCTGCCCACTTGTGACTGGCCCCCAGGCGGATGTTAATACCAGTTGTAATTGGGTTCATATCAGCAACAAGGCACATATTAATTACTAAGAGGGTAAATTAACGACAATCACATTCATGAAGACACATAATCCTACATTCTTCTGCATGTGGAATATTTGGCAGCAGTGGGTATTTCCCACTCATGTACTTGACCATGCAGAGAGATCCCGGAGATTTCTTCCGGAGGATATCAAAACTTGGGGATTTGACTGTAAGCCAGGACAGTCCGTACTTGCAGTGTTTACTTCTGTTTCCGCTCTGCCCCGGCCTCTTTCAGCCTTCTGATCATCCACAGTCATTGTTTGGCTAGTGAATCCGGTAGCTCAAGAGGTTCATATACTCAGCGGCTATTGTTAATGAACAAAACCACATCACGGCACAATGAGCTTAATTCACCAACATAATATACTCAGACATGCACGCACACGCAGGGATAAATCAAGCATGAATTGAACTCAACAGCTTCCTCCACGTTACCTCAATGGCTCTGTCGCAGAATATATTTATTCATATATATCGCAAACGTGTATATAATATTTTATACCCCTGAAGTAAGGTCTCCTGAGAGCTGACGATACTGTTGATTAAACATGCTCAGCATTAGACACGGATGGAGGAGTCTGATTCGCTCTAGCTAGCTGTGGTCATGTGATCTTCCACAGCTTTGGTTGCTCTGCCAACGTGTCAACACACCATTTGTCATTTACCTGACCTTCAACAGCAATCAGGTGAGCGGAGCCAAAAATATGCACGTGTTCAGTTACATACCTCAATACACAATATGAAAAAGGCCCATTAAGTTTACCTGCATATTGCTTGTCGGCCTATGATCTGTCTGAGAATGAAGAGCACTGGGTTCACAAAAGAAAAAAAACAGCATCTCTGATTCTGGAAAGTGATATGTGGCTGTGCTCCACTTCATATACTTTATATACTACACACTAAAAGAATGTAGGTTGTTTATCATACTACTCTGTCAAAAAATACCACAGAGCTCCTTATCTTTTACTACTTACATGTGCATAGCAGCATTAGCATCCAGCTAAATGTATTATCTTCCGAATTATTCAATAATATGATGCTACATACATACTTACAATATTTCACAATATTGCTGTGCATCATGACTGAACAGGACATGAACGCAAGATATGGAAGATATTTCTAGTATCGTGTCACATCTGATTAGAAATAGAGCGTTTAGTTAAAAACAGCATAGGAAGCTTTCAGGTCTCAGGTTTTCAGGCAGGTCTCGCATTCTTGTTCAGTTACACAAAAACTCCTCCTATCCAGTGGCCCAAAGGGTTATGGGCAATAATAGCCCAAAAAGCATGCTTGGCACTTCAAAAATCTACCATAAAAATAGGTTACATAACCCCGGCAGCATACTAGCTGTAATGTACTACAATTTGGGATGTACTAACTCTTAAATCTTGCATACTATTTAGTGTGGATAGTGTGCGAATGAACAGATGAAGTGAGGTACAGACAGAAGCTGGTCAGCTGACCATTTAGAATGACATACACACTAAATTGAACCTTACAAAGTGACTTACAGTGGTGTATCACACTAGGGAAGCTTGATTTATTGGATTCAGAAATGCAATGTCATGCATTACACTACTCATTGGCCTCTCTCGTCCTGTCTCACTTCTCCTCCCAACCAGTCTCTCTCGCACACACACGAACACTCCAAGTTCATTTACATAATCAAGTTCACGAAGCCAGTTTAATAATTTGGCCTCCTGGCCGGCTGCCTGCCACAAGCGCCATTCCATTGTTGGGTTCTTATTAAATATCTCACATTCCGTCCCGGGCTGTGAGCCGGCCACCAACTAATTAAGGCCAAGGCATTGGAGGAAAAGACACACACACACGTACACACACTGACTCGCTGAAGAACATATCTAGTTATCCTCAGTGCTGCTCATTTCCATTTGCTGTATATAAGTTAGTGTATTTCTTTGCTATGCAAGTGCAGTAACTTCTCAAGTCCTTATATTTAGTTTGTCATTACACAAACACTTTATAGCATTTGCTCTCACTTCAGGGTTAAATATGGCTGGCAGACAACATTTAGCCTCTCTGAAATAACAATACAGATTGTTTTGGCCTCTGGCTGTCAGATACATATGGTGGTTGCAACAGAGTAGAGTATTAAAATGAGGCGGTTAAGCAGAGATGAGTCTGTGAAGCTGTACAGTAATGGACATGGGGAGCGCCGGCATGCTGGGACATGAATGCTGAAAAATCGTTGCACGGAGCAGGGAAATGTGCCCAGTGTCTTTGTTTGTAGGGTGTGTGTGTGAGAGAGAGGAGGTTAGTGTGAATTCAGGTCAAAAAAACATGTGACCACATGTACTCGTGTACATGTATCTTTTGTATAATTGCACTGCTCAGAGAATATGAATCTACATTTTTTTTTTTTAAATTTAAAAGTGTGTTAAAAACACGTCCAAGTCATATTTCACCCCATTATATTAAGTTGTGAAAAAAGTTATTCTATTAACATTTTATTAATTTATTAAAAATTAAATAGTTACTTATTAATGAATGATGAACTTTATTAATTTATGAAGCATTCATGTGTTATTGTACATTTTACATTTAAGGTACTGCCTGTGCAAAGATTTAAGAAAAAGAAAAAAAAAGAAGTAGTAGTATTACTTGATTTTAAATATCATGAAAATAATTGTACAATGCAAAAAAAATTATAAAAAATAAAAATGATTCTCCTGCAAAATAAAATAGAATATCCATTATTGTAGTAACTGAACTAATATGAAACATGAATGCTTCATATTAGCATTTTTAATGAAGTTAAAAGACAGTATAACTATAATGAGAACAAAGAATTAATATGAATAACAGTGAATTAATAAATGAAAAAATGAATAAAAACAAACATTCAGACAAATTACAGACTTATTAAATGTAACAAAAATAATTTCACAATGCAAAGAATCTTTGCATTTGCAAAATAAAATAAAACAAAACATGCATCATTGTAGTATACTGCCTTCATATATATTTAAACAGTAAAAAAAAAAAAAAAAAAAAAAAAAAAAAGTTAATAGCATTTGAATATTTCAAATTAAAATTTTAAATACGGTGTCACAATAATGTGAATATAGAGAAGCAATATCAATAATGGTGAATAAATAAATTAATAATAAATATAATAATAGCTATATTTTAAAAAAAAAATAAATAAATAAATAAATAAATACACTTTGTGAAATATGACCTGGGCATGTTTTTATTCACCCATTAGGGCAAAAAAAAAAAAGAAAAATGAGGAGGAGGAAAATCAAAAAGGACTCATAAACATCATGAGGAAAATATAATAACCATTTAGATGCTTCCCCAAGTGACACAGGTAATGGTAAAACATTCGTAAATACATGCATATAAAGAAAACAGGCTGTCATTTATTTCTCAATGGTCCATTAAAGCAGTAAGGCATAGTCGCACCTGCTAATGGCTTCCACCCACATCCCTGTTTAAACAGGGTCGTGCACAGTGCACACACACACACACATATATATTTACACACACACAGACATGCACACACTAGAGCAATCAGGTGAGCTATCATAGCCCTGGGGAAACATGATTCACAAAGTCATTAACGGCAGTGACATGAATCAACCTCAATCAGATGTACAGTAGAGCAGTACACCTAACCGTATTTATCAGGTGTAATATCTGACAGCGGGCCGGACTCAGCACGTCTGCCTCTCAGTGTGTGTGTGCTCTGAATCTCTTATTCTTGTGATACATGATTAGCTCTGCAGGTGAACGGTTAAGACCTCACACTCTGTCTGCCGCCCCGAACACAGACGTGTTGATTCGTCTGTGAGCACTCGTCCGTTCTCAACTTGATCATCAGTGCCAGGTTCCACTCGGAGTCCATAAAATTGAACTGTTCTCAAAGTGAAGGCTTTTTTTTATAACTATATCTAGAATAAACAGTTCCAGGCCTGTTTTCCTAGCCATTGTGTTTTATGTTAACTCTGAAAGATAAACAAGAAAGAAACTAAATCGCTGTTTGTGTTATGGGAGGAAAGACGTTCTGTGGTTTCAGTCCGTTCAGGTCAGAACTGAACACAATGTACTTGATATCAAGTCTGTCGAGAGTTTGTTTCAATAATATGCTAAACAAGCACAACATGTAATACAGAATCTGTTTTATAATACAAATATAACACAAAATCCAGCATCAGGCAGGTCTGGTGGATTTGGCAGCGTGTTGAGTAGACAAAAGAAACAATTGTGGCGTGACGTTCGGCCGGTTCTGTTACTGGAAACTCTTTCCATAGTTTGTGAAACTGACTGCTGCTTAAGCTCAACAAAGACAGACAGAGAGAAAAATAACAGTGGGTCCACGCTGTAAAAAACTGATTAACGTTAGATTGTTAGGAATTCACTGTAGAAAAATATGGTGTTTCAGGCATGACTGGATGGTATTTTATTCACTGATATAACCTTAAAGGGATAGCTCACCCAAAAATGAAAAGACCCGTAGCTTCATAACATTACATTAGAACCACTGATGTCACATGGACTATTTTAACAATGTCTTTACTACATTTCTGGGCCTTGAACATATCAGTTGCATTGTTGTCTATGCAGGGTCATGATGAAAGATGATGAACCAAGGTCTTATGGGTTTGGAGCAACATGAAGGTGAGTAATTAATGACAGAATTTTCATTTTTGGGTGAACTGTGCCTTTAATATAAAGTCTATTTCAAACTTAAAAATCTACTTGCTTTACCACAGTAAAAGAAGTTGTAAATGCAGTCTGAATGTGATGATGCAAAGATTGCATACTGCAAATGATTGGATTCATCTTTAAATCATACGGCATGAATTGTGTAGTCCGATTCACCAGCTAATGACTCTTATGAGTCAGTTCTTACAATGAATCATTCAAAAAGACCGCCTGTCTGAATAAATCACAAAACACCATTAGAGTTACACAGATATGAAACAATAACTAAATAACATAAAATGCATAAAGCGCCCAACAACTGATCTAAACAAAAACAGAACAACCAGTATTCAAATAAAATATAATCAAATATGATGCATCACACTGGGAATTACATCTGACTGGTTTTCGCCATGCATAAAATGATTTGCATTCACAAATTAAACTTTTTTTTGTCTCGTTAAATATAATAGAGATTTTCACCTAAATTATTTGTTTATTCATACACTATCATTCAAATGTTCAGGGTAAATACGTTTTTTTATTTGGGGTAATTAATACTTTTATTTAGAAAGGAAGCATTAAATTGATTAAAAGTGACAGTAAAGACATTTATACCGCTAAAAAAAAATCTATATCTATTATTTTATATATATATATATATATATATATATATATATATATATATATATATATATATATATATATATATATATATATATATATATATATATATATATATATATATATATATATATATATATATATATATATATATATATAAAAAATAAATACTGTTCTTTTTAACTTTCTATTCAACAAACAATTCTAAAAAAAATTTCACCATTTCCACAACAATATTAAGCAGCACAACTGTTTTTAACATTGATAATAATAAGAAATGTTTCTTGAGCATCAAATCAACATATCAGAATGATTTCTGAAGAATCATGTAACACTGCTCAAAACTCAGCTTTGCCATCACAGGATTAAATTACATTAATAATTTTTAATAATGAACAGTTAAAATAATATTACACAATATTTCAGTTTTACTGTATTTTTGATCAAATAAATGCAGCCTTGGTGATCATCAGAGACTTCTACCAACCCCAAACATCTGAATGAACAACTAACACTTAACCAACCTACAGGTTTTTAGCATTTATACATTTTTTCCATTAACATTTCTGAACATTTTTAGACACTAGAGTGCCAGACAATGAAAAACAAGCTCATATCTGAACCTGAAACCTGTGAATGTATAAAAGGGAACAGGCTGGCTTTAATGAGAGAGATGAAGTTGGTGAAGGTACGTGTTTGAGTACATAAAGCTTCAATGACACCGGAGAGGAGAGTTAAAAGCTGTGAAACGCAGCCTCTCTGTAAAGAAGCATAATTGCAGGAAATGACAAGTAGGACTGTGGAATGCAGCCAGTGAACACACGCCATTCAACAGAAGTTCACGGCTCCTAAACACACCTCTGCCTGCGTACCTCTTCAAAACTGGACTTATATGCACAGAATAAACAATAGTGTGGGAGTGATCCGAGCTGATCGCATTCCTCAGAAGTCTATAAGACAACCTTCTGCCCCATTCGGAGAGAAAAAGACAAGCCCTGTAATTACAGAAGGAACACACTACAATTGTGACTATCAAAGCAACAAAAAGAGACAGAGAGGTCAAAGGTTAAACCCGTCAGACCGGAGGAGGCGGAGCCAGAACCCTGCTGAGAGTTTCAGTACAGACGGTCGTCATGGTGACAGAATAGCTGCTGGTCTAATGGAGAAGTTTGAAAGCTGACAGCTCTGACAGGCGTGGAGTCTAATCTCACTGCCCACTGGTTCCAGGTTCACAAAAATACATTGAAATTTCTTGAGTGTGGGAGACGTTTAAATATATCTGGAGAGAAAAAAAAATCTCAATGGAAACAAGAAATTTCTTATATAAACAGCGTCGACTCCAGCAGACTAATCTCTGAGAGGTCTGACCAAAATGTTGTTATGGGTCGGAGGAGGATGATGATGATGACGATGATGAAGGTTTTGAAAGGTATGGGGAAGGAACTCGAGTGGAGAAAGCGCTGCTCCGTGGTGTGGTGTGATGAGACAGACACCATCATCACAAATCCGGTTAAGGCTCCAGTTGGTGTGAGGAGAATTGATTTGTGTGTGTGTGTGTGTGTGTGTGTGTGTGCGCCGCTGAGGTCAGTGTGTATAATGGAACAGACAGGGTACATCAGCCTCTAATCACTTCAGCACTCTCGTCCTCCACTCACACCTCGTACCTGGAGATGCTCTTATCTCAGCAATTCTAGAGATGGAGAAAGAAACACTCTCTCTGTGCTAATAAAGTTGAGACTAACTGCATATTACTTATGTCACAGTGTGAGATCATGAGAAGTCGAGATGGTCTCCACCCACAATGCACTGCACAAGTGCTTAAAGTAAAGACAAGTAGAATGTGTTCCTGGATCAACATCCGTGTTATTCCTAGAACAACATTCCTATTAAATAATCATTTTCCGAGTGATTATTTGTTAATGCATAAACCATTACATTTTGATGGATGCTTACAATGACTTCTTTGTCTAGATCCATTCATTTATTTATAAAATACTAAAAATGTAATTACTGATTTGTATATTTTCTTTGATGAGCATATTTTTATTTTTGTATTTAAACAATTAAATTACTTAATTGAATTGGACTGACAAGAAAAAGGAGAAATTGTTGAATAAAGTCATTATTTTTATTTTATTTGTGCACAAAAAGTATTCTCGTTGCTTCATAAAATTAAGGTTGAACCATTGATGTCACATGGACTATTTAAATAATGTCCTTACTATCTTTTTGGGCCTTGAACGTGGTAGTTGCATTGCTGCCTATGAAGGGTCAGAAAGCTCTCAGATATTATTAAAAATATCTTAATTTGTGTTCCGAAGATAAACGTAGGTCTTGCAGGGTTTGAACAACATGAGGGTGAGTAATTAATAACAGAATCATTTTTGAGTGAACTAACCCTTTAAGTAGTTTGGCAAAATCCTTTATCAAAGTTTTAATTTTTTTTCTCTCTTTTTTACTTTTTATCCTGAAAAACTATTTTTTTAAACCCATATTTTTCCCCAAATTAAAATGTTACACAACCAATATTAATACAAAATACATGTGTACATGCATTATTCATTTTCCTTTTTTGAACCAATAATCTGCTCTGCCTCTGTTGTCACTTTTCATGATACAATTAATTTCCCACCCTGCAATTTTCTTGTTGTATATCTTGCATTACTAAGTTTCAGATACAATATGTTGTGCCTGCACACCACCCGAGCTCTGCTTTAACACCCAACTACACTGAAAAAAAATGTGTAATGGAAATGCATTAAGAATATCCAAGTGTTTCTGTGTTTTGGGTGATTGTCCGTTACAGGGTTTGCCATATCACAGGTCTGCGACTACAACTGAAGTATTAATGAGAGTCTGCCCTGCGCTTGTTCTCTCAATCCCACTCTATATGTCCCACACACACATATATCTACACGCATCATGGCTCAAGGACACCACAGAAGAACCTTGTTAAGCCGGGGTGGAGTGGGTAAGATTGGATTCAGACTCATACCAAACACACTGAATTACATTATTGATCACAAGACAGAAAGGTTATGAAAGAGCCACGGGGACTACACCAGCATCCAATCTGTGAAGCAAGAGTATCAGTGAGTCCCAATAGAGCATGGGGTGCTCTGTCGGACAATTCATAGCACACGTACACACAGTGTGGCTCTATAATTGATTAAAACTGGCTCAGAGGGCAACTGGTGTGCCGACCCTCATGCATAATTCCTGATCTGTGCCTGGGTTGCACTAAAACACTCCTTATGATAATCTCCCATCAGCCCTCGGAGACGTAGAGAGAGAAGAGTGTAGGGCAACAGGTCTGTTTTCTTGCGGGACACAGTGACCGGTGCATTTATTACATAGGAAGGCTAACTAGGCCATGCTACAAACGAAGAGAAGTGATCGCGGACACACTCGCACGCGCTTCGTGTTGACAGAAGCCGGCTGGAGCTCTTATCTCAGTGGAATGTGCAGCGGCCACAGCCTGATAAGCGCCGGTGTTCCAGAGGTCGTTCGAGCGCTTAAGCAACGGCCAGGCGGAAAGAGGGAATGGCGCTGCAAAGCAAACCGGCTCACTATCTTGGGTTTTGTTATGCGCTTGAACACGTGCGCTAGCGATAGCGTTGTTTCTGGCTTTGGCGTTTGTTGTGTCATCCCAAGTAGCTGTCCGAGGTTTGTTTGACATCTGAGGGATGTCTTTCCTAAAGGCGGTTCAAGAGATGAGAGATGCTTTAGATCTTCTGGCCCTGATCCCAGGTCATGGTAACCACATCATCAAACCGCTATGATGTCAAAAATGAAAGCAAAACCTGACTCGAGAACATTTGGGAATGTTTCTCCGTAAGGTACTTTCCGTTATTTGGGTTATGCAACCAACTAGGATTAATTACGTATATTAAACTGAGGAATTTACAGTCAGCTCTAGTCTGTACGGCTCACTAGAGAGACAGCATGCTGAGAAGAAAGAAAGCAGAGAGAGGGAAAGAGGGGGTAGGGAAATATGGGACATTCCAACAAGTGAACACTTTAAAGATGGAAACGTACTCTAATTTGCAAGACGTGATTGTTTTGCTAACAGAGATGGTTCAGTTTACTTTCTTGTGTTACTGTCACAGTAACAATTCTCAGTCTTCATAGAGCCATCTTCAAATGTGCCATTAAAACAGATGTGCTATTATCAGTAATAGCAGTGTATACACACGATGGACAACTTGTATAAAAGTATTTGGGCAAAACTAACAATTACTGTGAAAATGCCGCCTTTCAGCTAAAAGAGCCAATGGATTTAGTGATAAAGACAGTGTTTATTTGTTTAATCTTAAAATGGACTAGCGTATTAGTCTGAATGACTAGCCTTTTAGCGTAATTTAAACTAAACAATACTTACTGCTGATTTGAAAAATATCAGTAAAACAATCCTGTCAAAAGTCTGAGTTTTAGCCATTCCTCATTCTAATAAACTGGTATTTGTTGCCCTTGTATGCCTATTATCTTAGAAAAAGGTTATTATCATCATAGAAATTCAAGATGGCCTAGTTTTCATTTTCAGGAAGATAGTTATAAACATACTAACAAGATTCTCTACAATAAGAGACTAGTAAACATGTCCAACATAAACTAACTATAGAAGACGACGACAGTTTACGCCAGTAACAGTTGTACTTTCTCCTTTGGCAAAACTGAGAATTCAACACTTGCGTGACATTTTTAATTAATTAGGATTTGACACTTTCACGTACTTGTGCAAAGTGTAGTTCAGGCTTAATTCCTGTTGTTGTTGTTTTCTCCCATGTAAACATCTTATTTTGTCTCATACTTCCAAAAAACAACTAGTTCATTGTTTAGATGAAAATATCTAGGTAACTTGTTATTATTCAGGCAGCTAATTATAAAAGGTGGCTAGTCCATGACCGTAGTCTCTTTTTATGACCGAAAGAGGAAACTAAGCATAGAAGAAAACAGTTTACGTTAACACCTGCTATAGCTCCCCATGTGACAACACTGAGAATTTAACACATACTTGCATAACGTTAATAATAACGATTTGACATTTCCGAACAGGCCTTCAGAACACACTTTACTTGCTCAAAGTGTGAAAATTCCAAAAATATGCTGTTTCTTTAACCATGAAGTGTTATTTCTGTGTCTCATCTACACTGGGAAGCAAAAGCAAAACAGAGAGGATGAGACAGAGAGGGCAGCCAAAACTAGCTAAGTGTTTTACCCCATAAGTGGCATGAGGTACAGACTACGCAATGAAAAAAACACTGATAAGGAAGGAATGGGGAAACTAGAGAGAGAATGACTATCGTAAGCTTTTTTTTTAATGAGCTGTAATTGAAGCCTGTAGGAGTTCAGTACTACCAAGCTTTGTTTGTAAAATTAGAACTTTACACTTTACAGCCCACAATGTTGCTGTGCTTTTGCTGAATGAGTCAGTCAAACAGAATCTCGTCTAAGCATGTGTGAAGGAAGAGATGAGGTCAGGCCTACGAGAGCAGGACTGTGACATTTGGTTCTGTTTAATAGCTAGTGGTGCCGTGGGCCACTTTGATGAACGCTGGGACGCTGTCAGGGAATTCTGGGAAAGCTGCTGTGGTCAGAGCTGGAAACAAGCGACGAGAATGAGAAAGGGAATGACAGAGAGCAAAAGAGAGGGAGAGGGAGTAGGAACGAGAAAGGCATCCAGCCAGCATCAGGCAGGCAGCGAGCCAGCACACAGGAAATTAAGCTCATGAGCTGAAACAGAGACTCAGACCACACAAACATACACAGAACACATTCACGCAACAAAATTATACCATTTATGTATAAGCATTTATACGTGAAATCGGTTAAATCTCCATTTTACGCATCGACTCATATTTCTCCCCCTTTCTCACATGCATACGTGGACACGCTCTACATTATCTGTTCACTGCATCTTTGAAGCCGATGGGAAACAGACAGTGTGTAAGTATGTGTCAAGAACAAATTTTCCCATCCAGTTCAACTTGGAAATGCCAGAGGAGATTCAGAGCCCCACAGGGCAGAGATCGCAACAACATAAATGCATCACTACTAATATTAGTCATACTTAGGGTTAGAGATTTGAACAAACCTCAAATGTAAATATTAAACTTCAGCATATAACACGTCCTGCACCATTTGTGCTGTAAACATGAACTGCTACAATTATGTGGTTTGTTAAGAAGTTATGTGCTATTACTTGTTTAACTAACCATATCTAAAAGACATGAATATCATATATTTTGTTATAATTGACTCTAAATGGCTGTTTCTCATGCAGGCTGAAGAGCATAAAAACACAAAAATTCTGATCCGAACTATATCCATATTACGTGGTTTAAAATCCAATTAATATCTGATTTTTTGGAACGAGACTCGGTCTGAATGGTGAGATTGGATTTCAAATGGTTTCGGGTTTTTTTCTTGTCTGGGATGCAACATATGCAATATCATAAAAAAGGTCTCAGTGTATAAGGACGTCTCATGGCAACATGATGATGGCAATATCACAACTATAGCAACCAACAAAATATACCCGATATTAATTACACTGGCTCGACGAACAGATTTCACTTGCAAAATGACTGTGCCATCAATGAATCGGAAGATCAGATTTGAAAAGCAAACCAGATTTGTGTGCAGTGTAAACAAAGACATCAAAACTTGGCCAATAAGAAACCTCATAGCAACAGGCTAAAGTTATGTATCATTTTTTTATTTTTAATCACCATTTTATTCACCAAATATTTTGTTGAAAGCGAATTATTATGCATTTCTCTTTTTTTGTTGCTTTATTTTTATTTTATTTTTTTGTATTTTATTCCTATATTTTATTCACAACATTTTTGGGGGGAAAGCAGGTTACTTTGGTAATGCATAATCATCTCTGACCAGTCCGTAACCGCTGTGTGTGTGTTGTATTGATGTGTCAAAATGAACACTGCAGCACATACTTATCACACACTCTTGGAAGTCCATAACTGTGCTTGCTCACTCCACGGGGAGCATGGGGTGATTTACTAACCATTAAATGCAACTGGAGGCAAGTGGAGGTCAATCAGTTAACAGGTCGTTCACTTCCCAAGTTAGCAGTGCTCTGTCTCTCTCGCTCTTCCTGTCTCCCTTCAGAAATCAACAAAGTTTACAGACAATCAGTGAAGATTCACAAAAGAGATGTGGAAAACAACATATTTTCGATATTGATTAGTTGATATCTTGTCTAAATAACTAATTGGTCTTAAAGAAGCCATGTTTAACATTCATGTTTACCAAACCCTAATCAGGAAGATGACATGTCTCATGACTCATGATAACCAGTGACTGAAATGACTGCATCAGTTCCTTTTCCAAACTTCCAGAACTTTAGAAGTGACACATTCCAGTCAGGAATCTATGGGAGTTTCCAAACTGTCAGCACACAGTGATAGGATCATCTGTGACCATGAGAACCAGTCCTGCTGTGACTCCGCCCCTTCAATAATTCATGATTTGACAGTTGAGGTTTAAATGACCTTGGCCTCCAGCTGTTACTCATGTACCCTCCTCCCTCCACATTCGCCAAGATAAACACATGTAAGAACACACATTTAAACAAACACTAATCCCATCATTCCTTGCCCGCAACATGCTTGCGGTTATTAGCGTCTCTCATAGTCAACAGGACAAAAAAGGCCAAACTTATAAAATCTTTTCTATTCATATACATATCATCACGCCTTCAGCCCCAGAAGCAGCCATTCTCCGTAATTAATAATACTGATCCCGGGAAAAAAGGGAAGAGGAAATATCCTACAGCTCAGGGCTATTGGCACAGCACAGCAGGACGAAATATTAGCAGTATTTTAAAGATGATAATTAAAATTAAAGCTCAGTGTGAGGAAATTGGACTGTTTGAGGATTAACAGCAGCACCGCTGATGCCCATGGAGGAATTAAATCCCGCTGTGTCAATGTTATCGAGGAGCAATTCACAAGTACATATCATAGACACAAAAGGCCAACTAACAGGTCTTTTAAGCAGCTTTTCCGTTCAGCAGAAAAAAACACAAAAAAAAACAAAAAGCAAAATACATTTGAATTGTTAACATACGGCAGCAGGATGATGAATAAAAATATCCAAAAGAGGTAATGGGGTCGCAATAAAACCCCTAGTAAAAAAGTAATATTTAAAATGCATTTATTTCGTATTAAATCAAATCTATTAACATATTTGCTGACAGATATAAAAAGTATAATTAAACTTTACTTGGCATATTACTTATGCACAATGCACTTTTCTTAATATTAAGTCTAAAATGTGTTTTAATGTCACTTTTGATGAGAATTGTATGATCTTTGAATAATATCAGACTTTAATGCAAAATATTTAAAGTGTACCTGAAGTATACCTGCAATAGTTCCACTGTAGCACAATCAAATATACTAAGTATATCTTTAATTGGACTTCAGCACTGCTTCTGCACAATTAAGTACAAAATTAGTTGTTCCAATTTAGCAGACTTCAAGTATACCAGTTTAGAATACTAAAAGTACAATTGCATGACATTTTATTAAGTACATAAATATAAAAATGTATTTGTAGTATACTTGGCATGAAAGAAATGTATTTCAAATACATTTAAGTATATTTATTTTTCACTAGGGATGGGGACATTTGTGTCCCACGTATAAAAAACACAGCAATTGTTTTGTAAGTATACCATAAATTTCATTTTAAAAAAGGTTATATTTTTATATAACGCCATTAATTTGATAAAATAAAAATAATAAATATCAACGACATTGACATTGAAGAAGTTAACTCAAATAAAATTACGTGTCACCTACATTACGATCTCAAAATGTCAACCCTGTTGCTATGATTTGGTATAACAAGTACCTGATAAAGAGGATGTTTTTCGAAATGTTTGCATTACATTCTCTATGAAGCGCTTTGTAGAACTGCTACCTTGAGCTTGTACTGCAACGTCAAATTAAACTGTACAATATCAACTATGTTACTTTTCTGAATCCATAATTACATCACAATACACTGATAAAGCACAAATTTATTTGACAGTGTTGAAAATGACTTTATGAAACTGGAAAAGCCGCCCGTTTTATACAAAGACTCCATGAATCAGCCATATGTCAATTCACTTGGGCTTCATTTTTGGCCAGAGCCTAAGACCATGGGACAGTTCCAAGTGTTTTTGTGCATTCGAGATTTAGACCTACATGAGTCAAAGGGATGTGTTTATATAAACCGTGCATTCCATTTTGGCACGACTGCAGCTACCATTGAGTTCCTGCACGGTTCATCCAGTCGCACCGTTACGCAAGTGCATTCATCATCCAAATCAGATGGAGCTAAATGCAGAAAAGCAGCGTCTGCTTTGAAGTTCTGCAAATGAGAAGCACTTGACTGACATTAGGGCAGAGCTGAATAGATGTTGCCACCTCTCTCTCGCTCTCTCTGTCTCCTGGCAAGCAGCGAGTAAAACATGTTCTTGTTTTTTTCAGGACCCCGAATAAAAAGCACGCTGGAAGGGAGAACTCAGTTGGAGGGTCTTCAAAACAGCAATAGTTTCAATCTTGGAGGCCTCTTAAAACAGAGCGAGTCTGTAAGGACAAGCACCTTGTTCAATAACCGCTCAGTCAATGGACTTTTGTTAGGATTGTGTAACGTTGTAAAACCCGGGTCAAAGTCCTCATGTTTCGGGCTGAAAGAGATTTAGCGTTCATAGAAGCGTAACCTGACCCCGGAGAGCTCGCCGATTGAATTCAAAATAAAAGACGCTGGACGTTTTGCTCTAGAAAACAAACAATAAACCCTAATGGCGATCGTGATTACATTAGAAATGGTCTTTTGAAGTACAGATCATCGTGGCATGATGTTAAATACATTTTTAGGCTAATAAAGGTGGTGAATAGATGAATGAATGAAGCAATCAATCATCTTAATGGCCATTTCGGTTCATTATGAGCTTTTGTCAGACATTAGCCATGGAGGAAGAGACAGCCAGACAGGATGACAGGTTGCAGGGTTTGTGGGGGGCTCCATATGTGTTGTGAGACACCGTAGGAGATTGGGGGATGTGGCATTGTGTGTGTGTACCCAAGAGACTTACAGCTGTCACTCAGATGTAGGAGAAGAAGTGTGATCTCACCTCACTCACTTATTGACACCTGCTGACACCACCCACATGTTTGGCCACACACACACACTTTTCCCAGTCTCACAGAAATGAACACACCTGCCAAAACAGCACACAAGGAAAGCTAATGGATCTGCTGTTGGCGACAGGTTCCTAAACAAACCGTTTAAAAGCCGAGAGGCCGTCTCAAGCAAACTCTGAAATGCACCAGAGACATTACTGTGACGCTGATACCAAGTTACTAATTAATACGATCAACTAAATTTAAACACACTGCCCACCCTCACACAAACACACAATAAAGTCACACCCACAGACATGACAAGCATGGTCAAAAAACGCAGAGCAGACATGCCTATTCACTGAGTCATTGTAAAGAGGACGGATGGCCGTCAGACAGATCACGTTTGTCAGAAACTTGCACAAACAAAACAGAAGAAGTGTTAATGACTCTGACCTTTGTACAAAGTCCCAACATCATCAGACTTTCCACGCGTTCAGAACTAATGTAAAAATTCACTTTAAAATAAAAGTTAGAGGAGCTGATATCCTCATTTCTGTCAATTTAAGTTCCTTAAAAACATAAACTATATTTATCTCTAATAACCTTTTATTTCATTCTTAGACCAGCACTGCGCATTGATTTATCTGCCAGGCTAATTATTCAGCCGATACTTGGCCAATAACGGTGCCCACTGGAGCAATTAACAAATTTGCCAGTTTTTAAGCCTTGTCAATTAAAAAAAAAAAATGAATAAACAGTTTTGAATTTCTGCTAGTTATGTACCAGACATCTATACTATATTGTCTAAATACATAAAGAACAAAACACTTTAATACTTGTAAATTTAACAACAGCCTTAAACAAAACAAAAAAAGCCAATAATGTATTTTCAGAATACAAACCGATAAGTAGCCAATAAAAAAAATCTATACTAAATAAATAAAAACAAATTCAATTATTTGAAATGCTAACTTAGGCAACACAAATCTATTACAATTAACAATATTATTAAATTATTAAATTATTAGGGTTTAGGATTACCCTTGTCATCATCTTATATAGAGTTCTAAATGTAACCTAAACGTAAAAAGAGTGGAAATTAAATATCCAATCAGCTGATAGAGAGAGATTATATATATATATATATATATATATATATATATATATATATATATATCAGCTGATTGACCAAAAGACCAATACCAATAAAATAAAGTGAATCTGAATTTTTTTTTTAAATTAAATAAAATTGTGAAAATCTGTGAATAATAGATATGGCACCAACATTTCTAGTTGCAATTGCCATCGTACTGTATTGGCATTACATCAGCTACCCTGCTCTCTAGGTATCAGCTGATGAAAAACCCATATTGATCGAGCACTAACTCAGCTCTTATATCATAGAACTCTCTCAGAAAAGCAGGTCTATGCCTTCTCAGTATGGAAGGACACCTGTGCGGTTATCTATACACAAATCAATGACTGCTGAAGCGTGTGACTGAATATAAACAACATTTAGGAGAAGCACCGGCACAAATTCCCATGATCCTACAACACAATATCTCTCATGATGAGCATTAATGCACCAGGCATTCCAGGCCAACAGCTTAAACGGAAGTCTGAAGTAAATGTAACCTTTGTCCCCTGATAAAGCACAAGAGGGCCGATGCAGGCAAATGAATCTGATGCTCCAACCCCAGAAGACGTGAGCTCTAGGACATCATAACATGCCCTGGCATGTCTCCATCTCACACTTCCTCTCCACCTCATTCCCAATAATTAAATATGACGCCCAAAAGCCACATTCTGATTTAAGTAAAGCAGAATGGAGGGGGGAAACGAGGTTGTATTAGGCACTGTGGCGGCTTCTCGATAGACATCGGCCTTTGTGCGGCTTTTTCATTATTCTCAGCACAATCTACCAGTGCAGATCCATTAGCGTGACATAGGCCTAAATTAGCGCCCATAGAAATCCATTAGCGTCACTGTATATGAGGATTCAGAGCTGAAGTGCTTTTCACAGACTGACAAGGTGCTTGCTTCTATTGCAACAGCTGACAGAGAAGGGCAACCTGCAGAAGGCTGTTCTGGGGCATACAGGACTACAAAGGTTAGTTGACCTCAAAGGGACATCAGCCTTAAATCACAGCTCATGAGTGAATCACTCTTTTGAGTCAAATCTTTTTAATGAATTGGTTGATCCAGTTCACAAAACCAGCCTGAATGATCTGTTCATGAATCAAACCGATCCATTTCTCAAGTTCCACTCACTGACTCAATAACATCATTTACCAATTTTGTATGTTGTCAAGGTGACTTTTTGAAGAACATCCAATCTTTTTAATATAAGACAGAGTTAACGAATGAATAATTCTTTTGAGTCAATGAACCGGATGATTCTGTTCATAAACCAGCTTTAATGATTGAATCAAAATCTATTGCATGGCTTCAGAATATTTCAAATAAAAACACAAAACTGATTTTATGACACATTAGTGATGCTTTTGCAACATTCAGTCATTCTTTGTAACTAAATGAAAAAGAGCAACAACTACATTCTTCAAATTCTTCAAAATGTTCCACTGAAGTATCTCATATGGGTTTGAAAACGACACGAGGGTGATTAAAATATCAAATTGCATCTTTAGATGAACCTTCCCTTTAAGATAGACGTGCTGTTCCGAGATCTGTTTATGCATGACTAAGCATATTATTTTATATTATTCAAAAATTGTGCCCACAGCACGAATAGAAAATTAATCATTAGAGTTACATAATTATGAGCAACAGTAGAAATACCTTCACAAAAAAAGAGAAAACGTATTCAAATAAAATTCTACTCCTGCGCCAAGAGTGTTCTTGAGAAACATAATGCAGAACGGCAGAAAGAAAAGCCATTGTGATTAGCTCATAACTGAGTGGGCTGTTCAGGAAGTGAGAATGACTGAGTGAACATCCAGACCACAGATGGGCTTATCCAGGAGGACCAGCAAAGGACAACGAAACCACAAACACAGATTCATACTGTACGCACTTTCAACACACTCTCTTTAATGCCAATTAATCAGCATTATCACTCTCATAACAATCAACACTCTGATATCACAGACCAAAGGACCTGTTGAGACACAAGTCAGTGATTCAAAACAGGAAGATGAGGGTTTCACATGATTATCATCATTTTTTAATCAAGCCAGCTCCATGTTCTATGGGCGACATGAACAAACAAACACACAAAGTCCTCAGGAAGTGCATGAATGAGGCCACTGTGTACTGGGTGCATGTTCCTCAACAAGAAACACAAATAAACACAGTCATTGCTCATAAGAGATGAAGAATGGAGGAAGAAAGAAGGGTAAAAAGAGCGTACTCTCTCTCCACGCTCTCTGTTTTTGACCATTGATCTTTGACCTTGAGGGGGCCGGATGACTTCCTGCTATGAATCGCTCAAGCAAGAGGAACGTTCTCATACGGAAGAATCAAAATGAAGTTTTGTGGCTGTTTATGTATATTCAGTAACTATAATAAATACAACTTATTTAAAATATAATCAGGGCAATTTAGGTTTCCAGTTTCTGAATACATCCACCTACTAGTTACTCGGATAACAGGCAACAAATGTTAATTTTTAATAATACCCATTAAAGAAGCTAATATTCTACTAATTACAGTCATCAAATCCATGCAAACCCACTGAAATGAATGCAATCAAAAACACTCCAGGTTTTTACATTACATGCAGTTGGGATTCTGTTCGAAGGGCTTAAGCACACAATGGAGATATTTCACAGAAACAGTGTATTTGTACTTGTCTGTGTGTAAAAGAAATGTGTTGCTTGCCATTACTTTTTAATGAATTGCAAAATTAACTAGCAATTTATGAGTGAAAATTGTTTCTATGCCAATTTTTTCACTGTATCAGATGCTGTTTGTCATCAATGTCCATTTGGAATAGCCATCCAGATAAGCTTTTCTGCAGAGCATCACTATAAACGCAAACTTGGACTTGAACCTCCAAGTAAAAAGGTTCGCCGGTTAAACAAAGCTTCAAAGTATGCCTTTAACTCATAGACAAACATTCAAAGTGATCAGTTGTGTAACACTGCCAGCAATGAACTTCACTGCAATACAAACAGCAACGCAGCCACCCAATTACAGAGCAGAGAGAAATTTGATTACCTCATTATAGTTGATTTTATCACAACAGCTTGTATAATATGAGAGCTGGGTGTAATTGGGGAAATAAACAAGCCAGAAGAAAATGAAATGAAGGTAAGTGAAACTCATCAGACGATGACAACAGGAACAGAGATACTGTAGCTCTGCATCCACAGTCTGTGACAAACGGTTCACGGTCAATCAAACACAACAGGTATTACTAAATATCCCATCATTAATCCTTGTTTTACATCACGAAAGTGCATCTTAGGTGGGATAGTGCTACTTGCACTATTAAGACAGCATATGTCAAACATCAGCACAGTGTTAAGTGGAACAAACATCCGGCTAAAGCAAACAGAATGAGCAAAGGAGAGTTTGAGTTATCAACAACATGCTAACATGTCGTGTGTAAACCCGAAAATCTTGTTCCTTCAAGACTTTACAGGATTGAAAGCAAATATGTGCTGCATAAACCAACCGATTTAGAAGCCAATGTGGCACTTATAAATGTCAAATCATGGTACTACGATGTTTTTCTTTTCACATACAGTCAATTTTTAGATATGTACCATTGTACTACTATTGTGCTTTGGACCCAGTGCCATGGTAATCTTGAAAATGCCATGTAAAAACCATGGTAAAGAATGTCAATACTAGTACTTTATCTACGTCGCGTATCTTTCCACATTCTCGCGACCCCCGCGCGTGCTTTTATAGCTTATTTACATATTTAAACAATCAACGAAAGCTGAAACAATACGTTACAAAAGTTGTATGTCAATGAGACTCGTTGATGTTTTTGTTGTGTTACAAAGCTTCAAAAGCGGTGACTGCGAATCCACTTAATTCTATTGCTTCGATCTGATTTAATTTAAGAATTGTCACAAATGTAGCGATAACAGTTAAAGTCTGAAGGAGGAACGCGCGAGACTCAAGAAAATAAAGCGATTAGACGTTGTTTTAAACGTTTACAAGCATTCGCGGCTAAGAAATGTAAACCACGCAGTTAAAACAAACAGAAAGTTGAACGCTCACTCACCTTTCGGAGAAACAACTCGCGACGGCAGATCAAGATTTCTGTTCGGAAACTGCCAGAGAGCGATCGCGATCAAAGCTTTACATTATTCGTCTTCCAAGTGGATCACTGGAGCTGGTAGAAAAATAGAGTATTCCTTGCGAAAAGCCGGGGAGGCAGGACACTTTGTTAGGGAAATCCGAAGAAGTATGGGCGATGTTGGGAATCCAGTGTCGAAAACAATTCCTGGCTTTTCCACGCCCTGTAGGCTGAGCTTCAGATAAACCGCCAGGTGCGGGTGAAGTATGAATGTTCAGGGGTACCTGTGTGAGTTTTGAAGGAAAGCCGGTGAAGTAAAAGTCCCCACAGCTGATGAATGAGGGCACAAGACTCATCTGGACCTGCCCCGATTGACCAGAGGGAGCACTCGCGCTCCCCCCTACACCCCTCTTTCTTTCTCTCTCTCTCTCTCTCTTTCTCTCTCTCTCTCTCTTACTTACACACACACACACACACACACACACACACACACACTTTCAATTTCAAGTTTTTAAATACAGTGACATAATACAATAAAATATACTATGCAATATACAATAATAAAATATGACAGGTTAAATTAATTTGAATTTCATGGCATGCAGTGTTGCTAAAGCATCAATAAACAAAAAGTCACACAACAAAATAATACATGGTACCAGAAAATTTAAAATGACAATTTGAAAAATGACAATGATATAAAATAGTTGCTCAGGAACAGTCGTCAATGCTTCAGTACAATGGCATTTAAATAAAATAAATATGTTTCAGTCATTTTTAAATAAATAATATCTGCAACATGCAAAAATGACATACTATACATTTCAATTGTATGGCATACATTGTTGCCAAGGCATCAAAACACAAAAATAGTGACATGATAAAATAAAAATACATTACCAGAAATAAAAATGAGAATTTATTTAAATAAATGTTCAGGAATCCTCTTAAAGGCTTTAAAGCAAACGATTTTTAAATAAAATAACAGCCTAATTGCAATGATAAAAACTATTATTACTATTAATTAATAATAGTACTATTATTAATAAAATTAATTTGTATTTTATGGCATACAGTGTTGACAAAGCATCAATACACAAAAAAAAATCAGTTAAAATTAAATAAAAATATCTTACCAGAAATTCTAGTTTCAGTAAAGTTAATAAATTTAAAAATGCATACAGTACAATAAAAATGCATTTAAACAGACATTGTCACAGTTTGTTTTCAAACTATATCAATTCAATTCAAATGAGCTTTATTGGCATGACTTACACGGTATTGCCAAAGTATACCTCTCTGTTATATCTATTTTTGTTATATCTATCTTTGTTATACTTTGATAACTGTATGGACACTGTGATTACTGAGTCTCTATTTAGTAAAAATCAGTTTCTACTTTTTATCTCTGATGATGAGGAGACATTCCTCTGGATGATATGTTTAGACCCTGTAGATCCATCCTGCCTGTCTCAGTCTTCAAAGGTGTTCAAAAAAGAGCATTTTCCAGAGTGGAAGTAGGAATCAGAAATAGTTCTTTGCTCTAACCTTGCTTCAAACACCCTTAAGGCCCCCCATAGGCCCCCTGCTGTGAAGCCTGAGCTGGAATAAAAGAATGATCTTTTCCTCTCCCACTTACAGTAAATCTGAGATTTGCGGTAATCTGGCTCATGCTGTGACTGAGATTAAGGCCAAACCAATTGTACATCATAATCAAAAGACAGATATTCAGGATGGATGCAGAAAACTGTGTTGTGACAACATATTTAAGCCCACGTCTTTCATTAGTCCAATGTTTTTGATCCTGCCTGTTTATGGCTGCTTTTTTGAAGATTAATGTTTGGCTGAGTAGGAGGAGGATTGATGATAATACAGGTTTAGAATAATGACATATATAATGACAAGTAATGTTTGCAATAAATAAATAAATAAAAGAAGAAGAAATAAAATAAGATTATAAATAAAAAACAAAATGATAAAATAAATAATATACAATGATAAAAATAGAAAATAAAAAGGTGTCATCAATGTTAACAAAATAATAAATTCAATATATAAAATAAAGCGCAATCTAAAAATAAATAAAAATAAATTTGCATTAAAAAAAATTGACACAGGAAACTTCATCTTAATTTTTATTATTGAAATTTATAGGCTTTAATCTGGCCAGATTACAGCTATTTAACAGACTAACATTCATAAACCCACCAAATTCCACAGGTAGTCGAGGTCTTTGAAGTAAGCAAGGTGTTTTGCGGCTTTGCCTTCAGAGGACAGTCTGGGTAACATGAGCAACATCATTAATGCAGTGTCTCTTTAAAATGTTGTTTTGGACCCCAGTGTGTTATTGCAGCGAAAGTGCACTTGCACGTGTGTGTATGTTGTAGTTGGACTGAGTGTCAAAGCTGAATGATTTGAATAATTCATGACTATGGAAATTAGTCTGTCTGAAGGAAAAGAGTGCGGTCTTTGCCCTGAGGCCTGTAGGGACAGAGATGCTTTGCTTTTTCATTTATTCCCTCTCCCTTCCTCCCTGCCTCATTCTCTCTCAACCCTCCTAAAATGCCTTTCTCAATTATTTTACAGTGTAAAATGCAGCAAAAAGTTGATCAAAACATGAGAAATATAACAGGAGCAGCGATGAAAAGACAGAAAATCAGAGAAAAAAATCAGAATAATGATAGCTGTCAGGGGGAATGAGATGGCATTGTGCCCGAGCGTGGAACACAGAGCCGGCTGTCATCTGCAACCATTGTTCTATTTTTTCTCAAATAGTCCCATACTTATATTGCTCAGAGTGGATCTGTCACACCTCTTTTACTAAATGCTAAGAAATAGATGACTGAATCATCTGGCAAATCATAAACAAGGGCAATACAGACACAGAGCAGGTCATTTTATACTTCACTGGCCATGTTTTCATTGACTCTGATGTGAAGGACAGATATTGATTGCGGCTCACATGTAGTTTCTTCCGCTTCCAGCGACGATTCAAGTCTTTTTAAGATATTTTGAGGCACATATTGACTTCTAATAACTTGAGTTTGACATCTAGACACTGCAAAATATAAATAAATCTCTTGGGAAGGAATGAAACGGCTTCGTGATGCATTCTTGTGGCGCCCTCTACTGTTTGAAATCATAATATCAACTCAAAATATAAAATCTCAGGGGGACTTTTGAGCTGTGTAATCCCCACCAAGAGACTACCACACCTCGAAAACCCATAAAGTACCATTTAACGTCAGTAATTTCTCACCGTGTCCGTGTTCAACAAGAAACAGACGTTATTTGCATCCGTCTGTGAGCAGCTGAATTTGGCACATCCAGAATGGCGGCAAAGACAGATGAGCAGAAACAGTTACGCTGTCAGTTGGCAGAGAAAGACAATATGCTGTGAGACAGCAAACAGAAGGAGTCGTGAAGAGGGAGGGGGGATAAACATGAACAAAAGTGAGCGAGAGCGAGAAATAAAGGAGTTATTTTTAGCGCGTGCAATGATTAGATTTGCTTCCCTGTTGCACCGAGCCAAGTTTGGTCGGGTGGCTGTCAATATGAGTTATTACATAGACCTCGCTCTAATCAAAGAGGTGTGTATGCGTGCTTGTGTGAGTGACAGAGTGTGTGTGTGTAAATGAGTGCGTGGTCCATGCACGTATCTGTGTGTGCGCGTGCATGAGCTTGTGTGATTGTCTGTGTATAAACTGCATGCACTCCTATTACTTAGCGTCTGGAGATGTTGGTTTAGTTTTGTGGATGGTATCCGGTATTCCCTGCAGTGCCAGTTTGGTGCAGTGCCACTAATGAGCCATCTGGTGCTCTCACCATCAATCCCACAAGTCCTGGGACCATCACCCAGAATTCTGCACCCCTGTGTTCAGCCAAATGATGAGGCTGCTGTACGGAACAAGATCAAGATGAAGGGCAAAGATTGCTCACTTAAAAAATTACAAAATACTTTATTTTATTGTTTTTAATAATAAAAATATTTTAAATATTTATTTTTTTATTATTTTTTAAATTATTTTATATTTTAATTGACATATATTTAGAGATGTTATGTATTTTATAACAGTGCAAAATACTGCTGATTTATTAATATAAAAAATTATATATATATATATATATATATATATATATATATATTCAGTCTTAGTATATTAGTCTCTCGCTCTCTCTCTATATATATGTGTGTGTAATATATGTATGTGTTCAATTTAAATTTAAAACGGGCCAATTATATGGTTATTTTATCATTTGTGTGTGTGTGTGTGTGTAGATATACAATGTAAAGTTTGTAAAAAAAAAAAAAAACAAACTATAATTTAGTAAGGTTTGAATGATTAAAATAAGAAAAAATGTAATAGTATTTATTAAATATTACAAAAACTGTAAAAATACTTTTACATTTTTGCCATATTTTAATTAGGCCTATGTATGTATCTTACTTAGATAGGTTTATTAAAAATAAAGAGAAGACAATCCTTAATTCTTTCAGCTGGCAATACCCAGTTCTCATCATCAACCTGATTACAAGTGATCAGAGATGTGAGAAAGCTAATGAAGCCTCTAATGAAGACTGAGAGCCACTCTTTGAAGGAAGACATTGTGCCAGAGCATCCAATGTGGTTGATCAGATTCCCAGATTATTCCCAATGCAAACAATGTAAATGTTCGCAACACAATTATTGAAATAATTACTTTGAAGTTCTTTCAAGAGCCACATCCATTCTTGGCTTTCAATAATCCCGCTTTGATTTATTAATTGCCTGGAGTGTTGCTTACACACACACACACACACACACACACACACACACACGCACGCACACACACACACACACACACACACACACATATATATAACAGCAAGCTGTTTGTTTTTTCTAATGATTAAAACTTGATTCTATAATCTATTACATCAGTATGTGATTACATCAGATCCATTCATTTCTGTGGTTGTACGGCTAGTTGGTATCAAATAATAAGCTTCACGGAGCGGAAAAATGCAATAGGAACTTCTGAAATTGTAATTGGGGCAACACTCTTTCAGATAACCTTCAGAAGTTGGAAATAACAGATTTTTTCATAATGGGTTTGTGCTACTGTCCCCAGGATAACAAATTGCATTGGCTATGGAACACTGAATAACCAGCTAACAAGAACATTGGTTTTTGTGAGGTAATGTGAGCAAATAATTGCACTTTTGGAAACTCACTTTTTGTCTCATTGCTAGTATAATTAAAAGCAACCTTGATTTACCAGTTACTCTAAAGCAGAGCTTGAGTGTCAAGGCTTTTCAAGAAGGCTTTGGAATTAGTGTTGTAAAAATAAATCGATCACTAAAACATTGTTTTCAGTAATTGAAATAATGCTTAAATAAATAAAAGAAAAATCTAATAAAATAGAAATGTTATATAAAAAAAACTTAATCTAAAAAAAAACTTAAGGAACGTTGCTTTGAAAGCTAACTGAAATAATAAAAATGTAGTTGAGGTAGCCTACTAAAATTGCTAAAACTGAAAATGAGATAAGTAATTAAAGCTATAGAAATATAATTAAAAACACACATAAAATGACAAACTTAAAATAAAACTAAAATGAGAACTGAAAATATGAAAAATCTAGTTTAATAAATTTATATTTAATAACATGTATATGAAATACTATATTTAATAAAACTGTTGTTAACATGAGATGCTTTGTTTGCAACTTAAGTGTGCTTTGAATGTCAAACCACTAGGTGACAGCGTGTTGTTATTTTAAAATGTCACAATGCTAATCAAAGTACCACAGAGATCCATAACCATTCATGCCATTCTGTAAGAATTTAAACAGAAATTTACAAAAATCTAGTCAAACAAATATCTAGTCTAATAGCAAGCCAAAACGTGTAGGTGTCCCATATGAAGCACTGCCAGCATTTAGGCTAACTTGGTTTACCTGGGTGAATGCTGGTTCAAGTATCTATAGCAAGCATTTAGATACAAAGTATTATTTTCTAGATACTGTGTCTAGCTTTGATCTTTCTCTCTTTCTTCCCCTCCCTTTTTCCGTTGTGCTGTCTGACATGTCCTGAAGAGCACACATTTATCACATGCAACAAATTTACAATGTCCAAAAGGTGCTATATGAGGAAAATGCTATCATTTAGCACTCATGCTAACATGTACACAGTAAGTAAGATCAGTGTTAGCAAGGATGCAAGTGCAAGTGTTTAATCGTGGTTTGAACTGTAATATTGCAGTCTGGATCTTTTTACTATAGGGCTGTTAATGTGAAAGCATCTTACGGTTATACTGCATAAGAGAGAGAAGAGTGCGAGGGAGGTTGTTAATTTAATGGAGGTACTTGTGCAGTTTCACTTTCCTACTCTTTCACTTGTTACTTTCTCAGCTTCCCCCTTTATCTGTTTCTCTGCATTTCTGCTGATTATTAACTTTATAAATACCCATGATGGTTGAGATGTGTAAAAGGCTTCCTGTCAGTACCTCACCAACCACCTCACTAAATGCGTCAATGAGTCAAGTGACAACACTGAGTAAGCTGAAGCGTTACATGAAAGATGAAGTAAAGCCTCATTCTCAGCTTAGTTATGGGAAACAGAAACTTTCTCAAAGAGGTTGTGTTTGACCCCCTGGCCTCTAGAATCCTTCAGCTTCAAGTGCATCCCTCTGTCCCCAGCCACAGCACCTCGTCCCAGGCTCTGGGTGTCACCACAGGGCCTTTGATGGCTCACATGTGGGCTGCTTCCTGTACTACTTCCTGTGGTTAATGGGGGAGAGGCTGGGTCGGGGCTGCCCAATTCTGGTCACTAGAGAAACAAAGGGGATGTGCACACACACACTTTATATTAAACAACAACATGTATGTTAGACCCTATTCCATAAGCTACTAAATGAGGTGCTTCCAGAAGTCATAGATCCTCTTCTGAATATTATTAATTCGTCACTGTCATAAGAATATGTCCCAAAAACCTTCAAACTGGCTGTTATTAAGCCTTTCATTAAAAAAAAAAAAAAAAAAAAAAAAAAAACACAACTTGACCCCAAAGAATTAATTAATTACAGACCAATCTCGAAACTCCTTTTTCTGAAGTGCTTTGAGAGGCTTGTCATGAGGCACATCAAGAACCTGCTGCCTCCCCACACTGGACCCACAGTTTGCGTACCATCCAAAACACTCAACAGATGATGCCATCACAACCACCCTTCATCTAGCTCTCACTCACCTGGATAAAAAAAGACACATATGTCAGAATGCTGTTCATAGACTTCAGCTCAGCTTTCAACACAATCATTCCTCAGACACTGATTGAAAAGCTGAGCCTGCTGGGACTGAACCACTCCCTCTGTAACTAGATCCTGGACTTACTGTCACAGACCTCAGACAGTCCGGATCGGAAACAGCTTCTCCAGCACCACCACAATGAGCACTGGAACTCCCCAAGGCTGCGTGCTTAGTCCATTGCTGTTCACTTTACTGACCCACGACTGTGCAAAGTTTGCTGATGACACGACCATGGTGGGTCTTATAAGCAAAAGCGACGAATCAGCATACAGAGAGGAGGTGCATCGGCTAACGGACTGGTGTAAAGTCAACAACCTGTCCGTGGACAAAACAAAAGTTGCATACATTGCACGTCCGCACATTTGCCAAATCAACCTCGCTATTGTGCCTTGTCTATTAAAGGGGTCCTATTATGCTCTTTTACAAAGTCTTGATTTTATTTTGGGGGTGTACTAGAACATGCTCTCATGCTTGGTGGTTCGAAACTCGCATTATTTTTCACATAATTTACATTATTACAATACCTTTCTCCCCAGCCTGGCATAAACTTCTCGATTAGTTCCGGGTTTGATGAAGGCACGCCTTCCTAATAACTAAATGTGTTGTGATTGGTTAGCTTTCCCAGTGCGCTGTGATTGGCGAACATCTTATAGACGGTTTCAACGGCAACAACACAAACAAACATTACTGCACATGTGTGCTTTTGTGGCCCTAACTTAACTTCTGGTAGACTTCCAAATCTAATCAACAGCTTGAGTCCCTCTTGAGTAGATTAATTTTGATAACAAGCAAAATATGTTTGCTGCGTAAATCAGACAGACTTATTGAAAATGCAAATTCATTTTCTGCCAGCAGGAGGTGCTTTAAAGCGGGAGAAAGAGAGGTTTAGTAACACTGTACACAAAGCAGAGCTCCGCTCACAAACGCTGCTTTATCAGGCATATAACATGTAAGATTAAATGAAAATGACATCGAAAATTTTCTAAAGACAGTATTCCTTCAGAAATACAGTGATATAAAAACACCAGCGCCTCGTTTTGATTTTTAAACATGCAGGCCACGTGTTTATTCAAAAAAAAAAAGCCTTTTGGAAAATCAGGGGTAACGGGACAGACATAGAGTGCATTTATAGTTTCTGAGTTCATGACAGGCAGGGTTAAGAGTTCAAAGGCGGGTCTTTGGGCTGTGACAAGGCTACTAGAGCCTACAGGGAGCTCAGGAAAGGTTTCTGGGGTTGTGACTGGACTAGTGGGGCAAAAAACAGATTCATAGATTGAAATTGGACAAACATATGGTTCAACAACAGACACAATGATTAAATCAGGACCGACAAATAGTTCAAATTCAGATTCCTTGACGGAAACAGGCAGGACAGACAGTTCAAAACCAGACACAATGGCTGGTTCAGCACAGGACGAGAGTTCAGAGATGGCCTCCTTGGCCAGTTCAGAACAGGACAAAAGTTCATAATCGGCCTCTGTAGCTATGACAGGACAAGACAAGAAATCAGGGACAGCCCTTCTGGCTGTGACAGGACAGGCAGAGAGTTCACAGACGGCCTCCATAACCGTGACAGGACAGGACGAGGATTCGCAGACGGCCTCCATAGAGTGAGTGGGTTTGGGGATACCAGGTCTGCGAGCAGACACCAGCGGTGCATCCCTCACACTAGACAGGATGTGACAAGACTCTGGATGATCAGCTGTGACAGTATTATTCTATATAATTACCAATATACTGAAAATTCATAGAATGCTTTGATACAGTATTTTAAATTGTTCTCTGATATCTAAATAGAAGGTATGTGGCTTAGGTAAGGGCAAAAAAATCTCCAGAAACAGTTTTAAATGTCCATTTACAACCCTAGGATTTCTCCCTAGAATGAAACAGTCTGTTATTGGCTTATTTGGCAGGGTCATGAATAATAATGAGCTCTGCTCTAATTGGCTGTTTTACAATGTGGCTCATTTCAATAACTCACAGCAAGAAGGAAAGAGGGAGGAAAATATATATTTAAATACTTTCTCTCGCAGTTATATCATCGGGAAATTATACTGTATATAAAATGCGGGCATCAGGGAGCCGTTATTAATACGCGAGGCATTGAAACTGCTTTTGAACAATCAGTCGATCGTGTTAGACTAGGTTCGCCCTGCAGGCTAAAGTGGCCCAAATCCGACTTTTTGCCCAAATGTGACCCATATCTGATTTTCTTATGACAGTCTGAACAGCACAAATCCGTTTTTTTCAAATCAGGCCCAGGCCACTTTCATATGTGTTCCTAAATCGGATACATGGTCGCATGTTTTGCAATGCGACTTCTGTCTGAACGGCCATGTCGCATTTCATGTGATTTTTACGTCATTGAAATGCGACAGACGTCACAATTCTGCGCTGGAGGAAATCGTGCTCTCCTTCTTCTTAATATTCTTCTTCTTATCACTTCGTTATTTAGGCTCGGATTGCACATTAACTTAAAAATTGCTAAGCACGAGTAGCATCCATTTTTATTTCCGCAAACACAGTGCACTGCGTCTGTTCAGCAGAACAAAGAAATTCATACAGGTTTGGAACTACTTGAGGGTGAGTAAATGATGACATAATTTTCAATTTTGGGTGAACTATCCCTTTAAGACATTAACTTGTAAGCACAAAACACAAGATACTTCTCTTTTCAATATAAATAAGACTTTATATAAACCTGACATAAACTAATCTAACACATGAACACATGCATTCACACATTCACATGTTGCAGAAAGAGAGAAAGTGAGGACAGGATGAGTTTAAGAGAATGAAAATGTGATATCCCAAGTTTACGGCAATATTTCCTTGCAGGAAAAGGGGTTTCCCAAGTTGCCGATTGGCTGGAAGTTCAGTAGTTGTTGAAGGAATGTCTTGGGTGTTGGCTGGAGATGCGGAGTTGGTCTGGTTGACGTTTTGAGGCGGTCACAGGCTCGAGTTGAACTTGGAGACAAGGCGTGGCGACAAAACAAACTGAGAACACGAAACTCGCAACGGAAAAACTAAAATAAAAGAAAGAAAGGATATAACAAGACTAGGTGGTTTTTCTTTTCATCGTGGTGTTAAGTGGCAACTGGCCTGTAGGACAGAGCACGCTCAAAGAGCACTAAAAAGCAGAGTCAAAACGTGGTGGCAAAAAGAAGAGAGAGAGGAAGAGAAGAGAATTTGATGGTGTCCTGAGTTTTTAAACTTGGCTTCTGGACACATCTCATCTGGTGTCTTGACCAATTAGATGGGTGTTCCTCCCATCATAAATCAGCATGTTATCAGTCACACGGTCCGAATTTTACACACTCTCGCAAAGTATATTTTGGATGTGATTTCTATATCCAGAATATGATACATTTGACAAAGAATCAATTGGAAGAAACGTTTCAAGCTAGAATTGTCAAACTCATACATACTAAACACGAATAGCCCTTAAAGTCATTCAATAGTTATTAAAAAGACATAATATGTGCTTAAAACATGATAGTTTAATGTGTGGGTTGCATACATAATATGGGGTTATGCACAGAAATGTCCTTTTAGGATGATTTTAGGTGCATATGAAAAAGAAAGTCTCTGTGTAGTTCTATGGAGACCAAAAGACATCTTCTTTGGACAAAGAAATTTCAGTCTGGTTCCTTTGTGTGGGGGAAAAGTCAATCTATTACTTGCCCCAAATTTGACAGTCTCCTTCCTAGGTTGGAATTATCAATAAGTGTTTGAAATTTTGTTTTAATGTTGCAAGCTGTTCTGGAAGAGGCTTGTTGGTTAGGCTTTCTTCCGACGGGTTGGAGCTAGGGATCTGATTTACGACGTCCTGTTTTCTTGGGGCCTCTCTGGAATTTCGGCTCCTCATGTTTCGATGTTCTGATCGAATCTTAAATTGTCTGATTCGTTCTGATCCTACATACTGTAACAGGCTACAGCTAGCAAGCAGCTAACCATGTCCCTTTAGTGGCTCGCATTATTTTAGTAGAACACGTTATTTGCTTTCCGTGCCTTTCTGAATAAAGACACCAACCCATCCCTGCACTTCACATCCCTTGTTTCTTTACAACCTGCAGAACCTCTGATGATTCGGTTGTGTAGGTACGGCTGGCGGCTGGCCTAGAATAAGGGCATGTTTATGCAAATGTTGGGGGCGTAGTGATCCCGAATGTTGCGCAACAGTCGGTGTTATGTTCTGATTCGCCTCTTTTTCAGTGGTCTTTTTTTATTCACAAGATTTACATAAGGAGGAGGAAACCATGGTGTTTGAGGCTCACTGTATGTCATTTCCATGTACAGAACTGTTATTATTTAACTATCCCAAGGTAAAGACAGTTTTTCATTCTATGGCACCTTTAATATGTTGACCGTTCATATATAATAAAATATATTTTCTTTCCGTAAGGGGATCCTGTTTTGTCTAACACCCAAAACCCATGAACAGTTTTTCTGGTATCCAAAACCTGCAAGTGTTGTCGAGTACTCAAAATCAGTATTTCACTGCATTTTGTCTAGTAAGCAAAACTCTGTTGGAAGCAGAAAGCAGAAGACAGAAGTTTATTGAATAATCTTAGTTGCTTCTGATGCAATGCTCAGTAAGGCTTCATTTGACCAGCACAAATCCAACCAGTTTTATCATATCACAAGTATTAGCAAGAGAAACATCCTCCAGTGACATTATAAACTTGAAATGGAGACATTGTCTCATGCAAAGACAACACAGCACACAACGTAAGACTAAACCATTAAACAGAGTAAAAAAAAACGACTAAACAATAAAAGATTATAAATGAAAAAAGAACATAACACAAATAACACAAATGTATGGTTGCTCTCTTGAAGCAACACACACACACAGATTGCTACAAAGAATCCTTTAGTCCTTCAGCTCTCATGCAGTACCTAGAGAATGAGTATCTTTTTGGCGGATGAGTACAAGGCACTCCAGCTACAGTGATTCTCTTAATGTCCTCCTGCTTGATGCCAAAGTTAGTATCTTTTGTTGCGCCAGAGATCTGTCCCTTCATTGGCTCTTCCTGGGGAACAAACTGAAAAGATAACAGAAAAGCAAAGTAAAAATAGGCCTATAACACTCAAAACCATAACCAAGAGTAGAGATGGACAACTCCAGTACTGGAGAGCCACTGTCCTGCAGAGTTTAGCTTGATCCCCAATCAAACATACCTGAAAAACCTAACAAAAGTCTAAAGGATTGCTTGAAAATTGGAATCTTCAGAGCATTTTTTTATTATCATTTTGGTTGTGCACCACTTATGTGCATGCCTGCCCATAACCCTTGAGTGATCCAGCTGCTTTGGAGAAAATAATTTGCCAGATCAGGTCAGATCATTAGAGTAATTACTGACGTCACACCAATGAGATATTCTTGGATGCATTTTGAGCTTAGCTTTAAGTGTGACAATAAGTTTTATGAACTGAATGCCTAGTGTTAGCAGACTTAAAAAACAGGATTGAGTGACAGTATCAAGAGAAGAAAGACACAAAAAAACTGTCCTCACGTCAGTGATCTTTGGAGGAGGACACTGCTCCAGCTCCTGGTTGCACAGGTTTCTATAGATGCAGGATTTTGTTGTGTCGCACCACACGCAGTTATACTTCTGATCAGCGTTCTTACACAAACTGCAGTCCTCACGTCTAACTGAACAGTTGTAGAGCACCACTGAGTAGAAAAATGGAGTAAACAAAACAAAAATGAACAACATCTTCTACAAAAAAACACTTCTAACAACTAAACTCAAAAAAAGTTCCCCTAAACTTTTTGATTTGTAGAGAAATAAACAATAAACACTGCTTTGGAAATTAATTTATGCAAATTAGGATGTTTATTGTTGTATGTGGTGATTTATTATTAATTTACTGATCAAGTTTGATTCTGTCAATTAAACAAGATTCAGGAAATAAGTTTTCAAAATATAATTTACAACATATGTCAACCTGCTTATTTTAAGTTGTTCATTAGATGTTTGTAGAAAACCTTTCCAGATTTTTTTTTTAAAAAATTCAGATGTTTACTGGATGAAGTCAGCTTCAGAGCAGTTTTCCTGTTTCCGTAAACTACAACCCGAATTCTGGAAATACTGGGACATTTTTTAAATTTGAATAAAATGAAAAATAAAAGAATTTCAAATCACATGAGCAAATATTTTATTCACAATAGAACATAGATAACATAACAAATGTTGAAACTGAGAAATGTTACAATTTTATGCACGAAATGAGCTCATTTCAAATTTGATGCCTGCTACAGGTCTCAAAATAGTTGGGACGGGGGCAACAAAGGGCTGAAAAAGCAATCCATTTTGAAAAGATTCAGCTGGGAGAACATCTAGCAACTAATTAAGTTAATAGACATCAGGTCTGTAACATGATTAGCTATTAAAGGGATGTCTTAGAGGCAGAGTCTCCCAGAAGTAAAGATGAGCAGAGGCTCTCCAATCTGTGAAAGAGTGCGTAAAAAGATTGTGGAATACTTTAAAAACAACGCTCCTCAACGTCAAATTGCAAAGGCTTTGCAAATCTCATCATCTACATTTATTTAAATGTACCTCTGAGGGTGCTGTCAATCTTCCTGTCTTTATCCTTTATGTAGAACGTCACATTCACCTCTGGCTCTTTGTCATATTCAAACTGGCATAAAAACAGTAGAAATGTGTCAGTTAAGACACAGACATACGCAAACACATCACTGCATCTGGAACAACTGTGTGCCGCAGTAAATTTTCTCTTGCCAACATGATGTCTTTGTGAACTCGATCACTATGTGTTTGTTACGCCCACATAGGACTGAGCCCTACACACATGCAGCTCAATAGCTGTGAAAGCCATATTGGCTGGTGCTCAAACTCTAAGAATAAGTAGAAAGTGAGGGATACATAATAGAAGGAGGAATATGAGTGGAGCGTACTGACCTCATATCCTTCAAATCTGTACTCTGACCCATCAGCCGCCACAGTCACCTCGCCCACCTGTTTCATGAGCTCGGTGCCGATCTGAAAGGTTTTGCCCTGAGAGACATGAAGAAAGAGTATTGCTGTTTATGCAGACTCTAAAAACAGCCATTTTACTATAAAAATCATGCTGACAAATAGCCTCACGGAGATATTGGGTAAATATATTTCTTTATTGCATCTTTATTGCTCTCTGAAATATTTGATTCTGATTGCTCATTGGTTCTGTGACAAAATATCTAGTTGTTGCTGGAAATATATTAAACGATACAAGAAACATCAAACTAGCACCAGTATGTTTGTTACTAAAGACAAAGGTCAAATAAATAAACATATAATTTTCTAACTGGACTTTATCTGTCAAGTTTACAGACATTTACTAAAACACCTCTCAATGCAATGTGTACATCTAAATATGCGTAAAACATGTGAAAAATAAATAAATTACTTTGTATGTACTGTAAAACCATTTTAATTTAAATAATTCAATATCACACCTCAATTTATGTACAATATTTAGTAAGAAGCAGTGTAAAATGCCAGATAACACACAGCGAGGTGGTCGTTATCACAAAATAAACCCCTCAAGAAGATAAAAGGCCATCCCAATCAGCCCAAAATGATCTGACAGTGGGGTAAGTAAAATACTCTTGTTGTAAGAATATTTTACTTACCCCACTTGCAGATAATTTTACTTGTTTTAAGCAAAATGCACTTAATATAGTCTCTTTTTTCCCCTGGAAACAAGACTAAATATCTTAAGTCATTCTAGTAAAAGTATCTTGAGATATTTTGACTAGAAACAAGACAAAAATACTAAGCAAGATAAGCCATTTTATGCAGTGTATTGTCCAAATGACTGTACATCATCCATTACATATTTTAAAGGATATTGCCTGCATGCATTTTAAATACTGTAATATTAAATGTAACAACCACACAGTGTACAGTGTAATAATGCATGTACTTTACCAAATATTTATCCAGATTTTTGCCCTGAAATTGGATGGGGATTTTAATTCCAACAGGGATAAGCAGAGGTTTCAGGATCTCAAACTGAGGACACCTGTCATCCTACAAGAATCATAAAAAAATTAATAAAACTGTTATTCATACTCTTTTGTCAAGATGTTTGTTCACCATACAGCACAAGCAGTCATATTATACTATACATGTGCATTCAGCCTAACATGACTCACCTCCATGTGTTGTATGATATGATCACCCTTGACAGTGTCATCTTTATCACTGCACGTGTGATCCTGAATGTTCCACTGGCAGCCCCACTTACTGGTTACACATGCAATGCATCTGCAGAACACACAACTGGCCAGTCAAAAGACTAATCTTAAGAAATGCTATATGGTAGACACATTTTTAAAACACTGACTGATACTCACGGTGTGTTCTCCGATCTCTTTACCACGTCTGCACAGCTGTAGAACTCAAATGCACCAAATGCCACTTCAATGCCGTCATTCATCATGATCATCACTGGCACTGCCACAAAATCTACACACATGCAAACTTCAGAATATATCTGCTAATAGATTCAGCTTCAGTGTAATTGTTTCATCTGATCAGTCTCCAAACATGAAGAAATGAAAATTATTCATGTTTGATATCATTTTTAGGCATTCTGTGAGACAAAGACAATCCGTTTGTTCAGTGAGCAAAGGAGGCAGCGAGAGGGCGGCTTCACAGTAGGCGAGCAAGATGCTATCTCACCTTGTGTCTCAGGTATGGGCGGTATGTATTCAGAGAACGGGAGATCACAGATTAACCTAGCATTTTCCATCGTTGCCTGACTGCAATAGTCACCAAACACACATGTAAATCTAACAGGATTGCTGATACTGGGGAGGGAGGGGATGCCAATCATCACCTGCAAGTTTAAACCAGAAAATAAGGATTTAGGGAAAATAAAATATAGAGAAATATGTGAAAATACCAGTTCTCAAGCCTTTTAAATATTAAATATACGAGTTTTCTGGCTGTTTGGGATTATTGGATGAGGGATTTTAAATACTGAATATTTAGAGATAAACAAACAAGAAAAAAAGTAAATAAAACATACTAAAAACGTGATGATGATTATTATATTGATATTATAAATATTATTTACTTTTTTACAATTTTATTGATTTCCGTAACTTTTACAGTTCTGGAAATCAAAATTCCATGACCACTTGAGACATATTAGAAATGTATGAAAAGTGATATGATAGTTTGATATAGTATGATCATTTCAGATGCCTTGTTTGGTTTTTTATTATGTCGGCTCTTGAAAAAAAACGATTAGACTCACAGACTGGATCTGTTACAGCCAGTAAATATCAATCCTGAGTCAATCCTTAAGAGGTTAGGGTTGTAATAACTGCAGACTGTATCACAGTGTGTGTGTGTGTGTGTGTGTGTGTGTGTGTGTGTGTGTGTGTGTGTGTGTGTGTGTGTGTTTGTGTACGTGTTATGCTTTAGTACCTGTGAATTATATGTTTTCTTGCAGCTGATGTTGGGGGGCTCAAAGGAATCAATAGTTACACATGTCTGTTTTGGACTCCACAACCAGGCGTTCTCTCCTTCTCCTTTGTGACAATCCTTTTTCCTAGTACAACTGCAAGAGAAAACCAGACAATCATGGGTAACAAGCCAGACTGCATTCACCTTAACTGGATTGCACACAGATATGTACTTCAATGGGATTTGCAAACAGTTTGCTGTTCTAAAAAATAGGTTATTAGGGATGGATATTACATGACCCACATGAGCCATAGTGGGTCATTGCCCTGTCCTTCACTGGACAAGAATTCTCAAATCAAGTTGTGCATTTGGTAATTAAAATGAGTCTTACCGGCCCTCGAACACACACCAGCCACAATATGGGTCCCGTTGGGACACACATGATTGACAATCATTCTTCAGCTCACAGGCCTGCACTGGCACTTTGGTGATCTATGCAAAAGAGAAGCAAGACAATCAAGTTAACAAAATGTCTCAGGTTACTTATGTAACCTGGTTACTTCAGAAGTCATGATATTGATGCTATAGGGAGGCTTCCAAAAGAAGAGGCGACCTCTACTCCGCTCGGTGTGCCCTTGCTAGAACTCCAGGAAGCAGAACTACTCCGGTCTGGGAGAAAGTATATCAATGCTAGAAATATAGCCCTCATCTCCAGGTAATTTATGTGTCCAGAGGGGCCAGAGGCCACAAGCTGGATCGCCGTCTAAAACTGTGCCCCAGTCCATGAGGGAGGCATCCATGCATCTTTCAATGGCAACACTTCCAAAACATGGGACCCTGGGTTAGAAACCAAGGTTCTGTCTAACCCTGGCAAAGCTGGACTCCTCCAGGACGATGCAGTGGAAGGGGGGAGTTAGGTAAAATCTCTTCAAATTTCAGCCAAGAGCAACCCCACAGTAGTCAAATAGTTCAACAGTTCTTTACATTTTTCAGGTAGGTCTACCAGTAGTATTCAGCTAAAGAAATACTACAGAAATTGAAAGTGTAATCAAACGTGAAATAAATAAAATTGGATAAACTTTACTCTATAAATAAACAGAATTTTATAAATGGTATAATATAAAAAAAATGCAATTACCCTGCCTTCTTGTTTATGCTTTAACATATATTTGGCTGACTATACCTTTGATTGGAATTGTGATTTGTTGTATTTTATACTTCAGTGATTGAGCATTATTTGCCTTTGCATTTTTGTTTACTATAAAAAGAAATCAAATATATGTAATTGATTATAAAAACAGTGGTCCCACTTTATATTTGTCAGTCCTCTGTCGTGTGTGTCATGTGTTCCCGCCTCTTGTGTCCATACTTGGTCTTGTTCCTGTCCTTGTTAAGTGTGATTATTAGTTAAGTCTTGTCCAGCTATGTTTTAGTAATTGTCATGTGTATTTAGTTCCTGCCTGTTTAGTTAGCTTTCGTCTGGTCTACTCGTTATTCCCCGGTGTTCCTGTCTGTGTCAACCTTGCCTTGTCTTGCCCTGCCTTGATGTCATTATTAAAGACCATTATTTTGAAGTTTATCCTCGTCTCCGTGTTCCTCGTTCCTCCCTGCTGTGTGCACCATGACAATATTAGGTGGCCTTAACTACTGTGTACTTACATTTAAATTAATCTTTTGGTACAATGCACTTATATACTTATATATTTAAAAATACCTATATGTAGTTACATCTGTAATTAATTTCTGCAATTACATTTATAATTACAGTGTTGACCTATCCCTTACACCTTAACCCACCCTTAAACCTACCCAAACCACCAAACCTGTCCCTAACCTTACCCGTATCCCTCCTCAATAGCTGCAAAAGTGTTTTGCAATACAATATGAACACAATAAGTACATTGTACTAGTACTACTAGTTGCTTGTAATTTATTAATAATAATATTAATGATCATAATAACTATATAAATCATATAAAATAATTCTCAGTAATTATCATAAAAGCCAGAAAATGTTTTTTTTTTTATTTTACAGCTTATAAATGCCGCTTTCATCGTACCTAAAACCCAGGATTGGTGCAAGCTAAACTGAAACTTACCTGTATAGCCAGCTAATTGGGCTTCATGGTACAGGCCCATGATCTGTATGTTGTGGATGTGTTCATAAACAAACCTTTCTTCCAGTGGTGATGTACAAATGATCCAAAGCTGAATTTAAAAAGAGGTTTTTGTTCACCCCACCGTCTGTGCGTTCCCCTGGAATCTTGTTATAAAGGTCAGGGTGGATGGGGTCAAGATGCACCTGCAAGCAAAAAGTTACAAGTATTTATAAGCAGTGTAAAACACATCGGTCAATTTTTTTATCCGAAGTGATTTACACACTTTAATGGCAATGAATAGGTTCTTTTCATTGCCATTAATATGAAATAACTCAACATAAACATAGGAGCCTGAGAAAAATGGTCATTTTAGGAGAAAATTTCAAACGGCACTTAGAGGCTCTTGCATCTAAACTCTTCAAATATACACTGACATGAACATTACAGCACTCAAGTGGTTGTAGATCATAAAGCATCCATTCTTGGGTTTGAACCAACAACCTTATTGTTGTCACCTTTAAAACATCCGCTCCACTGGTTCCCAAAAATGCCACAGTGTGTTCATTCTCCACCGCCACAGCTACAGCTGTCAGCATGTCATTTCGGGTGTAGATGGGTTTGACAGCCAGAGCGTACTCCGGTTTACTGGCTAGTGGAGATGGCAGGAACTCTGCACCACATTTATATATCTTCACCATGTCCTTTTGTTGGACGAAAAGACACGTCACGTTCAGAGGGGTTATAAAGGCCCACACAAAACGGAACCAGAATTGAAGTGACACAACAACTCACGTCTCTTTTGGTCTTGCAGATGGCCTCGGTTTTAGAGATGTAGGGTGAATAAACAGTCTTTGGTTTCTCATCCTCCAGAACTTCTCCTATGTAGCAGGACTCAATCACCTCCTCAAGCCTGGCGTTAATGCTGCTGAGCGGGTACATGCACAAGGCAGAACCGCCACCATCCTCATCCGCGCTGAAGACTGAAAACAGAACCTTATCATTGCGATTCGAAGGGATGATCTTGCTAGCCAAAACTTCTCCTGGTCTGGTCAGAAACGCCGCTTGGACCTTGTTGAATGTGTTCTCCTGTTGTTCATTTTTGATGGAGCAGTTGAGCTGGAGCTCGGTGTAAGAATAATAATGATGGTCATTCTCGCACAGGCACGCTATAAATGTGATCTTCCTGCTGTCGCTGGTGCCTGGAGTGCGTGAGAACAAGAAGTAGATGTAACCGTTGTCTTTGAAAGCATGGCGAAAGTCGTGGAGGTAACGCTGGACAAAAGGACTAGCTTGCACAGTGGAGGCTTCAACCATGTTCTCAAAGACATCCATTTCTCCATGCTCCTGCAGCAATCGGGTGCTGATGAGTTTTGAACTGTCTAAGCTACCATAGCCCTTCCCCACTAGAAATATGCTGAGGTTTGCATTATTATGAGCATCTATAAAATAAGAAATTACTCCCACAACGGCAACAGACTCCTCTGTGCTGGCTACGTATGTCTTCTCGCCTTTAGTGTCACTGTAGTACACCTGTTTGTCCACGCTGTTGAGGTCTACCAAAGAGCAGATGCCCCTGAAAAGGCTTCCGCAAACGATCAAGGTGCCGTTGGCGGAGTTAACCAGCAGGAGTTTGTTGATGTTGTCCATATCCTTTGCGTCAGTGCACTGTGCTGTGATTGGTGGAGGGCAGTGTGGGTTGTCCTTCTTAGGGCCTGTTGTAGCACTGCTTTCTTTCAGCAGGTTATAGTTTAGCTGATAGATGTTATTAATGGCACCCACGTAAATTCGGCCGGTTTGAGGGTCCTGAACAACATTATTGATGACGGTATCAGACAAGAAATAATCTTGAGTATCATCACAGCAAGATGAGCCAAAACACAGCAGCAGGGACAACGCTGCCAGGGCCCTCCACGCCATTTCTTGAAGAGAGAAAAGAAAACAATATATAATGTACGAGGCCAGCGACCAAGTTACACAGCCTGTGCAAAAGTCCTCACCAAATCACTAGTGTGTCTGGATATCTTGGTTTAATAAAATACATAGCCTACAATTCGTACATGAAATGACATAAACAAACCTTTCCTATGATGAACAAATTTTTAATTTGTTCTGCATAACATTTTTTTTTACATGTAATTAATCAGTATTATTATAATCAATAATATATTATTAATCAATAATAATATGACAAAAATGACAAAAATCCCATTTTAAATCAAATAAAATGATATTAATTATTGGCTTACCTAGTAATTAGTGTCATCCAGAATTGTACTCTTGATGCCTTTCTAATTCACAAATTGATGACAGTAGTCTGTCAGCAAAGTTCCTAAATGCTGTTACTCACAGAAAACATCTTGTCCAAATACAACATGACAAAACCACATGTATCGCTTTGACTGCATCATAACTCAATTTTTAGAGCACAACCCATCCACACACTCCAACGCCGCGCTGGTTATCTCTATTCCTGTCTCTCTCTGTATTTGTCTGCCGCTAAAGAGATACTGATTAAAGTCAAGCTAAAAAAAAAAAAAAAAAAAAAAAAAAAAAAAAAAAAAAAGGTAGCTATACATGGGCATTATTATTTATTACATAATTGCCAGATTACATGATTCAAGCATGCCAAGCAGATCAATTAGCATGTATAAGCCAATAATAATAATATATTTTTTTAAAAAGCCCGAAAAAAAAGCAGCACTTACAAAACTCTAAAAAAGCAGAAGGCCCATCAGCCACTTCCTCTTCTTTTCTCTGCAGATGTGCTTTTGCACTTGACCTCATACTGACCCACATGAATCCAATTGACACTTTAGACTCAACTTTTCAACCATCTTCTCTTTCAGGGGTTACTTATTTATCAGAAGCCTCATCTAGTTGACACAATAATAATAATAAACACATTATTTTAGTTAAATCCTGCAATGAATTATGTTGCATCTTTCTGATGAATAAATTTTCAAACTTCCTCATGGGGATAATGGGATACAAATTTTAGATGTAGGCTACAGTATAGTCAAAGTTCAGTACTCTGATGAGTGTGACAGGGAGCGCTTGGCGTGATCGTGACAATAACAGCACGTTCGTTTTAGCTCTGAGACATGTCCTAAAGTTCAGTAGCAAATATGGCCAAGTCAGAAGTGTCCTCACAAAAGCTAGAAGTAGTCGTTTCATCAAAAAGCTACAACTACACAAACATTTCCAAGACACTAAAAGTTCCTGACACAGCTGGTAACATAATTCCTAAGTTTCAGGGGAATAAGACTTTTATAAATAAATATTTTTATAGTGTAAGAAGAACACTATAAAACCTTCATGTCCGAACACCATGCTTAATGCCACTCTTGACCCCGAAGAACATAGGACGATTTGAATATGCTAAAATCAATAGGCACGTGGAGTTCTGGAAGAATGTTTTAAGTAATAGAATTAAGTTTAAGAATAAATTAATAAAGAATAACTGTAGTGATAGATAAAGTCTCACCAAGAAACCACTCAGCTAAAAGAAAGCAGAATAGTCACTCACCTTTCTGAGAATCAACTAATGATGGCATATCAAACTCCAGTAAAGTTTGTTTGATATTGGACATTCATTTGACACTGGCTGAGCAAATTAAGGGACTGTCATAAAAGTGCATGACAATGATAAACAAAAACATTCAGATTTTAAAATAGCCTATGTGTAGCATAAAAAATATAGAATTGAATAGTGCGAGTGTGTAAAGTGCAAAAAATGTAAAACTTTTAATTTTTTTTTCACTAGAAACATAGTTATTATCATTTTATATTAACTTTATTCATATATTAATAAAGTTTCACTTTCACTTTATATTTATTACAGTTTTTCTTGATTGCTAACACACTATAACTGATTCATTTGGCCTAATTTTCCAAACCATTTAAACAGTTCTCAAAACAAAAACATTTCACCTGTTTGCACACACGTCCCAATTTGCCCAGTGTTTTCTGCAAAACTCTACAAATCTACAGCTCTACAGCTTTCCTTATGGTCGTTCCATGCACAAGAACATGCTCAACTATAATGCTTTATATTTCATCAGCAACAAATGACTCTTGACTTCATCCCCTTCATTTTTCTTTTCTCCTCCTATTCCTCTTTGTATCCCATTATTACCAGGATTCATTTTTCAAAACACATAATCACCTACTGTGCTCTTGTTCATATCATCCTGAGATTCTGATTGCTGTCATCAGTTTTGCTACTTAATGGGTAAATGTGTGCCATTTGTGTTCATTTTGTGATTCTTGAGGTAGTTATATTGCGTGTTTGTGTTTTCTAAATGAGAACATCATTAAACCTGTGCAAAATGATGCCGTTCTTGTTTTGCAGAAAACTGTATCTGCACCCCTGTATTTATGCTCTATACTGTAAGAAACATTGACCAGCAAAAGGATTCCTGATTCACACAAGGAGGTTTTTGTAACAGTGTTTTGAACTGATCTCACTAGTGTTCTCTAGGCAGTGAAGTAGTGTATGTATTTGTCAGGTTTGTGTGTCATCTGAGGCCAAAAAGAGAATGTGTTTTTGACTAAATTGTTTTACTTTGACCTGGAAGTTTGAAGTTTGCACAAGTTGGTGTGTAGTTTTGAGATTGTGTTTATAGTTGTGAGAAAATGGTGAATTCTTTCATGAATTGTGTGTTAGCAATCGAGAAAAACTGTAATTGTATAATTTTATATTAACTCGTAGAAATGTTTTGTTATAGCTCCTGCATTCACACAACCCTGTCCCATCTAAAATTACTTGGATTTTGGAAATATGACATTTTGATGACTTTTTAATGACTGAGTATATTGCTGAAAAAGGTCCACTGAAAGCAAACTGTCCCGCCCAAGAACATGCGCACCTCAAAGCACACACAAGAAGAGAGCTGAAAAGGGGCTCAAAGGGGAATGTACCTTGATCCAAGAACACACAGCCTGAAATTTCTACCGAAGAGAAGCTTGCTAGTTGAGCATCCCTCTTTAGTCGTAAAGTGGTGATGATAAAAGCAGTGGCAGAAAGATACTGGCTTACTTTGCAGTCTGCCAGCAAGCTTGCTTTGAAGGACACCTTCAGGCCAACCATTAATAAAATCAATGTCCTGTTCTTGCTGGGAACTTCACTTAATAAAAGTGTCCATATGCTATATAACTTTACATCTATATAACAATATGTATAGTTAGAGATATAGACACTTTTGAGACACTCCCTAACTTGGATTGCTCTTATTGGATCGGTATTTTCACATTATAAAAATTCTTAAATAAGTCTAAATCACCATCAAATTGGATAAGTATAACTTAATAATAACTTAATAACTATAATTTTTGCTGTTGTTATTATTACTTTTTACTTTATTATTATTGCTTATTTTGCCTTTGTTCATAACATGAAATATATTGTTTGCAAATTAAATGTACTTTGAATATCAAACCACTAGGTGACAGCATGTTGTCATTTTAAAATGTCACCAATGCTATTATCAAAGTACCACAGAGATCCATAACCATTCATGTCATTCTGTGAGACTTTAAACAGAAATCTTATGAACAATAAACTACTTTACCAATCCAAGCCAACTAAATACTGGCTGTTATCAAGTCTAATAGCAAGCCAAACCGTGTGGCATATAGAGACATGAAGCACTTGAGCTGCCAACATTTAGGCTTGTGTTAGCATAGGTTCACTTTGGTGAATAAGTTGTTGGTTTCAAGTATCTAGAATCTATAAACAAACAAACAAACAAACTTCTAGATACTGTGTCTCGCTTTTTTTTCTTTCCCTGACTTTTTCCATTGAGCTGTCTCACATGTCCTATAGTGTGCACATTTATCACATGAAACAAATTTACAATGTCCAAAAGGTGCTAAATGAGGAAAATGCTATTATTTAGCACCCATATGCTAACATGTACAGTGGAGGAAAGTAAGATCAGTGTTAGCAAAGATGCAAGTGCAAGTGTTTAATTGTGGTTTGAATTTTGCAGTCTGGGTCTGTTTCTTGTATAGGGCTGTTTATGTGAAAGCACCTTACGGTTATATCGTGACAGTTTACACAGAGAAACAGAGAGTGAGGGAGACAGTTTGTTTATTTAATAGAGTTTCATGTTTCCACTCTTTCACTTGTTAATTTCTCAGCTTCCCCCTTCATCTGTCTCTCTGTATTTCTGCTGATTATTGACTTTACAAACACCCATAATGCTTGAGATGTGTAAAAGACTTCCTGTCCTTTGCTAACCACCTCAATGAACCCAGCATTATGAGCCAAGTGACAACACTGGGCTAACACAAGTGCTACATGAGAGCTCTCTTTAATTTCACAAACAACTCAGGGGTTATAACACAGGGAAAGACATCGTCATTTTCTATTTGTTTACTGAAGACTTAAAAGATAAAACTTAATTTCCTACTGTGGATGACCTGTAATAAACGTCTCCCAGTGTTCCAGCATTTTCTTTGAATTAACATTAGCACTGTGGTTATGAATCTTCGCCTGCAGCTAAGCTTCTCTTTTAGAAACAAATTCATAAAATGTTCTTTGTAAAATCCATTTTAAGCAGGTAACTTGGAACATGGAAGCTGGTTTCTAGCTGGTTTAAACTCATCATTAGATAGTTCAAGAAAGTTATTAGTTGTTTAAAACTTAATTAGCCGGTCCAACCTGGTCATTAGCTGCCTCAACCTGGTAATTAAAGGTTTTGAGCTGGTATTTGCTGGTTCAAGTTGATAATATAGCTGGGTCAAGCTAGTCATTAGCTGTTTCAATCTATGCTGGTACTTAGCTTGTCCGAGCTGGACATTAACTGGTTCAGGCTGGCCATAAACTTGTTCATGCTTACAATTAGCTGTTGAAGCTTGTCATTAGCCAAACGTTATGTGATTGGCTTATGGGTACACCAATGATTTTAAACTTCAGACAAGTCAATCATGCCCTTCCAGACTTTGTCTATGAAGCAAAGTGAAGTTGCAGAGTTTGGTATTACCAGGCTACAAAAACAGTGTCTGGCTCAAACAGAATTTTTTCAGCAGAGTTCTAAAATACATGTCAGTGCAGTACAATTATAATAGAAGATCTACTACTCGCTCTTACAACATGGATGACATATTGCAGTCACAAAATATTTTGTATATTTTTTTGATTACTGTAACAGTCACAGATCCAAAGGGAAAAGAGGAATAACAAAACAGGATTGGATAACCTTAATTACTCCAGTGTCAGTTGATGACGCACACCACATGCATACGTGTGGAAACCGCCGATTCTCAGCTTAGTTATGGGAAACTGAAACTTTCTCAAAGAGGTTGTGTTTGACCCTCTGGCCTCTAGAATCCTTCAGCTTCAAGTGCATCCCTCTGTCCCCAGCCACAGCACCTCGTCCCAGGCTCTGGGTGTCACCACAGGGCCTTTGATGGCTCACACATGGGCTGCTTCCTGTACTACTTCCTGTTGTTAATGGGGGAGAGGCTGGGTCGGGGCTGCCCCCTTCTGGTCTCTAGGGAAACACAGGGGATGTGACTGTTTGCACACACACACTCACACACAGACAAATACAGTCCCGTAATCCCCATTCAACCCCAGCGCTTCCTCAACCTCGCACACACCCTTACTTCCCTCAGCCACATACACACATGCACCCTGCAGCAGTTCTCATCACACTTCAGCCTCCAAACCATCTGTGACCTTTGAGTTCCGTCCCTCTGGAGTGAAAGTCCTGCTTCCCATGAAGTCCCAGCATCAGTCAATCAGTGGCTTTGAAGATCATTAACATTTTGCACATGCCAACCAGGGTTTCCCCAATTAAGTAACAGATTAAAACAACTATAGATAGATAGATAGATAGATAGATAGATAGATAGATAGATAGATAGATAGATAGATAGATAGATAGATAGATAGATAGATAGATAGATAGATAGATGATGGATGGATGGATGGATGGATGGATGGATGGATAGATAGATAGATAGATAGATAGATAGATAGAGAGAGAGAGAGACAGACATAGATAAACAGATATACAATTTTTAGTATAGATAGATAGATAGATAGATAGATAGATAGATAGATAGATAGATAGATAGATAGATAGATAGATAGATAGATAGATAGATAGATAGATAGATAGATGAACATATGGAGATGGATAGATAGATAGATAGATAGATAGATAGATAGATAGATAGATAGATAGATAGATAGATAGATAGATAGATAGATAGATAGATAGATAGATAGATAGATAGATAGATAGATGGATGGATAGATAGACAAACAGATGGACAGAGAGACAGACATAGATAGATAAACAGATATACAATTTTTAGTAAAACTACAATCGTGAACAAAATGAAACTACAACTCCCATGAAACTATTTCTGGCTGAAGGACAGAGACAGCATGAACTGACAGGGTTAATATTCTGTATGGGTCATGAAAAGAAAAGGACATGCAGTAAACTAAGAGTAAAAGGTTTTTTTATTTTATTTTTTTTAAATTGCCTCTGGGTCTTGTGCCTATAGCCTACATACGAAATCTACACACACCCTGCTGAATGAAATTATTATGCATGACTTCCAATTCTTTATGCGGCGTAGTGTACCGCACATCCCACATTCTCTCTTGCTTTTAGCTATCCAGCCGCCAGTAAATCCTCTTTATTTTACTGAGTAATATTAGGCACCTGTCTGTGAATCTTCAGTATGATCCAGTTATTCTTGATGTGACCTACATCAGGAGCAGCACGCTCGCGCTCGGGCATCCCTCTTTTATATCTGACGCCATAGCAACGCTACGCCGAAGCAGTGATGCGCGCTTTCTTCAATACCGCAAGGACAAGGAGATACAACACCATCGCGTTCACTGTCTAATGTCGGAGCGTATTTACTGCGAGTATCGATGACAAAACCTACAACCGGAGACAGCTAGGTGAGTGTGTCCGCAGTCTTGGCGCATTATATCTTAAATTAATTCATTCAAATCCCAGAGGTTGATTCTGAATGACGGTCACTGCCATATATTATTTACAATGGCCTTTTATGAAAGTCTTGATATTATGGTGCATTTAATTACATTTTACGCGCGGTTGTAAAGCTGAATGACATGGTTCAATGTGCTCATGTAGAGGTATGTCACTTATAAATTATCAGAACTAGGTTAAATCGAGGTTTCATTGTGTTTCTTTGTCAGGTAAGATTGAAGCAAAAACCATGTGACTTGGTGTACCGATTACAGTATTACAAATACAGTATTTACGAGTTGATAAATTATAAGCAAAATTAAATGCAACTGTGTTTATAGTCATTTCAACAAGAACAATTTTGTAATTGTAACAAATACCTTTAAATTAAGTGACTCTAGAAATATTAAGATGTAGCCTATAACCTTAAAGTTACAGTATGGTAATAGTTCCTATTGTTTATGTTTTGACTGTTCATTGTTATGTAGGCTGTCTCTGTCTTTTTTAAATAATTTAAATGGAAAATTAAATGCAAAATGCACTTTAAACACAAACACTCTTCTGTGGCAAAATAATAATAATAAATAAATAAAAATCAGACAGTTAAGTCCCACACAGATCTCAAAACCTCATGTACTAAACATGACAAGGGTAACAATCAACTAAAACATTATTTTAATAGAGCAATAAACACATCTTGACATCCACAAGATAATAATCTACAAAACATGATGACAAAATTAAGAACAAAAATGTAAATCAAACTGGCAAACTAGTAAAAATGTTGCCACAATCGTTTATGCCTCAGTGCATGCTGGGAAAACAGAAATGGTAAATGGTACCTTTGCCGGAAACTGGATGAGCTAAAGGTGCACTTAGACAGGATGTGCTTGTAAACTGTTTCTTAACATCATGTTGAACTCACTCAATCATTTCTGAATAATTGTATGCAGAAATTAAGCAGAATGGTACAAAATAATACTAATAAAATAAATATTTTTTTAAATTGTCAAAAAAAACAAGATTGATTACATTACTGATATTTAAAATAAATTACATTATGAAATCTACACAGAAACATACACATTTTAAGTACATATTGAACATAAAATGACAAGTATTTGTTATTTTAATTAATTTTTTATCATTTACATAACCAATTTTCTTAACTTTTTAGTCAATTACTAATTGAAACATTGCTATCTTATTCAACGCTGTGTTTCCTAATTTCTCTCTGCTTACCTAGACAGCTTGTTTGGGCATCACACACACCCATGACAGCCAAAAATGCTGTGTAGGCAGGCAGCTCACAAGATTTTGAGATGCAGCCACAGTGTCATAGTCGATCTCTATTTTCTCAGGAGGGTCCGTACATTCATGCCAACATTCCTGTTCAAGTTTGGAAATACGATCCAAGAGCTAGAGTGAGAAAGAGAGACCATGAGCAGCTGATATACTGCAGCTAAAAATAATATTCCCTGTGAATTACTCTCTCTAACACCAGCAACGGGCATGAAAAGCTACTAAAGCAGAGCAATTATTTTGGTAAGTTACTTATTTAATAATTATATATGACTGTCACTGTGTGTTTTACCATTCTATTTACTATATTCATGCTATATGAAGCTCATAAGTAGAGGAAAGACAACTTCTGGCTGTCAGTGAGCATGTCAGAGTGGGTGGTATCCTATAATAATAAGTGTTTTACACTATGGTATTGAGAATGAATGAGGAGACTATTGTACTGTAGTCTATTTAATGCATTTGTCATGGACTTTACTTTGTAATTCACTTCATTTCACATCAACCAAGATGCAGCAATTTGTTCTTTGGATTCTGTAGCACAGTTTTTGTTAATAACATCAATAAGACCTTGAGTTTAAGTCCTGTAGTATCTTGAAGTTGCACTAAGTACATTTAATAAATTCTGACAAGAAGACTCAAGTCATATCAGTAGCCTAATATAAGCTGTTTTGTTTTACATGGAGGGTTGTGACATGTTGTGATCATGTGACCAGCCAAACACTATTTACTTTACTGGTAGTCCTTTTTATGGGACACTTTGGTTGCGGAATAAATTATATGCTAATAATATAAGCATTTGTAACTAAAAACTTTTCTTTACTTTTCATAGGTTTTTGCAAAATGTAAATGCAAAATGTTTTTCTGCAAATATAGTAATTATTATACGTGATATCATGATGATATAACCAGGGTTATTATAGTTAACTAAAATTAAAACAATTAATTTTTGTTACTTGAATTGCAATAAAAATATATAAAAACATATTTTATTTCAGCTTTCTAAAGCAAAATCTCTCATTTTCATTTAGTTTATCATGATACTAAAATAACTAAAATAATAATAACTAAAACTGAAATAAAAATGAGCAAAATAAATGAAATAACTATATAGACCCATTTTGAAAACAACTGATACAAATTCCAAAAACACACAACAAAATTGCTAAAACTTTAACTAAAATGAAAATGAAACCAGAAAATATAAAAAAAGAAGGTAATTCAAACTATTAATATAATAACAGTTATACTAAAATATCCATGGGTATAACCATAATACAGAAATTTTCATGTAACTTAAATATTTGTCAAAAAATTTATACATTTTATAATGTACAAAACACTGTAAAACACACACTTTGATGGGTCACCTGAGGATACACAGCATGCAAGCTTCAATCAACCAGTATATTCAATCAGTATATTCTACCCAAGCAAATACTATTGTCTGTTGTGATGTTGTATAATGCAGCTATCCTGTATGAGAAATTAAAACTTTGCTGGTAAATGAATTGGCTGAGAGGTACAGGCAGTGTCCCTAGAGAGGGTTTGTTAATCTCTTTGCTCTTACACTGATTATCAGCAGAGGATCAATGTTGTCAAATACTTTGCCGGACCTCTTAGTCAATAATGATTACAGGATTACTGCTTTCAGTGCTGTCAGTTTGGACTCAAAGCTGGCAGTTTAAGTGTAAAAGAACACTTGATTTTGCATTAAATACATAATTTTTTAGATTATAGTTATAATACTGTACTGAATGCTATATATTCAAATCTAACATACATACATTTTTTTAATCATGCCCAGGCTCCTTTAGCCCAGTCGGGTGACATGGCCTTGTCTTTCTGTGGGAACGACAGAGGTAGTAATGCCTACAGTGTGGACAATGGAGTCCTGGACAATGGCTGCTTCGTGGACGCCCTCAACCTCGTCCCTCATGTATTTCTTCTCTTCATCACCTTCCCCATTCTGTTCATTGGTATGAATGCCCTTGTCTTTTTTCCCTCTTAAACAACCATTCACGTTCTGCAGTTGGTTACATGGTTGTGTTCCATTCAGAATTGAATACGGATTGCCTTTTAATTAAGAATTCTAGTGTTTTATTTTATTTTATTTGATGATATGATATATTGTTTATAAATTTTATTTTATGTCTTTAATGATATGATAGATTTTTATTTTATTATATTTTATATTTTATTTTATTTAAATGACAGAAAAAAATCAATATTCACTGTAATGTTTCATAATTCGTTATATTATATATTGAGAATTCTTGTTTTATTTTTTTATTTTAATTTAACTTATATTATTAATTAATACATTTATTTATTTGAATGCCTGTTATGTGATATGTGAATTTCATTGGATTACAGCTCAGTAAATTCTACTTCTTGTCATTCCAATTCAACTTTCTGTGACATGTAGCCAATTTTCAAGGAAGCCATTTCTTAAGTGGTTTATGGCATACATCATGTTTGGGTTACGGCATATATTATGCCTTGAAAAGCTGAGTGGCCTAGACACTGTATCAGAACTAAATGGGCCAATTCATTATCTGTATTGGCTCCCCAAAGAGCCTTTACTCATATTGTTCTCAAAAAATCCTTTACTCTGACGCCACAATGGTGTCAGTACCATCCCTCATTCAGTCTCATTATGAAAAAATGTTTCCCATAGCAGAATTACTACACTATTAGCCAAAGAAAGCAAAACAACAAAAAATCGAGACAGTCAGGGACAGATACAGTATGCTGATTAACAAAGTAAATGTTAACTGTACATTATATTAGACACACAAGGGAATAATATAATTACACGTATGTGTGTTTGTGTCCAGGTTGGGGTAGCCAGAGCTCAAAGGTGCAGATCCATCATAACACCTGGCTGCACTTTCCTGGCCACAACCTGCGCTGGATCCTCACCTTCACACTGCTTTTTGTGCATGTGTGCGAGATCGCCGAGGGAATCGTCTCCAATACGTGGGTTTCGACAACCATTCAAAATATTTGAGTGTTTATGACCATTATGCATTTATGTTTCTTTGTGTATGAATGGATCATTGTAGGCAGATGGAGTCCAATCACTTGCACCTCTTCATGCCAGCACTGATGGGCTTCATAGCGGCCACAACATCAGTCGTATATTATCACAATATAGAAACCGCCAATTTCCCCAAACTGCTGCTGGGTAAGTCAATGTCCATTTCATTATGCAAATGTGATGCTGGCTGTTAATAATAAAAGGTATTTTGAGTGTTGCTGATTCATCTCCTACATTATATAATGGTTAGTATTGGTCCTCTAATTTACATAAAACACTTTCAGTCTGGGTGTTGCTTGCATGGCAACATGGTTGATTCATATTTTAGTTAGTTTCTGTCTTTGTAATTCTGTATGAGAAAGATAACTAACCTCAGAAATACTCTTTCACAGCCTTATTTATTTATTGGATTCTGGCTTTCATCACCAAGATGATAAAGTTATGGAAGTTCGCAGAGGCGAGCTTGGGGGTGAAACATCTCCGTTTCTGTATCACAGCTTTGCTAGTGGTGCTGTATGGCCTGCTCATGGCTGTCGAGATCAACGTTATCAGAGTCAGGGTGAGTTGAACTAGGGTCATGTGGCAAAAGTTGTTGTTTTTTTTTCTTCATTATTTTTTATTTATGCCTCTAATTTGGACCACTAATGTAATATTTATTTTATTTTATTTTATTGTATCCATTAATTGTAGACGGTTTTATAATACTAACAAGTCACTAACCTGCTGAAAAAAAACAGCTTGAACTGGGAGGGATTTCCATTGTGGTTCAGGTTGGTCGGTGCTGGTTTTGATGCTGGATTAGCTGATAGACATACAGCCATGATTTTCACCATCAAAACTGCTTGCACTTTCTGGTTGCCCAAGGTAGTCAGGCTGTTTAACTAGTTAAAGTGAACACAAAATCAAAATCCAGCATCCAAAACACAACGTGCTAGTCTGTTCAGTAGGGTAATTACATTCTACTAACAAACCATATGACCTGTATCTTTTATTTTTCTCTTACCTGCAGAAGTACGTGTTCTTTGCAAACCCCCAGAGGGTGAAGCCCCCAGAAGACTTGCAAGACTTGGGAGTGCGATTTCTCCAGCCCTTCGTCAACCTCCTCTCCAAGGCGACATATTGGTGGATGAACCCGCTCATCATTGGAGCCCACAAGAGACCCATTGAGCTGAAGAAGATTGGAAAACTGCCAATCGCGATGAGGGCCTTGACTAACTATATGCGTCTTAAAGACTCCTATGAAGAACAGAGGGTATGTGCAGATGGTCAAAGGTTTAAGAGCATATATTATAATATAAAGGAACAACATTTTCATATCTGATAACATATTGTAATAATGAGAAGTGTCAGTTGACCAGTGTCTCTTTGCTTGTATAACTCTGACAGCAGAAAACAGAGGACCCAGAGAAATCCCCATCCATCTGGAAGTCCATGTACCGGGCATTTGGGGGGTCAATACTCCTCAGCAGCACTTTCCGGTACATGGCGGACTTGCTGGGCTTTGCCGGACCACTCTGCATCTCTGGGATTGTGGAACACCTGCATAATTCAACAGAGATTGACAGGACAAACAAGGTGTGTGTTTCATCTCATTTTAGAGTGTTGAATATGGTTGTCTTGTGTGTGTCGCCATCTTTGATAGTCTGTAAATATAGTTACAGACGCTATTCATGGTATTGTGAGAATAGAAAACATTGCAAAATATGATTTTCTTACTCGGTATAATTCTTGTTTTCCAGTTAGAAAATGTCATTATTCTAAGATACATTTCAAGGTACATTTACTTGAGAAGCAAAATGACAGAAGATATCAGATTTACTAAAAAGGGGAAATTAGCATTAGAGCGCAATTTCGTAAAAGCACCGATGGGAGGGGAAAATTCTGCAGGTGATTTACTAACAATGAGCACATTAAAGAATACAGACGCAGCCAGATAATTTCCATAATGACCAGCGCAATCTACCAAGAGCGGCGCAAATTACCATCTGCTTTAAGACATGCTTTTTTGGGCATTAAGTAATGGCGCAAATACCAGTCATTTGACAAGCGCAAACATTTGTAAATCGCGTTGCGTGATTAATTTTAATACTCTCTTCCCATAAATTTTGCGTCTGAAAGTAAAACTCCTACAACTGCATATTCAATAAGGTCAGGCCCAAAAATAATTCTTCACTGCGTGTCTTTAGTAAATCCTGACAGTACTATTTGAACGCCAAATGACGGTTTGCGCTGGCGCAAGTAAATCTGGCCACAAGTCTTGCTTTTTTTTTTTAAAAGTGAGTTTTTGCTTAATATTTTGTCCTGTTTTAAGAAAGAAAAAAAAACAAGAATCAATACCTTAAGTAATTTTTAAGTAATTCTTGATTTACGAATGTTTAGGTATTTGTACTGGAAAACAAGATTGGCAGGCATGATTTTGGTTATTCGTTCAATTGAATAGGACAATTCAAGGATACAAACAACTGTCAATCCCAAACGCATACCAGAGAGATGGCAAAACAGGGAAATGGAGGAATTAAGGAAACTACACAGCTTATGTAATGGAAATATATCACTGTCTCACAGCACTTTGATATTATCTCATTTACTTTGGAACTCATTCATAATGTGCCTTGTTAAATAATTTAGGATGTTGATTAGGATATTGAAATAGCTGTCAATTAAATGATTTGCTGCAGACATTGGTCTGCTGGTTATGCTACTAATTACATTATATTTCATTTTCCTGGGTGCAACGTGACGGTATGTTGTAGAGAATGATCTACTGTCTGATATCTGCTGTTTTGCCTTGCTATTTATCACTTCCTGTGTGATGATGTCACAGAGGCGTCAATGCTATTTAATGACAGGACTGTTTGTCATTGCCTCAAGATGACAGCAATTATTAGATTTCATGAAGTGTTTTCCCTGCTCAGATGACCATGATGTCATATGTGTTTGAAAAAACACTCATGAGGTTTAGATAAGGATGGATTCAGTGTGGAAAACTCAGGATGTGATAAAACCTCAGCTGACTGAATGAATGATGTCATTGCATTTATCTTGTCATAGTGTCTATGAGAACATGTCTGCAACCAAGTGTTAGCAAATACCTTTAGTTTGAATTTTGAACCATATGTATTATGTTAAAAAAATAATAATAATACTTATTTAGTGAGGATGCGTTAAATTCATCAAAAATTATTACTGAAATAAATTCCATTATTGTGAACTTGGGGGACTGAAGACTGGAGTAACAGCTGCTGAAAATTCAGCTTCGTCATCACAGGAATAAATTACACATTTAAACTGTAATTATATTTCACAATGTTACAGTATTTTACTGTATTTTTAATCAAATAAATACAGCCCTGTTAAGCATAAGAAAACTAAAAACTAAAAAAATGTCCAATCCCTAACCTTTGAACGGCAGTGTGTATGTTATTTATTTTATAGTGTATTATATTTAAAATAATTTATCATTTTTAAGTGTGGCTTCAATCCAAATACATTTTGAGGTCACTGTATAAATGCGTGTGACAAAATGAAGCCAGAACATACGTACATGTGACATGGAAAATTCCCCACTCAAATCGCACTACCTCTCACTCACACATTGCTGCCAGCAACACTCTGTTTAAGTGGCTCCTTCTTTTTATTTTAGTGTGTGTATGCTTGTGTATGACATCAGTGAGGGCTGAAATGCCGAAGTGTTTTTACGTGTGTTCATACTCTGTTTATGTCCTGTCAGACAGCAAACATGACTTTCGGGGTGTACTTCATGTCTTCCACTGAGCTGCTGCAGAATACGTCTGTTCTGGCGGTTCTGCTGTTCCTGGCACTCGTGCTGCAGCGAACATTCCTGCAGGCCTCCTACTACGTCACAATAGAAACTGGCATTAACCTGCGTGGGGCGCTGCTTGTAAGTTTCAGAGAGTTTACTGGAAGTCAAACATGAATTGAATTATCAGACAAATTTATATTTCATCAGTCTGCACTACACACTTCAAGTTGTATTGTATAATACAAAATATTATATTAGACAAATACTTAACTTAGTTGGTTAAGTGAAGTTGCTGTATTCGATTCTGTTCTATTCTGTTCTATTATATTCTATTCTGCTTTGTCTTGTTTGATTCTATACTACTGTACTTTGTCCCATTATTCTTTTCTACTCTACTTTTCTCCCATATTCTGTCTGTTTTATTATTTCTACTCTGTTCTATTGAATTCTGTTCAATTTATTCTATTCTATTGTTCATTTCAATTATGTTTCTAATTATGTAAATTTACTTTATTGTGGTCTGTTCAGTTATCATCTGCTTTGTCCTATTCTATTCTATTCTATTCTATTCTACTGTTCTTTTTTTACTCTTTTGTCCCATTCTATTTGGTCTGTTTTATTCTTTCTACTCAGTTCTATTCAATTCTGTGCAATTCAGTTATGCTTTGTTCTGTTTGGGTCAGTGTTTTGTTATTATCTGTTTCTATTCTATTCTATTCTATTCTATTCTGTTCTGTTCTGTTCTGATATGTTATGTTCTGTTCTTTTAACCTGATACTAAAAGTTTCAAATATTTTTGTTAATTGAAATGAAGCTGAAAAAAGTCTAAATATTAGCAGAAAAACATTAAATTAAATGATAAAATTAAATTTAAATTAAACCAAATATTAAATAAAGCAAAATATAAATATTTAATCAAAACAAAAAGTAATAAAATTGTCGGAAATATTATGTTATATAAATATCACCACAATAACACCGATGACTTATATTCTATTAAGTCTGTTCTGTAATCTGATGTCAAATTCCATTGTTTTCTAGTTTAGTCTAGTCTTCTTTTCTGCTGTATACAAGACCTAAAATCAAAGTTAGCATTAAAGATTTTTTTTTGTTATTTTGTTAGTTCTCATCCTAGTTTTTTGTTGGTTCTCATCCTTTAGGCAATGATCTACAATAAAATTCTGCGTCTCTCCACTTCAAACATGTCCATGGGAGAGATGACTCTCGGCCAGATCAACAATCTCGTTGCCATAGAAACCAATCAGCTCATGTGGTTTCTTTTCTTATGCCCCAACCTGTGGGCCATGCCAGTTCAGGTATATCATAGCAAAAACACTCCTGCATTTGTGAAAACACTAAATAATTTGTGTTTTCCCTAAGCAAAACAACTTATTTCTGTTCATAGATTATTATGGGAGTGATCCTGCTGTATTATTTGTTGGGTGACAGCGCGTTGATAGGGGCCGGCGTCATTTTGCTGCTGGCCCCAGTTCAGTACCTCATCGCTACCAAGTTGGCAGACACACAGAAGAGCACACTGGTGAGCTTTACTTACACCTTTGTGCATGTGCATGTTGTCAACACACCGACAAGTTCATGTTTGTGACCTGTAAATATTTTCTCAGGACTACTCAACAGACCGTCTTAAAAAGACTACAGAGATCCTAAAAGGAATAAAGCTGCTGAAGCTCTATGCATGGGAGAACATCTTCTGTGACCGTGTAGAAGAAACCAGAGAAAAAGAGCTGACCAGTCTCAAGACTTTTGCTCTCTACACTTCAATGTCCAGTATGAGAGACTCCTCCCTCCATCATTTGCCCCACCCACATACATAAACCCCTCCCCTTACAATTGCTCCGCCCCCAATACATATTCTCATTTGTTAAACTTTTTGTTAAGCTAATAGTTTATGTTTTTGCATCTTTTTGAAAATAACTGCTGGATCTTTTTATCTCCACAGTATTTATGAATGCTGCCATCCCCATTGCTGCAGTTTTGGCGGTAAGAGATGCATCATGAGCGCTTTAATTAGCTGTCTTTTATCCACCATGTAGACCATAGTACTCTTCTTGTTCTTGTAGACCTTTGTCACACATGCCTATATTGAAGAGGAAAGGCTCAGTCCATCCAAGGCATTTGCCTCTTTGGCTCTATTCCACATCCTGGTCACTCCACTCTTCCTGTTATCCACAGTGGTCAGGTTTGCTGTCAAGGCCCTTGTCAGGTATGTCGCTTAACCAAACAAGTAATCAGATCCAACATTACTTCATAAAATTGGCTTTCCTGGAATGATCTGATCATCTAGTTGATGTCTGCAGTGTACAGAAGCTCAGCGAGTTCCTGCAAAGTGATGAGATTGGAGACGACAGCTGGAGAAATGGAGAAATGTCCATGTCTCTAGAGGTTGGCAAGAAATACAAATACCATGGGGATGTGAGTGCTCACACACGAATTTGCACCTTTAATGTGTGGTCACATTTACAGTCACTTGGTGAATTTTCGTGGGCGAATTTAATCCAGTCATTTCAACAGGAATTGACAAAATTGGGAATTTTGCGTGAAGGTGAAAGGTTTCCATGCAGATTTTGCAACAGGTTCAAGTTGGTTATGCGAATTTGCTGTGTTGACCAACAGAAAGCTGCTTGGTTTGAAGGCGACTTGCTTTATTGCTACAATATTGACAATGGACCTATTATGCCCACAAAATTTTACTATGTGACTGCACCTTAAGACCTTTCTCAATACTATTCCAAGCCTTAACATTCAGCAGAGCCGTTTTCAGCGGAACTGTTGCTGATATACTCAATTTGGGTGATGCCATGTGATCATCTCATTTTTATATTCTTTAGTTTTTTTTGAAAAGCATTCCGTAATATATTTGGCATCGAAGCAGATTTTATGAAGTTTAAAAATGGATGGAATGTTCTTGGATCCGTTTTAGGGGCGAAATATTATATGTTGTTTAACTGGGACTTTTCTTGCGCTTTAACTAAACAAGAGAAACAAATTAATTTTATTAACAAATTAAAGTTTATATATTATCTCACTGGAAATTTAGTTTTGTTGTTTTTTTTGTTTGTTTTTTTAAATACCAAACACTGAGAACATATTAAATAAGTGGCCATTAATTTAATTTACAAGTTTTTACTTTTTTTTTTTTTAAATATGAGGGCTGTATGCCCATGCGAAACTGTAGAAGGGTTTTGATTTTTTTTTTTTAGCAGGTTGCTAACTTTTTTTTGTGGGAATTTTTGACATTTAACTACATAATTTAAACAGTTATATTTAGCAACTCAAGTCGATTGCGGCATTAAATATTTTCAAATCTCTTATATTTGTGTCTGTGAAGTGTCTTCGGGATTCTAATTGAGATAAACTTGACGTCATAACACTCTACATGACCTCCAATAACAGCAAACATGAGACTCCACACATGGGCGTAGCTTGACGTTTGAGCTTGGGGGGGCCAAACCAAACCAGTTGATTTGGTCAGTCAAACTTTTAAATACATTTTAGCATTTCTGTAGTATATGTACAAAGTCACAATCTGTGTACCATTAAAAGCGGTTTTACTATGATTAGAGTAGCATGGTAACCATGGCAACCAGATACATTACACGCAAATTACTTGTAAAGGCTGCGCTGTCTATTTCTGCTGCGCTAGCAATAAACGTGTTAAATAGAATGCACCATAAACATATTTGCCAACAGAATCGCAAAGTAGATTTTCAGCAAATCAATGAGTGAATTACTTTAAAACAGATATCTGTTGGACATTATTCAAGTTAAACGCGCAGGCACACAAACACATTTAGTAATGTTAAATCTTACTGGAAATGGCCGATTAAGCAGTTTATATTCTGAAATATATTTCTAGGTTTTGTTCTGTGTGCATTAAATTACATTTTGATGTAAATGGTCCTTTTCCTGACATAAATGTAGAACACTGAGCTGCTAACGTAGCATCCTGTGGATCACCTTTATGAGGCTGTCCGGGTCTTCTAGCTCGTAAATAACAGTAAAATATATTAAAATAACTACATTATGTGCATATTTACTTTTGAGTTGAAAACATTATAAATTAGCTAACAAATATTTAGTCAAATCTCCCCCGCTATCTCCGCCTATGACTCCACACGGTCATGTCTCTTGAGACAACTATCCCACGTTTAGGGGGCAGAAATGGGAGCTGGTCATTCCTGAGCCAACATAGCTGAGATCTCATAAATGTGTTAAAGAGAAGCTCCTCTCTCTGGTCAAGCAGGGGCCCTCAGCTGTTCTCTGACAGAGGGACAAATATATGACAGGACTAGAAGTACACATCCCCAGAGAGGAGCAGAGCTGGAGCGAGAGAGTGAGGTTAAGGATGGAAATGTATACTGTGACAGGAAGAAGGGGGTTCCAGGAGAGGAAATAGTGTTAAGCGGGGAAAAACACTTGGCTTGATGCAAGCGGGAACTCATGATCCTTGTTTTAGAACCTGACAGCAGCTTTTGAGTGTCATGTGATGTTTGCTGATCCAAAATTCTGTCATTATGTTTTTAAAAACCCATGGCTGTTGTTTTTTTCCACTGGAACACAGAAGTAGAAATGTCAGCTGCTCCATCTTTTGGGGTCGTTTTGACATAGAAAACACAGTTTTATGCTTTCTTATTATTTATTTATTACATTTCTACTCCAACCCATCCTCAAGATATAATAATTTAAATGGCGGCTGTGATAAAATCTTATTTTTGAAGAAATTGGAAAAGATTCCAAGCAATTTTCAGGATTTTTTTTTTTTCTGGACAGAATTTGTCATGTAAGACATAAATAATAGGTTAAGTACAAATATTATTAAATACTCTAATATACTCTTTATTAAATTAATTTATATTACAGTGCATATTTAAAAATATATTTGCAATTTTAGAAATATGCTTTATTATAGTTTCTGCCAATGTACCACACCACATATTACATTATGAAATATTATACAAATATTAAATATTATAAAAATAAATAATAATTAATAATTCATTAATTACATTTCAGGGCATATATTTACAATTTTAGTGATTTTTATTATAGCTATATAAATTTCTGGCAATGTCACACCACATATTAATATTAAATTATTTAATGTTATACATATATTAAATATAAAAAGAGTGTAAAATATATAATTATTATTTATATAATTATTTATATCATAGTGCATATATTTAACAACATATTTACAATTTTAGTGTTAAAATCAGGTAATCTGTCACACCACATTAAAGCGTTAAAATTACATTTATTGTTTGAATATTAAAATAAAATTGACAATTTCAAAGTTGATACCTTGTTTTAGTAAAGATAAAACATGAAACTGTCTTTTTTTTCTTTGCTTTTAATCATGTTTATCCTCAAACTGCCCTTTTTGATTCAAAATGATATGCCATCATGTCACCAATATTGGAAGAATCTTTTCCACACAGTGGCAGATTGTAGTGATCTGGACTCCTAAAAGGACGATCAAAAACAGCATTTTTAGATGATTTATTTCTTTTAATTGTCTCTTAATCTCTCTTTTTGTCTTTATCATTTTAGACGAAGGCTATCAACAGGAAGGGCCGTTATCGTATGGATAACTACGAGCAGCCCATGCGCAGGCAGCTGCGGCCCACAGAGACCGAAGATGTCGCTGTACAGGTCAGACAGCAGAGACATTAATTCTCGCAAAGCACGTGCTAAAGTTCATTAAGACAACTCAGGATCTGCATGTTCTCATCCAGATGCCAGTAACCTTTAAGTCACGGCTAATAGGTTGTTTTACTCCTACTGTACTGGATGATGTGTTCGAAGCCCATTTCTTAACACACACAGATGTTTTTTTTCTTTTTCTTCTTCTTTTTTTTTTTTGAGCATGTTCATTCCTTTCTTAGCTTTTTTAAAACTCGCCATATGGGGTTTGTGATAGTTTCTCAGACATGGTGCTTTGGGTTGAGCTTCCCTCTGAGTGCAGTTTGGGATTCTCACGAGAAGAAAAACTGGGACTAAAAATCAGAAGGACATTAATTTGTGTGTTTATTTTTTTGGTTTCGCCTCTATCTCTCAGTCCCCCGAGGGTCCACTTCCTTTAGACTAGGGGTGGGAATTGTAAATAATTTCAAATGATTCTGATTAAGCTTAATGATTCACATTCCTCAATGATTCCATTAATGATTCTTTTTCTAACTTAAAAAAGGGTCCCACTTTATATTAAGTAGCCTACGTTTACATTTAAATTAATCATTTGGTACAGTGTACTTATTGTGTACATACATGTTTTCACATTGTACTTATATATTTAAAATACTTTTATGTAATTACATCCGTAATTAATTTCTGTAATTATATTTATAATTACACTGTTGACCCACCTAACCCACCTTTAAACCTACTCATACCTCCAACAGTCCTTAACTCATATCCCTTACTCGTATCCCACCTCAATAGTAGTTAAGGCCACCTAATATAAAGTGGGACCAAACAAAGAATGTACAGAGAATGGACTGAAAAGGTTCACTAACCTCACCTTAGTAACTGCACTCAAAACAAAATAAAATAAAAATAATCACATTTGAAAGCTGATTGTTGATGTTTATGCATGGTGTCTGTTAAGACAACTAAAAGTCTAAAAAGTTGTTCTGATGCATATATTGCATATTATATTATGAGGGAAGAATATCATTTATATATTAAATTTTATTTTTTTAAATGCAACCGGTTCTGGAAAACAAAAGTCTCTTATCTAATGAGTTTAGTGGCTGAACACATAAACACACACGTCCTCATGGGCTCTCCCACAGTGACATCCGCTCACTTTGTTATGAATATGGCCTAATCTACTCTGACATTTACACTCCTTCACTTCAGTCATTCTCAACCATTACTCCCATTTTACCCTCTCTCTCCCTGCTCTCTTGTTCTCACAGATGTTTTTGATTGTTCAGCGTTCTCCCTTTTCCCAGTATTCTGTTCTGGCCTACTGTACTGCTCTGATGGATGGGAGTATTATCATTATTGTAAATAAACATTTAGAAAATAGAATTCAGAACGCATCCGGAAGATGTAAGCGTGACAGAAGCAGCTTTTACGAGCAAAGATGAAAAGATCACATCACGTGCATTCTGCTCTGTGCTGGTTTGTTTCCATCATTCTAAACCCTATGGTTTTGGTTTGTATTGGTGAATGTGTCATTAAGGTGAATGATGGCTTCTTCACATGGGGAAGCAATTTGTCGACGCTGACGGACATCAACATCCGAATCCCTACAGGTACACAATGCTTGCTACAATCTACCGCTGACATTGAACATCAATAAAACCTGTCCGTAGGGGCAAAACCTGTTCATATAAAACTGTGATTAACCTTCACCTTGTTTCCCTCTTCAGGTCAGCTGACCATGATTGTGGGCCAAGTGGGTTGTGGGAAATCCTCCCTGTTATTGGCCATGCTGGGGGAGATGCAGACAATCAGTGGGAAAGTCTACTGGAGCAAGTGAGAATTTACACATTTACATAGTTACTGTCAAAACTATTGTGATGTTTATGAACATTAATGGAGCTTGTGATTTGTATTAAAACTCAAAGGGACCAAAACTCCCCCCTGTTGTCTCTTGACCCCTAAAGCAGTTGAATGTTAGCGTTAATGTAGCAGAAAACAGGGGAGTACATCTGCATGCCAGATCCATCAGATGCTAATCAAAGTCTTCATCTGTACAAACACACATGCACACAAATAGCCCACTGTCCAATGCATCCGCTATTATTATGATGTATGTACCACTGTGTGCATACACAGATGTGTGAGGGCTGTCTTACTCCTTGTGTGTGTGTGCGTGTGCGTGTGCGTGTGTATGTGTCTGACTCCATTCATTACTCTTTACACTGCTCTCTGATTTCTTCTGTCTTTTTCTCCCACATTCATTCTGTCGTCTGTGTTATCAGCACACAAGGGAAATGCTTTTCCTTCTGTGAATCTCTCCATCTCCCTGCTGGAGATGGCCTCTGATTAGCATTTTGAAACAAAGCCAAGCAGATCTACATTGTTTCTATAATCCATCGATTATAGAAAGACCAAGCCCTTAAAATGTATATACAGTGGCTCCAAAATAGTATTTACTTGAGTCACATTTAAAAATGTTGATTGCATTAGATAACTGAATACTAAACCGTCTAAATGATTTGTCATTTGTTGTCTTTTTTCAGCTAATTAATTTAATATGATATATAAATTGGTTTCTATTAATAAAAAGTTTGAAAACAATAGGCATTGTCATAATTATAGCAGAAATACCAGAGGAAGTATCTTAGTTGTTTAAATACTTAGTTTGTTGCCCTTGTTTTGTCCTCAAAAAAAAATATATATATATATATATATTTGAGCTGATTTACTTTATAGATGTGGTTTTCTTTAATATTTTATTATCTAATGCAATTCCATTCACACATTTTTAAATGTGCCGTAAAAAGTACTTTAAACTCTTTCTACTTTAAAATTTCACTTTTTTTCTAATTATTTGTGAAATTTATTTTAGCAGTTTCTAAGCGAAAATTGTTTCAAATTAAATCCTATATCAAATGTTTTCATTGTATTTTACAAAATGTTTTACATACAATGAAAGTGGGCCCAGTGTAGCTTTGGTCCCCATTGAATTTCATTGTATTGACAGAAACCACTGACTATCCAAATACTTTGCGGGGCAACTGTAATTAGTTCATATTTGCTTTCAGCTTGCATTAATAAGGAGGAAAACTAATTTTAGACCGTTTGTAATATTTAAATAAATTGTGTTTTGATACAAATACAGTCTCAGTTCAGGCATTAGCTAATGTCTTTGCGAACAGTGCAATGAATGTTGGTCTGCGTTTTCCAGTTTCTAAGGACAATGACATTACTCTCCAGCTAAAATATAATGCTTATACATTACTAAACTATTTTCTGGAGCACGGTTATATCTCAAATTATCACTCTTCACCTCACGAGGAGAGTATGTCAGTGTTCTTACAGAACGGCATGCATCCTGAAGCACTCACTAACTCTGGTCACGTGTGTGTGTGTGTGTGTGTGTGTGTGTGTTTCTCTGTGTCCTCTTCCTGAATGGTGTGCTCAATCAGGCTGCCTGATTATGAGATACTCTTCGATGGGAGCATAAGGTATTTCACCGGGGGTCTTCACATGCTTACATGCTACACAGCCACACAGTGACCTCTATAAACCAACACTGAGGATATGATGTAACATGTAGCGAATGGCCAAAAATGGATTTTTGTATATAATAATGGTTCCAGCAAGGTTATTCACTTTCTAACAGCTAACTAGAAGCTTTAAGAGATATTACTGTGCTGTTCTGGGCTATAATGTCTTCTAATGTACCTGACTTGCAGCGGGCACGATACAGGCCTGTCTCACGAAGAACAGAGGTACAACGTTTGCGAAACCTTTCAGCAGATGTGCCATCACCCCCACATGCATTCATTTACCAATACATTTATCTGGCTTTGATATAATGGGTGTTGTTGTTTGTTTTTGTGAGATGTGCAGTGCAAAGTGTGTGAAAATGCCGGGAGTCTTCACCTTTCTTGGACACACTGGGGTTTTCTTGTACAGATATTGATTTTGAACAATATTTAGTTTAGTTACAGCCAGATCCCTCCAATGGAAAGCAAAACGGATCTGTTTTGTCTAACAAGAGGAGGCTGTTCTCAATATCATGATGTTAATTTTTGGTTTTGTAGCCATTAAATCTGTGTGCGATTTCAGCGCCTCTAGTGGTTGTCGAGTGTAATTGCAAAAAAAATGAATGTTATCAAACAGGTTTGGGAACTCGTGCCATTGATTGGGCCAACAATGAGAGGGTCACATTTTTGCAGAATTTAACCTAGAAATGGCTTGCTTACATGAAAGGGCAGGAGAAAATGTCCTAAGACACACATCGGCTTCTCACAGTGAAGGGCTCCCTGCATTTCTTTAATCTGTAGCTTTAATCTAATTTTTAACAAGGTTTTTTTTCCCTTCATTTCATATCAGAGCCATTAGTGTTTGCTGTGATGGCAAGCTGAGTGTGTTTCCAGGTTGTCAATTGTTTCCTCCTTTCTCTGTTTCTCATCCTGTCGTGGCTCAGTAAAAACAGGTACTCTGTGGCTTATGCAACGCAGAAGTCGTGGCTGCTGAACGCCACTGTAGAGGAAAACATCACGTTTGGAAGTCCTTTCAATAAACAGAGGTGAGGTTAAAAAGATCTCCAACTGAACATATTTGTTAGTTATCTATTTTATTTGTCACAATTATATGTCATTTCCATCATCTGTCAACTCTAAGTCAACATGATGTCAAAATTGACCCTATTTACTTTCTTAAGGCATAATTCCTTAAAGGGTTAGTGTACACAAAAATGAAAATTCTGTCATTAATTACTCGTTCCAAACCCGTAAGACCTTCGTTCATCTTCAGAACACAAATCAAGATATTTTTTATGAAATCTGAGAGCTCTCTGCATAGACAGCAACGCAACTGCAATGTTCCCATTCCTAGAAACGTAGCAAGGATTTCAGTAAAACAGTCCATGTGACATCAGTGGCTCAACTTCAGCTACGAGAATACTTTTTGTGTGATCAATTCCCAATAGATAAAACAGGCCTATTCTTTTTTTTTTTTCTCATTGAATGTCCCTTTTTACTTGAAATATGTCATATTGAGGAAATAAAATTGGTTGTGACTGGAGATTGCATTGACTTTAAGGCCAAAAAGTGCTGTGAACTTATCATTGCGGATTGTAGCTTCAACACCACTTTGATTTTTAAATCAGTCAGCACTTACACTGACGTTTCCAAGTTTAGTTGGTCAAATTTTTTACAGCGTTCAAAGCTAGATCTCAACTATATGAAAACTCGCTGTGGAAACTCTGGGTCATGACTTCGTTGATTTTTGCTCCCTCGAGAGCTCATGTTCAAGATTTCTATCCTTATGTTTTTGAGGAAACATTCTTATGTTTTTGAACTCTGAATCTGTCGGACAGATACAAAGCAGTGATTGATGCCTGCTCACTTCAACCAGATATTGACCTCCTTCCTTTTGGAGACCAGACTGAAATTGGAGAACGGGTAAGACAGGACTGTGCACTGTGTCTGGGCTTGAGACCAGCTCTCTGACCTCAGCTGCTGTGATACTAATCAAATAAAGAGCTGTTATTGAGACTACCATGACTTTTACATTACTTCATCAGAATCAAAAGTGTTTAATTGGTGTTTGTAATTGTGTGTTGTAATCCTGCAGGGTATTAACCTCAGTGGTGGTCAGCGACAACGGATCTGTGTGGCCAGAGCTCTATATCAGAACACCAACATTGTTTTCCTGGTAAGAACCAACTTTTCCAATACAGATAACTTCATGATAGTTTCTTACCTCCACCCTCTACAAGTGAGATACCGGTATTATGAATGACCACAGTTTTAATTTGATTTTAGAGGTCTTCTCAGAGGAGATTTCTAAACTGACACATAATAGTACAGGGTACATTGTGGTAGTGATAGCAGAAAACAATGATGTGTAAGGCCTGTTATTGGATTACTGTACATAACTACACACCCTTCTGGACAGGATCTGGAATTCACCTCATTCCATTCCTTAGAGTGACGTTATGTCTCACGTCCTAGAAAGTCAACGGGGTTGTTTTGGTGTCTTTTTGGGTCAGTCGAGAAGTGATTTAAGCACATTTAAAGTGCATTTCTACTGAAATGGTTACTCTCTGCATTTGAACAGTTTTCTGAATTTAAATGGTGATTTCTTTTGTATTTACACTCTTAATAATAAAGGTTCTTTATTGGCATCTATGGTTCCATAAAGAGCCTTTAACATCCATTGCACAAAAAAGGTTTGAAAAGGTTCTTTATAGTTAAAAAGAATATTCTTTAGATGTTCTTTACACTAAGACAAAAAAAAGGATTCTTTTAAGAACCACTGAATGATTCTTTGAGGAAGCCAAAATGTATCTTTTGTGGCATCTCTGTGGAAATCCCCTTTTGGAACCTTTATTTTTAAGAGTGTAATAAAGCAAACATTAAGCTTAACTTAATTTAACTTCAATTAATTTAACACCGGTTCCTAAACGTCTAAATAAGTCTTCATCAGTTTGACTTTATTAAAAATGTAAGTTTCTTTCTTTTTAAAGTGTAAGTACTATTGATTATACAGTAAATAGATGTTGAAGTAGAGTTGACCTAGTTTTGGGGTTTCTTACCTTTAGGATGACCCGTTCTCTGCCCTGGACATTCACCTCAGTGATCATCTGATGCAGGAGGGGATACTGAAGTTCCTTCAGGATGACAAACGGACAGTGGTCTTGGTCACTCATAAGCTGCAGTACCTCATCCATGCTGACTGGGTAACAACTGAGTTTCTTTGTTGACTGAAGATCTTGACCATTTTGAGGCTGGTTCTTCGTAAAACTCTGAAAAAGAGGATGTTTTGATTAATAAAAAAAGATAAATTACTTGAAAATAATCACAAACAAATGAGACTTTGTCTTACTTTCTCTATGTGGTAGATAATAGCCATGAAGGACGGTTCTGTGCTGAGAGAGGGGACCTTAAAGGACATCCAGACGCATGATGTGGAACTCTATGAGCACTGGAAGACCCTGATGAACAGACAAGACCAGGAGCTTGAAAAGGTCCTTCTGCTTTAAAAACCAGCTCGTCTATACAGTTTTTAAAACACTATGCATCATACACTTACCGACTTTGTGAATGGTTACAGAGAAAAACGGCGCATCTTACACTAAATGACTGGGGATCACATACTACCAGACTTTCAAGTCATTCTGAACACTACAAACTCATGCAGAAACATGTGCCTAGTTGCAAGGAGATGCATGACAAATAATAAAAACATGTTTTGTATCATTTGACTAGAGAGAATCATAGTCTGACGCTAAACTAATATCTCTGCCCATCATATGTCAACTTGAGCTGCCCAAAATCCACAGACTGGCTATGAATTTTGGCAACTATCATTGACTTGTCTGAACTGCAAATTGGTGCAAATGTTGTGTACTGTATTTCAGCCTTAAAACAAAAAAATGTTTTGAAGAGACATTTGAAAAACTGGTTGTGACTCTTTGTTTTAGGAGACTGAAATGGAGAGTCAGACCACTCTGGAGAGGAAGACTTTGAGGAGAGCGTTCTATTCCAGAGAGGCGAAGAACCAGATTGACGATGAGGATGAAGGTAGTGGTTCATCAGCATTTCAGCACAACATTTCATTTTTTACTTGTAAAAACATCTTGGACGCCTTTTTTCTATTCCATAGAGGAGGAGGTGGAAGAGGATGACGATGACAACATGTCCACCACCACCAGCCGCCGTTCTAAGATCCAGTGGAAGATGTGCTGCCGTTACCTTTCCTCAGGTGGCTTCCTGATGGTCTTCCTGATGGTGTCGTCCAAGCTGGCCAAGCACTCGGTTATGGTGGCCATTGACTATTGGCTAGCGGCTTGGACGTCCTCAAACCCACATAACCAAAGTCTCGCAAATCCATTTCTCAATGCAACCAATTACACATGGAATGATGACACGCAGATCGCTCAGGTGAAACGTCACCGCTGTTTCCTCTGTGAAATCTTGTCTTTCATATTATACATTATAGTTATACTGAAATGGAGCTTTGGTGTGTTTTACAGCATCGCTCCTATGTGCCAGTCTTTATTATCCTGTGTGGAGCAGCGATAGTACTTTGTCTCATCACTTCCTTAACTGTGGAGTTTCTAGGAGTGGCTGCAGCTACAAACCTCCATCACAACCTCCTCAACAAGATCATTCACGCTCCCATCAGGTACTTACACATTATTATGAAACCTACTGTTATTTGAAAGTCAAGAAGACAATGAGATATCGATTCAACCAGGACCGTCATTATAAAATGGTTTATACCATCGTTAGATTCTTTGATGTCACCCCGCTTGGACAAATCCTGAACCGTTTCTCAGCGGACACCAACATCATCGATCAGGTGAGAGAAAGACAGACAGAAAGAGCTCTGTTCGATTCAAGTGTCAAGTACGTCTCTTTCATTTTAAGCCCACTGAGATGAGCAGCCTTGGGTTTCCACACATACATGTGACCTCAGTGCTGCGGTAGTCAACACTATCGTATTAATGAGATGAAGAATGTGGCGTATGCGTGCTAATGTGCGTCTTTTTCGTTCTCTCTCCACAGCACATTCCCCCGACACTAGAGTCTCTCACTCGCTCCACTCTACTCTGTCTCTCAGCGATTGGGGTCATTGCTTTCGTCACCCCTGCCTTCCTAATTGCACTGGTGCCACTTGCTGTGGCTTTCTACTTTATTCAGAAGTACTTCCGGGTTGCTTCCAAGTAAGTAGTTCACCTAACGTGATTCAGTCATGGTTTTCACACATTGGAAACATGTTATCTCTACTCAAGGACTTTGTATATGATTAACTTAACTGAATTAAGTAAGCCCAGCTTAATTTATACATGTCAAAATAACTTGACTGAATTAAGTTCATGTTTTTTTGGCTTCATAATATTTAATCAAAATGTCATAACTTGATCTTCTGGTGAAAATGACAGACTTTCCTCTGTTGACGTACTGTACGCTGGACTTCCCCAATCATTTAATTTGCTTAAACCAAACCTTTCTTACATTTGATTGTAAGCTTGCATTCATTTTTGAGCACAATGTCCACATCTCAATATACAACTAAAAATTGATAAAAAATAATCAACACCCCATTCGACTTTTTTTTTTTCTTTTTCGATAATATGTTACACTCAGATGTGTGCCACAAGAAAAGGTCTTTCAAGTCAAGTCACTTTTATTTCTATAGTGCTTTAAACAATACAGATTGTGTCAAAGCATTTTCTCAGAGACAAACAGGAAACAGCAGAACCAATTATGGAAAGTCAACTATTGAGACAAATCAAAGTCTGCTCTAAAGCAGCTCTAAAAGACAATAGTGTTATTTCACTACTGATAATAATCCTTTAAAGTCAGCATCAGATCCTTTAAAGTTAGCTATGATTATAAGAATGACTTTTTTACTTCCAGAACCAGACTAAGCTCTATTGTCTGTTGCTGTTCTTTTTCTCCAACAGAGATTTGCAAGATCTCGATGACTCCACTCAGCTGCCTCTTCTCTGTCATTTCTCTGAGACTGCAGAGGGCCTTACCACCATTCGAGCATTCAGGTCAGTGAACTGAGGGTTTTCCGAAAGCACGTGGTTGCTTGAATAAACCACACTTTCTCTCTGTGTTCTTCTAGACTGGATGCAGAACTAAGTAGTTGCATATGAGTGAAAACAGAATTAAATGCGTCTTTATGATGCAAAGCCAATTGTGCACAATATCAGCCATGCAGAACTGATGCAGTCTCAGTGGCTCCTGGTCATTTCTTATAAACACATTGTGCTTATTCACGCATCCTTGACTTAAAGTGATCCAACAATAAACATTAAGAGATTAAGCTTTCATCTCCTCTGTTAAGTCTCCAGAGTGTTTACGTGAATGAATTGAGCGCTCTTATTCGTCACAGCTGTGTTAGCTCTTGCCAGTCATGGTTCTGTATCACATACTAAATGGTTTTGACACAAAGTAAAAGGTCTCTGTTTCCAGGCACGAGGCTCGCTTTAAACAGCGGATGTTGGAGCTAACTGACACCAACAACACGGCCTACCTGTTTCTCTCTGCTGCCAACCGGTGGCTGGAGGTCAGAACTGTAAGTAAAGTTGAGATTTTACTGTAAAGAAACCATCTACAACTGACTTTCAAACACAACGTTAATATAAAGAACGTAGTGTATGTAATATTTAAAATTAGAGTCTTGCTGATTAATTTATCATAATTATATCATTTAATAAATAACATTCACCAGCTGGTTTTCCATCCAAAGTTACGAATTTAACTAACGCGCAAAATTGCAATAAAACATTTGCGAATAAGCACCGTTTCCATCAAACTAGTCAAAAAGTACAAAATCGTCACTTCCTGATAAACAGGCACTAAATATTACTAAGAAAAGTAGTTTTCACTTTTTCATATGAATTTGTACGATTCGTTCGTTTTTGTACAATATGCTTACGCCCCACTGAAGATTAGGTTTAGGGTTGGAGCTAAACCTAAATTGTATGTTTTTGTACGAACCACATCGTACAAACATATCCTACAAGTACTAAAATGCCACTTCGTAAAATAGACACAAACCACTAAGAGCATCGTGAAAGTTTGTTTAATGTAGAAACACCAATACAATCTCATAACTATTTTACATTTTGGCATATTACTGGATAATTCATATGAATTCATACGATCCAATTAGTTTTTTGTTTTTTTTTGTACAATATGCTTAAACCCCACTGAGGGTTAAGTTAAGGGGTGGAGCTTTGTTTTTTGTTTTTTTCTCTAAAAATAATTTTTAAACGATTGCATTGTAAAAAAAATCATACGAAAGCATTGCCTTAAAGCACTAAAATACTTAAGTTTTCTCATGAGATGTAGAAGAGAGACTTTTTAAAATTTAATTCATTAATATTTATATTGATAATTAACTTAAAAAAAGAAACATGTACAATGGCATTTTAGTATCAAACAGAGGATTATAGCATTTAATTAATGCTAGTAACTAGTAAAACTTTGGTATCTTAAAATCCCTATATAATAACATTTGTATTTTCCTCCAGGATTATCTGGGTGCTGTGATTGTCCTCACTGCAGCAGTGGCAGCAATCTGGTCCACATCTCAGTCTGGACTGGTTGGACTTGGTTTAACATATGCTCTCACTGTGAGCTATCCATTTAAACAGCTTTATTGAATTTCTAGTGGTCATCTGTTATTTAAAAGCCCTTAAAAGCACTTAAAAGTCCTCAACATGCTTTGTGTTAAGGTGACAAACTACCTGAACTGGGTGGTGAGGAATCTGGCAGACCTGGAGGTCCAGATGGCTGCGGTAAAAAAGGTCAACAGCTTCCTCAGCACAGAATCTGAGAACTATGAGGGATCCATGGGTAATAAATACTTTCCTGACACTATTAGTATCGTTTTTAATGATTATCCAGAGTATTATTTAGACTCTCAATTAAGATTTATACCTACTAGATAAAAACCCATATTTCTGGCTTCCAAAGCACTGCTACATGTGCATTTCATTTTCTCACATTTTAGTGCATTAGGACAGAACGACCTGACACAAACCACTGAGAGCATCATGAAAGGGCATTTAGTACGTAGAGTCACTCTCTTCTAGAGACGAAGCAGGAATGAGCTGAGAAAAAGGAGAAGATTTTAGCAATAGCCTGTTAGCGCCACTGTTAGACTGAAACAATAGGTTATTCTCCATCTCCTTCTCAGTGACATAATGGAAAACTGGCCTGGATAGCAGTAGGTATGAGACTAAACTTTGACATTTGGACACCATATATAGCTGTGTTAATTGCAGCTTGTTGAGTTTTTTGTTGCCATTGACGTATCAGTGTTATGTCTACTTTATTCTCTCCTCAGATAAAGTCATGTGTGGCGGCACTTAATCCACTGACTGGGCAGAAAGGAACATTCTGTAGTTAACCATTCTGTAAACTAAATTATATCCATAAAAATGCTTTAAAGGTTAAAGGTGCAGTTTTTTACACTTAAAAAGGTTTTGTGCCTAAAGAAATGAATGAAATTGTGTAATTATGCCACAATTGGTGGCCTAGAAAACTATTTTATTCCACATGAACTTGGTAGCCCCTCATGATGGCGTCATGTTGAGATCACATCACCGGTCGGATATGTCAGTTTTGCTATATTTTATCTCATAACAGTTATAACATATTGAATATATAAATATTCACTTTGATTTCAGATGTCTCACAGGTACCGGAAGACTGGCCGCAGCATGGAGAGATAAAGATCCATGATTTGTGTGTCCGTTATGACACCATGCTCAAACCCGTCCTCAAACACGTCAATGCATACATCAACCCTGGGCAAAAGGTACACAATAAGCCACTCTCAAGAAAATTATTTATTTCGGCATTTTTTTTTTTTTTTTACTTTATCCAAATTGTTTCTCAGCTTAAAGTAAATATTTCATTAATGTTGTATGGATAGGCAAGGATGGTTAAACAGCTATTCAATATGGGTTTACTAAGCAATAATTAAGCAATCAGTGCTGTTATTGTTAAAAATGTTTTTCAATAGTTGAAATAAAGTGACAGTAAAATACACATTACATTTTTTATGTAAATTTTAATTTAAACTTAGATGGAAATTAGAAATGTTGTGTTGGCAACTAAAATAAATGTTTAACTACTTGACCTAAACTGCTAGGGCTGTCAAATCGATTAATCTTGATTTATCACATCCAAAACTGTGTGTGTGTGTGTGTGTGTGTGTGTGTGTGTGTGTGTGTGTGTGTGTGTGTGTGTGTGTGTGTGTGTGTGTGTGTGTGTGTGTGTGTGTGTAGAGTTTTGATATATTTACAGTAGGAAATTTACTAAATATCTTCAGGGAACATGATCTTTACGTAATATCCTAATGATTTTTGGCATAAAAGAAAAATCAATAATTTTCACCCATACAATGTATTATTGGCTATTGCTACAAATACCTGTGCTACTTATGACTGGTTTTGTGGTCCAGGGTCACATATACACATATTATAAATCACACACACACACACACACACACACACACACACACACATATATATATATATATATATATATACTGTAAATAAACACATGCATGTAAATATTTATTTTGGATGTGATTAATCATGATTAATCAATTTGACAGCCGTATCTAAAACTGAAACAAAATTAAAGCTAAATAGAAATATCAAAAAATAATAAAAGCACATTATAAAATTCAAATGAAGAAAATAAAGTTTAATTCAAATTATTAATAAATACTACAATAGTATATTAATAATTTTAAAATAACAGTTCAATAAATAAACAATATTATTACTCTCAATCTGTCTAATGTCTATGTTGCCCGTTATATTATTAAAATGGTCCTAGATGTCACAACATCCAACCAAAGCTGACAATGAGAATTTGGTAGTCCTGATACCGATCGACCTGTTGTAGCACATAACACGCACTTGTGGTTTTGTCACTGTAGCGTTTATTTTCTCATTGCACTGCGAAACCACAGTTAATCTCTGCCTGAATATCAACTACACAGTGTAGCAAAACCTACGCAATTTGCAATTCCGTTATAAGCTTTTATCTTCATTAGTCTAACTTGTTTTTAATAGGTGCCCTGGCTCTCAATATACGAGTACGACAGCACAGATGGCTTCTTGTTGTGACATGGGAACTGTAACTGTCCACACTAGTTTGTGTAATTTAGGAGAGCAGCCCTGAGCGTGTTTATACAAAAGCAATCTGAAAATGTCAGGCTGTGTCAAGTGCTTACGTGTTGTTCTTTTTGTCCCAGGTGGGCATCTGTGGCAGAACGGGCAGTGGAAAGTCTTCCCTGTCTCTGACCTTCTTCAACATGGTGGATGTATTCGAAGGTAGGTCTTCCCAGGACATCTTCCAAGTCTCTATTTAATGAAATATTATGGTTCACTGAGCATTACAGCGCTCAGATGTATGTCAAGCTCGCCGCTGGGAAGAAGCTGACCCTAGATCTCTAAAGAAGAAAAAAAAAATTGGAAAATATGAAAAAAAAAGCTGTGGACGTTTTTGATGAAGTTATTTTTAATGTCCTCAGCTGCTTACCCTAGAAACATTTTTTTCTTTGCCAGTGTTGTTTGTTCTTTTACCTTATGGTTACTGTCACTTTGACAAGCAGCCATGATGTTATATTTAGACATTAACCATAGAGATCTGTTGAGTCTTACTGTCATTATTAACAGAATTTCTTAGTCTGGTTGATTTACAACGGAACCATAGCTTCATTTGTTGTAAGATATCAAGCAGAAAGTGTATAAAAAATAGTTATCTAAATCATGCAATATATTTAGAACAACGTTCACTAATGCATTTTTTAAAAAAATATTCTCTACTTCTTTCCTTAGCAATTAAACAAAAATAATGCAGAAGAATTAAAGCAATGCTATAAATAACAGTTATAACTAAATAGAGTTATTTTAGGGATATTGATTTTATTATTATGACAAACAAAAATACATCACATTTATTTTCTCTGTGAGTTTTATCATATTATCCAGCGTGCAGCATTACCATATTTCTCTTAGTCAAAATAAACCTTTAGCCAAATCAAACAGTTCATGCTGTTTTGTGCACATGTGCACGGCTGTTAGAGATGTTTTAAATCAGAAGTGCATGGACTCTCTCTTCACTGTGTCCATATAAAGGTAAAATGAAAATCTTAAGAGCTGTGTTTGGTCTCCTGATATCCACTACAGACCACTATGTATTAAAGTCAAGTTATTGTAAACTGACCTGAACACCCAAAGCTAATAAAACAATCCTTCAGGGAAAGAAGAAAAAACGTTATTGTGATTAGTTTGAGATTTTGCAAGGAGCTAAATATAGCTATATCTTATATAGTTATGTTAAATATCTGGGAAGCTGACACAAAACACATCTGTGGAGTATTGGTATATAATAGAAAGTGTATGTTTTATGTGCTGTAACTCATTGCCATTTTTAAACACCTTTTAAATGGTTTAACTAAAAATAAATAAATAAATGTATAATGAAATAATAAATATTTAATTTGAGCTAAACATAAAATGTAAACCAGAGATGTTATGGTTTATTAAAACTATTAAAATTGTTTAAATAATAAATAATAAACAAATAAAAATATATTAAAGACATTTAAAATAAATAAATAAATAAATAAATAAAATAATTCTCAATTTTCGCAATTAATATGATTTAAAAATAAGATATAAACCAGTGTTGTTATTGTTAACTAAAGTTAAGTTTTTTTAAATGCAAAAAATGAATGAATAATAATAGAAAATAAAATAATAATAATAATAAATAAATATATTTCAATAAATAAATACAAATACAAATATCAGTGTAGTTTCTCAATTAATATGAGCTAAATATAAACCAGTGTTGTTCTTGTTAACTAAAACTATTAAAAATTGTTTAATTATAAATAATGAAAATAAAAACAAACATGCAAACAAATACACTTAAAATAAATAAAAAATATAAATATTAGGTGAAAAAAATGAATCAAACTAAAACTGAAATAAAAATAAATTAAAAATAAAATAAAAAAAATCTAAAAGCATATAATAAAATAAGTAAACTAATGACAACTGAAAATATAAAAATAAAATTAATTCAAAACTTGTGTGTCATTGTCTTTTTTTGCTCTAGGAAAGATTGTTATTGATGGCATTGACATCTGCAAGCTTCCACTCCAAACCCTGAGATCCCGTCTGTCAATCATTCTACAGGATCCAGTGCTGTTCAGCGGCTCCATCCGGTATAAACACGCAAACATGCTCGCTCAAACATACAAACAGACAGAAAAATACATTTGTATCTGCATAATGCAAGCACCTCACACGCACTCACTAAGGCTATACTGACCCAAACAGACAAGACCAGGGACAATAAACACGCACTTCCTGCCTGACATTTTTAATCAGAAGTTCAGCATAAACACAGATCATTTACAAAACTCAGTGACCCCCAGGATGTGAAATAGGGGATGTTTCGATATACTGGCATTGCATAACTCTGCTGTTCTCAGAATAAGCTATACATTCTTATGGATTTAGTATTTTATTCCCCTATATGTTTCTTTTCAAACAGTGTTAAGTATTTATTTCACTGGACGTTCAATATGTATCTACAAGTGTCCTCGGCTTCAAGCTTGTTTGAACTTCTCACGGATACCAAGTGTCATGTTTGTTTCTGAAGACAGTGAGCATATGGGGTTTGTTTAAAGAGGCCGCCAAGGGATAAGAAAGAAAATAAAACTGAACCACCATCACAAGTCGTCTGGGAATGGTTTTGGGCAAGCTGTTGTCATGACAATGTTTATACGAAGCAGGCCTAATGGATCATTGGGCCCAGGAGACAGAGCGTACAAATTATTAGTACAGCAAATCTTTCCTCGATTTTAATTTCGGAAAATGTAGGGCCATAAAGGAAGAAGCTGCAGTTGGAATCCATTTCCCAGCGTGTTAAAACGGATGTGAAAATGGGTTCATTAGCATTTCCTCTTATGGTCATTGGGTGCATTAACACTACGTTCCTCGAGTGTGTTATTCATTAGAAGGTAAAGTTCATCCAAAAAATTTAATTCTGTCATATGTATTCAAGCTGATGATGTCCCACATCATTCTTAAGTGGAACAAATAAACAATAATAGAGTTATTTTGAAAAATGTCCAAGCTGCTCTTTTCCATTTTTTTCCGTTTTTGAAAGAAGTCTCTTATGTTCACAAAAACAGTAAATATTTGGCCCAAATTACAGTTTAACAGTGAAATATTATCACAATTTCAAGTAACAGTTTTCTATTTTAATTTATTTTAAAATATCATTTATTCCTGTGAAGGCAAATTTGAATTTTCAGCAGCCATTACTCCAGTCTTCATTGTCAAATAATCCTTCAGAAATCCTTGTAAAATCCTAATTTTGGTGCACTAGAAACATATTATTAATGCTGAATTTGTGCTACTTTATAATTTTGTTGAAACAGTGATACATTTTTTTCAAGATTAGAACATTTTTAAACAGCATTTACCTGAATTAGAAATCCTTTGTAACATTATAAATGTATTTACTGTCTCTTTTGATCAATTTAATGCATCCTTGATGAATAAAATAATTGATAATTCTTAAAAAAAAAAAAATCTTACTGACACCAAACTTTGTACCGCATATCAAAACCAATGATTGCTCACTAGCTGAATACCGATACTGTTACTTACTCAAAATGATCATATAACTTCAGAGGACTTGGTGCTTTTTTACCCCAGTCTTCCTTCACTTTCATTGTAAGAAAAAGAGCAGCATGAACATTCTGCTAAATGTCTCCTTTTGTCTTTTTATGGGTTTGTAACATTTTTATGTGTGCTTTTGTTTGCACATGTGCGTTTTTAGGTTAAATCTTGACCCTGAGTGCACTTGCACTGATGACAGGCTTTGGGAAGCACTTGAAATCGCTCAGCTGAAGAATATGGTGAAAGCACTCCCAGGAGGATTGGGTAAGAACGATCCTCTCCAACTGTTCAGCCGTTATCAGAATCTACTGACACCATAATGTCAGTCACCTCATGATTTTGACACTGAGTGAACATTTTCTATTGCAGTGAAATGCTGGAGTTTTCTGACCTTTTCATAATGACCCGAAGCATTCAGTTTTATTTAAAAGTGATATTTGGTCGATCTGAACAGCTGTAAAGCATCATGCTGTACGTATGTCTTTCCCCAGATGCTGTGGTGACAGAAGGAGGGGAGAACTTCAGCGTGGGACAAAGACAGCTCTTCTGTCTTGCACGGGCCTTTGTCCGCAAAAGCAGCATCCTAATTATGGATGAGGCGACAGCTTCTATAGACATGGCCACGGTAAAACCGCATCTACATCCACAACTCGAAATCATGAGATACATCATAAGTCAAAATTTTGAGTTGAAATCAGGTTTACAAAGACGAAAAAAAGCCTTAATTATGACAAAGCATTTGGACTTTTTTGGAGTTTTTTTCTGAGGTCATAATTTTGACTTTATTCTCATAATTATGATTTAGTATCTCATAGTTTAGTTTTTTTTTTTATCTCATAATTATGACTTGCCCTAAGATTTTTTTCCTAGGCATTGGGAATATACATAAATATACATCCATTACATTTTATATCATTTGCTAAACATTTATAAAAACTTTCTCAATACATTTTACCTACATAATGTAATGTATTATAGGTTGAAACAGGAAATTCATTGAGAAAAAATGATTGGGAGTTGATTGGATTGTATTTCGATTTCGTCTTGTTTAGGAAAGAACGCATAATTTCTGAACGCTGAATGCTGGAAAAACATTTTTTCTTGTATTAAAATTCAACAGGAAAATATTCTTCAGAAAGTGGTGATGACTGCATTTGCTGATCGGACGGTTGTCACTATAGCAGTAAGTTACCCTATATCAACTTTTTTTTGCTGGTCTGTGTAAGAAATGGGCACAGAAATACAATACAGAAATACAGAAATAGATCTTTAAAGGGATAAAAAGACTTTTAATGCTTGCCAGGCTTTGACATCTTCAATCCTTTCTGTTTTCGTCTTTCTTCACCACTTCTGACAGCTGATAATCAGTCACTATCAATCTCTTGGCATTAACACATTGGCTCATAAGAATATTATAAGCCTGCAGCCACAGTAGTCTGTACTGTAAACTGTCATTCAGAGCAACAGATACACAAAAATGGCTGTTCTGCCTCTGTTTGTGTCAGATCTCTTTCTGCTGCACGTTTTCACCCGTTTTACTTTCCTCACCCTCATTACCTTTTTCCCCTCTCTTCTTTCTCCTTCTTTGTCCACCCGTCTTTCTTCCTCTGACACAGCACCTGGTTTCCTCCATCTTGGAGGCGGAGCAGGTGCTGGTGTTTTCCTCTGGGACTCTGGTAGAGTGCGACAGCGCTCCTAACCTCTTGGCACAGGAGAACAGCCTCTTCAGCATCTTAGTCCGGACGCACAAGTAACCGTGCTTTGGCTCCGCCCCTAGGCACCTACGCCCTGCCATATTGGTTGGTAACCAAAAGCAAATATGGACTAACCCAACTTTTGGATGAAATATTTAAAAATTTAGTTTGTGCATTTTTGATTTTTGAAACATTTAGAGTGCATTCTAAAGCCAGCTGACTAGTGTTTAACTACTCTTTTTTTTCTCTCTTCTACATTACGATTTTAGGTTGAAATGTGCTTATTTAATCATTTTTAACATAATTTATCTGGCTTTTACCTAACATTTATCTTTAACAGTTTTTTAATAACCTTTTATCTTTTTTTCTGACAAATAAATACAGTTTGACAAATACATTTGTAAAAATACAAATATAGATGTTGTATAATATAGGTACAATATGTATAAATACAATATAGGTGTTGTGAGCCGGTTTGTTTTGTATTTTTAAATATGACATAAAGGCCCTTATCTGAGCAGGTATTCTAAGAAAACAGACTCTGTCCTTTCGCAGCACTAGGCTCTGTAAAATAAAATAAAATAAAATAAAATAAAATAAAATAAAATAAAATAAAATAAAATAAAATAAAATAAAATAAAATAAAATAAAATAAAATAAAATAAAATAAAATAAAATAAAATAAAAAAGTTTCTTTTTTTTTACTAGTGGTCTATTAAATATTTATTAAATATTTATTATGCAAACGTAATAAACATTTTTTTTAAATAATTTTTCACAAAAATTAGAAAAATTGTTTAGTTGTCTGCGTGTTGTTAACCAAAACAACTGTTAGAAACATTCAACTAATTTAGTTGAAATAAAAAAATATATAAATAATGAAAAACTAAACTAAAATTAGCAATATAGCCTCAGATACTTATTGTTGAAGGTAGAGAACTAAAATAATTAGAACTAAAACTGGCCTAAAATTAAAATTAAAACTATATAGAGATATTTATTTAAAGACTAAAAATGAAAAACATAACAAAATTACTAAAACTTCAACCTAAATTTAAAAGATTAAATATTAAATATTTAAAATATTAATAAAAACTAAAATTATATATAAATGGTACAAATGACGCTAACCTTTGGTGTTTATGATAGATGGGCCAAGTTATTTCAGGGCCCTTTGTGAGTTTCACCGAATTAAAGGCCTGCACCTGCTACTGTATTTTGCGCTGGAAATGGATCAGATGATTGTAACGTTCCCTCAAGCTGGTTTTCATTTGTACTGTAAACGGCAGCTTGATGTTTTACTCTGATTACAGAATCCTGCAGCGATTTGAACGATAGTTAAACAATCTCAACAGCTAAGGTGATGCTTTAATAGAAATACATTTGCACACATCTGCTTGATTGTGCCTGTTTTCCACAGCATCGTGTCCACACTATCCTGACGGCTGATCTAGTCATTGTGATGAAGCGAGGAAGCATCATGGAGAATGGAAAACCAGAGATTCTCATGGAACAAGAGGATGGCTTATTTGCATCCTTCGTCAAAGCCGACATGTAGTCACTCATCTCCATCACCACATTGGTTTATACCACTTTTGGCCTTATGAAGAAAATGACAGCCATTTTTGGGAGTTGCATTGGAAAGGACTCAACTACACACAGACTCTGAACAGTTATTGTTTTATATGAAGCGCAATATTAGACTCTTTTTTAGCATTTTCTTACCTTATACGGCTCTTTTTCTAAGCTGATTATGCGTGTACTCTGAAACGCATAAGCAATAAGTATTTATCTACTGTGTTTTGATTAGTACCAACACTGTACAGAGCACGTCTGTCCAGTTGAGGCCTGACGCTCGTCTGTCTGTCTGAAGTGCATTGCTGATACAGATTTAGGGAAGGAGGACAAATATAGCTGGCTCCCCAAAGCCCGCACCCTCACATGCCTGTGGTTGTACTCTGGACAGAATCGTGAGCCCTCACTTTCTGGGGAGTCCTGCAATGTCCACCAGATCAACCCTAATGTGTTACTCACACCCTATATACAAAACTGATTGTATTTTATACTTTGTACTGTATTCCTCTTATGCAAATTACTTAATCAAAATCCTATTTTTAGTGTTTTTTTTTTTTATTATTCCTTTGGTGACAATGTTGTGTCAGTCTTAGTTAAGTAATATTCCATTTGAAACATTTGCTCCTTATCCAAAACCCTATGGGTGAATTTCACAAAAACTGTCCAGGTCATATTTCACCAATTTTTAACTAAAAATAAAATAAAATAAAATAAAATTGAAAACTATGCCTTTTTAGGAACATTTATTTTTAAATGTAAAATAAAATAAAAAAATAATGTATATATACACACACAAACACACACAGAAATATTTAATGTAATATATTAATACATTTATTATTATTATATATACATACATACATACATATTTTAATTTATTTTTTTCCACAACAAAATAGAAAAGTATGGCCCTTTTTTAAAAGGACCTTTTCTATTCTATTTTTTTTTTTTTTTTTTTTTTTTGACGTTTTATCATGAGATTCACCCTATAAAAACACATAAAAGATTTACCATATATTTTAATGCATACTCTAAGCAAACAGGCCTACACGTTTTTCAAAGTACACTACAAGTTCATTTCTCTCTTCTAAGCCGCTATGACGTTTTATTATGGGGATGTCAAAACGAGTCTGCAGTCTTTGTACAGCCATGCGATATATTGTACACGCAACGTCCTTTATTTCTCTCCTCGTCCTTTAACGGAGTGCCAGTCTGTACCCTCGCCTCCCTTTCACCTTTTAACCTTCAGCTTTCTTTATTTGATCACTCTGCTTTCTGGAAGTTACAACCAAAGATGATCTAAACAATATGTTGTAAGTGACGTTTTGTCCCTGCAGTAAAATGATGCATAGCTTCAACCACTGTGGGAAATCGTTCTGTTCATTGGACTCTGACTGTCAGGGTCGGTGATTTGATGAATATTTGCAGTGAGCTGTGATGTTACACTTGAGCAGTGTTATTCCAGTAACTTGTGAACGCAACCATGTGCGTAAAGGTGCAGCTGACACACTTTACACACTCTGGTGATGTGTAAACATGACGTAAAACTTAACTAAGAGCCTACAGCAGCATATTTCAGTCAAAAACATTTCCAGCTTTTTTTAACTTACTGCAAATTTCAGGTATTTGCAGCATGTTAGTCATGATGGACTGTTTTAAATGTACATAGGCCTATGTAATTAATATGGCATTTGTAACAGCATTGTTCTGTGTGCCTGACTTTTTTTGTACACATGAAATGAAAATAAAAATTGCTTTGCGTGTTTACTTATCTCTGTTTAGTGCCTTTGCATAGGCAAAACATGGAAACTATTATAAAAAAAAAAAAATGAGGGTTAAAAAAAAATTATAAACCTGAAAACTAAATGTCGAAAATGTAAAAAAAAAAAAAAAAAAAAAAAAAAAAAAAAAAAAAGGAATACAATTGTCGCATTTAACTCTTGTATTACTTCTAAGTCCCTTGTGTATGAAAAAAAATAAAATAGTTTGCTACACAGCGCCCCCTTCTGTTCAAATTTTGACTAATTCACGGAACTTGATGCCAAGGACTCACAAACACGGTTAAATCTTGCCTCTTTGCTAAATTATAAAGGCAGCTATATATATTTCCATATACAGAAACCCATTTATACCGTGAAAGAAACATATTAAGTGTGATATTACAAAGACAACAAATAGTTGCCTTTAAGATTGTGAAAATGTACTGAAGCCAAAGCAAATCTGTATAATGTTTACTTTGTAAGTTGACAGCGTCTTTTATCCTACTCTCTGTTAGGATAAAGTTAGATATGTAAACCTGAAGAAAAATATTATCATTTCAGATTTATTTGTAAAGCACTTTTCACAATAAATATAATTCCAAAGTTTTACGAAGAACATTGCCTTAATCAGTGAGCAGTTGGGGACAACTTTGAGGAGAAGCAATTCTTAACTTATTCTTAAGTGTGTGTGTGTGTGTGTGTGTGTGTGTGTGTGTGTGTGTGTGTGTGTGTGTGTGTGTGTGTGTGTGTCATAAAAGAAAACGTTTAGTCATAAAAAATAAAAAAAATAGGCACATTTAGGTTTTTTACTATTATTTTATTGTTAAAAAATAGGGCTGTCCTTAATCTCATAATTTTACTGTCTTCAGAAAGCAAAATAAAACAAAAATGTGCATTCCATAAATGTGTCGAATAATATAAAAATATAAAAAGTCACCTGTTACCTAAAATATATATGTATTTCAATTAAAAACTAAACTAAACTAAAATGTTCAGTCTTTCTAGCGCCCTCTTGCGGCCCTCAGGTGTCTCCAGACCCCAGTTTGAAAGCCCCTTCACACTTACAATAACTCATTACATTGCACTGACACAGACACACACGTTGTTTTTCTTCTCCATTTAAATTTCTCAAAGAATTATCTATCAGCTCATCTGTTCCTATTATATGGTCTATTTTATATAGGCTATAGTTTCTCTATGACTAACTCTATTTTAAGCTACTTCAGTTTATATGATATAGTATTTTCATTTTTTTTAATCTATAAAATAAGGGCAGATTTAGTTTTTCGCCAGGGTGAATGTTTCTCGGAGGCAGAAGGACAGTGATGTACCGCCCATGTGTGTAAAGTCCTGTAAGAGCGCAGCACAATCATAAAGATACTTTTTTGGAGCCTTTACGCGGTGAGTGCGTGCTGATGTTCATGTGGTATTTATTGTATAAATTGACACAAGAACCTAGATTAAGGTCTGATAGATGCAAAATAACTTTCTTAACTTTAGTTTATGCTAGTTGAACAGAGTTAGAGAGCAGATGCAGGATGGTAATTGAACTGGAGCTGCGCTGTTGACAGTCGTTGAATGGAGAGTCTTTTTTCCTGACCGTTTGCAGTGACCTGCTCGAATAATGCTGCCGCGCAAAAGCATCATTCCCGAAGAGTTCGCGTTCTCCCCGGCGCTCGTGTCGCCGATTCACCGCAAGCCAGTGTTCAGAGACCGCGTGAACAAAGCGCGCTTCATCGCCAAGAGCGGCGCATGCAACTTGTCGCACAAGAACATCCGCGAGCAGGGCAGATTCCTGCAGGACGTGGTCACTACTTTGGTGGACCTCAAGTGGCGCTTCACCCTGGTGATTTTCTCCATGACTTTCCTGTGCAGCTGGCTGCTGTTCGCTATGTTCTGGTGGCTGGTGGCCTTTGCGCACGGAGATCTGAACCCTACCCGTAAACTTGGCGTGGAGCAGTGTGTCACTAATGTCAAGTAAGTGTACTCAAGTCGTTTTAGCTATTGTAAATATATATATATATATATATATATATATATATATATATATATATATATATATATATATATATATATATAGTAATAGACATGAGAAGAGTCTGCCTTGACTGGAGACTAATAATGTCAAAACTAAATTAATGCTACTAATTAATTAATTAATTAAATGTCCAACCATTCATATCGTGCATCAAAACACTTACAGATTTATAATGGCAAACTAATAACTGAAATAGGATATATTTTAATTTAATTCCAGTAAATCTATTCAGTTCAAATAAATAACAATGTTGTCATCAGTTTAGCTCCATAGTACATCATAAAGCAGAACTTGTTGAAAAGGAAATATTTATATTAATAATAAAATTACTAAGGGTATCCCCGACTAAGAATTTTCATAGTCGAATCGAAATTTTCGAATCATGCCGATAGTCGACTGATAGTCGAATCATATGTTTGGGGCATAGACTGTAAAAAAGATGGACGACGCATCTCCGCTTCCATCCACTATAGAAAAGTGAAGCGAATACATCTCAGTATGGCCGTTGCCATCTTGAGTAAATGACGTCATTTGGAGCCCGAGTCTGCGCAGTAGAGATTCATTTGGAGCCAGAGTCTGCGCAGTAGAGTCGTGAGGTGGAGCCGCGGAATCAAACTCCCGCCCAAACTCCCGCAGACCCAATCAACCATAACGACACGCCCCGTTTTTATAGCATCAAATTACTAGCTAAAATCAAACTTATCACAAAAATGAACAATTGAACATATATCAGCGTGATAACAATTACCTTAAATGACCAAAACCATATTTCGGAAAATTGTATTGGAAGTGTAATTTTTTTATTTATTTTGACTGGAGTCCCATTCGTTTACATGGAGAGGGCGGGGTTTATGACCTGTACTGCAGCCAGCCACCAGGGGGCGATCATACAGCCCGCAGCTTCACTTTTAAGGACGAGTGAGATAATACATTACCAAGAGTTAAGTCAGACATTCGACAGTCATAAATACACTGGGAAAATGTGTAACTGACGCCTCGCAGATACAAACGGGGTAAATAATGTTTTATGTTTTGATTAAAAGATAGTTAACATTAAACGTCAGCAAAACCCTTAAGAATTCACTTTTTTTTTTTTTTTTTTTACAATAGTGCACTCATTATAATGTTATGTATAGGAGTTATGCAGTTCGGTTTTGAGCTGCGCGCGCTGAAGATGGCCAGTAGAATGAAGCATATGATAGCCGGTTTTTAATCAATGGGATTTAACTCATTTATCTCACATAGAATACGCTTCGTTATTTATATAACATAACGTTAATATTACCACTTATAAGCTATCTTCACAAAATGGCCCGAATGCACATGAACGCGTCTGCGCGGCTCTGAATGAACTGCTTTTGTGGACGCGTTCTTCACGCAGTAACATGCAGAAACACAACTAAGCACTAAAAAAATCACAGCGTTTTATTATAATAGTGTGCTCATTACAATGCTATGTACAGTATATGACAGTGCCAGTCATATAGTTATTAATATTCTGCACTGTTGTCCTGCTCGCACCGCGCGCTGAAGAGATAATCACCGTATAGTACTACAATGAAGCGCTTTACTGTAGCGTAACTCAACCAAAGGCATCTTATACGAGATAAATAATATATACACGATACAGTAAACCGAAGGAAACGTTTTGAAATCACTTATACCTGATCGGGGGGGGAAACGAAGTCTTCCACTCTGCCTGTGTCAATTTGAGTCTTGTTAAAAATTTCCGGTCACGGATTAGAAAGCGAAACTTTAATCTATAGGGGAAATTGAATTTATTCACGCAAGTTTCTTTTAAGATTCTTATTTACAGCATTATCATGATAGGCTGTATATTAACTTATTGGGAGAAAACCGGTAGTTCGATGTGAAATCAGACACTGAGCACCCCCATATAGCCAAAATGGTATGATCATAACACCCCGCGAATATTCGACTGTGAGATTGGGAGTCGAATCGGGCTCCTCGAATCGAAGCATCGAATCGTCGACTATTCGGGGACACTCCTAAAAATTACTATAACAACTCATTCTTTATTCTTGCAATTTGTGTAAATGTTACTACTCTTTGTACATTTTAAAACAAGAATGACAAAATAATTATATTAATACAATTATATGGCCTAATCTGTATTAATATAATCATTAATAAAAATATTTAAAGAATATTTAAATATGTCTGTTTTAATTAATAATTGTTTAATATATAAAGAACTTTATTTATTAACTGAAATAATCTAAAAGAATTTTAATAAGTTAAAACTATACATGTACACACACACACACACACATACATAGAATGTATTATATTATATATGAGTAATATATAAAATAAAATCTATTGCCTATGAGCTTGCAATACAAGATGTTTAGATGACTTACTCATTCTTTATCTGTATTTTCCACAAATTAATAGTAAAAATCACTAAAACTTGACATTTATGTAATATATATAAATTATGGGAAATATTTAGTGATCAGAAAATTTTGAATAAAAAAAACTAGAAGAATCATTTAAAAATCATAATTTCAATATGCATAATATTAAATAGAAACCATTAAAGAACTGTTTTTTTTGTTTGTTTGTTTTTTGTTTTTTTAATAATATTGTTACTAGGTTGTTTTATTCCCTTTATTTTAATAGTTCTAGAAGCTTAATATTCTTTGGTCTTTTCTCTTTGTCTTTTCCAGCTCTTTCACTTCTGCCTTCCTCTTCTCCATCGAGGTGCAGGTGACAATAGGATTCGGAGGCCGCATGATAACCGAGCAGTGTCCCACAGCCATCACGGTGCTCATATTACAGAACATCATCGGCCTGATAATTAACGCTGTCATGCTGGGCTGCATCTTCATGAAGACCGCCCAGTCCCACCGGCGCGCCGAGACCCTCATCTTCAGCCGCCAAGCCGTCATCGCCGTGCGCAACAACCGCCTGTGCTTCATGATCCGGGTGGGTGATCTGCGCAAAAGCATGATCATCAACGCTGTTGTGCGCCTCCAAGTGGTCCGGAAGACCACTACGCCAGAGGGCGAAGTTATACCCATCCACCAGATCGACGTCCAGACAGAAAGCGCAGTTGCCAGCAACAGCATCTTCCTGTTGGCTCCCCTGATCATATGTCACGTCATCGATAAGGACAGTCCTCTGTACGATCTCTCGGCGATGGAGCTGCAGTGTAGCGATCTGGAAGTCATCGTGATCCTGGAAGGTGTGGTGGAGACCACAGGCATCTCCACTCAGGCTCGCACCTCGTACGTGACCGAGGAGATCCAGTGGGGCCACCGATTCGTGCCTATAGTGACCGAGGAAGAGGGTGTGTACTCGGTGGACTACTCAAAGTTCGGGAACACAGTCAAGGTGGCCACCCCGCGCTGCAGCGCCCGCGAGCTAGACGAGAAGCCCTCCATCCTCATCCAGACGCTCCAGAAGAGCGAGTTGTCACACCAGAACTCTTTGCGCAAGAGGAACTCCATGCGCCGGAACAACTCTATGCGCAAGAACAACTCCATGCGGCGCAACAATTCCGCCCTCGCCGTGCCCAAAGTGCAGTTCCTCACCCCTGAGGGTGGACCAAATCTAGCAGTCACATGACAAATGGCCTGGTTAGCGATTTTCACCTGTCTTTCTTTAAGTCCTTGTCTTTCTCTTGGTCCTTGTCATGTTCTTTTCTATGGTTTCCTCTATTTTTTGATCATTCCTATCCTTGGCAACTCTAGCCCTCCAGATCGACTTTTCTGCAGAGCTTAGCTTCAAACCTTATAAAATACACCAGAACAAGCTACTTGGTGGACTACTCAAAGTTTGTGAACACGGTTAAGGTGACCACCCTGCGCTGCAGGGCCAGTGAGCTGGATGAGAAGCCCTCCATCCTGATCCAGATGCTCTAGAAACAGCGAGTTGTTGCACCAGAACTATTTGCGCAGGAGGACCTCCATGCGCCGGAACAATTCTGTGCGCAAGGGCAACTCTATGCACCTCACCAATTCCACTCTCGTCATGCCCAAAGTGTGGTTCCTCATTCCTGGGGGTGGACAAAATCAAGCAGTTACATGACAGAATGCCTGGTTTATGATTTTCACCTGTCTTTCTTTAGGTTCATTCTCATCTGGGCAACTCTGGCCCTCGAGATCCACTTTTCTGTAGAGTTTAGATTCAACTCTAATAAAATACACCAGAACAAGTTAATCAAGATCTTTAGGATTACTAGACCCTGTCCCAAATGGTTTCCTGTATGACTGTAAATCCTCAAATAATATGTAATTCCAAAGAACTTCACAAAGCATATTACACATCTTATTGTGAGAAATGCATCTGTTTCGTTTTTAACTTTTTTTTGTTTTTTAATTTTCACATCATAACTGAACCTTCCAGTAAAAATAGACTTCTCTCTGGTTACGTATGCAAGTCCCCGCTCTACTTTTTTTCCCTTCGATAATCTGTTACACTTGCATTTACATCACTAAATGGAAAAAGTGATCTGTTACTACACTTAAAAATAAAAAAGATTCCAAAAGAGGGTTTTCACAGAGATGCCATAAAAGAAGCATTACTGGTTCTCAAAGAACCTTCTGGTGTGCAGTTGTTAAAATAGACTAACATTTTAAAGTAAAAATTAAGGACATTTTAAACATCTAAAGAACCTTTTTTTCTCTATAAAAAGCCTTTTGTGGAATGTAAAGTTTCTGTGGATATTAATGGTTTTCATGGAGCCATCAATGCCAATAAAGAACCTTTATTTTTAAGAATACTTCAGTTTTAGCATGACTTATCACTGTATAACTCTGTATTTAAATGCAATGTACCGTATGTAATGTGTATATGGACAATGACAAAATGTTTCACATTTAATTAAACTTAATCAACTGATTTGATTTGTAATAAACTATGTGCTCAATAAAGCTTTGGGATTTTTATTTCAATCAGCTCTATAAATGAAACTTAATAAATTAATTAGCGTTATTAATAAGGCTGAAATGATCCACGAAAATAATCAATAGCAAATAAAAATCATCAAAAGAAAGCAATTCAGTATAATATTAGGGGTAAAACAAAGTGTATACAGTGAAAATGCAGGATAACTGCATGCGACCTCTGGTGGTGAACCGGTGAAACTGCATAAGTTGGCGACCTCTGGTGGTTTGTTGTGCAACTACAAGACGTAAGGAGTAACGTTTCCTCCAAGCTTTATTGCGACTAGCAAGAGCATCTTTGATCAACGTTGATGATTTGAGAGTCAGGCAGGTAAACATCACACGATTTTTGATGCTATCTATGTGTGTGTTGTGTATGTATTTGTTGTGAGTAACGTTAATTAAGAAGTAGCTAGTGAACATTTTTAGTGAACGTAGTGAATGTACCGAAAGTCAGCACTCTGACCGTTTAAATAAGTTATTACGTTCCAAATAATATTGCTAGAATAGTTGCACGATATGAAGACACATACAACTACGTTTGTAAACCGAGTTTTATACTGTGCAACATTTTACATAGGCAAGTAATTAGACGTGATGTTCTAAAAAGTCAAGCTAATAAATCATTATCAGCTGTAACAACTCGACTTGTCCAACTTCACTGGCGAATTTAATGTTTAATTAAATGCATGTTATTTAATAAATTCCAAATTAAGCACCGTTTTAAACGGATTTACACACGTTTAATCACTCAAAGGTAAATATAGTCAAGTGGGAATAATTATTTTTAGGTCAATACCGCCCTCTGGTGGCCACTTGCAGTTCCGACATTAAAAGCGGGCCTGCACAATATAGATGTGAAAAACAAACAAAGAATCGCAGCATTGCATTGCCACTGACTGGAGAGAAAGTGGACTTTTATTTACGCGTGTGTGCGTCTATGTTATGACATTATTTTGTAAAGGATTTGTGGCCCTTTGCTCTCCGTATACTTGAAAACTGATGTGTATCCCAGCATGCACTGCGCGAGGTTAACCAATAGTCTATATATATATATCTGTTTAAAACGTTCATAAAACACCTAGTTTTCACGACGTACTTTTGCTGCAGCATTTCGATTGCATATCCACCTTCGCAGTGACCCTGTCTATAGGAGAGGGAATAGTAAGTACGCTTACCGTCGAGGGAACTCGTGTGTGGTTTGGTGAGCTCCCCTCTCTGGACGCTCTGACAATCAGCTTTGCGCAGTGGCAGTATCGTAGCCTATGAGGTTTATCCGAGGCGCGATTATTGCTAATTGAAAACTTTACCCAATACCCCGCCGTGACGACTTGAAATATAGTCGGCACTGGCAATTTTTGACGGTCTCTACGGAGACTGATTTATTTGGTGAAAATAGAATTATGTATATGAGTGACGTTGGAGTTCTTGCTATTGAAAGACCCATTTAGATTTTTCGGTGACTGTTTATTTGAGCTTCCTACAACTTGTTTAGTGTTCTTTTCTAATCCAAAAATTAATTATTTTAGGGCAGTATGTACTGACAACGATCCCCACTTCGTGTTATTAAAACTTTATTTTACACCTATTAAATATGGTGCGCGATATAGAAAATAAATAAAATTAAACATGCGTGACTACATACTACAACTACATTTAAAGCTAATATTGAATTATTGTGAAAAATGAATTATTAAAGAAAATAAAATAATATGTATAGCAGTATTTACGCTTGAAATAATTATCCCCACCTGAGTATATTTAACTGTTAGTGACTAAATGTTAGCGGTTTAATGCAACAAAATGCGTGAGTAAAAGATTTTTGCTTTTACTGAGTTCATGCTACTGTAATAACAAAATAAGCTTACTTTCTGAGTGCAGTCACTTGTTTTATGGCAACAAGTTAGATAGTTTTGTAGTAGATGTTTGCTTTGATTTCCTGGTTGTAAACAAACGTACCGTAAATAACTGTAATTTTGCGCAGACTTTTGCAGACGAACGTTTCCCCCTCATTGGAAAAGCATGGTGTTGACCCAGAATGGTGTACGTAAAATCATTTCTGCCGCTCGACAGAGCACGATACGTCGAAAAACTGATCCGTATTGTGTCGGACTGTCCGTACGGTATCTGTGACTGGACAAACAACCCAACGAAATGGCCAGAGCTGTTGTTTCCCGATTCTTTTCGTCACCTGATTGAGTCTCCAGGCAAGAGACAGCTTACTACAAGCCTATACGTGACGGCTTGTGAAAGTAAACATTAGTCGTTTTGTTTTGCTTAATCTTAATAAAGTGATAAAGACTAGAGTAAAAGCCTGTCATACTTTTTTATTTATATATTAAAAATAATTTTAACATTGACAAAAAAGGGAACATTAAAGGTCTACTGAAGTGCCCTGAAATGCACAGCATTATGTGGTGTGTGCTAAACGTACAGCCTAATTTTTTTCACAAATACACGCCGTAAAATAAAAAGATATAAAATAACATGAAAATATCCCTTACGAAAATTAACCGTGGTTAAAACCAAAAAAAAAAACACGGTAAACCATGGTAAAAACAAATTAAACATGTTTTGCTACACTAACCATAGTTTAACTATGGTATTTGTAGTAAAATTGTGGTTATTAGCTACAACTGGTAATAAAAACGCCCAAAAACACGGTTAGCCTACTATAGCCTACATTTACTATAGTAATACCATTGTTCATTTTCGTAAGGGATTGTATATAATAATATGAAATAAATGTTTTAATTTGAGATTTACATCACAACATATCAGGGAGTGACATTTATTTGATGTGAAGGAGGGTTGCTGTAAAGCCCATCAGAACTGGGTTGCGGTGCAGGGGACTAATGACAGGTCATTGAAGTTGTGTAGTCTATCTGGAGTGCATATAAATATGAATATTAAGCTTGATATGTTTCATACGTTGTATATCCATAATAACTGCTGTCGGAGTTCTGATGTTGTGTGCTAGCCGCTCAGATGTGCTACCTCCGTCAGTACATAAATCTTCAGATCTGGTTTTTATTTTTATTTTTTACTTATTAGAGGTATAGAAGAACGCCACACAACAACTTTTCAGCATTGCACCAAGCAAAAATCAATCGAAATCATAACAAAAAGTAAAGATCAAGTGTCTAACAAGGTCTCCGTACATTAATTCGAACGGTTTGTTTACCCCCACGGCATAAACGGATATGACGTTTTTGTGGGCGTTCCCAGCAATGCTGACCAAGTCAATACAGTGAACAGACAGATGAAATATTAGTGCGCGTTTTGTCTGTAATTACGGTGAATTGTTATTGACGGCGTGGTGCGTCGCCATCTACGGCTCTAGCTCTGCTGTGTACTTTATGGATTATTTGTAATATTAGATAAATTGCTTCTTAGATATGCAGGTAAAGTACAGTAAGAGTGAAATGAAGTGTTTATTCGAATAACATAGATGAAGAATAGATGGCAGAAACAATGGGAAGAAGAACGAACACGGAGATGGTTTTATGGCATTCAAAGAGTTGTAACGTTAGGTAAGTTAAATATAGAGTAACAGAAAGAAATATAGACATGAAGAACCATGTTTTCAAGGCTTAGGTTTGATCATACTGCTCCATTTGAATAGAACAGGGAGACATGAAGCCAGAAAGTGTGAGTATTGTAACAAGTTATAAAATGTGACCCTTGACCACAAAACCGGTCATAAGTGTAAATTTATTGAAACTGAGATTTCTGCATCATCTGAAAGATGAATAAATAATCTTTCCATTGATGTATGGTTTGTTAGGATCGGACAATATTTGGAGAGATACAACTATTTTAAAATCTGGAATCTGAGGGTGCAAAAAAATCAAAATACCTAAATTTTGATATATTTACAGTAGGAAATTCACTAAATATATTCATGGAACATGATCTTTACTTAATATCCTAATGATTTTTTGCATTTAAAAAATGGATCATTTTGACCCATACAATGTATTTTTGGCTATTGCTACAAATATACCCCAGCGACTTAAGACTGGTTTTGTGGTCCAGGGTCACAAATGTCCAAAATGCACTAAGAAAAGAAATATACTGATTGCTGACCTAAATAAATAAATAAATAAATAAAGAGAAATTTGATTTGATAAACATTTTTTGGGGGAAAAAATAAGGTGATAAAAGCTTTAATTTTTTTAATGTAGATTTAAAGGACACTGGTTTATATAGTGAATTCAAGGGTAGATGATCCTGACAAAGTTGGTACAGTGAGGTACAGTAGTTGGTACTACTGGGGAGAGACTATAGGAGAGAAGAAATAGCGATGGTCAAGATTAGGAATAGGACACAGTCATTTAAATAGTACACTACACTTTATAGGGAAGCATCCTACTGGGTTTTGTGAGTATTGTCAGCCATTAAGAAACCATAGAACATGTACTTTTAAGCTGCAGAAGATCTGAAGAACAGAGGAGAAATATAATGGAAAAATTAAGAAGAGATGGGTTGGCAGGGGCAGGTATAAAAGGCAGGAAAAATATTTGTAAATTCTTTCTTAATCAGAACGGGTCTGATGAGGAGAATATGATCACGGAAAATAAACTGGAGTAACACCGCAGGAGAATAATCCAGAAGATGGCGGTGTAATGCAAGCCGCCGTTAAACCTCTTGATCCACACCATAGACTTATACCGGTATTTATTATGTCAAAGAGCCACACCACCGCACTCCTAATCAGTAGTTGGCGGTAATGCACCTAAAAGTTTTACGCGAGCCGCCATTAAAACAGAAGAAGAAGAAGAAGAAGAAGAGTATAAATTGCTTAGGAATGGAAGCAACGCCTCACGGCTCGCGTCTGGGTGCGTTTATCTGCTTGCTTAATAGCCACACAACCTTGCGTTGTTAATTAATTAGTAACACTAATGGCTGCAGCTAGTGAAAACAGTATGCAAGAGTTGAATGATAACAGTCTTGAGCACATTTCCAACCCAAAACGAAGAAAAATCAACACTGATGATACAAGACACATCGCTGCTCTTATTCTCGCCCGTGGAGGCAGTAAAGGCATCCCTCTGAAGAACATCAAGATGCTGGCAGGTGTGCCTTTGATCGGATGGGTGATCAGAGCAGCGCTGGACTCTGGTGTGTTCGACAGGTGAGTGGATGGGACGTCGTTCAGTGATTGGCAGTGCTGTGTGGCAGGAGACTTTATAATGTTTGTTTTTGCAGTGTTTGGGTGTCCACTGATCATGATGAGATCGCGAGAGTGGCCAGTGCTTGCGGGGCTCAAGTGCACAGGAGGAGTCCAGAGGTGTCCAAAGACTCTTCATGCTCGCTGGACACTATTAAGGAGTTCAGCAGACTAAACCCAGGTTGTATAACAGGTTCTGTTGCAGTCATATTCCACTGCACAATTTAGTTATGTATATAAGGGGTGTAGCTGCAGCTTGTAAAACAAGTGTGTCCACCTACTACTGCTTGCTTTAGAGGAAAACAAACATAGAACCAGAGAACAGGCCACGTAAAAAGTTGTCATACTTGTCGTTGCATACCAGGATAGTTTCACCCGCCACGTCTTTATTATTTGCATTGTGAATGAAACCAGAAAAACAGGCTCTGCAGCTGACAAATATTCATGCAGTGACGCAAAATAATGTTTATAATGACGTTTTATTGTGGTATTTACTTGAGAAGGATTTTTTTTCATTGAAAATATGGTTCTGGTTAACTATATATTTATTGCCGTTTAACAAAAACGTGAGAGAGACACAACACTGCTTGTTCCTCAAGGTTGCAAGTAGGGCTGCAACAAACGATTATTTTGATAATTGATTAATCTAACGATTATTAGAACGATTAATTGACTAATCGTCGATTAGTCCACAGATTAATCCGTAGACTTTGATTATTCAGCTTTTGCAATTGGTTAAAATATTAAGTTATACATATTCTAACATAAAAGTCCATTCAGATTTAGAAAATCATATTATGTAATTACAATTATTATACAATTAATTGGTAACACTTTACAGTAAGGTTCATTGGTTAACATTAGTTAACATGAACTAAGAATGAACAATACTTCTACAGCATTTATTAATTTCAGCATTTACTAATGCATTTATAAAAATCACAAGTTGTGTTTTTTTAACACTGGTAAATGCACTGTGAACTAACATGAACAAACAATGAATAACTGGATTTTTATTAACCAACATTAGCAAAGATTAATACATGAATTTAATAAATGTATTGTTCATTGTTCATTCATGTTAATTAATACATTACAATAAGGTATCATTTTTTAACATTACTTAAAGTGTTACCAATTCACTACACAAATAGATGTATTTGGCACACAAAATGAGATGACGGCCAGAGACCTCTCTCACCATTTAATTAGCTACATGGAAAAGTAACACATCATTCTGCCTAACATCTCCTTTTGTAAGTGATAAGAATCAAAATAAAGGTAAGTGATGAGATGCTTTGGATAAACTATTTTATTCAAAACATAATGTCTTAAAATAGCCTACCGTATAGGGTTATGATAATGATTTCTGTAAAACAAACTATCACTTTAATTAAATAGTTTTTCCCCACTAATAAAAAACATTTTATCATCAGCTAGTTCCACACTGGAGAGCTGCTTTATTACAGAAAATCAAGTTGTAATTCTAACTGAAAGCGACACTGACTCTGGGTTTTCATGTTTAAAACTGTAAAGCTGCTTGATTTAAGGCTATCTATTGCATAAAGTACTATATAAATAAACATGATGTGACCGGACTTAACTTGAGTACTGAACTGCAGAGCTCATGCAAACATCCACATCGTTGTAATCAGATGCATTTTTAACTGCTGCTTTCACACTGCTGTCAGTTTTTGTTGTTCATTTTGTTACTGAGAGGAAAGCGCGCAATATATATTTACATATTCATCAAACGCCGCTCAGGGTTGGGTGTGTCTTCTCTTGAATTGCATCCAGGAGGGCTGAATTGCAGTCTTGCGCTACAGCGCCACACTGGTCGAACCGCAGTATTGCAGGCTCTTGCATTAGGTCACGTGAGATCAAACGATTACTCGACGACAAAAATATTTGTCGACAATTTTTTTTTATTTTTATTTTATTTTTTATTGTCGACGTTGTCGATAATGTCGACTAATCGTTTCAGCCCTAGTTGCAAGCTTCAAAACCTTTGGCATATATCCCAAAATATAGAGATACGGTGAACATTCTCATTGACTGCGTTTACATGCGCACGAATATTGCGATTATTTCCAATAATCAGAGTAAGGACTTAATCGCATTTTGATGTTTACATGTCAAGAGCAAGCTCTTACTCCCGTTTACATGCAATTTCCATTATTCGTATTATTCGCTAAGAATTGTGGTTAATTTTTTTACTGCCATTATTCACATACCCCACTGGACAGCACAAATGATGGACTCAGAAAGAGCAGTGTTACTGGTCGCTGTTTAAATTAATTTACGTCTAATGCATAATGATTTTGTGTGGCTGTTTGCACGCTTTTTCGGCGCCATAGAAATGTGATGGAATTTGTTTCCCTACGCTGCCGTCGCGTTCTGCTCGCCCTTTCTGGATGAGGGTAAGGAACAGAGACTGCTGGCAGCTTGTTGTGTTTTCCTCAAAATGCGATGCTTTCTTCCCCTCAATCGTTTCTAATCTCCGTATTATTACAGGTGTGTGTCGCGTTATATGTCACAAGCGCATGCGCACTTTGGTCAGAGCGGCAATACTGCGATTAAGGTGTTTACATGCCTGTATATTCCGATTAAAATCGGCGTACGCCACCTATGTTAATACGATTATTCCTGCTGCGATTATGAGCTTAATCACACTATTTAGATCGAAGTATTGCGTTTACATGAGGTAAAGCATAATCGCAATATCGCCAAAATCTCATTATAATTGCATTAAGAGGGTCCATGTAAACGCACTTATTGTTGAGGCTTGAGCAATATTCTCTTTTGACCTCTGAAGGTTAAAAAAGGTATGGTAAAATATAGGTTAAACGTACCTATTAAGTTCACGTACCCATTAAGCACACTTCCATTTTTGATATCAGATTATAAAAAGAAAAAATATTTATTATCCTGCTTGACGTCTTAACCAATTGACGTGTTTGTTACTATGTACCTCCTATAATTTCAAGTCAATCAGATCATTGTTCACTGAGTGGTAATTGCTCTCCCTGTGTTCACATTGTCTGGCGGCCATTTTGAAAGCTGTCTAAAAACTTCCCCCAAAAGAGGAGCCCCTTAAATGTGCTTTTTTTTGGGGGGGGGGCAAGTTTTACTACTTGTTGTAAAATTAAGAGACTAATGTTCAGACTTTTGCATATTATAACCTGGAACTTTGATGTGGGAAATAATTAGTTAGATCCAAATGATCTTTTTAGCAACATAGCGCAGATGCTACAGAACACAGTTAGCTTACTAGCTGTATAAGATTGTGTGCTATGCTAACATATTACTTCACAGGCATTACTGGCTTGTACTTTTACATCCATAATATTATAAATTGACAGTTTATTGCTGGTCTGTCATTTTACAGTGCAGTGTTTAAAAATTTCACATTATTTTAAGGTGAGCTTAAAGGGTGCACGACTATAAAAATCACACAGCTTCAGTGTGACATCAATGAGAAAAAGTATAATTTCATAGATATTGTTAATAATAGTTGTTCATATTAAAAAATGAACTTAATACTTTTAAGAAATATTACATTAAATTTATTAAAAACTGTTGCTGCTCTAATTAAGCTCAGTGTGCTCTCTTTGAGCTCTTCCACATTGAACGTCTATGTAAATACTTCATAAACACACTTTAAATATATTAACTGATGGTTGTCACTTTAAGTTAAGTTAATCGATTTTCTATGGATTCTGTCGACTCAAATCTGCAGATTGGCTCTGATCTTTGGCAACTAGCATCAACTTCTCCAGACTGTAAATCTGTGGAAAATCAGGGCAAAAATCATGTAGCGTATTCCAGCCATAAGAGACTATAGATAAGTTGACACCCATTTAAAAAAAGGTTTCATAATGAGGCTAGTTTCTGTGTTCATCCCCATGAATTAAATGTTTTATTGGTTTGTTTTATTTGATTTTTGAATGTGTTACTTAGCTGAACGTGAACTAGTCTAGATGTTGCAATGTACAACCAACTACTGGCCGATGCCGATATTGGTCAGTTGCTTAAAGTAGGGCTTGAAAACGTGAAAAAAAATAATCGACTGGTTCTCTCCAGTAGGGCTGTGCAATTAATCGTATTCGATTTATCATGCGCATTTCGTCAGTAAAGCCGATTTCATGATTGGCGGTAAATCACCATCACCTGCTTTCAGATTGAGCGGCAGTTAATACACAGAGCCGTAGTTCACTGACAAGCTACGCTAAACCACGTTGAATGTGCACTAGTCTAACCTACTGGACTTCTTTATGTAATGTATGCATGCACTCTGTGTCTTTTGTTTGATTTTTGCAATATACTCTATAATGTCAAATCGCACATCATAATATTATTATTATTATTATTATTACTGATATAGCCTATGTGAAGGTTCATGTTACGTATTAATCTGTTAATGAAACAAAATATACTTCATGTGTATACCTGCTCCTTTATGTAACCTGTTTTGTCCGTTCACAGACGCATACTAACGGATAATGGTGAATCGCCATTGTGACATACCTATGATGAATTTACAGCTGAGCGCCGATACATCGGTGCATCCCTAATAAAAACATGATGTGAGCTTAATGGGAACAGGGGTGTGCTTAAAGGGTACAAAAATTTACCCATTAAGCACAGCCAAACTTTTTGAATTTGATGTATATCTTAATTGAAATGCTTTTGTCTTTTAAAATAAAATTTAATATTTTTGTGGGAGAGACTTAATATTTTATTTTAACATAACTTTTTGCACTGAAACCAATATCTTGTGCACTAAAAATATCTCAATGTAGATTTTGGTGAGCTTAGTAGGTACGTTTACTCTACTGTAAAAAATTAATTAATTAATTAAAAATAATTTAAAAAAAATACATTTTCAAAGTTATTAGAGAACTTAAGTAAATACTATTACCGTTTATCTACTAGAACATTTCAAATTTAATTCAGTGCGTTACTTTCTATTTCTTGGTAATTGTAAGAAATGTTTTCACTCAGAACCTTCTAGTAAATAGTAATTGGTGGAGCACAGAAATCCACTCTGAGTTAAATGGCTACAAATGGAACCCAATGAAAGCAGAGTGGTTACTGTTAATGTAATGTTCTTGTGCAGATGTTGACGTCATCTGTAACATCCAGGCCACGTCTCCATGTCTGCACCCCAAACATCTCAAAAAGGCTGTGGAGTACATCACCAAAGAACGGTGTGATTCTGTCTTCTCTGTGGTTCGGCGACACAATTTCCGATGGCAAGAGGTCAAAAATGAAGGTTTGTTGGAGTGCATTCTGTAAATGGTCAGTTTGGCGTCAGTATGATATTTTCAAAAGATAATTAATACCAAGGAAGCATTACATTGCTTAAAAGTGACAGTAAAGACATTTACAAAATAAACTGTTCTTTTGAACTTTCTATTCATCAAAAAAATCCTGAAAGCAAATGCATCAGTTACACCAAGATATTAAGCAGCACAACCGGATTCAACATTGATAATAAGTAATGTTTCTTTAGCATCAAATGAGCATATTAGAATGATTTCTAAAGCAGAGAACTGGAGTAATGGCTGCTGAAAATTCAGATTTGCCATTACAGGAATAAATTGTTTTAAAATATAAGTTACGTTAAATTGTAATATTTCACAAAAATAACTGTACTTTTGTCATAAATGCAGCCTTGATGGTCCTAAGAGATTGCATGTTGGAGACTCTAAACTTTTATTTGTATTCCAGCCTGCCAATGTACTGAGCCGTTGAACCTGAACCCAGCTCGCAGGCCGCGGCGTCAAGACTGGGCAGGAGAACTGTGTGAAAATGGCTCTTTTTACTTTGCTACCAAAGAACTTATAGAACAAGGGCTTCTTCAGGTAATATTTTGGGATTTAAAATGAGTAAAGGCCACCATTTAACTTAATGAGCTACATAACGTGACCAAAAAAAGCTTGACATAATAATCCATAGGCAAGAAAGCATATTAATATCCTCAATCAATCTCTTTGCATAATTGTCATTTTTGTTACATTTCACAGGGTGGAAAAATGAAGTACTTTGAGATGAACCCCGAGTATAGTGTGGATATTGATGTTGACATAGACTGGCCCGTTGCTGAACAGAGAGTGCTGAGGTGAAGAAGCGATAGTCTCTACTCAACTTTATATTAGCAAACAACCACCGTGCAAACAGTGCAAAGTCTGAATCTGTGGGTGTGTGTATTTGATACAGGTTCGGTTACTTTGGTAAAGACAAACCCGAAGTTGTGAAGCTTCTGCTGTGTAACTTGTCAGGATGCCTGACAGATGGTCAGATATACATCTCTGCAAATGGCGAGGAGATGGTGTCCATCAATACCAGAGACCAGGCCAGCATTGACATGCTGAAGGAGGAGGAAGTGAAGGTGATTCTGGCTTATTTGGCAACCTTGTGTTACTCACCCCCGACTTCTACCAACCCCCACACAACTGTAGACCCCTCTTTTGTCTTTGCCCCTTCGTATCCCATCATGCAACTGGGATTCCTCTTGTTTTTGTCTCTTAATTCAATATAACTTGGGTATACAATGCTCAATTTGATATTTCACTTTTAGAAACTGCTATTTTTAACAGATTAAGTGTAGTTTTGTGCCGTTAGATGATTTGTAGTGGGTTCTGCTGATCCCACCATTGATGAGCACAGGGGCTCAGAGACACAAGTACTCAGACGTCTCCTTTGCCTGGTTATCTTTGCGCAGTGGCAGTATCGTAGCCTATGAGGTTTATCCGAGGCGCGATTATTGCTAATTGAAAACTTTACCCAATACCCCGCCGTGACGACTTGAAATATAGTCGGCTCTGGCAATTTTTGACAGTCTTTACAGAGACTGATCTATTCGTTAAAGAAAGAAATGAGCATTAAAGGATAGTTCTGCAAAAAAAAGAATAATCTCTCATTTACTTGATGAACATTAATTTAAAAGGTATATGTGTCTCTCTCCCACCCCCCAGGTTATTCTGATAGAAAAATACCCCATAGCAAAAGCTTTAGCTGACAAACTCTCACAGAGAATGAGCTGTCCGATCCTGCAGGATGTAGACGACAAACTGGAGTTGGTGCAGAAGCTCATGAAGGCAGATGGGCTGGAGTGGAAAGAGGTGGCATATTTAGGTGAGACAGGAGCTCTATGTTTCTCACGGTTACATCAGCCAAATGCCATGATCTGTAACAACATGGTGTATCTTAGAAATGTTGGTGTGGTTAATACAGGTTTAAAAGATTGTATCTGAATATTAACTACAAATACTAAAACTATTACTTTTATCAGCCTTTATTCATTTAATCTTTCATTAGAATTACTTAAACACCACTGTTTCTTTAAAATGACTGTCAGCCAAAAGAGAGAATGATTTCTCAATTTTTCCTGACTTCTGTGTATCAGGAAACGATGAGCCAGATGTAAAGTGCCTGGAACTGGCAGGATTGAGCGCAGTACCCATGGATTCCCCAAAGGTGGTGCTCAATCATGCCAAATACATCTGCCACAACGCAGCGGGTCACGGAGCCTTGCGAGAGTTTGCCGAACACATCATACTGCTGAAAAAGAAGGCCAAGTCTCAGATGGAGCAAGATAGAATTTGCAGAAACACATTTTAGGAGAGATCGAGGAATCGCATTCATCATATGTTAAGTAATGAAATGACAGGATGAATGAAATATGTAGGAAAAGGGGGAGAAATATTAAAACCTATTAAAGAACTGAACTATCACATTTGGTCTGTTTTCATTTTAAGGGTGCTTTCACACCTGCCGCATTTAGTTCGGTTGAATCGCACAGTTCGTTGTCCCTCTTGGTGCTGTTCGTTTGGGCAGGTGTGAACCAGTGGCGGATCTAGGATTTTTTAGAAGCAGGGGCCACAGTGGGGCCACCATTTACAGAGAGGGGCCAAGTTTATCGTTCAAGTCTTTGGAAACTTTAACAATAACAGCTTAAATATTTCCGTGTGTGTGTATATATATACACCTCTGTTCATCAATCTGCACTGGTACCAATAGCTGCTCGCATAAAATTCAAGTCATTAATGTTTGCCTACACAACCACCACCACTGACTCTGCACCCCTTTACCTAAGTTCAGTACTTCAGAAATATGTGCCCTCTAGAAGCTTACGTTCTGCAAGTGAAAGACACATTATTGTTCATCCCAAAGAGGCACAAAACCACTTTCACAGACTTTTTCATGAACTGTTCCCTCCTGGTGGACTGACTTGCCAAACTCAATCCGAGCATCTGAGTCCTTGGCCACTTCAAGAAACAGCTAAAAACTCATCTCTGCATCTTTATTTGACCCTCTAACTCTAGCACTCTCTATTCTAATTCTATTTTATTTATCTGACTTTTTATTTAAAACCACACACTTTCTTTGCACGCTTTCACACAAGATTTCTTTTCAAAGACATTTTTTAGTGCATGTATTAACCTATATAATGAGTGATGACGGTTGGTTTAAAATGGTTTACGAACATAGCTAGCAAATAAAGAAAGAAAGAAAGAAAGAAAGAGAAATAAAATAAAACAAACAACACAAAGAAACAGCTTTGTTCCAAAACCTATTAAGTTGCCTACCTACTAGACAGCATAGACACCCTTACCAACATATATTTACTAAAAACCCATTTTAAAATGCCACCGAGTGTTTGAAACAACTTATGCAATCTGATGAGGCTTCTTATTAATGAGGCAAAAAATGCATTATTTCCATAGGTAACGGCTAGGTCTATTAGAATTGCATTATAAATATATACTATTCTTAAAAAATAGCTGAGATGGCTTGAATAACACAGATTAACAAAATATTGTCGCAATCGTGTGTTTATTGTCTTCATGTTTCATCGGTGAAAACGTTTAGATCTACTTTATATTAATTTATATTTAGTGATGCGTATGGAATTTGCTGGAACGCCAAAAAACGTCTCTGGCTTCGAGAGTGAATTACACTATACATCACAGTATAATCGAATTCAGGTTTAATGATAATTAAAATGTAAAACTGTAAAAGTAACTGTCGAAATTTCATCGTGAAACCGGTAATAGTTTAATTCCTTATTGCAGTGTTACTGAGAATCATATCATGCTTCCACACAGACAAATATTATGCACTTTCCACACTGTTCCACTATTTTCAGCCAAACAGTTTTAGCACACAGGGTCTATGTGACGTGAGGATCTTTATCTTACTTTCATTTTAAACAAAATGCTACAGTTTTTCTACATGTCAGTGATGATTCTGAAAGAAAACGCGCTTGGAACCTAATGTAACGAACGCAACTTCCACCCGACAACTTTTTATTTTAGAAAAAAAGTTTGCTTTGTAAAGTAGGTTAAACAGCGCAAATTGTATTATTCACTTGAACTGAGCGCATTCGTTTTAGACACTTACTGCAGCCGCCATGTCTCGAGCGATCTAAACGTAACACGCTTCCGCCAATCCCCACCTTGACCCAATGATTGACAGAGGGTGGGCGTGGTTAGCTCGGAATGCATTTTCAAAGTCGCATTGAATTTTGCTACACATATCCCACGAGTTGTGATGAAAATGCAATCGCAAGTGTCCTAACTGTTAGTCTAAATGCATTTAGGACAAATAACATTTAAATGATCATTTTGCTACCATTTCTGCTTGGACATGTTACACATATCAAATCAATTCGGGTTATATATTTTCATTTTAATTTCGCTACTTATAAAGCGTTAAAATGGTATGCACTTTACATATTAAGACTACTGTTGGAAATGGCAAATGTAAATACTATAATTTCATTTTCATTTTCCTTCTGCACCAAACTTTGCACATATGGGGTAATGGAAAATGTAAATTTAAATACAGAAATACATTGCCATTTTGAATATTGCATTGCCATTTTGAATATTGCATTGCCATTTTGCATATTGCATTGCACATTGAATTTTGCTACACATATGCTTCCATAGAGGACAGGCAAGTACCTCACTTTATATTTTACATAGACTTAGATCTTGGGATTTAAGAATCGATATCAATTCGTTAAAATAAAGATTTTTGATACGATTACCTGTTACACCCTATATAACTTATTATAAAACCCTTACATATACTTAAGATTTAAGTATGAAATTAGAAAACTTACCTCTTTACTCTCTACCATCGTCCAATTTCAATTCTACCGGCTTTCTGTCTCGTCAGGAGAAGGCCAATCAACAGCCAGGCAGACGACGAGCAGCCAATCAATACAGGATTTGGCTAACAGCCAATAGCATTTGTCAACACTACAAGCCTACGTTTAGGCCCCGCCCCCTGACTGTCAAAACTTTCTGGGGGAAGGATTCCAAGTGGGATATATATAGATCTATGGGTATAACTGCAGACCGGAGAGTTCCAAAATGGGGCGTGAACTCTAAAAGTAGTGTTACGAACTACAAATTAAACCCTACTCAAAGAGAAAATAAAATGATTCATAACAATTAACAGGGATCTATTCAAGAAAGATCCCTGGGGTCCCCGCTCTCTTCCTCAATTACTCAACCACAAGACACTTAGATGCAAATAAACATAAGTTTATTTAAAGGATAAACAAAAGGAACATCAAACTTCGGGAGGGGCAAATTGCCAAAGAAAATTACAATAACAAAACTACTTTACGAAAACTAACCTGCAAATCAAATAACAAATAAAATACAAGTTCTTACCTCCCTGCTAACATAAACAGGAGAAAACAAACAAAACAAACAGGCACCCGTCTCCCAACCCAGCTCCACTGAAACAAGGTCCAGGACGTAAGTAACCAAACGTACAATTACAACTAAGCATTATTTCAATCAATGGTTGAAAACAAATGTCTCAATTAGCGATGCTTTCACACACGTTTGAACAGAGGAAACAACAAAGCCACCAGGAGAGCGGGGAGCAAACGATTCCTTCCACCAGATGACTTAAATACTGCGGCAATCCTTCCTTCCACCAACCAGCTCCGTCCTCCTAATCAGCTTCACCTGTAAACAATTAGAGCGAAAGACAGAGAAACACAGGAGAAGACCTACGCACGCACACACGAGCGAATGATATCCCGTTCCCCTAAAAACACGCGAATCCATTCGTAACAGTAGGCAGAACTCTAAAAGAAAGGCAAAGACTTTCACCATTGGCTCTGGCTTCAGCCAATTGTTATTGATTTACATTTCAAAATAACACTTTATAAATTAAACATTGTTTCTAGTATATCTAAAATAAAATATGCTTTATAAATCAATATTCTTGGTGAGAGCAGAGCCCAAAGCTCGTGGCCAGTGGTGTTCGGACCGGAGTTTGAACCTCTGCTTAATGATATAAACGAGAATCACCACGAGCTCTCTCCCGCGAGCCGTCCCAGCGCAGCACAGGGGAAGATTTTACTCTATCGCTTTTTTGTAATCAACGGAGGCGTCCCGGGGCTTTAAATTCTCAGGGTAGGATGGGGTAGAGACGTTGGGTGTAACTAAAAAGGTGCCATTGTCCGGTGAGGTCCATTTGGGGAGTTACGGAACGGAACGGCCAGGCTCAACAATCTCATATCGCCATAAACTGCTTATCTCCTGAACTGCAACTTTCTTTTCAGCGCCAGTTTCACTGGTTAAGGTTAGGGTCAGGTGTGGGGTAGGTTCAGGGGTTAGCATTTTTTGTTGCATAGTGTAGGAAATTTAAATTAACACTGTGATTGACACAACCAATAAAATCTTTAGAATCAGCTGTGGGGCGGAGTTTGCGCTGAAGTTGATTGGAAGAAAAAATTGCGCATGCGTGTCATGTGCCTGTCTCTCAATGGGAGGAAGCCACGCCCTATTTTGGAGCTCCCACCCCGTTTTGGTGTTCCCGCCCCCATTTGGAGATCTCACCGCCACCGGCGAGAGCGTCAAAGTGGCCGGAAGTCATTCATTTTCAATGTGAGCCGGCGGCGAGCTCCAGCGAGAGCGGCGCGGCGCGTCTTGGACGGTGACGGCGTCGAGGAGAGTTGAAGCAAAGACTATAGAATACCCTTAAAGAGACTTTGGTTGAAGTCAGGTCAACTTTATGGTAATGAGCTATGACGCGGTTGGGCGGCAACCAATCGGAATGTAGAAGTCCTCCACTTGAGAGGAGTCCAGAGAACGCAGTCCTGTAAACTTTGGGTCCGACCACATTAGTTCCTAAGCATTTTCACGCTAGAACGCTTGTTTTTCAGCGGGAATGCAATTAATTTAGTCAAAACAACACAGATTTGACCAATTGCATTTAGACTAGCACTTAACCACGAACACAAAAAACACACCACACAAATGGCTTTTATTGGTTTATCTCTTTAGCAAACATGAGCGAATTTTGACGCTCTCAATTTTCCACCGGAGCCGCTCCCGTCAGTTTTGAGTCCGAGCGATTCAAATGCTCCGCTCTCCACCCAAATTTAAAAGCTACCGTCGGTTAATGAAGATTTGACGAATGAACTCGCGGCTCGATTGGACACTTGTCGTGTCAGAAAGTGATAAGACTTTAAGTTTTATGGACTGCGCCATCTTTGATTTTACATTGGTCACCGTCGCTATGGTTACTGGCGAGGAATACGGGCTTGACTCCGGTTGCACGTTCAAACAGACAGTAACGTTATTCTAAACACAACTGTAAGCTGCTGTGTGAACGGGACATTTCGAGACTCACACCTGTAAAGAAAATGTGGTTGTCAATCCCAAAAACTGACACGGTGGACGTAGCCTATATATGTGGAAATCTGTGTTTTTATTTAAATCGCCATCACACTACCGCACCACTGCTATTCTGCCGTTCTGAAAGTGAAACCTGCTGCCAGAGAACGAATATGCATTTTCAATAAGCCCGTCTGCTATTTTTGATACATATTTTTAAATGTCAACCAGTGGATCGTCAAAAACCTAATGCATTATAAAAATCTAAACAATTAAGTCATTAAGATATATTTATATGTTAATTAATATAATAATTAATTGATACTTTTCACTCATCCCTTTTCTTAAAAATTGTTTAAAGGCTCAAATGTGAAGTGCAGATCTTAAAAAAGGTCTTTAAAGGTCTTAAAATTGATTTTGAAAATCCTGCAGATACCAGGTTATTTTATGGTACCATTTGGAATAACTTTTTCTTTTTTTCTTTTTTTTTAATAAACCCATTTTAACTTTGTTTTGAGAATGTTCTGTAGGCCGCTAATTTAAAAAAGGACCTCTGTACATTTGTTTGTTGCAAATTGATGCAATTAAGATGTTTACATTGACTTGTTGGGTAATATTTCTGTCAACTGACAACAAAATTTCCCTTCTGAACTAGCATAATTGCTAGGTTATAAGTTTTATAGTTAATAAAATCTTTAAAAACCAATTACATTAATTATACTTTCATATCTTTCAATAAAAAGGAAATTGAGTAAAACGGTGTAAAAGGTGTGTGGACGTGGATTAATAATCTGGCCCCTTGGTATAAAGGAGAAAAAATGCTGGCCCTTGTCACTCTCAAAGTTGCCCATCCCTGATGTAGAGGAACGTAAACAGACAGATTTACTCACATGTGACATGCATAAACACGGTTTAGTATGCTTTGCAATGTTGCCTTGTAAAAGCGAACCGAACCAAGAAGAAAATGCAACATTGTAACAAATTAAATCCCTGTTTGGGAAAAAAAAGCAAACAATTTTTTCATTTGTTAATTTTTGTTTTCTGTCGTGTGACATTTTGCCTGCTTTATCAAAGAGTTTTACATTGATTATTATTCGATTTATGTGCAGGTTTAAAGAAATGGTTCACCCCAAAATTAAAATTTGCTGAAAATGTACTCACCCTCAGGTCATCCAAGTTTTTTTATATACGCCTGAACAGATTTGTAGAAATTTGGCATTTCACCACTTGCTCACCAATGGATCCTCTGCAGTGGGTGTCGTCAGAATGAGAGTCCAAACAGCTGATAAAAAAATCACAATAATCCACACAGCTCCCATCAGTCAGTGTATTGTGAAGTGAAAAGCTACTTGTTTGTAAGAAACAAATCCACCATTAAAGGGATAGTTCACCTTCAGTTGGTCGCATTGGTTGCATAGTTTGTCTTTTTTTCTTTTCTTTTTTCTTTTTTTCCCCCATGCTATGGAAGTCAATGGGGACCAGCAACTGAAAGTGAACTATCCCTTTAAGGTGTTTTCATTTTAAAGCATCGCTTCTGGCAAAAATACCAGTCTATAAATAAAGCCCTTTGAAAAAGTCAAAAAGTCCATCCCCTGCTGTCTTCTCATATCATTGTTTAGAACTGTTTTTGCTTGTAAACTGAATATCATGGATACAAGACTCGTTTTAATGATGAATTTGCTTTTATGAACACAGCTTTTCGCTTCACAAGATATCGTGTATGACCTGAGGGTGAGTAAATGTTTATTTTTTGGGGTGAACTATTATCCTTTATTCCAAACACTAAAAAACAGAGTGGTAGAGAGTGTATTGGAAGCCACTTTGTGTTCTCAAAATATACACTAGAGGGCAGCCTTTTACAAACAACTTACCCAGATACACACCTCATTTAAATTCAACAGAATATTATACTGAGCTACTAAAATTATATAATGTCAACACAGAATAAGTCCACGTTATGTGAGTCTCAAGTCTACTAAACAAATGATAGCTGCTCAAATATTATTTTTGCATACAAAAATGCTCTTCCAAAACCTAATTTTTAAAACAAACTTTGAGTCAGTCACCTGCACCAAGTGATTACTGGGAAGTAAAATATCAGAAATGAATTATTATAGAGCAATTTATCATTGTATACATCGCAATCATCTTAAAACTAGATAAAATGACAATCACTCCATCCCTGAGAACAAATAATGGAAAATTCACTCAAGCCATCATCTGAATATGTTTAATTTTACCGGCTGCCTAGACAACTTCATTGATATTTAGTAGATAATCACTATGGTACCCAGTTTTGCATACTAAAACCTATTTTAGACAGTTTCTTCACCCTCATGAATTTCTTTATTGTTTGGCAGCTGTACATGACCTTTAGTTGTCTCTGTGTGATGCCTGAAGGATGATCACCAGGGTAAAAGCACAGAGGCCATAATGAGGGTGAGATTTCCACTCACCAGCCACAATTAAGACTCAATAGGTTTGTTAATTTATGATTCCTCTTAATCTATGCACCCTAAGAGAGAGGGCAAACCCAATTAACTCTCTCTCGTCATCCTCTGGCACATTATCATTGTGCGCTTGTCGTTGTGTGCACACAGTGCAATGCCAGCGGAATACAATTTAGCCACTAAATCACCCAAAGTCAACTTATATAACCAAAGAGAGTTGGAAGATAAGACATTTCCCTGGAAATTAAATGTTAATTCATAACTTGGGTTCTGTGATAAAGTAGCATTATCATTTAGATCTAGTTTGAGTTAATCTTACAGTTCTATTGGTTTCAAAGGCTAAAATGGGAAACTGATTGAAGGAAATCCATGTATTGGAGTAGCTTTGCTTTACAGAATCAAACATTGTCTGTGAATGAATTTTGTAATTGACTTTATCGGAAACTTTTGTTCATTTGTTAGGACGACCAAGTGTCCTCGTTGTTCAAAAAAAAAAGAAAAAAAGGCTATCGATTAAATAACACCTAATGCAGTGTTGTTATTGTTCATTAAAACTATTAATAATTGTTTTTGGTAACTGAAATGAAGCTGAAATAAAATCAAATATAAATATCAGATGAAAGACTTTAAAAAAAAATTAAATGTTGCTTTGGCAACTAACTGAAATATGTAAAATTACTAAAACAAAAACTTAAATAAAAATAAAGTTTTAAAATGTTAAAAAATTAAATAAATAAATAAATAAATACAAAACACCAAAAGAAACTTAAAACTTAACAAAAACTAAATTTGAAATTCTAAAAGCTGATGCAAAATATGAAAAAATATTATAATAATATATAAATAATGCTTAAATAACACTGACCCTTAAAAATATTTAAGCCTGAATTTAAATATTTGAATTTAAAAATTTTATATTTGAATTGCATATAAAATTTCCACCCATTTGGATTGCAGTTTTTACAAAAAAAAAACTAATAAACGTTTTTGTGATGCATATTCTTTCAGTCATCAATAAAAGAAACAGATAAGATTTCTGAAATAGTAAACTGAATATTTAAATATACAGTAAGTTTATATATTTATCATCAATAAATCCAACAGGCTTAAATCTCATACATGCTAGCAACTGAATATTGCTTTTTCCACAGCTAGTCATATTTTAAAAATTTTTAATGCTGATTTTAAGCAAATTACATAAATCCATTTTGAAAATGTGATGTAAATAAAATTAGGCTAAATAGAAATAGTTAATAAACTATGCAAAAATGTGGCAAAAAAACATTCAACTTTATCATGTGGTGGAGTTGTGTGTGTGTTTTTTAAAGGACACTGAACCAATCAGTTTTGAATAAATTTAAAGATTAGAATGGATGAAATATTGAAAAAATGACACTTCACTGGAGTCGCAGAGTTGAGAGAATTCTTATGTTCAGATGGTTAAATAAACTAGTAGCTGTAAATAGAGCTTATTAGCTGGAGTTAACAACCTTTCACCACTGTTGGTGGTGTTTTCTAAATAAATTAACCTCTGACACTGACATTACACATGACCTTCTTAAAACCCAACGGACTGGAAGATTGTTAGCTAGTGTGGGAATTTTAAGAGTGAGGCAGTAAGTTGCAGGATCAATACATGCAGAGGCACCTCTCTCACTAACTCCCGCTTGTCCACTGGAGCCAATTAAACTGAGTCAATAGAAACTGATGAGACCCTCTGCACGGGACACAGGTGTGCCAGTTCAGACTATACCCATCATCTCATTAAAAAAACCCAAACTTTTCAGCCTGTCTGTTTCTGAGCGCAGTCACAGGTTCCTCTACAATGGGGCCTCAGGTGGATTTGGAGGGATTGGATTGACTTTGATCGTGGTTTTAAGCCCTGGGGATGTTTTAAATTTAGAATGGTGAGAGATGGTATTTCTGCATGGATAGGATCTGTATATCACACCGTTATAATTTAATCGTGTTAGCTTAATGCAAATACACCTTCAGCTTACTATCAAAACCTCTTGGAAAAAATGGATTAAGGAAAACTTGATACTATAAAAAGTAGCTACTATAGTGCTGATATGCTACAGTGATGGAATCAGATGGCAGGTTTCAAGGTGCAATGAAATAGGCCAGTGCCATGGGCTTGAGCACTAACCATATTCAGACACCATGGTTTTCACATGGTTCTCTGCAGGGTTTCCAAAACTGGGGTTTGTGTTGATGAAAAGCTTAGAATTCATTAAATATTAAAAAATGTAAAATAAGGATCAAAGGATTTCAGCTGTAAAAAATGGTTGGGAATCCCTGCTCTGCAGTAAGTAAGTAAATAAATTTTAAAAAATACATAGAATGCAACATGTCCACAAAACCTGATGTGCACATCAAATGGACACTGTATTTTCCAATCCCATCAGGCCACAGGAAAGGATTTGTAAATGACAGTAAAATAATGCACATGACAATGACAACATGACGGATGTCCACATTACATTCGTATTACACACATTCATTTCATACTATCTATAACATGCTTTTTTAACCATTATGAAATAGTTACTTATTCAAAAGAAGCGCCTACTCAGAGAACATGTGATTTCAGACGTAGCCTGTGAATGTTAGCACCATTTGTTGAATGCTTTTGGTATCTGATAGAGCGTTTGGCCTCGGAAACATTGACACTTGAAGTCAGACTTAACCAACAGACAACCAATGTTACATTTACAGAGACTTACAATTTTCATTGCACTCAAACCCTCAAACATATCGGCGTCTGGAGAGAGAAACTGACCTGACAGTGATGAAGGGCTTGCAGTGAGTTTTCACGAAGCCTCCTAGTCATGCATCAATCAGATGCCAGGACTAACTCTCAGTTATGAGTCTCTCAGGTATATTGGTGCACAGCGAGTTTGTGGTTCGCATTTTTAAATCATTTAGAATGAGATTTATGGGATATCTGATGTCCAGCATTTTTGGGAGTTTTAGTTCATTTACATTATACTCTATGGTGTGATTTGGAGCTTTTCTTTTGAAAAAGGAGGCTGTGATTCATTTGTAATTTTTAAGCTGACAGTAATAATCTCAGCTCACAGTGACACACCCAAGCTTACTTCCCGTTCCTGCCCTGTTGGCATTACACACGCTCCCATCCATCAAATCCAGCCCAAACAATGGGGCTCATCAAATGTGACGATGATGAATGTTCCATACGTAGTCTTCTGTAGCAATAGCACCCATACCTCACCTGTCCCCCTGAATTACAGTCCACTGGTATTTTTAGGTAAGGGTTTCTTCCTATGAGGTCAGAGCACTTTAATTTGCCGCGCTGACATGCTCGTTCGTCAGCCTCATGGAGGTTTTATTGGACACTGACAGCAACCGGGTTGCTGTTGACAGGTCTGTGATGTCCTAGCAACATTGTGTTTTAGCACATGGTGTTTTGTGACCCGTGGACCTGCTTCCTTGTAAAAAGGTTTTATTCCCTTGATTACAGTCTTTTCCTATTGCTTTGGCAATGAAATACCTTGTTGAGACATCTGTTTAAGGTAACTCGGGATGAATAAATCATGATCCAAATGGACCAGTCACTTTTTAAGATTTTGGTTTGCACCAAGGCAAACTTTTGAGCATTTTACTCTGAGATATATATACATGAGAATTTGTGTTTTCATGAATCTGTGGCTAGTTGATATGAATTTGAAAAAAAAAAAAAAAAAAAAAAACTAATTTGTATGTTTTTGTATGATCTGTTTACACCCCACTTAGGGTTAGGTGGACTTTTTTCTGGAAAAAAAAAAAAAAAGTGTTTGCTTACAAAAAAAACATTGTACAAATTCATTCATTCATTCACTCTAACTAAGTGCCAAGTTGAAGAGCACATGGCCCATAAAGCCTTTTTTAATTAAGCAGTTGCGCTTCATTGACTGAGGTATTCCTGCATGACAGTTTGTTGATAAAGTTTTAATAATAATCATTCTAATTCTGTTGGGAAGTCAGTTCATACCACACCATACCACAACTAAAACTAGAATAATGCAGGAGCAATATTGGACTCACTTTTAGAGCTATTTGTTTTCCAGCTAATGAACAAAAAGATTGACAGCCAATCATAATCCGCCCAATTTCAAAGAGCTTGAGAATTTCAAGCAGCAGACTGCAACTTTGTAAAGAACGTTATTGTGCATTGCATTGGTGTGGACGCTAGTTATTGTTCTCGGTTTGAATGGGGCTCAGAAATGCCATAGAAAACACCATTTGGTAGTAGTTTTATGCATAAATGCTGGAACCTTTTGACGGTTTTGTAGCCTATATTAAATGTAATTATTCATTAAGATACTCAAAGGGAGTGTTTACACATTTTTTGAGTTCCGTTGCATTGCTTGTGAATGTTTTTCAATACAAACACTTGTTAGACAGACGTATTTAAACGAGTTTTTAGACCTTAAAAAGTGTTACAAACGTGCACAAAGGGCGATGAAATGGAAAAGCAGAATCTTGAGACATTTTGTTTTAAATTGTCAATTTGATCTTAAAAACATGGTGAGCGAGAGGCTGAAAAGAAGATAGAAGCGGCGCAACTTTTAAAGATGTCTAGTTCATGTTTATACTACTTGAATTCTGTGTGAAAGCTTCAAGGTTTTTATTCAAGCAAAAGCTTTATTTATTTATTTATTTATTTATTTTACCAGAACACACTGCTAGTTTTTATTTGCATATTTCATATTCTGTATCCATTCAGCATCCGAAGGGGCATAACATTACACTTTTTGGTTTACTGACTTTCATTGACACACCTGAGAAATTCGCTCAGGCAAATTTAGCTGCATTACAGAGTTCAAGTTTGGTGAACTTTGACCTGCGTATTCATCAACTTTGAGTGTCCATAGACATTTTGCATGCTCATAGTCTGGTGTGACTATACAGCTTGAGTCACCAAATTGATCTTCCACCACTAAGGGTAAAATATATTAAATATTAGGTGGAACAGGAGATAAAATGCATGTACCTCATCCCAAACAGCTTATGTCACAGCGACCTGGAAAATTAGATTTCATTATCTGACTGTAACCAAAACCTAAAACGGCTATTTTGGCTATTAATTGCACGATGCAGGAAAACGAACAATGGAAAAAGCTTGATATGATCAGACAACAGATTATATTTCCCATTACTTAAACTGTCGTGTTTGCCATTTCCCAAATGAGAGAACAGTTCCATTAAATTTCACTCTCAATAGATTAATGCAAATCAATCACTTCATTCACGACAGACAGCATTTAATGAGTCTGTTCCCTTGGTTTCATCGGTAATACCCCAACAAATGAAATGATTTGTTGCAAATTACAGTAAATTGAACAAGCTAAAACAGTGAGCTTGTTTCTTGATGTCACAAATGCGCTGTCCCTCCATCCCTGCACATTTTGTTTTTGTACGTCCTGGTGCGAAAATAGAATGTTTCCCATTAGCAAAGTGCCCTGTTGACTCATAGCGCGGATGTGACGTCCATGTTGTCATCCACTTTCATTGCTTTACCTTTTAAGCCTCCCCCTCGGGATTCTTCAGTGCTTTTTGCTTGCTCTGATGTGTTTGTGTGTCTTCAGAGTGACAGGCTCAATAATGTTTGATCTCAGACGAGATGTTCTTTCCCCGAAGAGCCTCATCCAGCCAACACCTCACTGTACCAAGGTGAACCTGAGAAAACTCCATTGAATTATGCATGGGGGTATTGAGGCCCTGTGGTAAAGAGGTGGAGATGGAGGATGCATGACTTAACCGAGAGAAGCTTTCAGAGGAGAAAGCTGAAACCCACCAGGGGCTGAGAGGAGACAGAACGGGTGAGGTTCAATATCACAGCCAGGGCTGCGATCAAACTTTGTGATCCGATTACTTTTTCCATCGAACCATGAGAGGGTAAGTTAGTCGAGAGGTAGCACAGTCCATCACGGTGCTCGATCGGCGTAAATGGTCAGTGCTGCCTTCGCTGTGGGGTTCTGCTTTTCCGCTCCATTGGCTAATGGCTCACCGTAGAAGCCCGAGCACGTCCTTACAACCGACAGGTACAGATATCAGTAGGGACAGGCCTCAGTAAATCTACCTGACAGACAACTGCAGCTGAGGAGTGGAATAAATGCTTCTGAATTTGGCAGGAAAGGAAGAAGCTGCACAAGGATATCATTTTCACTTAAGTGATTTGTAAGTGGGCATACAAAGACAGCAAAAGCTTGGACTGAAAGCTGTCAGAGGTCAGAGTAAATATATTTACATGCACTAATTTTTATCTGTTGGAATGAATCCAATCTTTTTTCAAATTCTGAAAGGTTTGTTTATATGAACCCTAAATGTTTAAATCCAATTCACATATTCATTTACATTAGCATTTGTATTCCAAACAAAAGCTACCACGCTTATTATTGTTGCTATTTATGCTTTTTAGCAAATATAGGTAAATAATCAGTCTCATTATTCACTGGTCCAGTTGATAAGATATGACACGCAAATAAACATACACATGTTTGCATGACATAAAATGTATCTAACGTGTTGATCTGACCATTTCAGATCTAAAACACCCCTTTCAGTTTAAATTTAACTCAGATTAAGCTCAGTCAGATCAACTGAAGCATTTACATGGAGGCTTTTCTGTCTGATTTAGCCATCGGTCCAATTATAAACAGATTATTTGAGTGCATGTAAATGTTGCTAATATTGATTAACTGTGTGAAAAATAAATATATAAGATAGCGTTCTCTTGATTAACCCCCGGTTTCACAAATGAGGCTTAAACCTAATCCCAGACTAAAATGTAAATCTGAGCTGTTTCAACTGAAAGAAACTTGCACTGACTGATCTTAAAATATGTCAGTGCCCTTGAAGATGCACACCAGTAATGTTTCTTTTTTTCTTTTTCTAAGGCACGTTTATAAAAACTACTTAAATGTCCTAATTGAGCTATTGCTTAATCATGGTTTAACCTAAGCCCTCTCTATGAAACCAGGCCTAAGGGTTTTAAATCTGTGAGTTATTAAAAGTTAAGATTTTTTTCCTTTCCATTTAAACCTGAAAAAAAAATAGGATACTGTGAGATGTAATAAACAGAAAAGATTCAGCATTTTTAACTTACTAATCTAAAAAGTAAATGTGTGACATTGATCATCCTTTGTACAGATGCTCAGATGTTCTTGCTTCCATTGAAGCTCAAGAAAATTGAAAATGGTTGTATTAAATGTCTTTTGAACCTCGCTGTACATCAAAACACATGAACCTCTTCTTTACTCGGTGCAGACAAGCTCTTCAGTTTGACAGTCATTCTCCGGCACAGCACGACACCGCCTGTCCGGGCCAAAACCCATTACTTCCAGCTAACCTTTCTCCAGCCGTCAGAACCACATCTCCCTCTGTACCCCATCTGTTTTGTTGGAAAGCAAAACCTCTGAACACCTCAGTCACCATGTCCTGGTTCTGTTCCTGTAACAGCCAGAGGAACTGGAAATGAACTGCCTAACATCAGCGGTACAGAGAAAATGACAGAACTAATTCTCAGGTCTTTCACAACAAGTACTAAAGTAACTTATAGGTTTGCTAATATGAAAACTAAGGTAGCATAACATGGGCAAAGCTCTTACACAATCAATTTCCTCAATATGAAATCAAATACAGAGGTAAAGTGCTCATGAGCATCGCTATCCAGTAGAAGTGTGGTTACTTTAGCAAAATGTCAATGAAATTTCACAGGCAAAAAAGGATTACAGTCAGTAAAATACAGCTTTCACAGAAGTCACTTTCAAATCAAGCAGCTTTCTGTTGGTCAATTTGGCAAATTCATGTGACCAACTTGAAAATGAGTGAAATCTGTGAGAACATTATCGTCCTCAAGCAAAACTCCCAAACGTGTAGACTGCAATTGAAATGATACGATTTCGCCTGCAAAATTTTACCAAACAACAGTAAATATAACCACACCTTAAGACCTTTATGGGACAAAAAAGAGGTGCAGTTAAGATTTCACAACTATTTTATCATTTGTGATCACAAAATGACAAAACTGGTATCATCTGAATCAGTAGCCTATCTAATTTTACTGAAGAATGTGGAATAAATTCCACACAAGCATAAAATAAAACAAAACAAAATAAAAATGTTTATAATAAATACATATACTATAAAATATGAAATAAATACATAAATTTGGCCTTTTTTCAGTGTATTGTCATTGCTTTTTTCCTGCTTATGTAAAGTCCATTGATCACGACATGTAAATGCACTTTGAGCGTCTGAAGTCTGATCTTTATATGGAGCAGCACTTGAATTTAAAAGGTTACAGAGCATCTTGTCCTGTTGTGATTCGACCCTCCTGTTCATCCTTCTGGTCTTCCATTATCTCCTAATCTCTCTCCTGCAGATCTTATAAAAGATGCATCACTTCCTCTGTGTAAGGACCCTCAATGCTTTTATTGCAGTCTTTCAGGGCCATAAATCTAATGGTAAAGGCATTAGGAATAGTAAAAGCAGCACTGTGGATCTATTATATGCATATGTCTGTGCTAGTGTTTTGATAATGCATAAAATGCATGTATGTGTCTTATGGTTGTGCAAGTGAGGTTCAGGATATTAGATAAAGTGCTTGGCTGCGTTATGAGCATTCGCATATGTCTCTATAATGCCCTGTTTTGTATTTTCAACTGCATGAAACCAAGGAAGCAGAATATCCTGATGAAATTACTTGAGATGGAATGTGTCCAGACTCTGAAAGCTTCTTCCTGCCACAGCCTTGCATTAAAACAAATAACCTTGTTTTGGTCCTTACTGCTAATTTACCGTAGTATTTATCTTTTTCTTTACCTTTTTCTCTATCGAAATGTTTGCTGAGTATAGTACAAGCCAAAAGGAAGACTGCTGAAAATACGAAATGCGTTGTTTTACAATTGATTCAGGTGTCAGTGCTGATTTAGTTTTGTTCATCTGTCAATACTGATGCCTAACCTGAACCGCTGATTCAGCTGAATCCTAATGGATGCCTATCCTTCAGCTCTTAGTAGTGGTAATGATTTGAAACTAGTCATTTAAAGCTAATCTCAGCCCAAATCTGGATGGAAATTAAAATCTTTAGTCAGAAGGTCAGGAGCTTAACGGTTGGCACACAGCTTAAAAGTGCCTCATAAAGTTATATGAACTCTTTAGTCAGAGCTGATTATCTCTGCTTGAAGTCTGAAAAGTAGGAAGAATCTTTTATCGGTCTGATTGTGTGTCCCATTAATAAAAATGTATTATTTTGATCAGAAAGTCAGCAGTATGTGACCTTTTAGATGTGATCTCATTGACCCTTTCAAATAAAGAATCATTAAATATTTATTTGTAATCAGTTTGTGGAAAAAGTTTTTGATTGCTTGTTATAAATGGGTCACATTAAAGGTCGTATGACACCAAATGTCAGCATTTAGCATATAAATTCGATATGTTGAATAAATCAGGTTAGGAAAGTATAGCAAAACCAATCCTGACCACAATCTATATTAAAAACAAAGATATTAAAAAAATTCTTACAGAAATGTACTGTCAAAACACTAAATAATAAACATCAAGTAAACCGAAAATGTAACAAAAGAATATAAATTTGATATGTTGAATATAACAAGGTGGGAAAGTAACAATTAAACCAATCCCTCACAATGCGATGAATAGAATAGAATAGAATAGAATAGAATAGAATAGAATAGAATAGAATAGAATAGAATAGAATAGAATAAAACAAAATAAAACAAAATAAAATAAAAAATAAATTAAGACATTTTACATCCAAATAAATAAAAACAAATAAATTTGTAAAATTACACGTACATAAATACTGTATAAGTTATTGAATATTATAAAAAAACAAACAAACAAAAAAACAGTATGTTAGCGTAAAATTACATGTTATTTTCTTTTATTTAGTTATTTATTTTTTACACTATGCATGGTAAGGTAACTTATAAAAGGATTTTAAATTATTTTAAAGTAGTTGTTGTTTCCAGTTAAACCTAGTGAAAACTTTTTTAAACAATGCTTTTATCTTCACCATAGTGGAATTGTGAAATAAAGTATAGCACTCAAAAGCTTAAAGGCCTTTACTTCTGTAAAGTAGATTGCGAACTGATGTTCTGAAAGTGTGTGTGTGTGTGTGTGTGTGTGTGTGTGTGTGTGTGTGTGTGTATGAGAGATAGAGAGAGAGAGAGAGAGAGAGAGAGAGAGAGAGAGAGAGGAAGGAGATGAACAGGAAAGTGTGGCTCTACTAAAAAACAAATCATGATCCCAAACAAATTGTCCACATCAGATAGTAGAAAGCAATTTATTCAGCCCAGCTGAGCGAGCTGCTGTAAGTCAGACTAATGGGTGTCTGTAGACGCTCTCTAGAAGGTAAAGTCTGGCTGTGGCCCCTGCTGTGGCCCTGATAAGGGTGGCCTAATGAATATGTGACGCTCCCAACAGCAGCGCTCTAAACAGCCATCTTGGAGGTGACTGGATGCTATATGATTGGATCGCATAGATTAACGGATGGAGCTGAAATATGATTTTCCCCTCGGAAATCCCAGACTAGGGCCTCTCATTGAAACCGAGCTCAGGAGTGCAGTGAAAGATTGAAGGGAGGGAGGAAGCTTCCAGTAATACTTTGATTGAAACGGGACATAAACCGCATTGACCTTGGCTCAAAAGGGATTTTATGTGGCAATTCAAAGCGTGTTTTTTCATTTTATTTTCTGGCAAAAATGTGATATGGAAACATATCTGGAAGCATAATATTGTATAATGTCATACAGTTTGTGTTGACTTAGAAAGCAATAGGATGTGATCTGATGGGAATGTTTTAACATTCATTTCATCATATACCACTTAACACCTGCGTATGAGCTTCTGACAGGCAGACAGGCAGACAGGCATCCGAAATGCCTCATTACCCAGGGAAATATTTAATTCATCATGTCTCGCTGTTGCTTGCTTCGCATTTTAACACTTCAAGTCAAGTTATCTGGCATTATTAGGCTTCATGCTTCATTTGAAGCTAGTCCCATCACAACTTTATTTGTATAAATCAGGAAATTCCTTGTAGGAAGAAAAATCACAATTTCAGTCAGAGAAGTTGCACTGCCAACTCAAATTAGCCATTTCCTTGAAATTCATAATAAAAAAAGAAAATTCATAAATGAATTAATTAATTAAAAATAAAGTACAAATATAAATAAATGTATACAAATATATAAACTGAAATTTACAAATATAAATGAATAAACACATAATTTACAAATATAAATAAACTAAATAAATATTGGATTCAATAATAAATAAATAAACTTATACAAATAAATCTAATTAAATAAACAAACATAAAGGAATGAATAAATAATGTACAAATATAAATAATTAATTAATTAATTAAATAAATACAGAACAATATAAATAAATAAAGTGAGATGTACAAATATAAATTAATGGACACAATTTACAAATATAAATAAACAGAATAAATATATAAATATAAATCTATACAAATAAATTTAAATTTACAAACATAAATGAATGTATAATGTACAAAAATAAATAAATAAAAAATGATTAAAATTACAAATATAAATAAATTTATACAAATAAATAACCAAACTGAAATGTACAAATATAAATAAACGAAGAAATAATTTACAAATATTAATAACCTAATGATGAATGGATGAATGAATGAACGAATGAATGAATAAATAAATAAACCTTTAAATATACAAACATTAATAAATAAATAATGAATCAATATTAATAAATAACTGAACAGGAATGTATAAATATATACATTTAAATATACAAATATAAATAAATGAATGTATAAAAAATACATTAAAAATAATAAATAAATACAAAAAAATAAATAAATAACATAAACTGTAATAAAAATAAGGTTTGTCTTAAGACTTGAAGTTTTTTTATTTTTACTTACAAATACAATTTCAACATGTTAAATACACATATTGTCTTAATGAATATTATATATAAATATATATTTCACAGTTAATAATTCATAGTTTTTACTTCCAAAAACTAGAATGTTTTGCTGTATATTTCTACCTGTCTTTGATGCTTTAAAATGATGTGTCAGAATTGTGGCCTATAGCATGCCTGGCCTTAGCTGTGGTGCTCGTGTGTTTGTAGATAGCAATAGAATAGGGTCTAAAACAAGATGGAAAAAGAAATGCAACAAACCCTCATACTCCTCCCCTAAATGCCCTTCTCCTTGTCCTTGATTTTAGCGATAATCTCTTAAAACTGCCCAAATCTTCTTTGAATCTGCTCTGACAGCCTTTTATAAGAGAACAGGCAGGCAGGGTGGCCATGGTATTTAAATAGGCCTCCAGCACTGAATTATGCAGAAGCTGGTGTGTTGTGGAGTTCGTAGGGTTTCGATCTGCTTTCTCGGAGGGGGAGATCAAAGCGAGAAAGCCTGGAATCCGATACCTGCCTCCAGCTTCGGGCTGCAGGGGGAGAGAATGGAAGAGTGTCTCCCTCAGGGACCTCAGAGAGTCTGCCAGAGACCCGACCCAAAGCCACAGATGAGCCACTCACACACACTGACCAGTCTGCATGCTGACATTTGCTTTTGTCGAAGAGGTTTGCATTTTAATAGACAAAGGGAATCTCACATTGGTGCAGATGTTGAAATTTTTTTGTGTTTAATGGCAGTTAGCAAAGTTTGGTGCTTCTTGCAAAAATAGTTGGAATACACACAATTAACGACCACTTTTGAATTTCTGTAAATGGAGAAGCATGTTTTTGACTGTATTTAACATTTACCAAAAGAGGCTGGAAGCAGTAGCAGATCTGGACACACAATCTGACCTCCCTATTTAGTAATTTTTTTTTCCCCATATGAATGTACAGTTTCTACAAAAAAAAAAAAAAAAAAAAAAAAAAGTAAATAAATAAAATAAATAAATATAAAAAAATTAAAATTAATTTTTTTTAAAGAATGTATTTATAAGCAAATTTATACATTTACACAATAAAAATAATACATTATTAAATAAAGAGAAATGTCAGAAATGACATTTATACAGTTTATATTTATTATGAATGAATGAATGAATGAATATTTTAGATTTTATTTACAAGAAAATATACATTTGTATAATAAATTAAAATATAATTCATAAAAAGAAATTATAATGCAATATTAAATTTACGTTAAAATACCGGCAGCTGTGGTTGCCGGAATTCTACCGTAAAAATACGGTAACAACATTTTAGGTTTTAACTTAAATTTACAGTTAAATACCGTAATTTCATCATTTTAACTGATATACCAACCTATTAAAGTACTGAAATCTGTTTTGTACCTTTGAAATACACTGATAACCACCAAATGCAGGTGGTGATGAGAAAGTCAAATGATGAACCAAAGCCCATCGCAAGCAGCATTTAAATAATAACATATATAGAAGGTGCACAGTGTCATTCACACAAGCACTAAACACCATCATGGTGAGACTCATTAAACCGAAATATGCAATAAACATTAATTTAACAACATTAGATGTAACATACAACCCTAATAAACATAACTGAAGCAGCATAGTTATTTTGAAGGAAAAAACATCAAATCAAACAAAATTTGAAATGCAATGCAGGGAATTCTGGGAATGTCAATTTACGGATTTTCCCTGTAAATTTTACAGGAACTTACCGTTAACCATTTAACAGGTTTTTACAGTAGCATTTTCACAGTTTTTTTACCATTAAAATCATGGTCATTTTTTACAGTGTACAATACTGTAGAATTAAAATCTACATAGTGGCAATTTTGAAATTTTTATTCGTATGAATATTTTTACTAATTCGCCATTAATTCATCAAAATGTAAAATAGTTATGAATTGCCATAAGATTGTATTAGTCCACACGACCAAACAAAAACTAAACTAAACTAAACTAAACAAAGACCAATTTTCTAAACAATTGATTTATAAGTAAATATATACATTTATATCATAAAATAATACATTAATAAACAGAAATTAAATATTTATTATATATTAAATGTATATATTATGAATTAATTAATTAATTAATTAACATTTTCATATATTAAATTCACAATTTATTTATAAAAATATACATTTATATAATAAATAAAAATATACATTTATAAAAATAAATCACACATTTATACAATTTAAATACATACATACAATACAATTCAATACTGTGGAATTAAAATGTCAATAAGAATGTATTGCACCCAATCAATATTCACTCTTGATGAGAATAAGCCTTTCCTCTCTTGTGCTTTGAATGTACTTGAGTATTACATGTGTTGTGGGCATGAAACTTCATTCTGACACTTTTTCATGAAAAACAAGAGAGCACTAGCAATAACACGCAGATGTTATCTAGATCAAACGCACAGTTGCTATTCTGCTTGAGATTTCCCTAGACACTCTATACTACAATACCCCTTAATTAAAAACAAAGCATGATCAATCCGGCTCTTCGCCGATTCAAAGCGTATGCCTCTTGCTTTGTGTTTTGTCACTTGCAATTAGGTGGAACAGCTTTGGCTGGTGGCAGATGGTCTGGCAATCAGGGACCGAACTTTCAATACACATCTGCTCGCCAGAGTTTTTACTTTAACTCCTTATTCGCTTCAACACAGGAGTAGATGGAAGCTGCTTTGAAATGAAATAAAGGCTCCTTCACAGCAGGGATTCAATGCAAGTTCCATGCACTGCTTTGACCTCCACATGAAAAGTACTGGAGATAACATCACAAAAGGGCAATTTTAACATGTTGCTAGGTAGCTAGAAAGCATGAAGAGTGGGCAATAATCAAATGAAAATGTGTATTTGAGCTTAGAAAAGAAAAAAGTCCATTGTTTGTACATGTTGCAGACAGAAAAAAATGTTAAGAAAGTTGTTAAGAAATGTTAAGAAACCAAACTCACCTGATACGCTATTGGTGAATTAAAATTAACTGAAAAACTGAGGTTTAGGGATGCTTCTTAAAGAGATATTGAGGGAACTCTTTACAGAGATTAACAGTTTTTAAATTTCTTTGTACCTAAACAAACAAACAAATAAATAAATAAATGCATACATTTTACGAACAATTTCTATAACCAAATATATTTATATAATAAATAAAAACAATGCGTTCAATAAAAAGACATTACAAATAAAAAATCCCCACAAAATTATACATATATTTTTATATAAGCAAATATATGCATTAATATAATAAAATAAAATAAAATAAAAATGAATAAATAAACAGAAATTGCAAATAAATGAATAAAAGATTTTATGAACAATTTCTATAAGCAAATATATTTATAATAAATGAAAACAATGCATTCACAAATAGAAATTACAAATAAATTCTAAAAAGACAGAATATTTTTTAAACAATTTATATATATACACGTTTATATAATAAATTAAAATCATTAATAAATAAACAAATTGCATATGAATACAATCTAAACAAAATATTTAGAAACATTTTCTATAAGCAAATATATTTATATAATAAATAAAAACAATGCATTCATAAATAAACAGAAATTTCAAATAAATAAATAAAATTAATTAATTAACCCTCACTTTTTTTGTTTTTTCCATCTTGAGCTCATTCGTTTATAATGACAGAAACCGGCAGTCAGATATCCTAGAAAAGTGACTGCTAGTCTTTGTGTTTTTCACTTTAGCTGCTGACAGGTTAAAGCAGAGAGGAGTATAAGCGCAGTGAACTCTCCGTTTGGATCAATGGCACTACCGCAGTGAGGACGACTGCAGGCTGACTAAACAATAGCAGTCATTAACAAGTATGAAGAAGGAGAAAAGAATCAATATTCGTCTGGGTGCACATTTCACAAAGCACAGAGGGACACAGAACATAACTGATGCAAATCAGCTTTTTCAATGGATGAGATAGATGGGGAGATACATTCAAACCCATTGAATTCTCCCTCATTCTCTCACAAACAAACACAGGGCCATTTATATTGACACTACAGATGAGTGAGCATTAGACTTGATAGTCTTGTGTCTCAGAAAATGGCACTATGAACTCCAAATCTCTGTAGAAACCAGGGAATAATAAATACAAAAATATGCTGAAGATTAAGGACAATATGTGGGCAGGAAAGGTAGTTTTAAACCCATAACAGAAACAAAAGTATTGTCAGGCTAAATCCAGACAGTTCCTTGGCAGTTTATATAATAGGAAAGAAGGACAGTCTATTAACGATTGATTAAGTGGCTGTCATGCTCACAGAACTCAGCAGAAGAGTCAGCAGGATTGGAAAGGTCATCATTCACAAAGCTTGACACATCCAGCGGCCCTTGTATGTTCAATTAGGAAATATTTTGAGTAATTTGATAATTATTGTAGAATGCTTCCAGCATACGGATTCCAGCACGGAATAAAATAAAATACAAGCAGAATTGAAAAGGTCATTATTCACGAAGCTTGGCAAATCCAAAGACACTTGTATGTTCATTTATGAAATATTTTGACAATCATCTTCCCATTTTCAGCATGGGGTTTGGCATGCTATGGATAATGGAGACTGCAAGCTAGCTAGCAAAATAAAATAAAAAGCATATCATAAACTAAAATAAAAACAGATTTGACATGCGATCCATAATGGAGATTGCAGTAGATAGCAAAATATATAAATTAAATAAAATTAAATTAAATTATTTTATTATTTATAATTAAATTAAATTAAATTAAATTAAATTAAATTAAATTAAATTAAATTAAATTAAATTAAATTAAATTAAATTAAATTAAATTAAATTAAATTAAATTAAATTAAATTAAATTAAATTAAAATTATAATAAATTAATTTTTTTTTAAGCAAATAATCTAAATGTTTCACTAGCATCATTTTCTTACACAATGATTTTGTTCTCATTTTGTTTTCTTCAAGGTGTTAAATCACTCACAGATGCAGTTTCAGACTTGCAAGACGTCACATTGAGTGAAAATTGACAGCGGTCAGAAAATAAGCAGGTTATTGTTATGAGTGTGAGATGCTTATTGACACCGTCATGTGAAAACTAACCAAGCATGTCTTGTCATGACCAAACCGTGTCTCCTTCTGATTTATTCATATTAACAATGACAAAAACAACCACAACACAAAACAGACGAGACAAACTGTTGTCCTTGGTCTTCGAAGATCTGTGTCTGTTGGCTTCCGAGATTTGTAGCCCTTTTATTGATTCGTTCCACAGTGAATAGAGCATTAGCATAATGCTAACAATGCTAAGGTCAAGGGTTAATGTACATATTTACAACATGTATGGGCTTGAATGTACTTGTGTCTGCTAAAACGTATATGTAAGATAAGTAAACATGTTTATTTGGGGTCGAACACCAGGGGCCACATGAAAGCTGTTATTTTCATGGAGATGTGAATGCATTTTCTGTAATGACTTTGCCCTTTCAGCTGTCATTCAAAATTTACATTGTGCTGATTTTGTTGTGGCTTGCTGGGACTGAGCTTTTGTTTGTTCACAGCTGAAGCTAAAGCTGAAGCTGAAAATGTAGCTCATTAAAAGCAGTTGGGCTCTGAGGGGAAAGGCCAGCGCACCGCCTGTCTCCCACGGTACCGTTTATCTCTTATATGGTCGCTCTCATTTGCGTAAGCAACTCTCGGATCCCATAGTGACTGTTGTCAGGGGCTACGGTCGCGCTGCTACCTCAGACTGACCCAAGGAGCAAGGTGAAAGCAAACAGTGCCAGGAGTGAGAAAGTTTAAGAGGGAAAAAAAGATCCATTAGCACCTCCACCAACGAGAGTCCTTCAGGAAGTCCATTAATTGAAGCGGTTCAAGGAAAGCAGCCGCTTATTGAAGCATTTAAACGCAAGTAAGTGAGTCGGAGAGGGTGCAGGAAGATAAATGTGGATTTGCTTGCAGAGCCTGACAGTTTTCGACCGACTACTGGACTCGGGCTGTTTAGAAATTCACCAGCGCTCTCAGGTCCTCAATAAAAGCTGAATACAATCTTCTTTAATTATATATATTTTTGAGGAAAAAAAGCATTAAGGCTGTCTTGCACATTCAGCAAGTTTAAGAATCCAATTGAACTACACCGCTAAAGCAGAATTTGATTTGGACTTTGCATCAGATGGGCTCGAGTATTGCAAACTATTGCCTTTTTGTCCTATAATCAGCCTTTTGAAACAATAAAATGTTAAATACATACATACATACATACATATATATATATATATACACACACACACACACACACACACACACATATATATATATATATATATATACATATATTAAACTTCCTTTTAAGGTTTGTATACATGTTGAGCTGGGTAGGTATATAGATATAGATAAGTACGTGTGTGTGCGTGTGTGTGATTTTTTTTAACAAAGGCTATAAAAACAATAAATAATAAGTAAATAAAATAATAAGTATTTAAATGTTAAATAAATAAATACTTTTACCAAATTAACTTAATTAAAATAACTTTTTAATAAATAAATCAATTAAAAATAAATGCTTTAGACAAACAAATAAATACTTTTAATCAATGAAGTTCAATAAAATATATTTTAGGTAAATACGTTAATTAAAATTTCTTTAGACAAAGAAACAAAAAAATAAATATTTGAAATGACTAAATAAATAAATATTCAGTTCAACTCTTTAGTTTGCAAACAGTCAGCTCATTAGCGGTCTAAAAAATTAATGGAATAACAAAAACAGCATGAGAAATGAGGGGGAAAGAGGGAGAAAGAGTGTGAGCACTCAAATAAAAGTTGTTACACAAATAGCTTAAAGGCTTGCATTTTTCTTCTGTAACTGAAGGACGGTTTCTCTGCTTGAGCAACTTCAGTTTCTCTGACCCAAGGGCTGAAAATCACAGACCAGTCATGACGTGACTGTCCTGAACTTACAGAATCTGGCTTTGAGACTTTGCCGACAAATTCCCTCAAGAAAATACTCAGTAAAACTTTGATAGTCAATGCTTTTTAGCCTGTTTAGGAGTGTTATTTATTGCCACTGTTATATTTTCAAATAACATCTAGCTATTGCTTTGGAATTAAATATATTTTGCTCATCAATTACTTTTTTATTCCACTCAGAATGGTTTCATCATTTTTTTCGCCATATTTGTTGGACAAGAGATTTTTCTTCTTCGCTCGCAGTCAAGTCTAAAGGTTTCTGCTGCAGCTACTGACATTTAAGCCTGAATATTTCATCATTATAATGCATTATTGGGAAAAATGTCAGTATGATCCCGCCCACCACATCATAGTCATGTAGCTCAATCTTCAGGAGAGACGTAGACAGGACCACAGGGCTTTCTGTCAGCCGTCTGGATTATTACGAGTGTGGGTTTCCCGCTTTTTACTGAGTATTAGGCGAGGTTTGTCAGCTCCTTCTTCAGTTTAGTGTAATGGGAAGCAGAGGCCAGTCTTAAACATGCTCACAGCTCATAAAGAAACGCTTTTACTGTGTTTATATAGCAACCTCATTCTGCATGTTTCAATGCATCCAATCAACTAGATGCTAGAGTTGTATTCTTTTATTTTAGTGTCAATAAACTACTTGCGCTAATTCAGTCAAAAGGTCAGACACCCCACATTAGCTTTCATTATCCATTAGCTGTTAATCTGGCAATGATGAAATCAGTCACTTTTATTTAACACAGTTATTTTATTTAACATTATTATTATTTTAATTAAAATAATTGTTGTAAGTCAGTCATATTAATATGGTTTTGGAAGCTTTTTACCATTAATTAAAATTAATGTATTCATTAATTCAATTTCACTCTTGTCCCAGACTTAATCTTAAAATATGAAAATCCATCATTAAAATGTAAATATATTAAAAGTCAAATCAATATTTACTGTGTGGAATAAAATAATAAAAGCCCTGTTCCTCAGAGTTACTATTATTTTCATCAGAATAATAAATGTTCATAAAGTATGCATCATAAGCACAAAAATGTCAAATAAAACCATGCTTAAAATGAAATATCAGATGTGATGTGCTAAAGAAAAATCATAAATGTACATTTTTGTTTGTCATTTTAATCAGATCTCAGATGAAAATGCAAGTATTTTAGTAAGTATAGCATCATGGGAAAAATTATCTTTCCATGTAAAAAGAAAACATTCTGGTGGAAAAACAAAAATTAATATTCTGTACTAATAGATTTCTGTGAGTAGATGTATCTGATAAAGCCGCTGTCCCTTTGGCTCATGAAAGCCTGTTTATTTGACTGGTTTTCACTGTGATGTTACTGTCGTCGTGCAGGACTGTGGCAAGCAGGTGTCTCATTCTCTCCCTCTGATCTTCTTATTCACATTCGCAGCTCTTCAGATCTTCAGAAGAGCAGGCATCCACCTGCCCGGCAGGTGAAAGGATTCGGTTAAAGTGGTTTATTTTTTTAATTCTAATTGTGTTCTTTGTTCTTTTGTGTTTTTCATGCATCAATATACAGAGATACATTCAATTATATAATGACAGCTGGGTGAGATATTCAGAGCTAAGTATTAATTCTAAGCTAATTTTTGTACAGCGTCAGTTTGTTTGCCAACAGAAAACTGATAAATTGAGGGTTTCACATGTGAGAAAGAGCACACACACACACACACACACACACACACACACACACCCACACCCCTCTGTGCCCCATTAATCGAGTTTTAAAAGGATATTGATTGGGCAAAAACACTTAACTTGTGCAAACCCAATTCACTAGACGTTCTGACAGCATCCAGTATTTGCCCATAAACAGTGCTGACTAAAAGGGTTAGCAAGCTAGTTAGCATCAACTGTTAGCATCAACAACTTTGAACATGCCAATTTTGGAGGGCTTTAAGGCTTCAGCAGATGATTTTGCTAAACTAACACAACATAAGACAATGGCGTTAGCTAACATGTCATTAAAAAAGTTACCATAGTTGAAAAAAACAAGTTGATGCGTATAAAAACACAAACCGACACATTCTCACCTATGAAAGGTTATCCCATTTCTTCTGGAATTTAAACGGTGAACTTCAAATCATATACAATTGTGTGCTAGCAGAGAAAATGCCACTGAGATGAATGGGAATGCTAACAGATAGCATTGGCGCTAACTAGTTTAGCCTTTGCACATGACCTTTGCAAAAAGGTTGTTATTCTTTGACAGCCATGCAGTGCACTGTTAAAAAATCCAGCCCTGAGTGTTTCTTCATGAAGAATGATGAGGAAAAATGCAACAGTGCTTTTCACACAGAACTTTTTGAACAAAAATACGCTAAAATCAACGCTTCAACAAAATCTGAGATTAATTTCAGTCAGATAAATCACTACTTTTCTCCATATCTAGCTTAAGCATAGAGATAAGAAGCACTAACTGTAACATTGCGACAATCATTTTTCACAGATTCCCACATCGTTTCAACTCTCTCAGCCCACAAACTCATTTAAATTCACTCCACGTTCTCTGTCACTCCCCAGCGATGTGCGAACCCCTGACCCAACGCAAATACTGGCCTCCTACAATAGTACAACACAATTTCAGTGGTCTGTTAGCACTGCTGCGTCTCATTCACCATCCTGTGATACTGGTGCAAATCTCGAAAACTCATTTAAAAAAAAAAAAATCCAGTTAGAGCTCAGAACAGCTAATCGTAAATGCTTTTCTATGTGACCTATAAACATAACCATCCTTAAACATAAAATCAAGCAATGTTTAGGAGCATTGTCTCACAATGCATTGTGTCCTTAAATGTATTTTTAATGCTGATAATCAGGTGAATTATGCAGCTAAGCCTGTCACATTCATCAGAAACACTGAACGTCAAGTTGTGATCCTGAATCATAAATCGCCTCAGGGAGACCAAGAGCAGTATGAAGCAACTCCTTGATCACAGAAAAATTCAACACGCTGTAATGGTATTGGTGAATCCGTGACGAATTCGTACAATCTCAGTGTATATTTTTACAATGTTCCCATGAGGTTCAGGGGTGGACCTTTATGCTTTTGTTTCCTCAACAAGTACAAATCAAATCATGAACATACAAAACTGTTCAACTAATTCACAAAAATCTATGTTTCTCATGAGAGGAATGCTGGAAATAATGTATAGAGTTTTTTAATAGCACACTATAACCATTTACTTCCCATTCGATTTAATCTTTACAGCTTCCATTTTGTACCAAACCCATGATAACAGCAACCCTTATACTGATATGTTTTTCTTTTGTTAGCAATGAACTCTGAAGGAGGTCATTCATTCATTCACTTGTTGATGTATCGATTGCTACATTCTCAAAAGATAATCCATTTAGCTGATAAGAGTTACAGAGGGATCAAGAGAAACAGAGATTTATATAAAAAAGGACTGCAGCAATGCCAGGCAGCCAGATAGTCTGAGTCTATGAGGTTGATTTGGCAGAAGGTATCATGTATTACTTTTCAAAAAGAAATCTCATCTTTAGCAACCATGTCGTGCAGAGTAGTAATGCTGAAATGTGAGATTTGAAACATGATTATGGTCTAATTGAACATGTCTAGGATCATTTTAGCTGGTCAAAACAAAATGAACATGAGGCAAAATAAAGTAAACATCAAATTAAGTTGGAGAGCATGAAATAAAAATTTACGGCACACATTTCTGGCATAGTTCACTGGTGCATGTTATTCTAAAGAAATGGGTTCATAATCTTTTTAAAATTAGCAAAATCTTTTAAAATAACTTGCTTTTAAAATACAAACACATTAAATATATATGACTAACATCACTTTGTCTAACAACTAACAAACACTCATTATAAACATCTTAGGGTAACACATCACTTTTTTGAGTTACATAAAGCATGATTTAAAAGAAAACAAAACTGACAATATGTTAAAGTTAATGCTAGCTACTCAATCCACCAGCATTCATGCTCCACTCCTGAAAGCAAGCGTTCAAGAGGCTTTTCAAAAACTTGTCTAACCCAATGCAGCTGCCTTTAATTGGCAGTAATTTCAAAGATGTTCTCACTGGTGTTTGAGGAGGGGTGCGTGTTGATTGGTCAGTTCCTGCATTACCCACAGGACACACCCACACACTCCTCAGCATCGGACACAGGAAAGAAAATAACAGAAGTGTAATCTTTTCAATAATCTTATGCTCAAGGCTTAGGATTTGAAAAATATCTTTTGAAATTTTGGCCTCTGGCCCTTTGCTTTATTTTTATCTAAAATATATTATTTAGCTCATTAAGTTAAGTGATTTGGCATGAAAGATCAGACTCATTATCACACAGGAAACTTCAATGAGAGAGAATCACTTCTTAATTCAGCGTAGGAGGCACTCAGACTTGGTTTTATTTCTGTAATGTAATGCAGTTAATAACTGCAACTGTTTTCTTAAAGATCGGCTCCATGTTCTTCAGTCAATATGAATACAGGGTGTATGATAAATGATGCTTTGGTTTCTAGAATAAGGAAGTTGCAGCCACATCCAAATTTAAACCAGTATCTGAGTTTTCTCTGACACTGATGGTCTTTGTAAGAGCAATAAATCATTTTTATTCAAATGGAAGCCTTATGTTCTATTCTCTATCAGTCTGTGTCCTATTAGATCTTAATATAACATATTAAAGTGAATCTTTGGTATCCAAAGCAACCAAGAGTACAGTAATTATGCATACAGCACTCTCATGCCTCAAGATGCCAAAGACAATTACACATTTGCCTCTGCAAATCAAGCCTACAAGAGTTTTGAATTTTGTTGCTTTACAAATTGTTCTGCAATTGATGCTGCCATCAAGCCATTAAATAACCCGCAATGTCACGGATCATTTTTTGGAGCCCTTGACTTTGAGTTTGGGGGCGTCAATTAAAAAAAAAAAAAAATCACAGTGAATGCAAATTGGTAATGATATTTTTTTTGGCTTTCATTTTTAATATTTATCATACAATTAGTCTGGAAGACACATTTTGTGTACTTTTAATAAAAATAGTGCTAAATCTTGGAAGAAAATACTTTTCGTTTAGTTTTTTAATGAAGCAACAGGCTTGTATGAAAACAAATTACATTTCCCATGATCTGCAGCAGCACAATATTGATAAAATATTAAAAGATTAAATTAAGACAACTAATGCATCCTTGGTTCCTCATTTTATTGCATTAGCACTAAAGAAATATGAAATTGCACTTTTTCTGATATTTCGTATCACACTGTAAAAAAAAAAAAAAGTTGAGCCAACTTTAAGGCAACCAGCTTCAGCAGATTTTTGAGTTTTCTCAACTTGTCGTTTTAAGTTTATACAACAAAAATTTGAGAATCTCCCACAAAAATAAATTGAGCAAACTCAAAAATCTGCTGAAGCTGGTAAAAATATATATTTTTTAAGTTCGCCCAACTTTTTTTTTTTTTTTTTAACAGTGCATATTCAAGACTGTAAGAGTAAAATTCCCAGGATGACTTGTTGTTCTTAATTTCCTACAAGCAAACCCAAGCAGTTTAGAACAAATGTTAATATGCTGCCACATTTACCATTGTTCTGTGAATTGTCATGCGCAAAATCTTTTCCAATAGGAATCCACATGATCAGGATTTCTGCATTAAGGTTTCTCCATGCAGATTTCACAGCATGTTCAACTTGGTCAAATGGATTCGCCATGCTAACCAAAGGAAAAATGCTTGGTTTGAAAATGACTTCTATGTGACCGTTTTTGCCTGTAAAATTTCACTAATGAACAATTCACTAATTGTTATAATCTAACTTTTTGGGTTTTATTACAGAAGCAACTTTCCTCTCCCGATGGCTTTCCAGCCAGCCAGGCCCTGCAGTGACCTCTGAGTTGACTGCTGTGTGCTATTCGTGTTCCCAGCTGTAGACATAGTGTAAAGGGCGGTCATACATTCCCCAGAGATTGTGATGATGTTAAAGTTTTACGACCTCTGCGCGCAGCTAACCAACCTGGCAAGCACCCTGTCTTGTTTTATCCTGTCTCCGTGGCTCTCAGTCTCAAAAGTGGGAGAGTATGTCTGGAAAACAACATATTGCTGCCATACCTTGGATAAAAAATTAAACACATCAGTGCTTAAAAACATGCACACAATATGTATATATACACTAAAGCTCCTGTTTAGTTGACATTTTTCCAGCTATTGAAGTCCTTGAGGTAGTGTCTACAGTAATCACCTGCTGTAAATGTAAGCATATTGAAGCCTCAGTTTAGTCTTTTCCCCATTAGCACTCACACAGATAGTTTGAGATGTCTGCAATTTGCGTAAACACGGTGACATATGTGGCCAGAACTGCAAATCGCCTCAGCGAAGAATCCCAAAGCATCCTCAGACTGTGCGTGCGGAGGAGGAAGAGGTGAGAGAGTCCAGACCCGCGTTTGGCTCTTATCTTTAGGCTTGTATAAACGGGCCCGACTGGAACATCATGCCCGTCTCTCTGTTTAGCACCGTAACTAAAACAAACCTGGCAGTAGCTGTATGTGCCATGAAAAGATCCCAGGCCCGGGCTATTTTTTCTCACTCTGTTTTTCACTTAGCGCTAATGTACTTCAAATGTGTGGTGGTATGGCAACAGATTTACTGTCAGGTGAAACGGGACTTGTGTTTGTACTGTATCTATCTAGTGACAAGGACATAGAAAGCAGTGTGTATTGGTGAAAACCTTTTGACTCTAGATAGAAGCTCTCCCCATAAAATCTAGCGAGCTGTCTACGGCTTACATGGGCACCTTTCTAGATGTTGGTGTTCACATTGACAGCAATTAAATCACTGTATGTCACCAAGTCGCTGTGCTGTTGGTTGCTAGCTAGTAGGCTGAATCAGGCAGCAGATATCTCACTGCTCATTTGCACTAAGTTGAGCTCCAATCATGTCGTCAGCGTCATGCGAGATTCTATCCTCTCGCAAAATCTTATCCTCCTTCTTCAGTACCTGATCAAAAACATAGCACATATTTTTTTCTAGCTAATTAAGAGCTTTTTTTTATCAAGTTAGTACTATGTGAAGGCAAAGGTTTTCTGTAGACATGAGGGGAAATGTTTCATTTGACCATTTTTAGCCCTGCAATATATCGTGCTATGTAATTTAAAAGGCATAATTATTCATTTGTCTTTAATATTTAGTTTAGTATTTAGTTTAGATTTTTTTTGCACCCTCAGTTTGCAGATTTTCAATAGTTGTATCTCAGTCAAATATTGTCATATCCTAACAAATTATTCATTCAGCTTTTAGATGATGTATAACTCTCAATTTTGAAAAATTATGACTGGTTTTGTGGTCCAGGGTCAAAATGCCCTGGAATGGCTGTCGCTTTTGCATTGTTTGTGCTTGCGAGCTCTAGATCTCTCAAGACAGGGTCTTTCTAATTAAGATCTATTTTAAAATCAAGAAAACTATCCTGTATAAATCTTGATTTTAAAATCGATTAAAAAGTATGTTTCAACTGTGAGCAGCAGGTTTTTGGACTGATTTCAGACAGCTTAGGATTCAGAAATCAGCAACTCCCATTGAAAAGAAATGACTTGAGGTTGCTTTGTCACTGCAAATCACTGTCAGAGTCAATGTACTTGAAGGCAGCCTCCTAAGTGAAATAAACTGAATTGAAAAGCTACTAACTTTGTACAGCATGCACACCATACAAAAAGTCCTACTCCTGTTTACAGAATTGCATGAACTGAATATATTTATAATCAAAGTTATATGATCACTGAGCTTACTGCAGTGCGTTTTAGGATTGTCGTCATAAAGCAATGCAAAGCGATATTTTTAAAATGCTGTTTAGGTAGTCAGCTCGCTAGATTTTGGAGCAAAGCTGCAGTGGTCTATATTCAGGCCTCTTTTCATTGCGTTATTGTGCTCTGTAAGAAAGGGAGATTGGGAAAGAGTGAAATTGTATATTATTTTCACTTGAGAGCAGTGCTCTCATTCACTCTTTTGTAGTAAGCATGTCAAGGACTGCCTCTCACAGCGTTTTTGGATGGGTGCTCTGTGATCTTGTTTTCACGAACACAGCAATTACCTACCCATCTTTTCCCCATGGACCCTCTGCTCCACATATACTTGTTCTCTTTGATTTGCTGTCTGCTCTTCTTCTTTTATTTAATGTATATATTCTATTCAGCCAATTCAGATGCCTCAAACTCAGCATGTTTCTTTAAATTGTTCTGGACTGGGTTTGTATGTCACCCTCATTACTTTTTCTTCATGATTAGACAATTTAATCAACTTCTCATAGTTTGCTTGCTGCAGGGTTTTTTTAAATGACATTTCTGACAGCTGACAGCAGTCTGAAAGTTATTGCTGCTACTGAAAATGTACCAATTTGCTAAATTGTTGGATGTTCAGTGTTTAGAGAAGAAGAGGGTCCAAGGGCACCGCTTTAAATTGAAATATTATCTCTTGCAATGTTCCATGCTCCATTACTGATGCAAATTAATAAATCTTTTTTTTTTTTGCACTCCAGTATGCAAGCCGTCATAAGGCACTTTTACTTTAGATATAATTAAAACATGTTATGCTAACTGTCCACGCACTTGCTTGTTCTCCAGAGATTAGTTCAGGAACAACAGGAGCACATCGAAACTGAAATGAAAAAGTTGTGTGTAAAACAGATTCCAAATTTTCTTAAGTGCTTCCTTGTGAAACTCCAAATTAAAGTGTGCTTCATTTGGTTCCAACTAAATTAACTAAATCTGTAAACAAACTAATAGAGGGGTGGAACGGATGTTGTCAAAGATGCTCACGGAGTCTCCAGCCAAACCCAAATGTTTGATAAACAAAGGATTTACTCCCTCCTGTTTTTAACAGAATCGTCCTCAGCTCTGGCAGTGAGTCTGTATTACTGGATACAACTTGTAATACCAAATGAAAATCCTTTTAATCAAAACCTCTATCAGTTTTGAACTTTCATTAAATAAATCTTTTTTATTGGATGATAGCCGGATGGCTGGATGCAAGTGATGTTTTGCATTATTAAAGTGTTGAGTCTGTTTGTATGTTGCTGGAGTGCGTAGGAGATTTAAATTTTCTGTATTTGCCAAGCGTTCCTCAGACTACTGAGTCATACCTCGGATTTCTGTCAGTGAACTTCAAGAAAATTCAGAAAACCACGCCTGTACACAGCAGCTCGATATTAAACACGCTGATCTTCAAATTCTCATAATAATGATTAATACTGGGGGAAGAGGGAGCACATGTGCAGTACTGGAGCTATATTTAAATCACACAATCAAACTATTACCCTAAAAAAGGAAAAACTAACCAAGCAAATGAGAAATATTTATATGTCACTGTCCACAAATAGTGTACAAAATAGGCCTCTTAATAAAATAATTTTTTTTTTTTTTCCTTTCTTACAATTACTTTGGTAGCAGTGTTGGTTGAGGTTGACCAATGCAGTCAACACTACAATTTGTGTAAAAATCTTTCAGATAGAATAAAAGTATTTACTTTCAATCATGCAAAAACAGCTATGTGCAACAGCTAAATATTACTTTTTAGCTATTAAAATGAGTTAATAATTAAGAATTTTTAAAGATGCACAAAAGATCTGATAAAATCATTATTGCCTCTTTCTCACTCTTAAAAGGTTATTAAAAGTTAATGTTTGTTTTCATTCAATTGACCTGACTTCTGCCAGATACCATGGGCTTCTACATGAGACTGACCCCACAAGCTACAAGTCACTATTTCCTCATTAAAGGCCCAGTGTTTCTGAGCACTCCGACAGGGTAAACTATTGCTTTTAGTCTGCTGACAGTCTTTGTGCAGGGGTCATGCAATGTCTGATAATTTCATGATAATGCTTCACTTGGCCTATTTCAGCATCAAATGCTTCTTCTTTTTACCACACAGGTCAGAGGCTGATATGGTAATATATGGTAATGTGAAACAGCGGTATTCTTTGGGGGGGAAAAAATGTATTCCTTGTAAATACATTAAACTGGTTCGCATTATGTTTATGACACCTCTGCACACTCTCATGTCACTAAAACACTGTGCAGTTATTTTTTTTAATGGAACACAAAAGTAGATATTTTACTATACAAAAAATATTGTGTAAAATAATCTAAACATGAGATCACAATGTAAGATATAAAGCCAAAACTGTAATATATAAAGCAACATTGTGAAATATGAAGTCATATTTTGACATATAAAGCCACATTGAGAGATATAAAGTCATATTTTGAGATATAAAGCAACACTGTGAGATATAAACTCATATTTTGAGATTAAAAAACTGCATTGTGACATATAAAGTTACAATTGGGAGATATAAAGTCATATTTTGAGATGTAAAGACATGTTGTAACATTTTGATACGTAGTCACATTATGAGATATTAATTCACATTTAGAGCTATAAAGTCACAATTTAGAGATAAATATTCACATTTTGATAGATAAAGTCACAACTGTGATGTATATATATATATATATATATATATATATATATATATATATATAGTCATAACTAGAAGATACAGGATCAAATTTTGAGATATAAGGGCACATTTTGAGATAAAAATGTTACAATGGAAAGATATAAACTCATATAAAACCACATTGTCCCCTGACTCTAGAGAGAACAAGCAGTTTGGACAATGGATGGATGGATGGAAACCACACTGTGAAATAGAAAGATATAAAATTGCATTGACAAGAAAAGTCACATGTAGTTTTTAGTAGACTTATATAAATGGTGGAGCACATCTGTCAAACTGAAAAAACACCAACAAATACTATAACTATAGTCTAAATGACTTGTTTGCTACATTCAAAGTTGACAAACAATACTACTTTGGTATTCCACTGAGAGAATCGCAAAAATGACTGATGAGCATTAAGAAATAATGGTGACTGGATTTTCATTTTTAAGTGAACTATCCCTTCAAGCAGAGGCAGGAATGGTTCTCGGTTCATTTCACTCGTGCACTGCTGGTGCAAAATCAGGCTTCAGGCATTGTGTGTAATTCCAAAGATTAAATGCAGCTGTAAAATGTCAGTCGCTAATACTGAAAAATGAAGAGAAATGCCACTTTCCAAAAAGCATAAAAACAAGGACAGCAGGAAAACCAAATTACAGCAACTTCTCTTAATATTCTCTGTTTTAGTCACAGAACTTCCATCCAGCTTTCAGAAGAAAACATCCAGCTGGCTGATCTAATTATGCTTCACCTCTTTGTCACGGACCACAGACTGGAAGTCCATTGTATTTGCTGGACTTTTTGTTGTGCAGGTCTGCAGTTGCCGATGACTATGGGTTCCGTCGTGACAGCCTGCTCGGTGACAGTTTCCGTAGTGTTATCTCTCCAAGCAGACCACTCTATGACAAGCTTATTCTCAGAGCTAGGTGGGCCACAATTTCGGAGCAGTATGACAACAGGTATTGTGTGTATGTCAAAGAGATGAGAGGACACGACAGCTCCATTAATGCCGGTGTAAATAGGACTCGACCGAGAGGTTATGTCTCTGAAATTGAGGCCCCATATCAGCGGCTATGACCAGTAAGCTGCCCGCATGCCTGAATGGTTTTTTTATAGCCATCCAGGAGACTGAAATCGGCATCTCATAATGGGGTTCAATAATAATGCAGAAGAATTTTAACCCCATTCATGACACTTTCTATCATTTCATACCTTCATCCGCAAGGATTCATTGTCTAGCGTCTTCATATTCGGCTCTAACAGCTTCAAAACCCTGGCCAATCATTGGTTATCCAGGACAGTAATCTCTGATTGTAATGAATTGGTAAATTATTTGAAAAGCTGTGGATGAAACGAAAGCATCCCCCCTTCATCTGAATAACATTGCATCCTTTATCCACCTTTCCTTCTTCTCACCACTTGAGTCAACATAATGGATGCCTTTTTAAAGTTCCCATTATCCCACAGCGATGCATCAAATTCATAGTGAAGGACCAGGTAGAAAATGCCAACTACCCACAAACAGCATGAGCTACATCAGCATCACAATCTCTGAGAGTGCTGGGTAAATGAAGCATCTCTGTCCAAAGATTTATGATTGTTGTATGGAACAAAGATTGTGACTGAAATTTAGAAGCCAAACATACTGACGCGCCTGCAGCCTGAGACTGTTTAACTGATTTCACTTAAAAGTTGCAGCACTTTTTATGTGAGATATTCCATTAAATTTTTTTTTTTTTAAATTAAAAAAACTCATATTCAATAACGATCTCAGTAAAGGTTAAACCAAATGCATAGATTCCCTGGGAATTGAACTCTTGACCTTTGTGAGCAGTGCTATTTGAGCTACATGTGTTGTAGGTACATTTGCACCATTACCTATTGTGTATGATTCCCAAAACACTGCAAATAGAACGTAAAAATGTCAGTGGGCACAATTTGCCAACCCTCTCTGAATATTTTCTTTCTTATTTTTGGGGATTGGCTTGAGTTTCTGGTTTCTGTCTATATTGTATTTATAGCAAGCTGTTTGTAATCTACTGCTGTTATTTGGTGAGCCAAGCAGCTAAAAAATAAATAGCGACTTCATGTACATACGAAGAATTTATGGCAAGAAGAATACTGACATTGATTTTAGATCTATTATAAGCTAATATATTTTACACAGATGCCAGATGCCAGTGCTTTATCATAGGATGCTTTGCACAAGCAAACACATTCAGAATGTCTCTCTCTCTTTCTCTCTCACTCCACAAATCTTCCTGATCGTTGCAGGTCTTATCAGGCAGTCTCTTTGTACTGAAGCCAGATACATAAATTCCTTCCGTGAGCCTAAGTTAAAGTTTCTGTTTATTCTACTGCTGGAGGACACCTGAAACCCGAGCCCAAGGTTATCACTCATTTTTGGACACTTGGAGGATTCAGAGATAGCAAACAGAACCAAAACAAATGCGTCTTGAACGATTGGCCTCGAAATGTCCTGTTTTCCCTAACAGCGTAAAATAACTATTCGCTTTCCACTTGGTGAAATGATTGTAGGAGCCTGTGTTGCAACAGCAGCAAAGAAGATTAAGACGAATTAAGAGCAGATTAATGATTACTGAGACAGTTTTATCGCTTCAAATGTGCTATCGCTCTCTTTTAAGCTTCATTGAGCCTTAAATATCCTCATTCAGAGCGTAGAGATTTACGGCGCAGGGTTTGAGTGATCTGCCACCCTGTAATGTTTACTCTGACCCTTAACAGCCGGCTCGTTCTGAGAAGCTGTTCACTTCTCTCAGAGCACTTGACCTCTTTCGCAGTCTCTGTGTTCGCGGTACAGTCGCCATGGAATCTCTGGCACTAGAGATCAGGCTCTCAGAAAATGGTAGAAATCCAAATGCCATCTGTCTTCTCAGAGGACATCATGGAAGAGGACTTGGAACAATGCGGCGATATTAAAAGCCTTGTCAATAGCATGAATCTTTCAGTAAGGACGGCCACTTCTCACTGACAGAAGGTCGGGCCTTTGGTCTTGCTGCTTAATGTAATGATCGAATATTCAGGAACAACTGAAGCTTTTCAACAGGGGCAACATTAGCCAGTTGTCACCATGGAAACCTTTCGGCCAAGAACGAGAGGTAAACAAGTGCCTGCGTACAAATCATCTTAATTGCGTCAACACGGCATCATAATTGAATTTCTTGCTGAAATTAAAAGCCTGGGCAAAGAACTACCTCAGGTTTGTTCACGAAATGAACGAACAAATGAATGATTTGTATGTGTGTATGCAAAAAAAAGAATTTCAGAAAAGGTAACTGTAATCACAGCCTTATGTTTACTGTTTTCTATAGACTTAATTGAAAAATGTGCTACTTCCTACAAAAATGTTTTTTCAAAAAAGCGTTCCTTTACATACAGTCAAATTCACTGACATTTCCAGCTGAAATGAACGCTTTTATTAACGTTCTTTATTAATATTTTATATACAGTACGTTCTCATAATTCTGAGGCAACATCTTTATAACTGGACATTATAAAGTTCTCATAATATTAAAAATAAATGTTCAAATAACGTTATATATATTTAGAGTGAAAATAAAGTTAGTAAAATGCTGTAAGAAATGTTTTTGTAACCTTTAAATAACGTTATAACTGACACGAAAACTGGATATTTCAATCTTTTAGAAACATTTCAAAACAATGTTCATACAACATTTTTTTTATAACCTAAATTTGTTCTGGCACTATGCTATGTCCATAAAACACTTTTACCATCAGTGCATTATTTGTAAACTAGCACATTTTGATGTTTGTATTACATAATCAGCTATCTACATGGCTTTTCTGACTTGGTAAACTTGCTCGGTAGCTCACCTGGTCCAGTACTGCACTTGCAATGCCAAGACTTATCGAAGCAGGCTAAAATGTCATGGTTGCTTCAGCAAATTTGTTTTATCTAATGTTTGTTTTTGCTAACACTTGGTTAGGTTTAGGTCAGAATTTAGTGTAGTTGGTACGTTATTTTCAAACATGATAGAGAATTAGCCTTTTAGCACCACTCACCAAATATTTCATTTTTGAACTGACAACATACGCAAAACAACCAATATAAATGATGGTTAGTGGCACTCATTGGATATTTCACATTGAAAGTGTGATGAAATGCACAAAAAGAAATAATCAATAATAATTGGAATATCATATCGCAAAAAAAAAAAAAGTTGCAAAAGGCATGTTTTTCCAGTGAGCCATGCTTGGTTTTCTTTCTTATTTTGATTACTCAAAGTTACAGAAACCCCCTGACTGCATGTTCCTCCATCAACAACATCTATTCAACTTCGTAAAGACGGTAATTGCGACACATTCCCAGCAACTGTGGCTCTACGAATCCTTTTAAACATTATTAATTGTCAGTGGTTTTAACATTCCCCTGCTTTTCAGCCTTTTCATTCTCAAAATAGCTCCACCTGATTAAGATTATTGACTTTGTGGATATGGTTTTCTCATTAACAGCGATGCCAGTCAGAGCTTGGTGAGAATAGTTTTCGTTAGAATTCACCAAAGGAAAAAATGATCCATTTAATATGGCCCTTTTTGTCTCCGGGGATCCAATTGTCCTGTAGCTCCCAAAACTTCCCTCAATCCACATGTTGCCATTTCAGTGATAACATTTTCCGTCCCGAAGCCTGCTCATCTGGTCCAGGGTGACAGATGGTGACCTATCAGCAAATACAATTCACGGGTCAATGATACACCAGCCACTGGCATAAAGGACACTCCTGCTGCTCTCGCTCGAACGGTGGCAAATCACTCAGTGAGCTAAAAAGGATGGAAGTGTCTGGCTCGTTTTCGAAGGAAGTCAAGTTTCTTTTTAAGAGAAAAATAGCTAGAGAAATGTCATATTTGGTTTTATTCAGCCTTCAGAATATCAAACGCATTTTTCTGAGCTGCTTGGTGAGACTTGTGTGTGTTTTTTTGTTTTTTTTGTAAGATGAGAACACGTATACTAGTAGAAGGCGAGCAGATTTTTAACGCTGATTAGGCCTGATTAAATGCTTGAGAAAGCGAGGGTACTCATGCATACTCCTGATTAGCTGAGAGGAAGCATCATTCATACAAACACCAATCATTAAGATGGACGAAGGTGATGATGATGATGGTGGTGTTGATGAGGATATTCCTTCAAAGCTCAAACCTGCGTTAGGTACAATGCTTATAATAATTTCATCCCCTCTTCATCATTCCATCCCCTCCATCCTTTTTCCTCTTTAATTATTCGTCTGACCTGTTGATTGCAATCTGCCATCAGTGCAAATGAGGCCGTGTGAAGTATCTCCAAGCATCACCTGTTGCCCTGTGTCTCGAGATGAGGGGAGATTAAGGACTGGAAGGGTGGGATGGAAGAAGCTGGAACAAAAATAAACCAATGTTCAGTTTTAGTAATATAGGTTTTTCAGATATTCAGATGGTTCAGCTTGGAATAAACTAGATTCTGCAGGTCTAACTATGTACACACAGGGATTTGATTATATGTAGAAAAATAAACATCATTGTGCAGAGCTTGTGTGACAGCAATATACTGACTATCCTGTAACTGTCCTGTTTTTTTTTTAATTCAACTATCTATTAATTGTTATATAATTTTTATATTTTTAAATAACTTATTTTATTTATTTATTTTTATTTAGAATTTATTATTTTTGTTTTATTATATTTTTTATTTTTATTTTAGTCTAATACACACACACACAATTAATAAATTAATAAAATTAAAATATTTATTTAAAACAAAGTAGCATAAAAAATACCATATTCATTTATTTTTTTAAATATTTAAATATTTAAATACTTAAAAAAGGATGACAGAAAATTGGCTCTAAAAGGCCATTTCATTTACTCACCACGGGCTAAGCTCTAAACTTCCCTACATATTTAATATTATTCATTTGCCGTGTTCCAACACTGTTATTTCCTTTAGGAATTGCAAATTTAGTTCATTACTACTTTTCCAGGAGGATACTGTCACATCAGCTGTCCACAACCAATTCCTCTGAAGGAAAAGATGACGGGTCTGTGAGAGCCTAGTAAAACTACAATATGTTCTAGTCTTGCATTTTGAGTTTTTCTGATAACAGTTCACTTTGACAAGCCAAGCCAATCAGAGTGCGTATTTCTATAAGTGAAGACGCAGGTGAAGAAAAGATATAACTGACACAACATAATGTCATTACATTTCTAGATTCTCCTCAAGCTTCACTCTAATAAGCTCCTAAATGAGTCTATCCCAATGCAATCAGCCTCTAATGAAAAGTAAGAGAAAATCATTTTATGGAATTCCTCTCGAATCCTAAGGCCCACTTTACCAGAGCAGATGCGTCACCATGGTAACCGCTACATCCTGTCAACCTTGCAGTGTAGGAAACAGACAAGCTGACCGTGAATACCGACATTTACTGTATTATCCACCCAATTAATGTTCAAAAAGTCTCACTTGCGTTGCGTCCACTGATTGCCTTGCTCATTTCTGTTGTTTTAGCACCCGATTCAACTAAAGCAATTATGCAAATCAGGTAATGCCACAACAAAAATAATGCCACACTTAAACTTTCAGGGAAAAGTAGATGTGAGAGCGATTGTTTCTGTTTTGCCGTAAGTTAATCTCATAAATACTTTCATTGCGCCATGCACTTTTCTGGGAAAAGCAGGAGCGTAGCAGTAAGCCCCAAACAGCTTGACGACTCAGTCTGCATCTATAAAAGAAATGTGCATTTTTTTAATAAATAAATAAAATGAATAACAGTTTTCATGAACGGCAGAATGGGGCCAAAACAGCTGCTTTGTGTTTGCATGCGCCTTTAAACTCTGTCCTCTTCCAGCACTCTTGGGTTGGATTAACAGGCTTAATCGCATCAAAACGAGGATAGTCTTATAATCATTCCAGGAGTTTTGGATTTCCATTTATTAGAAACTCTTTTTAGATTCTTTTTGGCCCGAAAAGCTCTTGCCCCTTTAGCATCCATTTTCATCCACCTCTAATCTTTTTTTGTCCCACATGAGTGGTTGGTAATATCCCATAACCTGCACATATCCATCAGCCACCTTTCTGCAGGTACCAATAATAAATCATTAGCCGTGTGACAGTCACAATCACAGCAAAAGCATCAGCAATGTCACTTTCTCAGGTCTTGTGTCACCTTCAGTTGTTGTGCAGATCTGGACATTGGCCAACGTTCTTTTGGAGCCTGAGGTGACGTATCTATTTATACCAATTGTCCTCGAAGGACATGCTAGCATGTGTTTTCTATGGATCCATGCTTAGATGACCTTGTGAAGGTATATGCAGCAAACATAAAGACAGGGAGATCTATAGGAAAGGCAGTAGTGGTTACGAGTTTGATGTTTGAGCATAAATGCTTCATGAATGCATGAATTATTAACTGAAATTTCAGCTGAAACCTGCCTAAGGTGGTTGGATAGTTTCCAAACCAGCTGGCCAACCAGCTAAACCAACCTAAACCAGACCAAAAAGACAGTTTAGACTGAATTATGCAGGGATGCTTATCTAGTTCTGCAGTTTAGTAAAAAAAAAAAAACGAAGAAAAGTCAAAGTGTTTCCATAGTTACTAGAGACAGGGACATAATGTTGTACCATGTTTGAGCCTGGAAAAGCACTATATTTCTGCATCTTCAGACATGTTCTACTCAAAGTCCAGCTGTAATGCTTTATAGTCATGTGTTCCAACTCCTGTGAAAAAAGTAGAACAAAAATAGATCTTGTCCTCCACCCACACACCCCTCACACTGGTCCATTCATTTACTTTTCTCCTCCCACTTAGATTTAACATTACATCACAATCAAGTGCATCTGTCAGGTGCTCAATGACTTGAATAAAACTTTCAAATCTATGCCACCGTCACTGATGTTGGCTGCAGTGAACTGTATCCGATTAATAATTTTTTTTTGCAAGCATTTAGATATACATATATAAATCAAAAATATTTCATGATACTGGATGATTTGTCAGTGCCCAATTTTTAGGGCATGTCATGTGAAGACAGAAGATGCTCTGTTTTTGCTTCTGTATAATAAACTGTAGACTGACACTAACACTCATTCAGTCTTTCAAATGAAGTCTTGTAAACAGCTGTGTTTGTCTTGCCATGGCAACAGAGTGGTGATGACAGTACTTGCCATCTCTAAACATATCCAAATAATATCAGAGGGAGGAGTTCTTCTAAATTAAACATATTATCTAAACCCTGACCTTGTACGTCAATGATCTGCAAGCTTGAAATGACTATAACCGACTGAATTCACTGAGCTCTGTCTATTACGGGTCAACTGACATCTGGACAAAGCGAAAAACAAAATCATTAATTTAGCAAATGAAGTGCAAACCTTATGATGGAAGTATGATCACAAAATCTATAAAAATCTGGAGGATTTGTATATACACAACTTGTTTTGTATACAAACTACATGTGTATGATTAACTGTATTAATATAGTTAACTACAGTGGTTTAAAATTATTAATCTATTTAAAATTATTATTTATTTTATTATATTATTTATATTCAGCAATTTTAAACAATCGATCATAATTGTTTAATAATTGTATATAAATATATTATTATTAACTGTTATTATATATATATTTTATTGTTATTATATTATTACTCCATCTTATATTGTAATATTCTCATTTTAGTAATATATTACTAAATAAATTATTAGACTTAATACACTGTAAAAAGTGCTAAGGTGACTTAACTTAAATACATTTTTTTTTTTAAAAGTTAAGTGAACTTGACAATTCACTTAACTTATTTTTTTAAATTATAATTTACTTAATTTTTAAGGCAACGGGTTTCCTAAATTTTTTTAAGTTAACTCAACTTATCACTTTTTACAGTGTATTTAATATATCAATATAATTTTAGGTAAATAGAATTTTTTATTTTATTCTTCTTCTTTTTTAAAATCTATACTATAACTGTATATATTTGAATCACATTGCACATTGTACTTTTAAGACCTGTGCTGTAAAATTGTCTAAAATAATGTCTAAAATATAGCCCAACCTAAAAAGCACGACGAGCTGACACTTTAAAAGTGTCCCAGCTATTAAACGTTTAAGGTACAGCTGTGAAACGTATAGCTGTTCTCTCCCGAGACTCCTTTACCTTGCCCAAAGCCTTCAGCCTTTGTTACTCATTGGTTGTGCTCTGCAGCTCATGGCACACATTCATTGTTACATCACTCTGTCCTTATTATAGGACATTTAACACATTGCCTTCAGAAAACCTAATGGAAGAAGAGTATTTGCTCCCACTTCTCCTGATGAGGCCAACTTTAATATAACAATGGCTGTCTGCCTCAAAACTGTGCAGAATAATTCACGTCAGTCTGAAAGCACAATATGCATCAGCACTGACAGATTTTCCACAATAATCATGATTAAATCGGTTATTATAAAATGATTCATCGCAGACGACCAGAATACTATCACAGAACTAGGACTAATATGTATCTTCTTCCATTGTTGTTCCTCAAAGAAGCACACCATATGCTACAATAAAATACTGGCACATTTACAAGACTGTAAAGCATACACAGCCTCAAATGAGCTAAATGATGTAGATTAAATCGATGCTCTATTAGCACGGGGGTTTACACAGTGCAGATTGATTTACCTTTAATTAGCAGTTCTTTGGAGATCAGTAAAAACGTGCTGCTAAATTTATTCTGAGTGATTAGAAAGAGAGCAAGACGCTGTCTTCAGATCACTGATTTAAACCCATCTGTCTCACAAGAACCAAAAGCCTAAATCTAGTAGCTGTTCGAGTTTTTTAATAAAATGAAAAGAAGAAAAAAACTTGAAAGAATTTGATTCCTGCTTTTAAGAAAGCTCTCCCTCTATCTTTTTTGCCAAATCAAGGACAAAAGAACAACATATAGGACAAAAAATAGTTGCTTTTTCATTTTCTGTCAGTTGGTCCCCAGGCGAGCGCTGCTTTGGTTTTTGTCGCAGAAATTCGGACATCACTCACCAATCTGGCTTTTAAAGTTGATCTTTTCCTGCTTGCTTTCTTTTTTCAGTCTCTATCTCAGGATGTTCTTCCAGGCAGCTGGTGATCTTGATAAAAGCCAGCTCCACTAACAGGAAGGTGAGGAGGAGGTCTTTGCTAAACTGTATTTCACCTGACAAACTTTGGCAGGAGCAAATCCCTCCCTCAGGTTCCATCTCTTTCCATTTGTCTTCCTTGCCATCTTTATCTGTCTCTCTGCCACTAATTACCTCAGTTTCTTTCTGATGCTCTTTATAAGTGGTGTCCAAATGGTTGGCCACAGTAAAACGTTACAGCAACATGCTTTGGGGGCGATGAGAAAAAAGTAACCATTTCTAAAATGTATATTAAGCTAATGAGAATTGCATGTACTAACATGACAAGACATCAAAATAGTTTTCCTCTTGGGTGTTTGACAACAGTTTTGGCTTGTTTTTATTCTGTCTCTTTCATTCACTTTGTGTATTGTCTGTAATGTATCCTCCTCACCCAGTCATTATTTCCCCAGACCTGCTGTTTCTTCAGGAGGTGTGTCATTCTGCTCTACAAAAAAGAGCTACGGATCAGAAGCCTGTCACACTTGCTTGCTGTGGTACATGAGATGCCACCAACATCTTCATGAAATAATGATGTGGTGTATAGCACAGGTTGTGTTTTCATTCATATGCTTACGCCGGTCAACAGGTCTAAAATTCATTCTCGTCAAGTGAAAGGAAAAAATGTTAGGGTTAAGGTAACTTAAGATCTGCAAAATGCAAAATGAATTAAGAGAGCAAGAGTTTGATGTACGTGAAATGAGACATACAAATCAACCATCTACTACAGAAAAAGAACACAATTCACTACAATTCTTTCCATATCATCTGAGAGCGGTATAGATCTATAGATAGATAATATTTGTATTTTTGTGTAATATATATATATATATATATATATATATATATATATATATATATATATATATATTATGATATGATTTTTAAAAATATATATATAAATAAATCTCACTTCAAAATGTAATTTTGGATCCTGTCTTTACATGCAATGTCATCAATACAGTAGTTGTCTGAAGAAAAATTACTGAATTGCTGAGCATTTTCTATGTTTTTTTTTCCTTTTTCATCCAACACTTATGTGAAGCTTAACCTCATCAGGCTGTGCTGACAGACACATTTGCTCATGTGCGATCAGATACTGCTGCGTCTTCACAATTTCACGTGTGCAGCTCATCAAAATGAATCATGCTCATTTGTGGCCGGATTTCAGAGTGAATGATGAATATGTGTTTGTTGATGTGGGTGTGACATTGGAGATATTTAATAGCTGTGAGCAAATGTAAGCCATTAAATGTGAACATGATATCGAACTGTATCTGCTGGCGTGTGTGTGTTGGGAGAGAAGGAGGAAACACACTTGCAGAAAAGTTTGTGTGGGTATTCATGGTGTGTGTGGAAGTGTGTCGGCGCGTGTCATGTGGACTGCAGAGGTGTGTCATAATGCAGCTGTCCTGCTTCAGGTGCTCGATGCAGTACTGCGTATTGCAGTAGTGAAACATTCTGCAGCAAAGGTGCGTGAGGGTGTTTTGGTGAATGAATGTGGGACGGTTTCAATGGAAAAATGTGCCTGTGGAGACATAAATGCGAGATGAAAATGCATTTACTGACGCAACCATGGCGCAGCCATAATTAATTAATGCTGTACCAGGTGAGCTACCGAGCAAGTTTACTATGTCAGAAAAGCCAAACATATGGATCTGGTTATGTGATGCAAACATTAAAATGTTTTAGTTTACAAATCATGCACTGTGATAAAAGTGTGTTGAGGTCATAACATATTTTTGTTCGAGGAACCACACGAAAATAAGTCTTTATAAATCGATAATCTGACTAATTTGTGTGAAAAAGAATAAAAGTTGTTGGTGTTTTCCTACCGCTAGTGTTCAGTTCTGTTAGAAACTGCATTCAGTTGTATGTATAGGTATGTTTTTTCCAACGAGCCTAGGTTAAAAAAAACAGCATTGTGCTATTAAGTTTTATAATAAATTGATGATAACTGACAGTACCTTTCTTGTTTTTTGAACACAAACAGATGGAAAATTAGAAACAGTAACAGTTTAAACTTTCCTGCTCTCAAAGGAAGTTGTGAAAAGTTAAATTATTTCCTTTTATTTCCTTTTCTAGACAAATTCAGTTGGAATCTCCAAACCTGGATTCGAGCCATTGTGTTCCCATAAAGCCTGAATGATTATTTTAGCATCTATATCCATGAAAATTTGTTCATGATGTTCTTTTAATTTATTGGTTTTAAGAGAAACATACGTTTCTTGTTTCGCTGCAGCTCAGCATTCAGGCCTTTAATACTAAGACAATTCTTCAAATGGTATCTAAAAAGAGCAATTTAATTGTGAATTTTGGAGTGTGGGCAATGATGTGCACACACTTTTATATCTAAATACTTAACATATGTTACCTGAATGTATAAATCTAACCACACAACATGTACCAGAGACCTTCCATTATTCTGCAATGACCTTATTGAGAAGCCAGTCATTTATATGACCTTTCTAGCTCTTAAGCTTCTGTTTCATATTCCAGCTTCACACAGAGATCAAGCAGAATAAATGCGATACTGATGCTTTACAACTGAGAGAGCTGAACTGAACTGTATTACTGTTGGGTTTTGAATGTTCTCACTTGGGTCATATGAGGACAGAAAGATTTTGACCTCACGCACACGCATGCTATTCATCCCTCTCTCTTTCTTCTTTTTCTATCAGGAAGGGAAGATCTTCGTCCATGGAATGGGTGCTTTTGAGCTACACTGAGGAGGACGATTTTGTGTGTGTGTGTGTGTTTGAGAAAGACTGGCTGATTGAGCTCTAGCGAGCTGTCAGAATCACACCCAGACCATCCCTCATTAGTGAGCCAATACTGACCTTCTGCCTTCAACTGTTGGACTATATCCAGATCCTGCTACACATGTTGAAGAACTCACCCACTCACACACTCTCTCTCTCTTACACACACACACACACACACACACACACACACACACACACAGATTCAGCAGCATTCACCCACTCATAAACACACACATAGATGTTTAAATCATGTTTCTATCTATCTATCTATGTATCTATCTATCTATCTATCTATCTATCTATCTATCTATCTATCTATCTATCTATCTATCTGTCTATCTATTTATCGGAGCGATGCACCAATATTACAATTCTAGCTAAATTCAGTAAACAAATGTTATGGCTGAATAATAAAATTGTATATTATGTAAATGAATAGTTTTTTTTAAATAATAATAATAATTTTCAAAAATGAACAACAATAATTAATAAACAATAATATAAACAAACAATAAATAAATCATTTTACATACTACAAGTGAATTCACATTAAATAAATTTATAGTGTGCACTATGAAAAATGGATATTCATTAATTATTCACTTTTGAATATTAGTTCATGGCAAAAGTAAAAACAGACCGAAATGAGCATGCATAATGAAATATCTAATACATTCATACATATCCAATATGGGCTAATTTAAGTAAATTAAAAACTGTAATATCAATATGTTACATTGTGCAAAATAAAAACAGAAAAACGGAATGATTTTAAAACCGATTAAATAGATTTTGAATGTTTGCTCCGTGAAATTAAAGTGTAAAAATTTACTAAGATTATTTATTTAATTGTTTATTAATTTATTCATTCATTTATTGTTTAATTTTTCTCATTATTTAAACTCTGGTGTACTTCAAGAATTTTAAATATATATATAGTTTTTTAAAGATTTATTGTTTATTGTGATAGGACAGATCAGATATGACAGGAAGCGAAGTGGAGGTCCTCGGGTCAGGATTCGAACACGGGACAAGAATTTAAAATATTTTCTGCATTTTGAAATTTCATTTTGCATGTTTTTCTCATGGACCTTTGACTGCTCCACACAATATAGGTGATTTCAAGTTTTACTATCCTCTCAGTATAGGCAAAACCTTACCCACACACACACACACACACACACACACACAGCTCCCTCCCTCTGCCTCTCACTCTCTCACTCGCTCTGTCTGCGCTCAGTTTAAGTGCAGGGACCCAGCGCATGGAAGGTAGAGGGCAGAAGTGTGTGTTTCCTCTCCTCCCCTTTACCTCCATTCATCTTCTCTTTCAGATGACAGGCTGAACGCTCAGTGGAAACAGCAGGATGAGTATGTACCTGTGTGTGTGTGCCGTTCTCCATCGGAGAGCCTCATTCAACATGCTGTAACATCAGGCAAACTGGCTCTACAAGAGAGAAAGAGACACAGAAAGAGGTAAGACTGACTCTCTGCTTCTCATTAACGAAAAAACAACATGCGCTTTTCTTTCTGTTTTCAAAAGCGCAGCCAAATGTTTAACTCACATGTGCTGAACTTGGAACAGACCTTTTTGGTTTTATTGAACTCACAGGCAAGTTGCGGTACGTTATTGATATTTCTGAGCATTGATTGGGTGAAGAGGTTGACTGTTTTGTGCTAATGTGGAATATTGTGGGAACGGTTTGGTCACATTATATCAATACATCAGGGCTTCAAGCTTTAGATAATTAGACAGGTTAAAGAGGAACTGCTAATGATTTGTGTTTCCTTAGTGTCTGAATTTTCCTTTTGCTCGGCACTGGAAAGGGAACATCTAGAGAGATGGTAACTTGGAAACAAATGAGTTTCTTGTTTTTACAAGGGATCATGGGGAAACGTAATGAACTTGTCTTAGTCAACAGCAGATGGACATCCATTCAGCCTCTGTGTGTATTTGTAGATGACAGAAGCATCCTAGCAGCACTTCACAACTACTAATTGGGTTCCTCACCTCTGCGTGTGTTTGACAGCTCTCTTGTCTGTGAGAGGTTGGGATGTCAGATGGTGTACTCAAGCATGCTTTAGTTTATCAGAATGCGTCCTCAGCTGAGCAGTGATGAGTGATTTCGGACGGAGCCCTCGAGCTGGTTTTTATAGAGTGCCACAGCATGCTGTAAGAAACCCTCACAGCTTGATCAGACGCATCTAGTGTCAACATGACCAGAATATTACTGCTCTAAGCTTCTGGGTTTGGATTATTCATTTTAATCATTTAAAAAATGTAATAAAAAAAATAAATATATATAATGTAAATATGAATACATTTTCATAATAATAACTTATTTATATTAATAGGTTTTTCAATTTATTTAAATGTATTTAAATAGTTTTTAATAATTCAATTAGGGGATAATGAACAGTCAGTAAAAAAAACTGAGAGAGATATACCTGACATGAAATATGAATTATATTACTATTTGTATATATAATTGTATATAAATTAATACTATACTATTTTTCATAATCATACCTATACATTATCCTATGTAGATAAAAACGCATTTCCTAATAAAGATGAGAAACCAAAAGAACAATAAGATTATAATAATAATACTGTAATAATATTACAGTAATATTGGTACTGAAGTACCTCTGAGGTCATTCTCACTAAGGCAGCATTATTTTAGAATTATATTATTCATATTTTACATTAGCTATTATTTTATATTTTTATTTGCATTCATTTTAGTTTAAGTTTTAATCAGTTTGTTATGTGCCTTTGTCATTTTTTTTATTTATTTCAGTTTTAGTAATTGCAGTACTTCAAACTTTTTCCAGTTAGTTGCTTAAGGTAACATTTTTAATTTTCACTTATGTTTTCCATCTAATATTTATATTTTATTTAAACTTAATTTCAATTACAAAAAAATAATTTTTAAGTAACAATAACAACCTTGCACTATACAGTCATCTATACACCGGATCTGCTGTCTGATAAATAGCATTGCCATGGACAACAGCAAATATTAGGAAATATCTGCTAAAAGCTGTGACTGACCAATAGGAATCAAGTATTTGATAAAGTAATAATATTAAATATCAAATGCTGATCTTCAATAGAGAAACACCTCAGCCCAGAGGAGTCACGGCGGGTTCAGTTTTTGTGACTCAACCTGGATTGCCAGCATGGGGTTAAAGGCTTTTGAAATCCCAAAGTTTAAATTCAGAAATGTGGCATTATTATTTATTCTCAGACCTTTAGGAAACACTGTCTACGAAATGTTCTCTCTGAATCAGAAGCCAAATTTAGGCTCCTAATTTTAGTCTCGACACGTCATCTCTCTGAGGTGAGAAATATATTTAGGAGAACAAAGGGGCTAGTATTAATGAGAGCCATATTTCAGCCCCCTTTTGCCCCAGCAGCATTGGTTATCTGCCTTTTACAGAGACAGAGAGAAAAAGAGATTCTTCCCAATTACAAACAACCCCCTCTGGATGTCTCTGACCAGTTTGCTTTGAATACATGACTTGAAAGGCAAAAATCTTCTCATTGCTCTGAGTCTGTCCAAGTCTTGCACCTGATGCTCTGCTTTAAACACCAATCCGCCTGAGGCAGTAATAGCTTAAAGCTAAGAGCAGTCGATCACACTGCAGGTATGTCTTCCCTCGGGTTCATGATGTACACACAGGGCCGTCTGAGTCGCTTAAAGACAGTGTGTGTTAATGTGTTTAATGAATAAGCCTTTCTCCATCATATTCACATTACAGCAGAAAACTGACACAGGGGAGCAATAAAAGAGCTCTTTAGTAACACACAACAAAAAACAATAGAGGGCTGAATTGGACAGAGAACTGGGTAAATGGACAGAGAAAGAGGGATATAAAAGCTATTTGCTGCTTATCTCTCATTTAAATGGACAATCAGTGCAGCCAACCTTTATGACTGAAAAATGTAGGATCAAAAGCAGGTCATATTAATACAACCAATTTATAACAACCATATTCTCCCTAGGCTCACATTTTTAGGATGGTTTCCACCAATGAGCCAATTTATTATAAAATTGTTTAAAGTATAGTTTTATTATTAATGAAGACAAAAGATTTGAATAATACTAAAATAATAATATTTAATAATAATAAAATACATTTGAATTTAATAATAAAAACAACGATAATAGTTATTTTATCAGTATAATAATAAAAACTAATTATTACATTATAAATAAATAAAAAGATAAAATTATCATTAATAATAATAATAATAATAATAACAACATTAATTATGATATTTTTAATGTTTAGTTTTACTTTTATTATAGGCAAATTAGACTTTAATAATATTTAAAAATAGTATTCTGGTAAATCATTTATTTAAAAGGCTCATGATAAAATATTTAATGTCAATGATGATAATAATAATAATCACCATCATCATAATCATAAAACATTGTATTATTATTATTATTGTTGTTATTATTATTGTTGTTGTTGTTGTTGTTGTTGTTGTTAATGGTCATACTGTCTCCAGACTTCCCTGATTTTCAGGTTGTCTTCTCATCAATGTGCCACTTTTTAAAGATATTATAATTGTATAGTTTCATTTTTATTATTATAGAAAAGTTATATTTTAATAATAATTATGAGAAATATACTTTTTAATATAACAACAACATTCAATTTGTTATTATAATATTAATTATTAAATGATAAACATACATAATAATAATAATAATAATTTTTAATTCTGAATAGCAAAAAGTCAATTCAAAGCAGGACATAACAATGCCAGTACTCTGACGTTTAAGGTGTTTGAAGGTGCTTATCCCTGTGCCATTCTTTGTGATTTTAGGTAAGGGGTATTGATGGTAACTATGGGGATGAGCAGAGAACAGACTGTACCATCTGCAGTGCTAATGACGTTACTTCATGTTATCTAAATGTACCCTTCCCTTTCCTCAGTGTTCAACACACACATTCTCAATTCATCCCAACACATTAATCCCTGGACGCAGTCTAGAGAGTTTTTTTTTAGACTACCAAAAGCATAAAAGTAAAAATCTTGACATTTTGGAAATAATTTATTATTTATAATTAGCCTCATAGATTTGCATTTACTAAAATGGACTGCTTTTTTTGAGCTGACAGTTGACTTTATCTTTCCACAGTAAAGTTGCTAGAGTTCTAGTGGAAGTTTTTTTTGCAGTTTCAAATTGCCAGGCAGAAAGCAAAAGACCAATAACTGAGGGACATTTTTGAAATTCTGTATCACTTTGCATTTGGTCCTGCGGTGCTTTTGAATATGAATAGTGTGGTTGGATAGTGAGCGTTGAGCACTGTAAAGGCTCTTTTTCCATGCTAGATCCGTCTCATGCACATTTCAGAGACCTCGGAGAATATCAGTCAGATTTAACGAGCAAAACAATCCCAAATCATGATATGGTGACTGACTTTTGAATATAGTATTACTTTCACATTCATTTTCCTTTAAGAGGAATGTCTATAGAGTCTATCCAGTCAGATTAGCTGCTTTACCCAACAAGTTTGGCTAGTTAGCATGACCCAGTTAGCAACATGCCAACAGCATTTTGTGAACAAAAAAGCATCTTTCTCATAGACGGACATTAAAAAGTAGACATGTATGCTTTGCAAGTAGCATATACATATTCTTTGTTGTATATTTTTACCTGTCCACTACGTCTGGGAGTCCTGCACCAAAAACTGCCACTGAGATGAATGGGGATGCTAACGGATACCTCTCCTCAGGTATTACAGACCTCCTCTACCCAATTCTGTCAAAAAACTCCCCTTGAAACCAAAAGAACAGAAAGGAACTTGTCTCAAAGGATGATGTTGAATCTTCTCACAATCTGGCATTGTTTCCCTCTAAACTGACATTAGTTTACAAAGCATTCTGTAATAAAAAATTAACAAGCAACAGAACATTCACAAACAATTAGTAAGTAGCTACTCTATTATTCAGTAGTCAGAGGCAGCGGGTGTGTGGAGGAGCATATGAATATAAATATTAATTGATCTTCAGAGAGGAACAATGACTTCAGCGAAGCTCTAGGAGAAATTTGTGATTTCTCGTTTGCTCAAAGACAACAGGAGCGTCTCCCATTCTCTCCTACATTCTCACACACACACACACACAAGGGTCCGGAGGGGCTAGATAAACACAGTGTAGTGTAGCTCTGGGAGAAGAAAGTCCTTCACACTCTTCTGTGCTTCTGTGAAGCGCTATGTGATGTACTGCCAGGAGAGCCACTGCTAGCAGATTTGGACACAAATGTCAGAGATTTCAGAGCCATATGTACCACACTTCTGTTTCTGAGGGACTCATCCATCTGAGGAACACAATGTATCTTTTTTTTGTTTTCGGTTTTGCTGAAAATATGAAAATCTTTCAGGTTTAAATGGGGGAGAGCACACATTTTCACCTGTAAAACAAGAGCCATTCAAAGTACTACACCTGATACCAAAAGTTGATGTTTTTAAATTCTTGTTTTGTGAAGAAGAATTATAAGAAAATATTCTCAAAAAATAGTTTTATTATTATTATTATTATTATATATTACAATATGCCTAATAATAAGCTAATAATTGACAATGTAATTAAATAATTATACAAATTTACAATTATTCAAGTAATATCATATATACCATTAATAAATATATTATTTATTAGTATAATATCAATTTTAATATAATTATTAAATCAAATTAATAATTTGGATTTATTAAATAATATTATAATTATAATAAATTATGTATCATAATATTTACAATATGTATAATATTTAAAATATTAATATATTAGAAATAAATTAATATTGCATATAAAACATATTTAATATTATTTTTACAAAGCAGAATAAAAGTAAGATATTTTTAAAAACTGATTTTCACTGTATGGGGAAAAACAGTTAAAATATTCTTCAAAATATCTTCTTTTGAAAAGAATAACTGATCATTAAATTAATAAATTAATTATCATTAAATCAAGTTAATAATTGGCAATTTATTACAATAATTATTCGATATTAGATTAATAAATTCATAATTAAATTATTATACAATTTATAATTATTAAAGTGATATCATATATATGAAATAAATATAAATATATTATTATTCATTAATATATTATTAATTTAAGTATGGTTATTAAAATCAAATTAATAATTTGAATTTATTAAATAATATTATAATATTAATGACTATTTAAATCAAATAATTAAGTTTGTCAAGTAGGAATTGTGTGCTCTGAACAAACAAAAAGTTCTCAGGTGCGTAGAACAAAAAGAAGAAAGTTTTAGTCCAAAAGGTACCTGAATTTGTCCGCACACTACAAAAATTCAAAACAGACCAAAAAGGTCTACCAAAAATGTAGTTATTTATTTTTCATATACAAAAGTGAAAAAGTGACAAAAACATGTGCAAAGTGTATTAAAAACAGACCAGAGAGCCATGATTTTTTTTCAGTTTTGTATATGAAAAATAAATAACAAAATTTTTGGTAGACCTTTTTGGTCTGTTTTGAATTTTTGTTTTGCATATTTGTCACATTTGTTAAAAGATTCAGATCATCAAACAAATTTTAATATTACACAAAGACAATGCAAGTAAATACAAAATGCAATTTTTAAATGATGATTTCATTTATTAAGGGAAAAGAGCTGTCCAGATTTGCCTGGCCTTACATGAAAAATTAATTGCCCCCTCCTATTAAATCATGAAAGAACTGTGATTAACCGTATTATTTCAGAAAGCTGAGTTAAATTTCACTAGCCAAACCCAGGCCTGATTACTGCCAGACCTATTGAATCAAGAAATCACTTAAATAGAACCTGTCTGACAAAGTGAAGCATGCTTAAAGAGCAACACATCATGCCGCGATCTAAACAAATTCAGATGAACAGATGAGAAACAAAATAGTTTACATGTATCAGTCTGGAAAGGGTTATAAAGCCATTTCTAAGGCTTTGGGACTCCAGCGAACCACGGTCAGAGAAAACTTGGAACAGTGGTGAACCTTCCCAAGAGTGGCCGGTCTACCAAAATTATTCCAAGAGCACAAAGACGACTCATCCAGGAGGTCATAAAAGAACCCAGAACAGCATCTAAAGAACTGCAGGCCTCACTTTCCTCAATTAAGGTCAGTGTTCATGATTCAACAATAAGAAAGAGACTGGGCAAAAACAGCATCCATGGGAGAGTTCCAAGGCAAAAGCCACTGCTGACCAAAAAGTACAAAAAGGCTCATCTCACATTTGTCAAAAAATATCTTGATTATCCCCAAGACTTTTGGGCAAATATTCTGTGGACTGATGAGAAAGTGTGTGTCCCGTTACATCTGGCGTAAAACCAACACAGCATTTCATAAAAAGAGCATCATACCAACAGTCAAACATGGTGGTGGTAGTGTGATGGTCTGAGGCTGCTTTGCATCTTCAGGACCTGGATGACTTGCCATAATTGATGGAACCATGAATTCTGCACGCTATCACAAAATCCTGAAGGAGAATGTCCGGCCATCAGTTTGTGACCTCAAGCTCAAGTGCACTTGGGTTCTGCAGCAGGACAATGATTCCAAACACAGCAGCAAGTCCACCTCTGAATGTCTCAAGAAAAACAAAATTAAGGTTTTGGAGCGGCCAAATCAAAGTCCAGTCCATTCATGCTTGAAAACCCTCCAATGTGCCTGAATTAAAACAATTCTGCAAAGAAGAGTGGCCAAAATTCCTCCACAGCGATGTGAAAGACTCATTGCCAGTTATCGCAAACGCTTGATTGCAGTTGTTGCTGCAAAGGGTGGCACAACTAGTTATTAGATTTAGGGGGCAATTACTTTTTCACGTAGGGCCAGGCAGGTCTGGACAGCTTTTTTCCCTTAATAAACGAAATCATCATTTCAAAACTGCATTTTCTATTTACTCAGGTTATCTTTGTGTAATATTAAAATTAGTTTGATGATCTCAATCTTTTAAGTGACAAATATGCAAAAAATGTGAAAAATAAAAAAAAAAACGCAAGGGGGAAAAAAACCTTTTCATGGCACTGTATATAAATAAATATATATCAATATTACATATTTAAAGTATTTTTATTTTAGAAAGCAGAATAAAAAAGATATTTTGAAAAATATCACAGTCTTCTTTTGTTGTCATTGTTTATTCTGTTTTGTTTTGTATTGTCTTGTTTTTACTATACAAAACTCCACAGATTTTTCCTGTGGACAAAACAGTCTTGAAACAGTCTTCAAAATATCTTTTCCGTGTTACAAAAAAGAAAAAGGCATACAGGTTTGGAACGCCATGAGGGTGAGCAAACAATGACGTCATTTTCATTTTTGGCTAAACTGCTCCTTTATTGTTCACATACTTTCTGAATGTCTCTGAGTTTCCACGGTAACACTAAAGCTGTTTGCATGTGCGTAGGACAGGGTTTTTTTCCACCGTATGTTTTTTGTTTTCTGCTTTTAGCATATAAAAGTGCAACTTTGGTTTCAAACAGCACATGTTCGGTATCTCCTCAGACCTCGGCGGAGTATTAAAGCAACAATAAACACAAACAGAGCTGCTTTCTTTATACGATTAAGATATGAAGATATCAGCTTTGACTTAAGGCATAATGACCGAGTAAACAGTCATTACCTCATTTGGAATTCAGAAAAAGTGGGAAATCTGATTGTTGAAACTCAAGGGTGTTTTTTTGCGCAATATGAATCTGTAACTGCACAGTAATGTAAAAACATGAGGCAACATATAATAACACACAGTGTTGATTATTGATTATTTCCACACTGGATACAAACAAACACACCTTATGCCTTATGCCTTAAGTCAAAGCTGATATCTACCAGGAGGATTTGAAATCAAATAGATATGTCTGGAAGGTAATATTTTAGGGTGTTTATCTGTGCCCTATAGGCTTATCCGAATATGAATGCGTATTGATACACGTTATTAGCTTTTGGTGTGTGTGTGTAACTGTGTGTGGTTTGTTTTCTTCATGTTGGCAAGAGGGAGTGTTTTTCACTGCCAACAAGCCATTCAGAGGCCTGCATGGGTGACAGAGGCGGATTGGCATGGTGACGTGTTATGACAGACGGCCAGCTTTGAGCGAGTGTAGCTGTAAACCAAACACAGACATGCTGACTGCTGTATAAACACAGAGAAAGATAAGAAAGATTGATGATAAATAATATATCTGAAGAGACACACACACATATACACATACTAAGCACATATTTCCATAAACCCCTTTTGTCCAATGCATGCATTATGCAGTGCAGCTCCATTTAAACAATAGTCGATTGTGCTTAGGGGACATATTTCCTCTCTTCCTGAATGAAGATCTCTGTCTTAGGTAGGTCACATGCATCTATTCCATGTGGTCTTCCTGTTGGCCCCTTTCAGCGTCCTTTGCTAGTCTCTAGGTACTGTATAGCATTCTGCTTTCACTATTTTTGCATCATGAAGAACACATGCTGTGCTCAGTATGTGAAGTTTCTGTATGCATGGGAAGTCTGGATAACCTACAACATTTGACAAAATGTGCCAGGATAGAGTTTTCCAGAATACAATATGCTTGAATTGACTTTATATTTAACTACAATACAGGAAGGCAATGAAAAATAAACCATAAATGATAGTGACTTTATGTATGTATGCATGTATTTATTTATTTATTTATTTATTTTAAGTGTTTTGACTGCACTGGCAAATCTAAATTTAATAAATCAAGTGATTTAAATAAACTTGTTAAACTTGATTATTAATTTTAAATTAATAATTGTCCATTACAGTAAATATTTATTGAGCATTATAGTTTATAAATTAATCACAATTATTCTAATAAATATATAATATTTAATAAATATGAATAGAAATAGAACACACAAGAAAATATTTGAAATGTTGCCCACATAAAGCAATAATACATAAACCAGAACTTAATTTGATTGATTGATTGATTGATTGGACTAAATAAAAAATTATATGAAATTAATCATCAATTAAAATGAATGAATGATTCATTACAAAATCTAAATATTTGACGATTAAACTAATTCATAATTTGATATTTACTTTAAAAATGTAATGTAATAATTAAATAATTATTAACAATTATTAAATTAATATCTAAAATATATAAACCCGTAGTATTTAAATTAACCAATATTAATGTATGATCATCAAAATATATATTTCCTATTATCTATCTTATTTTACAAAGCATTGTTTTGGAGTTTTTGGCACTTTTATTTAAATAAAAATTGCAATAGTTATAGCATGGCCACATTGTGCACATAATGTAATAACCACAAGGCCATGGCTCTGGCCATATATAAAATACACAAAAAAATATGTAGTTATACAGCGTGGCATGCAGTAGCAAGTATGTTAGTATTCTATTCCAAACACACACTCTTTGGCGCATCTTATACTTTTTCTTATGTGTCTCACGACAGTTGCATGAGGGTCTGGGAGGATACGGAGGCTTTGAAAAGGCTTTAGACTGAGAGATTTGATTTGATATGTTGTGTTGGGACTGGAGAGCTTTATTCATATTGCTATAAAATGTGCTTTTCATCAGAGAGAGCACATGCAGAGACAAGCACGGACAGAATCATCAATAAGGAATTATCGCATTTAATCCTTTGCAACATGCTGTATCTATTTGTCATGAGCACATACTGTGTGGCATTTTTCAAACCAAGATTCTCCTCATCAATATTCTCAAATCTCAAGTCTTCAACGTTAATCTCTCACAGTTGCCTTTTGACAGCAATAATGAAAGGATCGGTGTAACACCAGCTGTAGCTCCATCTTATCAGTTACTGCATGTGTAACTCAAGCCCAACAGATGTCTTTGTTAAAATAATGCACGAGCTGTTCACTCCATTACATTTCATGTTGGAACAACATGGGGGTTAGTAAATGATGACTGAATTTTTAAGTCTTGTTCAGAGAATATAAAGTTAAAACACCTGTATATTGTGTGTGTGTGTGTGTGTGTGTGTGTGTGTGTGTGTGTGTGTGTGTGTGTGTGTGTGTGTGTGTGTGTGTGTGTGTGTGTGTGTTTTCTTCCAGAGCTTGCAGAGTAAAATGACCACCAGGCGGTGAGAAACGAGCATGTGTTGACTTTCTTCATGAGGGCTCAGAGATGACCATGAACGGCCGCTGGTCCTTCAACACCCTGGCCGTCATCTTTATCCTGCTGTCCACTGCAGGTAAGACCAGATCAAACAGGCATTGCTTATTTTCTATGCAGGTTTGCGTTTTACATTAGAACACAATCAGTTAGGCATGTTCCCTCAGAAGACATGACTTGGACGTGTTGCAGAATGAGTCACAATTTTAAGAACCTGACTTGGTAGAAACTCTTATTCAACTTTGACTTTCTCACAGTTACTGATGACTGCTTTTGGACTGATTAGTCAACATGAGTCATTTAAGATTGAATACTGGCCTATTTGTTCTTTCTGCCTGGCAAAGTGTGCAGTGATTTGTTAGACAAGCATCAAACACGTGCAGAGGGTAAAGTAATGCCTATGATGTCACTGAAGGCAATTCATGGGCCATCTAGCATGTGCAAAATAAATTGAAATGTCCTAAAAAATTAGATTAGATTATTATTTTTATTTTATTTAAAAAAAAGAAAAATTTCCATAAGCATCCTGGAACAAAAACATGCAAATGTTTGCAAATCTTAGAACTTAGTACTAGTCATAAAATGATGCTTTCCAAAAATATATATTTATTTGTAAATTCATATTTTTGATTAAATAACACTGTCTTTATTATGAAGATTCGATCACATACTTAAAGCTCTGGCAAATTTGACATACAAATGATCTCATCTGTACTGAAAGTCTTTTCTGACTTTTTAATAAACCTCTGGTTCAACAACTTGCATGCAATTTACATTCAACTGAATTCAATCTGAATCTAATCTACTTTTTTTACTCTTCAACTTAACTCCCAGCAAAACTCACTAAATGGAAATCTTTATGCAAAGCATAAGCCGCTACTACTGTTCATCTACTCAACAGAATCTCACCAAACATTTCATCAAATGGCCCTCAGATGAATTTAATACCTACATCCACATTTCCTGTAAGAAAAACAGCCAGTACAAAAGCCTCAAGCCTGACTCTGCCATTATATTAAAGGCCAGGGTGATGACAGATGTGTGTTTGGATCCAGCTCTGAAGACTATGCTGTTGTAACAGGATGTAAGAGACGGAGAGGAACTGAATGAGAGAAATATTTGGGGAATATTTATACAAATACCTTTTCATTTTTTAGTCCCGTTCACTCGCTCTGTAATGTTTCAAGACAAGCCGAGATAGACGTACCTCACTCAGGGGGAATTCACTAAGAATGAATTGTGCCTGTTGATAGTCGTTTATTTGCAAATGCTGTTTGTTTTGTTACACATACATATATACTCCAATTCAAAAGTTTGGGATCAGTTTTTTATTTGTATTTTTTTTTCCAGCAAAAATGCATTAAATTGATAAAAGTGACATTTATAATACAACTTTTTTCTTTCTTTCTTTCTTTTTTTGTTCAAATACATTTCTTTTCAAAGAATCCAGGAAAAAAATTAATATGGTTTCCACAAAAATATTCAGCAGCAAAACTGTTTTCAACACTGATCATAAGAAATCTTGAGTACCAAATCAGCATGATTTCTAAAGGATCATGTGATACTGAAAATTCAAAAGACCAAAAAAATCAGAATTGCAATGACAGGAATAAATTATATTTTAAAATATATTAAAACAGAAAATAGTTATTTTAAATTGTAATATTATTTCACGATATTACTGTTTTTACTGTGATTTATTTATTTATTTACAAATAAAAGCAGCCTTAGTGAGCATGTGAGACTTTCAAAGAATTTCAAGTCATACCAACCCCAAAATTTTGAATAGTCAGCCTAGTATGCATATATATTTGCATAAAAGTTGATATTTACATATAAATGTAATTTTGTGGCTGTTTTTGACTGCCAAAAACAAAGATAGTTTCTTTATAAACAATTAAACTAAACCAAGAGAAATTCTTCAAAGATTGTAAATGCAATGAAAATATTTTTGTTGTGATTAATGAATTACCATTAAATGCTAATTTATCAAATTTGATACATACATACAGACATTTCTATTATGTTTATTTTGCCTAAAAGCTCAAAGCTTCAATAAACTTAAAAAAAAAAAATAGAAAATGCTAATTACTCAAAATGTCACATTTCAATGCATTTAGCATCTGCTTAAACTGGATTGAGAGTGTTTTTGTGCTGAATTAGTGCACACTGAAGTGGCACGACTGTGTAGTGAATTCACCCCAGGATATTTCAACAGACAAGCGGAGCCAGAAGTATCACACACAGACGTTTGAGATTGTTTATGTAACTCCTGAGCCGTATCTCACCCGACACAGAACAGATAAATATCTCAAATGAAGCGAAACCTGTCCCCAAAGTGAGCATGGCAAGAAACAGAGAACTGAGTTCTTTTTTTTCCACAAACCTAATGGCTGAACATCATGGAGAAATGGCACACAGCGTCATTCATAAACCATTCTGTTGCCATTCTCCAGTGAGTGCAGACATGTTAATTCTAACATAGACAGAAACACAATTTCCCAAAAGTAACTTGAGGACAAAACCCTTATTCAAACATCTGTGAATATTTAATATTTCTTTCATGGAATGTTCTTTGCAGTCATGTAACTAGTTATAATGAGCGAGAGCTACAGTCCACCATCATTATAAAACACAACCAGGTAGATCTACTCTCTCTGCCAGAAAACACATGCTGACTCCCTTCATCTGCCAAAACTCCCACAAGAGGGTGAACTTTCACCTTTACGAGTCCACACAGCTCGTGTTTGGCTTCATGGGGCATTCTACCCCATCCAAAATCTGCCGTTCCCTGAGGTTAATAGTCATAAACCTATCCATTTATGGTAACGTCAGTATCCTTAAAACATTTAGTAAACTCTCTTGACTGAGCTCACTTCAATAGGCATGAAAGAGTTCGCTATTCATCTCTCGGAGCAAATGTCTTTTGTGCCTTTTTTATGCAAAGAGAGATGTCATGGTGCACTTTTTAGCATTCAGACATATCTCTCGCAGCTGAACTATCTGAAAGAGCAGAAGTCTGAGGAAGAGCACTTGCCAAGATCAGTGTTAAGTAGAACTGGGAACCGGTTCTATGGTTTAAAAAAACACCTGAACTAAATGATTTATGACTTTTGGTTCTGTTTACGGTTCCTGCACGTGCATTCTTCCACCAACACGGATAAAACTGCACTTTTGCACTTGTATAGAACCCAGGAATTCACAAAACATACAGCAGACACAACAGTCTGGTTGTTTTTCAGTGAATCAAATACTTGTGTCTGAATGGCTACTGAATTAATTTGTCTCACTTACTGAGCACAAGTCATTAAATCAGTGTCGCTTTTGAATACTTGTTTATATGACAATGTTTATTTACTGATAAAACATTTGAGTTTTATTGCATGAAGGAATTATTTATACTCTAAAAGAGACTTAATTATTCAATGAACAAATAAACAAGTGAACAATGTTTTTATTAATTCAGGATTAATTAACAGATTGCATTAACACATGTGCTAAATGCTAAAAATGCTAATGCTAAAAACGAATCATGCTGTTGCTCTTTGCATGCTAAAATTGCATTAGATTTATTCATGTTTTGCTATATCTATTTTGTTGAAGATTAAAATATTCTCATCATTTGTCATCAGCCTGCTGAAGGCAGTAAAGATTACATCACTTATTTCCAAATATTTCTTTTACTAACGAGACTAACACCAAACCAACATTAAGCCTGTTTCCACCTTAGGGTACAATATAAAAATGGTAAAGGTGAGAAAAAGTTACAAAATAATAAATGAAGTGACACTGTGAAACAAAGTCGCAGCTAATAGATATAAAGTCAAACTGCAACATAAAGCCACATCGTGAGATCTAAAATCACAATTAAAATACATTAAAAAACGTAATATTGTGAAATATTATCACAATTTAAATGAGCTGTTTTATATTTTAATAGAGTTAAAAATGTAATTTATTTCTGTGATGGCAAAGCTGAATTTTCAGCATCATTACTCCAGTCTTCAGTGTCACGTGATCCTTCAGAAATAATTCCAATATTGATTCGGTGCTCAAGAAACATTTCTTTTTATTATAATTGTTGAAAACAGCTGTGCTGTGTAATACTTTTTGTGAAAACAGTGATCTTTTTTTTCCCAGGATTTTTGATGATTAGAACGTTCAAAAAAAATGCATTTGTTTGAATTGGAAATTATTTCTAACAATAGAAATGTCATTACTGTCACTTCTAATCAATTTAATGCATCCTTGCTGAATAAAATCATTAATTTCTTTTTTATTTTTTAATTATCGACCCCAAATTTTTGAACAGTAGCGTACACACCAAAACCTTCAGCCCTCAAAGTGGCAGTCATACATGATATTAAGGCTTGATGTTATGGTTTCAGACCAGTTAGAAAGGCGTTTCTCTGCCTTGACACATCGCACATACATTCACATTTCATTCTCACTTTACTTCTGGTGAAATCAGCATGAACCAAGGTGTTGCCTGTCAGAGCTGGAAACCATAGTGGGTGCTGATCATGTGGCGTACCAAAATAAAAACACTTAAATACTCCCGCTGCCACGGTGGAAAAGAAAACGAAAAAAAATCTCCAACAGGTGGTTTTCATTTCACACCCCAAGCTTTTTCTTTTGTTCTTGTTCCCCCTTTCCAAATATCAGAGACCTGCCTTATTGCCTGAATTTTTGCCTATTTGGTTGATGGATACATAGCCTGAGCACTGCCAAATAACTTCCCCTGTAATACTGGGCTCTTTATAGGGTCAAAGGTGCCACTGGAGGGCTCTCTGGCCCACGCTGCTGTCAGCGCTGATTTATTCCGATCATTACCAGGCTCTCTGTATGCCTGCGCACTCACGTAATTGGACGTTTTGGTCATTGGCAAGGGGTCAAATGCGGCAAACATTAAATTGTTTCCTGTGTCATAATATTTTTTGCCTCTCTTATTCAACTTCGATTCACGGCAATTAATGTTAAAAGTTCTTGTTTCTATTCCAGTTCTTGCGAGTCTTTTCCAAGCCTGAACCCCTTCTCTGTTCATTCATTGTTGTGATGTGAATCAGAATAATTGCCTTGAAATAACTGGAAAACTTAAAAAAAAAAAAAAAAAAAAGTCCACCCGAAATGAAAAATTGCTGAAATTGTATTCACTCACAGGTCATCCAAGATGTAGATGAGTGTTTCTTCATCAGAACAGATTTGGACAAATTTAGCATCACATCACTTGCCCACCAATGCATCCTCTGCAGTGAATGGGTGCCGTCAGAATGAGAGTCCAAACAGCTGATAAAAACATCACAATAATCCACAAGTAATCCACACAATCGATTAAAATCTTGAAGTAAAAAGCTGCATGTTTGTAAGAAACAATTTCATTGTATTAAAACATATGTCCTCTATCCATAATGATCCTATCTCCAGTGGAAAAATCTGAATCAGGAGAGAAAAATGCACAGATCAGGCACTGTTTACAAGTGGAAACAGTCTAAAATTGTTCTAAACAAATCTGTTGGAGGATTTTGATGTGAGAGGACAACAGGGGATGGACTTTTACACTGAAGGAAATGTTATGTATAGGCCTACTCAGATTTTGTCCAGAAGTGACAGTTTAAAGTTAAAAAGCCTTAATGATGGATTTGTTTCTTACAATCACATTTTTCACATCACAAGACATTATTTGATGGACTGGAGTTGTGTGGATTACTTGTTGATTATTGTGATGCTTTTATCAGCTGTTTGGACTCTCATTTTGACGGCACCCATTCACTGCAGAGGATCCACTTGAAAGTTAGTTATGTAATGCTAAATTTCTATAAATCTGTTCTGATGAAGAAACAAACTCATCTACATCTTGGACAGCCTAATGCTGAGTACATATTCAGCAAATTTTCATTTTTGGTGAACTATTCCTTCAATGCGGTTTCTCAAGGAAAAGCTTGCACATGCCTTAAACAACAACAACAACAAAAAAACGGTTAAACTTTAACTGTAATTTTAAGTGTAATACATAAAACAGTTCCATATAGCTGCTGTTTTTTTGTTGTTGTTTTTTTTACCATACATTTCACAATTTTATTTTATTTTTTAACAGTGCATAAAATCTCAGCAATTTCTTCCACAACAGTACAGACTCTCACGTGTACAGTTCAGAGCAAGAACGCCTCCGGCACAAATATTAATACACTGTACAAACGGACAGCGAGGTCCATCAAATTCACAGCAATCCAACTCTAGTGTTCCTGTCCATTCCACTTACCAATAGTGCATTCTCAGACAGCTCTCATCTATATGCAAATGACGGCACAGTGCTTTTTTCTTTTCCGTAAAGCTCAATATGAAGCTTTAGAGATGAGCAGGTGCACTTTGAGAGTGAGTCTATGGACATTGCTGATGAGCACAGAATTTTTCATTGAAAAAAAGAGGAATGGCCAAGATATTTGATCATTCATTAGCCATGCCATTAGAATGTTTTCTGAGACTCTGCGAACTTCATTATCTGAGCAATTACTGGTGCCAAGATTGTTTGACAGTGAGTTAGTTCATGATTTGGGAAGCTGTCTGCTTTGGCGCGAGACAAACATGTTTGTTATGTCACTTATGATATTAAAAACTCTCACTTTTACAGTGCTTATGGTTCTGAAGTTGAAATGTGTCATATGACAGACTCCAGAAAGTCAAAAAGGACGTATTTAATGAATCTGGCAGCGTTTAGCAGCTAGAGCTCTAATTACTGAAGACATGAAAGATCTGCTCCGTAAATCTCTCCCTCTGTTCCACCCCAATAATCTCTATCTTGCACATATCAGAAGTCATTCATTCTACCTTGAATCAGATCATGAGCTGTTTGAAATCACTCAGCTCTATCGACCCATGAAAGACTTGCTTTATTCCCTCATACTGCACTGTTTTATCTCTCTGCAGCTCTCTCTGCGCACTTCAGGGTGTGTGAGCCTTACTCTGACCACAAGGGGCGCTATCACTTTGGTTTCCACTGCCCTCGACTCTCGGACAACAAGACCTACATATTCTGCTGTCACCATAACAACACGGCCTTCAAGTACTGCTGCAACGAAACTGAATTCCAGAGCGTGATGCAGCTCAACCTCACCACCAACTCAGACGGCTTTGCCCACAAGTGAGTAACTGTTTTGCTAGCATGCACTTTACTTTGTTGGGCTCTGAACCAACTCCCACCATAAGGGCCGACAATTTTTTTCAAATGGTGCACCATCTATATTTTTCACGAAGAGTTGTCAGCAAAATTATTGAACTGAATTGAACTGAAACTGAACTGAAGGCTGACCAAAAAAACAAAAAAACAAATAAAATAAATTAATACACAAATAAAAATAAATAAATTTCAAATATACATTTGAAAAAAATTAGAAAAATATTTAAAAACAATAAAATAATAAATAATGTCTTCGCATTTTTTAAATGCTGATACTTGTTTACTTGCATAAAATGTTTATTTATATTTATTTATGTATTGTCAACTTATGTTAGATGCCATTTGATTAACACTGACTATAATGAATGAATATGACATGATAAAATATTGACAATTTTTCAAATAAATATCAAACAAAATACTTATTCTGTATTAAGTATAACATATTGTAAAATATGAATATCATACAGAAGAATAGATATTAAATATAAGTACATAATTCACAAAAAATATGCAGATTCATCTTTAATTGTTAATTTAATCAGTTAATAAGTTGTTAATTTAATAAGTTACACTATGGTTTCAGTAAAATAAAACAATTGTAAGATTCAAAATTGTAATCTCTAGACTTTAAAAAAAATTAATAAAAAAGGTAAATATTGCATTCAAAATGTTTAATATATGAAAGTTGTTAAAATATTAAGTACATAAGTTTGTAAAATATTTTCTCTTTGAAAATCCTTGAATTAAATGACACTAATGATTTTTAATAGATTAATAAACATATGATTAATGAGAGATTAATAAGCATATTATATTTCAATTTACTTATATTGAGAAAAACAAATAACAACTGAAAGTGATGTATGATTGTAATGCCGTGGCCAAATATTCAAACAAATTAATTTTGAAAATTGAGTATAACTAACTAAATTTAATGAATAGGCATGATAAAATCCTGACAGTTTAAAGGATATTTTTGTCAAAAAAATCTGTGACTAAATAAATAGATGCAGTTGCAGAAAATTACACTGTTTGAAGCATATTCCTCACACTCACATTGTGAATATACCATTGTCTGAAACCATACTCCATCTCCATTTCAAACTCTTCACAGCCTTAAATGTGACAAACAACCTCTGATGTTGCTATGGTGCGAAATAATTAGATATTCTCTGAACATTTCTCATTCACACTTTCTCTGCTACTTTTTATTTTATTCATTGTGTGATGAGAGATAAAAGATAGACAGTGGAATCTGCCCTCTGCCCTCAGCGCACACTTCTAAAAATGGGCCTTGATTAATCCTTCCTACATATTCATTCTTAACTGGTCCACCCATCCAAACCCTACCACAGCCAGCCTGCACCCAACCAAAACTTCTTCTGACAGGGTCCTGACCCGTACGCTGTGTTGCGAAAGCCCTCCCTGTGCTGTAATGACCACAGAAGGTTAGCAGCGCCGTTCAGATTTTCCCACAGGCTGTTAAAGTAACGAAGTCTGAAAAATGACTCCCGGTCTCTGGTGCAGTGAGCAAGACCAGAGACCAGCAGAGTGACACCTTTCTTCTGAATATCATCACGGCTTGTTTATCCCTCCAGCTGACTGAGAGGGAGGTTAGAAAAATGTGACAATCAGATGGACTCGCTTATTTGCGGCAGGGCTGATTTTGTCTGCCATCCTCAGACATATGCAAACACGGATCAAAATGCATAATGCAGCAGATTCAAATCACATGCATGCAAAAGATACAGAAAGATCTGACAATGCAGGTTCGTTTAAAATATTTTTCATTAACTCAGGGGTTTCCAAACTTTTTTATGTCAAAGGCCTGCAAATATCATAACCCAGCTGTGAGGGACCCCCTACCTAATATATAAAAGACAGCTATTTATTTTTATATATAAAGACCCATTTAAGCTGTGTAAGAAAAATATGTGATGATATAAAACAGTTCCAAAATTCAATAATTGTAATTGGCCAAAAAGGTAAGAAAAAAGCTCAAAAGAAATTAAGTATATAATTAAGTTAAAATTAATTAAAATATACTTTGTATTAAGTATAGAATATGAATATAAATCAAGTGAATATCATATTGACGGATTTTTCCCAATCATATGTAGATATATGCATGTGTGTGTGTGTGTGTGTGTGTGTGTGTGTGTGTGTATGTGTGTGTGTGTGTGTGTGTGTGTGTGTTACAGCTGTAAATAAAAAGAATATTCAAACATGTTTTACAAGAAAATACTCATTTAATTAATAGTTAATATGTTGTTAATATAATATGTACATTACTTTTATTCCAATATATACATTTTTTAAAAATATTTTGTAAATATTAAGTGACATGAATTCATTTTTTAATCACCTCCTAATCTTGAATATTTTAGCACATCCATGACTAGGAAATGACATGAATGCATTAAAAAAGGATTTGAAAATATCAGCACAATGTCTTGATAAAAACAAAAGTGATGTATGATTGTACTGTTGCTGCCTGCGTCAGCAGTTTCCAAAACATCTCTGTTGATGCCTGCTGTGTGTGCGATTTCCTAATCACTGTTCCCAAGTGAACCACACATTCAGATCAAATTGTCTGTTCCGATAATGAAAGAATTCCTCTGACATTAAGCCTCTGCAAAAGATCTCCGCAGGCTGCAATATCTTGCTCCGTCACAGCCTCAGGTGTATGCATGAAAAACCAAGCCCTGTTGTTTCAGTCAAGCATCTCTGTGAGAAACATGACAGTACTAATCCAAAACAAATCAATTAATCTTCAGCCCCATGATGGGACGTGAACAATAAAGCAGTGACATAAAGATCAGTCTGTCACCATGCCCTGACTCAGGTCAAGCATGAAAATGTTATTTCACCGCTCAAGATCAAATTGATCCCTCTATAGAATCCCAAACCACTGGGTAGCTCTGCAAAGTCTGTCCAACCTGCACACTATCCTGCAAAAGCAATCAGAAAGGTCAATGGAAAGCAATTACAGCACTTTACTTCCACTGCATGGGCACTGACCTCTCTTTTCATTGCACTAGCTGATTTAAATGAGGAGAAAATCAGGCCCATTCTTCCTTGTAATGATATGATTATTCCTGTTTCTTTTTTTCTTTTTGCTTCCTTGTAGAACATAAGCAACGCCACTAACTTCCATCATTATCATCCTTTCTTTCGGTTTAGTAACTACACTGCTCTCATCGGCGTGTGGATTTACGGCTTTTTCGTCATGGTCCTCCTGGCTTTAGACTTCCTGTACTATTCAGCTATGAACTACGAGTTGTGCCGGGTCTACCTGGAGAAATGGGGGCTGGGAGGACGGTGGCTCAAACAGGCCAGGAGTCAATGGCACAGCGTGGCTCAGGAGGGTGAACACAACATGGGATCAGGCCTGAGTCAGCACCACCATGCGCGGCACAGTTTGAGAGGAGAAGCACAGAGCCCTACGCTCTTGACCTTCCAGACCTCAACAGCCTGGTAAGTCAGCCAAAAGGGATGAAGGAGAACTCCCAGATAACCAAACACCCTTATGTAATGTGCAGAGAGTCAATGTAGCAGAACACTAACTGATTTCTGATCTTGACTATCGGTGGAACGTATGGAAGTCCGTTTCCTCCACTGAATAAAAAATAAAAAGGGAATTGTGACTTTTTAAATCGGACAGTTCTGACTTTTTTTTAATCAGAATTGCAAGATATAAATTCACAATTATAAGTTGTAAAGTCAGAATTGCACAAAATAAAGTCGCGATTTTGATTTATAAAATCAGTATTGTGAGATATATACTTGCAATTCTGAGAGATAAAGCTTGTATTTTTTTCCTCAGAATTGGACTTTATATCTCGCAATTGCAAGTCTATATTTATTATTGCTTCCATAGGATTGTTTAGTAGTTGAATTAAAAAAAAAAAGAACTTGAATGAATTTTGGGTAAAAGCTTCTGCCAAAAACATAAACGTCAACTAAAGAAAGAAAAACTAGCATGAAAGTGTCCAAAACCTTAAAAGAGTTAACAGTTATAATTTTCATAGGTTTAGGTTTTCATTACTTGTTTCAGCTTGTTTATTAATTAGTCCTTTATTAATTAAACCATGCAAACAACTGCCCCCAAAAAATATATTAAAATCCATAAACGCATTTAAAATTAAGGAACAATTTTAATCATACAAACATGCATCTAAAAAATGTTAATTTTTAAACATATTTTTTGACATTTTTAAAAATTAACATTGTATTAATTGTATGTATTAAGAACAAACATGAATTTATTTTAGTGTCCTTGTTCCACACTTATTACAGTAATAACAGTAAATTATAATAATGACATGCAACTACCCCTAAATCAATCTCTAATCCTAATACTAACATTTTAATAAGTAATTAATATTACTCAGTACTTAATTATGTAATAACAATGTAATAAGGACATCTTAAAATAAAGTGTAACCAAAACGGTTTTTTTATAAATTGGTATTAACCTAGAATAAATTCTGAAAAATGTTGTTAATTGTTATTTCATTAGCTACTTTAGTTACTTTATCCAAAAGTAAAGCAACTAGTTACTTTACTTTTGTATTTATCATTATAGTTATCATTATAGTTCCATCAACGAGTCTTCAGGCAAATCAACCAAACTAATGAATGTGAATGGACAATAAGACTAAATTGATGTCATTTCTGCATTATCCATCTTGTAGACTGCGTATATATGAGACTAAATATTTGTTGTTTGTTAGCACGTGATCTCTGTACTTCATGTAGGAGGAAATGTGTTAAAACTGTGTAGCAGATCCCTCAACATCTGGTAGGTGTTCATAGTACACAGTGAGCATTGGTGATTTTCAAGTAGACTGATGTCTGACAGACACCAGGATACCCTTAAAAGACTTAAAATTTTCCAGCTGAGCATACATGGGTAATAAAAGAAGGGTGTAGAGCTGACCTTTTAAAAGCCTGCAAATTCTTGGCTTGAGCAGAGGAACTACTCAGACACCACAGAAATTGTTTCAGATGAGTCTGAAGGGGAATCTTCTACCCACTGCAGGTGGTGGCCACATGAGTCTCTGGTGCCTAATCTGGCTCAGTATGAGGTAGCATTTGCTCTGCCATCTGTTGCATCTGTCGCTCACTGTTGCCTGGCATGACCTTGACACGGCGACCCTTGGTCACCCCCATCAAAACAAAGCTGTTGCACCTTTGATCATGCAATATCGAAAAAAAATAATGTAAAAAAAAAAAAAAAAATCTGATAGTTCACCCAGAAATGAAAATTCTGTAATTAATTACTCACCCTCATGTCATTCAAAACTCGTAAGAACACAAATCAGAGAGCTTTCTGACCCTGCATAGACAGCAGTGCAACTGACATGTTTGAGGCCCAGAAAGGTAGCAAGGACATCATTAAAATAGTCAGTGGTTCAACCGTGATTTTATAAAGCTACAAGAATACTTTGAGCGTAAAGAAAACAAAAATAACGACATGCGTGTGGTGCTGCTGACAAAAAAAACACCATTGACATCTGTCTTGGCTCTTACCCAAGATGTCACCCAGATTGCACGATCTGACAGATAAGAAACGTGAAAGCCATATGTCCAAATCTAGAATTATATTTGAAACTATTTTTCTTTTGGCCTGTCATTTTAAAATGCAAACTGAACTCTGAAACGAGCCAATGAGCTTTCCATTCTCTCAATCTCGCCCCTCCCCTTCCACACCTGTCCTGTCAACTGAGAGAGAAACGTCTGGAGGCAGGCGAGTGGAATCTAGCGTGTAATATGATGATGATGCGTCTCGCACTTTGAAGATGCTGGAGAAATGGAGCTCTTGCAGCTCAGAGATAAGACAGATGGATGCACGAGCGCAATAAGTTCGTCTGGCTTTTTTACTCCAAAAGAATTTCGAAGGATAAGGTTAATTGAATATTGGCATACTTGAGATGTAATTCACATGAAAGTATTTGAAACACAGTTTCTCCCATGTCTGCGTGCACGATGGTTGTGCTAAAACGTGCTTTAATCAACACCCTGAGCTTGTACTACAAATGACAGGACAATGATCACTTTAAAAGTGGATAGCAATCTCAACAGCTCTGACATAAAAGCCCAAAATGTAATTTAATATGCAAGTGAAATAACATGATTTTCTCTGCCCCTTTCCGCCTGGTCGATCTTCATGTGTGTGTTGCGCAGGTGCTGCTAATTAAAGTCCTGCACCTGCATGCTGTTGGCAGGAGATAATTTAGAAGTTAAAGCCTCCCTATGCCCTCCTTTAGACTGTCTACTGTGTCAAGATTCTCTTCCAGCTATAGTCAACTCTTTTTGAATGATTATTTTACGTCCGAATGTCATTACTTTGAATTTGCAGGCACACTGAAGGATTATCTCAAAACCCCAATTTGTGTAATATTGAATTTAGTTGGAGCCTAGATGCATTTTTCCAAATCTAAGCTGCAGCAGAAAATTAGCCCATTGAATCACAAATGTTAAAGCAGTGGTTCTCAACCTTTTTGACTCAAGATGATATTTAAAAGGTCCCCCAAGATATTTCTGGTACTTATTGAAATAACAAAGCTACTATTTTTTGTTTTTAATGAAACTGAGGGTGCAAATATATTAAAATAACACTGCCCTGCATCATATTTACTGAATGAAATACAATACTTGTTTCTCGCTAATTTTAGGGTGCTAGTTTTTCTCTAGCACCGCACACTTTCTCACAAAATATATGAATTTATTTTGTAGAATTTTTGCTTTTGACCACCATTTGTATTTTATCAATTCTCTTCTGATTTTCACATGTATAGATGATTCTGAAGATAACATTTTATAGTCCTGATTTTTTTTTCTAGATTGTAAGTTAAATTATACATTTAGTCATTTGTCATATGTTTTTGTCATTTAAACCAAAATGTTTGACATTTGACAACACTAACTTTTAGTCTATGAACAAAGACAGAAGTTCTCTAACTGCAATATAAACATATAGCACTGGGGTTCACAGGCAGTAATAACAGTCTACAGGAGTCTAATACAAGTGGTCATCAACTTGGGGTGGGTACATTTTGATAATAGTGTAATTTGAGGGGTCAGATTAATTCTTATAGTAAAAGACAACAATAACCGAATATCCTGCTGGGTACGCCAAATAAAACACTTGTTCTACATGGGCTGATCAGAGCGAAGTTTAGAGTTTTACAGTCAATAGTACATCTATCTGCAGGCTGTGGACTATTGTTGGCAGCAAACCAAAGAGCATCACTGAATAAAATGTAATTTTTCATAGAATTGCATAAGAGAGAATCCATCTGATAATAATTAAACAATTTCCCGACCAGTGGTGGGTGAAGATAGCGGTTTCCCGTAGCTTTCGTGATTGCATCGCTTGTCTGTTTTGGAGTTTTCTCATCATGGTTCCAGATGGCATTGGTATTACGTTGGCAGATCCAGGTTTTTTTTTTATATAAATAAAGAAAGAAATTAAGAAAAAATGGGAATATTTTGAATACCCTAAAGGCTATATACAGACAATTGCTGGGTTATGGCAAATGCATCGTTACATCTTCAACAGGCATTTAATAAGAATAATGAGGCGGTAAGCTACGTTAGGAGCTAGAGCCTGCACTTCTACTTTAAACACAAGCCTTTAAGCCAATTAAAATGCGTAAAAGGCTGAGAATTTGACACACTATGCAAAGCCGACACTCAATTTTCATTATGTAATGGAGTGTAGCAGCAAGCATTGTTTTAAAATTACCAGCCAATTTGCCTTTGATACTGAGAGCCATATACTTCTGAAATTCAAACATATTAATTTTGCCGTTTCTCTCCGAAAGGACTCCAGTCGCAGAAAACTGATATTTTCATTTGAATGTCACCAACTCGGAGCACTTCCCATCAGAACGCCTCTGCCTCATTTCCCAAAACAATCATCTCTCAGGGGTTGTGGAGTGGAGGCAGGCCCAGTGGGGGCAGTTGATATTTCTATTGCACACAGAGGGCTGTGCTCATCTTGTGTAAATATCTCAGCATGAAGTGACTCACCATTGTCTCGGCTCTCATACACACAGGGTTTGGTTTGGATTAAGACCTCATGTTTGCTTTAGAAGAACTTTCTTTCTTTCTTTCAGATATGTATAGTCATAATCTGGTGCTTCTGTCTGCCTTTCAAATTAACTTTAAATACTGTTTTTTTTTTACTATTACTATCACAGGGCTAAACAATAATGATGGCTCGGTGACCCGAGGCCAGTGTGAGTAGAGTTTTGAGGCTAATTAATATTTTATATTCATTGATTTAGTTAGATATAGATATTCATTTTTATGCTATGCAACTTACTCTTCTCCTGATATTATCAGATGAGGTTAAGTAAAAAAAAAAATAAAGAAAATGTAATATTTGGAAAAATAAATAAATATGTATTGGGTAACATAAGAATGCAGTGCAAAAATTTAAAATACAGGTGTAACGTGAAAAAAAAAAGTACACTATACAGTATTACAGTTTTTTAGAATGCATATAATAATAATAATATCTCTAGCTTGTTCTAACCATGTTTTCTTTCTGCAAATGAATAGTTTTTATTTATATATAAACATTTAATATTTACATTGATATATTACAGTTAAAGCAACAGGCATTTAATGAAAAGCAGACCACACACATTCGTAAAAACCTTTTTGTTGAGCCCTTCTAATATCAATACTATTCTCACAGTTTTGTTGGAGAGGGTGTGAAGGCTACATCTGTAGTGCTCCATTTTGAGTATTTTCCAGGACGCCTGTGGAGTTAGGGAAGACCTGTGTGTGACATTTCAACTGCATGAACAGTGGTGTGTTCCTCAGAGGCGTGTTCTCCAAGACCAACAAACCTGTCTGCGCTCCTGGCCTACATTGCTTAAAAGCGTTCTGTAATGCATTATAAATGAGCATGGCGCTCAGTGCAGACAGCCCCTTCTCTAAAGTAGGCCAAAGCTCTGGACATTCCCGAAACTTTCGCCAAGATTAAATTCTTAAAAATCTGACCACGTCCAGAGGAGTGCAAGGATCCGCCAGTTGAATGCAGTCAGGCATTCATCATTACAAACAGGATTAGCTTGTAGGAACGAGTTGATTAAATGTTCTGTCTTTATCTGACATTTCCATTTATGAGACTCACAAGTCTCACTCAAGTGGCAGTGAGATCTAAATGTTTATGCTCTTTCTAAGTAACTCAAGTCAAGTGTACCAGCAGTCAAGTGTGCGCTCAAGCTCTGCCAAGATGGACATTTACTAAGCAACACTTCGGGAGAGAACTTTTTTTTTTTTTTTTGCATTTAGCTTTTATCCAAACCGACTAACAAAAGCAATTCTTCAAGGAACCAACCATATTCATGATATATTTGTTATTATTAATTACTAACCCACATAACTTTCTTCCTTCCAAGAAAAACAAAGGCAGTTTTTGAACACATGGTCAATATTATTTCAATATTATTACGGGGGGGGGACATAAATGTACAAATGCATCCTCATTAGATGATTTCTTGCTTATTTATATTTGGAATCTACAATGTGTCTACACTGGTTAACAGCTCACCTTTTTGTTTGGCCATAACTATTCAGGTTACCATATTTAAAGACTTTCAAGTTTTTTCAAGTGTTTTTGACATCCTGACAAAGACTGAAATGGTTTATCAATCATTAAATAAGTTTTGAGATCAGAGTACTGTTCTTTTCTTTTATCATAAAGCAAAAATCAAGGTTACAGTGATGTGCTTACAATGGAAGCATTTATAAAAGCACTATTCCTTTGAACTATTTGAGCTATAAAACTGTTCTCATTATTTTAGGTTAATTTTACATCAATTTATATTGCCATGGCAGCAAAGTTGTAAAATTAGATGACTTTACACAGAAAAGGTTAGAAAGTGATTTTTTTTCACACTACAATCATGTTACCATGCATGTTGTTTATGTCCTGTGGTTATACTTTTGACACGGTGAGCATTTTAACATTTACAGATTGGAAACTTGCATCAACATTATGCAAGTGCTGTCATTTTAAGACAAACTTGTATCGTACCTACTTGTACAGAACTTCTATTGAACCCACACAAGTGTGTCACATCAGCTCATATTTATAGAGGAAAGTACGTTTACAGAGTTGAGCTGAGGTTCCCAAAATACATGAAAGTTTTGGGAAGGATCTGTGTTGTGTCACTTCTGTATTAAGCCTTATTAGCAATCCAAAGTCTCTCAGTACAGTGATGTAGATCAGCTTGTAAACAGATTGAGATTGTTTGTGAACGCAAGGCTCAATCGTGCTCCAGCTTGCCCATGGCTACGGAGCTGTTGTCTGATTATAGTAAAGCATCCACAAGGGCCTAATCAACACATCCGTTCCACTGGGAGATCATCATACATCACTGACAGAGAATACATGCTTGTATTCTAAAATGTATTTAATACTCTTAATAAAACTTCTGATGCCTCCACGAGCCCTGAAAATATGGGTGTCAACAGACAGATCTTTATAATACGATTATTTCAATTTTAATCTTGATCTCCTCTCTCTCCGTTTCTCTAGATATCTAGTTTTGATCCCAAGGATATACTACTTAATATGACAAAGGAGGAACAGCCAGGAAATGAAGATTTAAATTCAGAGACTCTTTTCCTGGTCCCATCTACATTTAGGACACGGACTGTGCCGGCTACCTCCTGCAGCTCTGCTGGATGGCATTTTCTCCACATGAAGACGCTGATGCTGAGACTGACAGCTGCAAATGAGTTTCTCTGCCCAATCGGAGGAGGCTTGTTCAGCTGGATCTACGTTTCGACAGCTGTTGAAGGACTTTAATGAGACTGTTGTCTTAGATGCCCACTACCTTGCCTTGTCATTTCGGAAGTTAGGACTTAGATGCAGGGAATAGGACTTTGCGAAAAGATAGAGAAGAGGCCGTTGTGTCCATAAATCTCTACAGTATGTGTCATGTTTGCACTGCCCTGAAGCCATTGGTTGGCTTTTCTTGAAGTAGCGAAAAAGATCATTTTGATTTCAGTTTGTCCCAATAGGATCAAACACATCAGTTTCAACTGCAGTTAATATAAAATTTAAGGTGCGGTCACATTTACCATTGTTCTGTGAATTTTGGGGGGTGAAATATCATGAGGGAGAAATGCTTTCCAATGCATTTTCGCATCAATGTTGACCAACAGGTTGGTTTGGAAGCATATAAATATAAACTATAATAGACAAAGGACCTTTGTTGTCCACAAAATTTTGCTGAATTTTCACAAATATGACCGAACCTTTAGACTGCTTTGGAATAAACATGATTTGGAATTTTCTAATTCTGTTTCCAAGAAGTGGCATCGCCATTTTAGAGTACTTTGCAACTACTGAGATTTCAGGATGGGGAAATCATTTCTACATAAAGCAATAGATAATAAAGAAGTATGTTCATTTATTGAACGTAAGAACCTGAAACTTGACTTCATGGAGTGTAGATCTGGATAGTCAGATGCCTGTGGGTCACGTCATTGTAGAAATACAGCAACATCATTTTTTATCCCTATTGAACTTGTGCACTGAGTCGAAACCAACTAGACATAGGTAAAAGTAGCCACTGTTAGGCTGTGAGTATTCACCTGCAATAACACACAGCGTTGTGCTGAGTTGTGTTGTGTATAGAGGAGAACTTGTTGTGATCTTGTTTATCTATTTAAGGTGAAACTAATAGTTTTCCCCTCGTGGAGGGAAGAGAGATGTTGTTATGTTTTGGAGTAATAAAGTTATAATGGTTATAAATTGCCTTACGGTAAATCTGTAGTACATGCCTAGCACCTTGTTCTGTGATAGTGGTTGGTACCTCAGTTGAAGTGTGATATGGCCGTCCACCTGTTAAACTTCTCTCTGTTTTTATTATGGGGTCCGTGGGTGGGATGGGGGGCAGCGGAGTTGTAATTGCACTTGTTAACTTTTTACTGTTACAATCTGGGAGAAATAAAGATTTATCTTTTGCAGTGTTTTTGGACGTCTATCAGATCTCTCGCTATCTCTTCCTGATCCTATTCAAAAGGTGTTTTATATGCTACTGTTCAAAAGTTTGCCATCAGCAAGATATTTAAAAAAATAATAATAATAATTAAAATTAATTATTTCATTCAGCAAAGACACGTTGATTAAAAGTGTCAGTAAAGACATTTATAATATTACAAAACATTGCTATTTCAAATAAGTGCTGTTCTTTTGAACTGTTTATTCGTAAAAGAATCCTGAAAAAAATATATCATGTTTTACACAAATTTATTAATTTAAGTAGCACAACTGTTTTCATTAATAATAAGAAGAAATGTTTAACGGACACCAAATCAGCATGTTAGAATGATTTCTGAAGGATCATGTGACATTGAAGACTGGAGTAGGATTGCCATCACAGGAATAAAAATTGAACATTTTAAAATATATAAAAACAGAAAACAATTACTTTAAATTGCCATAATATTTGACAATATTAGTGTTTTTTCTGCATTTTTGATCAAATAAACGTGGCCTTTGTGAGCATAAGGGACTTCTTTCAAAAAAATATTATCTCGACCCCAAACTTCTGAACGGTAGTGTCTCTATTTTATTTGTAATTTTATTCATATTTTCACATCTATATACATATTTATTTTAGATAGAATTCTTTAAATTGGCCATATGCTTTTTTAATTTGGACATTTTGGTACAATAAGGTTTAGTTGGTTATTAATGCATTATGTATCATGAACTAACCATTAAAAATACATTTATGAATCTAGGTTAATATTAATTTTGCATATTACATATACCACTAATACATTTTTTACATTTTAAGCTGTATAAACTGACATTTATGTATAATCAACGGGCACATTCAAACAGTACCATATTTATAAATTAGCATTAAACTAGATTAATAAATGCTGTAATGAATTGACTAATGTTGCAAATTTAACCTTACTGTAAAGTGTTAATTTTACTAACACTATAAGTCTACTTATAATATTAGTAAAGTCTTGCACATTAAAAACAGACCATTTTACATCCTCTGTGTCTCTTAGAACCATTTTGTGCCACTGTGCCTTTAAGACAAATATGCAAATGTCCTCTGAAACCTGTCGTATATTTTTTATAGTACAACAAGTGCAAAAATATCTCAAAGGAGAATTCTAAGACCCCTTTACACAGTCTGTCAAAGACGAGAGTGACCCAGCACTCTCCAAAGTTTCCCATCTCACCTTAGAACAGAGGTGCTGTTGATTACTTCTCCAGAGGAACGACAGTAGCACCTGCCTCTGTCTCCACACCAAAGGCGCCTCTAGTGGACTGGTGGAGGGGCTCCTCCTGCTCTAATTGGTTCCAGGGCTGGAAGTTTGTCTCTGAGGGGATAACACAGCTCAAATAAGTTTGTGCGACCTGCTATTTCTGAACTTCCCGTCTGAACATAGAACCCTAGGCCACTAAAGTGGCACAGCCGCCGACTGACGTTTTTGGTAGACCGAGTGTTTGAAAGTGAAAGTCTCATCATTAAAGCCGGAGTTATGACAGGAGAAGTGCAGAGAAACACATGTGGCACAGGTGTGAAACTCAAAAAAAGACAGATCTGAAGATTCATAATTGAGAAAACGAGAAACAGAGGAAGGAAGTGAGATGGAAAAAGAGCAACAGACAATAATCTGATAATCACCTTCATTTGTCACTAGTTCTAGAAGCCTCGGATCTGACCTCAACAACAAATCACAGAAACTGCATTAATCTATTAAAGGTCTATTTATAGTCCTGCCGCCGTCTCGTGTCTGAGGGGAGACTGGGAGCGATTCTTTGGTGGGTGTGAAGTTAGCATTAAACGGATTAGCTCATTAAGCAGAGGCAGGGCTCTTTATGTATGCATTAAAACTTTATCATTCTCTCAGAAGAGCTATTAAATGTCACAAAGCCCACTAGACACACCAAAGTTACATTCACCTCATATAGGCAATGACCCTCACGGGACCGTGTTTGATCGTATGTGAATCTTTTCCTAAACTAATGACTTCCTGAATCCAAAATGCACTGTCTGCCCCAGTTTGAGTGTCATTAAAGTATCTTTCAGTGGTGTCCCTTAACAGCATGTCTCTTTATCTTATCTGATACACATTTCCACAAATGGTTTTTCCCTTTTTCACAGAGGATATTCGCCGTAACATTGCACACCTGTTCAAATGTATTTAGGATGCTCTCCGAACAAATGCAACTAGGGCAGCAATGTATGTCAGAGCAACCTGATTTGGGCTGTATAAGAATACATTGATCTGATGATAAAAATTCAATGCAGCTGTGTTCAAACAGCTTCGTCTTACAAGCAAATTAAGGTAACATTTTAGTACGTCAATTCACTTTCACTTTTTCACTTTAGTATAGGGACCAATTCTCACTATTAACTAGTTGCTTATTAGCATGCCTATTATTAACATGTTGACTGTTTATTAGTACTTAGAAAGCACATTCTGCATGACCATATTCTACATCCCTAATCCTACCCAATACCTAAACTTAATACCTTACTAACTATTAAATTAACTAGCAAATTAGGAGTTTATTGAGACAAAAGACATAGCTAATGGTTAGTTAATAACGAGAATTGGACCTTAAAATAAAGTGTAACCCAAATTAACATTTGCTTTCCTTCCCAAATTGTGAATTATTATTGTGCGTATTTTGAGAATATATATAGAAATGTGCCTTAACTAGCCTTCACTCATTCCTTACGTGTTATACAGCATTAATATGTGGTTGATTATGACCCTGTTTAGTTTGATAATCTCACTGTAAAAAATGACTGATTTTAATGGTAAAAAAAACTGTGACAATGCTACAGTAAAAACCTGTTAAATGGTTAAGTTAAATTTAAGTTAAAACCGTAAATTTAAGTTAAAACCGTAAAATCTAAAATGTTGTTACCGTATTTTTTATGGTAGAATTCCGGGCAACCACAGCTGCCGTTTTTTTACCGTAAATTTTACAGTGATATAAATTACATGTATTCATTAATATTCATTAATTACATGTATCCCTACATGCCTTTATATTTTAATTATTGGTTCGATAAATTCATGTCTGTTTGTGTTAGTTTACAACATAATCCCTTTTATTGGATTAATAATACATTTATATTCATTCTTTATCCAAAATTGTATTTTTGAGGCTGTGAATTTAAAGCCTGATGTCTTATTTTGTTAATCTCAACTGTAGTAAAAAACTGTTTCTCCAATATTTAAAAAAAAAATAATTATGAAATGTTTCAAAATACTTGAAACATTTCATCGGATCGACTGATTTCAAGAATCACAATCGGATCGAGTAATTGTTGGAACAAATGTTTACAGCCATATATATCATTTGTCTAGCAGTCAAGTGACTGATTGTGTTCCCAAGCTATATTGCAGTGTTTGTGCCTCATTTATCAGATGTTCAGGTTTTCTATACACAAGCTTTGCATGTCTTCTCCAATTAAAATCATTGTTATTCTGACTGCAGGTGCTGCGAACTGCAGACTTCACTAGTAACTGCCACTTTAAAGTTTACATATGCTTTGAATAAAAAATAAGAACTTACATTTTTTTTCATGCAACTTAATTATATCTTCATTCAATACTAATAAATGGATAAATGTTACATAAATAATACACACATACATAAAGATAGATTCAGACAGATTCAAAGCATGTATTTTAAAGTGGAGATTACTAGTTATACTAGTGCTTGAAGAACTAGATCTCATATACACACACACACACACCTTCACTTGTGTCATCCCACTTCTGTCCACTCCTCGCTACTTCAGTAACAAATCCCTGGAATACCAGATTCCAAAATCCGCTCTCTGAAACAAAGAAAAAACACAAACAGGGTCACAGTTCGTGAGCTGTTCACACAGACTTATCGGCTGAATGCTGCAGGAGTTTGGCAGATGAGGGAATTTGTCCTCGTCAGGGTCTCGGCCCTATGGAATTCAATCACCACTGGCTAATCTGGTTTATTTGGCCTGCATGGGCGCAAAGGCAATTTCCAGCTAAAGGCATTAAGGGCTTACTTCAGCCAGGTAATTGATTGTTTGAGATGAGAGGGAAATTAGATAACAGAAATGGAGGGAGAGAGAACAGTGCCCTTGTGTTTGCCATAGTTGTGTAAAGCTAATGAGGAGAAGACTAAAACTGAAATAACAGACGAGTGTCAAATTACATTGGACAAACATTTAAATAGGTTTTTTGGCACTTAAAAATGGGATGCCCCTTTTCACTCACTCGTCTTTAATTAAACTCTTTACACTGCTATAGAGAACTGCAGGCCTTTCAGAATTAATCGAACTCTTCTGCATTGTGATTAGTCATACAATCGAAAGGATTATAGCATATCCTAATGCTCAACTGGAATTAAATCACATACAAGTAGTATTTCTCACAGTCTTGTGTTTAATTAAAGAAAAATTTTGGCAATTTTCTCACCCTTATAGCATCCAAGATGTAGATGAGTTTGTTTCTTCATCAGAACAGATTTGGAGAAATTTAGCATTATGTCACTTGCTCGCCAATGGATCCTCTGCAGTGAATGGGTACCGTCGGAATGAGAGTCCAAACAGCTGATAAAAACATCACAATAATCCACACAATCAATAAACATCTTGTGAAGTGAGAGCTGCATGTTTGTAATAAACAAATTCACCACTAAGGTGTCTATTCTCTATCCATAATATTGCTTTCCCCATGAAAAAAATCTTGTCTGAATCAGGAGAGAAATATGCAAGAACAACCAACATCCAAAACAGTTCTAAATAGATATGCCAGTGGATTTTGATATAAGAGGACAATAGGGAACCGACTTTTTCACTGCAAGAAACGTTATTATGGATTTTGGCCAGAAGCAATGATTTAAAGTTGAAAAAGAAAAAAAATCCTTTTGCAAACTAGACACTTACCAAAAAAGTATTTCAAAGTCATATGGATCCTTGTGCTTCTTGCAATAGTAAATGTCTCTCCTGCTGTAAGTGGAAGGTCAGTGCGCAGCAGCTGGGCAGGCGCCGGCCTCTCCCATCCCAGCTGGAAACACTTACAGAATGAATGGACCAAGGGACTCCAAACAACCACCCACAAGTGTCTGCCCTTTGCTGCTTTGTGTTCTAATATAGCAGTATTGATTTTATGTTTCTCTGTGAAAGAAAGGCAGGAATAGGAATCTTACTTTTTGGGAGTCCATTAATGACAACTATAGAAACCTAAAGGAAGAGGAAAAAATGGAGGGGTAATGGAGCTTTCAAGCTTGTAAAAGGATGCAGGGCACCATAAATATTCATAAAAGCAGTCCGTGAAACTTGTGCACTACATTCCAAGTCTTCAAAAGCCATATTATAGATATGTGTGAGGAAAAAACTGAAATGTCAAGATTTTCAGCCGGTTGTAATGTCCAGTTGGTAGAAAAGGTCAGACCTTTTCAAGGAATCAATTGATCTGCTTTGGAAAACCAGTCTAAATGACTCATTTACAAATAATATTGGACCAATTGTTGCACCAATTAACAACTCACTGGAGGGAAAGAGTATACTAAAATTAACGACAAAGCTAGCATATGAATTCAGAAGGCTTAAAATACATAAATCATCTTGTGATTTGGGTCTCAAAGTCTCTAAATTCAATGCATTTTCTTCTTCTGGGATTCTCAGAATCGCAGGGTTCACTGAGCACTGAAATGCTTTTAAGACCTGGGCCCGGTTGCATGAAAGCTCTTAAGCTAAGAAATCCCTTAGTTATAAGGTTAAGGGAACCCTTAGTGAAACTTGGGTTGCAAGAAAAATCCTAAGGGTCAACTTAAAGGAACCTTAAGGCTGTCATTAAGTATTCCCCTTAATTATGTAAGTGTTCCCTTAAGCGTTGCTGCAAAGTCCTTAGTAACTATTTCACCTTGATAAATTTAAGGGACCAAAACAGCTCCCTTAAGTAATCTTAAATCTAACATTTGAGCTTAAAAATCTTAAAAATACTGAGATTAAGACATTTTTTAAGACCTGCACAAATAAAATAAAATATCATAAGCATAGTAGGGCAACGACTATGGTAACATATTAAACTGTAAAATGACTGTAAATGCATGACTTACAGGTTTTCACAAAACATAAATTTTTATATATTTTTTTAAGAAAATGGATGTTGTATCAATTATTATATTAATTTAAACAATTATTATTAATCAGCCTACATTCATTAAATAATAATATAAACGTAATGTATGCCTTAAATATTTAGATTTTTATAATGCATTATCTTCTTTTCGATCCACCTGTTCACATTTACAACTCTGCGTGTTTGCAGCATTAAAACATGGGTTAATTTTCACATTTATTAACATTTCCTTCATTGTTCAGCAGGAGGCGCTTTCACTTTAGAAACAAAGCGGTTTCCTCGGTAACGACTGTACACAAAGCAGCACAGAAACGGGCAGCGCTCGTCAAAACAATGCTAAACGCAACCACCATATAATTGTAGTTGTCTATTTTGTTTGATAACATTTTCACTTATGTTTCTTTGCTGATGGACCACAGACAAGAGAGTAGAATCCAGATTAGATTCAATAGGCTATGGTTTGAGCATAATTTTGAGTTTCAAAATCATCTGCTGCTTAATCTAATCAATAACTATATCCAGAGCCAGAAAGATGATGATTACAAAATAATGTTTTCATACCAGTTATTGTTATTGAGAGCTGCTGGTGCTGCTGTAAACACTGGAGCAACAGTGAACACGTGGAACGCTGTTAAATTGTGTTGGACGTTGTTTTGATGCCACCTGGCGGACCGTGCAAGAAGTGCAGAGGACAGGCTTGTGAAGTATCTTCCTTTCGTTAAAATTGGTTTATGTATATAATGCTGTTTAAACTTACTCTGAAAAACTAATAAGACAATAGCACAGTCGAGGTTTGTCGTTTAGATAAAATTAACCAAACTAGAACGCGACTTCTATTTCGTTACGTCGCGTTTTACCATGGTGTTAGGTAATTTAACCCTTGTATAATACATAAATAAAGGTTATAATATGAAACGTTTATAGTTAATGTAATATGTAAAATTAAAACGTCTTGGCGACTGCTTTTCAAGAAAACCCAACCGTTTGATGTTCAACAACGCCTTTTTTATAGCCATAATGAAACACCAAAATAAACTGTTCACCAAATTAACGCTTATTAAACAGTTTGTACATGTCCATAACCAGATCATTTTCAAATTAAATGAGGCATCTAGCCTGACTTTGGTACATTTTCACTTACTGTTGATATAAAACATAATTGGAGTCAAATTATAGGTTCCTAATGAGAACTAACATGAAAACAAAGTGTGTAAACACTGCACTTTATATACTTTTTTTGCCCATTAATGAAGCATTAGACGTCCTGCTTTCCGATCTCTTGTCTATATGAGTCTGGAAGTGCACTTTCAGATGATATGACTGTTGAAATCTTTTTCCGCAGTCCAAGCACTTGAAGGGTTTCTCTCCCGTGTGGATCTGCAGGTGTCTCTTAAGGCGGTAAGAACTGAAGAAACTCTTATTACACTGAAAACACGAATAAGGCCGTATGCCTGTGTGGTGCCTCATGTGGACCTGCAAGTAGCAGGCTTGCGTGAAACTCTTTTTGCAGTCCAGGCATTGGAAAGGTTTATGTCCTGTGTGGTAGCGCTGGTGCTTGAGCAATTCTCCGAAGGAGAAAAAGGCCTTTCCGCAGTCGGCACAAAGGAATGGTCTTTCTCCGGTGTGTGTGAGTTTATGCCGGGTCAAGCTGGCCTTGAACGCGAATGACTTATCGCACAGAGTACATTTAAAAGTTTTCTCTGTGCTATGGCTGTCAGAGTGTGAACAAAGAGAGTTCTTTATATTAGAGTTCTTCCCACAATGTGCAGAAAGGCATGGTTTCTCTTTGGAGTGGGTCTTCTGGTGTTTCGCCAAAGCCCCTGGGTACAGAAACCCCTTGCCACAGTCTGTACAATGATATGGTCTCTCCTCCAAATGGATGCGCTGATGAGCCAAAAGCGCACCGCGGTATGTGAAACCCTTCCCACAGGTACAAAGGAATGGTCTCTCTGGTTGATGGGTCAGCACGTGTCGTTTGTACGAGGTTGAGCAGATGAAGGTGGACTGACATTCGGTACACTTATAGGGTCGTTCCTCTGCATGGATCCGCTTGTGTCTGATTAGAGCTGCCTGACAGCTGAGCTGCTTCCCGCAGGCATTGCAGCGATGCACTGCTTCTTCAGGGTGGGTCTTGTGATGGTCTCTCCTGGCGCTGAGCGAGCTGAAGGTCTCTACGCAGTACAGACAGCCATAGGTTTGGGATTCTGGCTTTTGTGGTTTGTTTTCCTCAGGAACATCGTTTGGTGATGTTAGGATGTGTTTGGGCACATGAATGAGTCTGTGGCGACGGAGGGCCTGGGAATGGGAGAAACTACGGCCACATTCAGATACCGGACAGAGAAAAGGACGCTCTCCGGTGTGGGTGCGCTGGTGGGCTTTTAATAAGCATGGGAAGCGGTAGCTTTTGCCACAAACGTGGCAGCTGTTGGGCAAAGAGGGGTCGACTGCAGTCCCACTTTCCATAACCTCAGTGGAGTGGACTTTCTTTATGTGACCTCTGAGGTTTTCCTCCTGAAAGTGATTGAATGGACTCTGCAAGCATGAGTAGGTATGAAAGGATCCATCTGCAATATCAGAGTCATGTGGATATATATGTCATCAGCATAGTCATTCATTTAATTTTTTTTTTATATGGCATCTGTACATCAGAACCTCAAAATAAATAGTGGAGTGATTAGAAAGTGACTCACTTGTGTTATTTAAGGTGCAGTCAGATGTGTCAGACTCCACAGGGTGACCCCTAAAATCATTTAACAATAGTACCACAATAAATAGATGTGCTTGGTAAGATAAACACAAATTAATGTTGCGAAATGTCATGTGTTATGTGACTCCTCAAAAACGTAATATATACGAATGAATAATTCATATTTTAAAAAAAAACAATTACCTTGAAAAAAATAATCATTTCAAATCGTTTTATTAATGTTTTAAGTACTGTCATTAATAAATATGATATACAAGAAATAAATATATTACTTTTTATTTGAAAGGTTAAACTGAGATTGAAAACTGATTTCCTTCTTGAAAATTGCTAAAATGTTTTGTTTTTTTAACCAAATGCAACTAGTTTTATATTATACTATATATTACAATTTTAAATTAGCTTTTAGTTTTTATATTTTCAGTTTTTGATTTAAGTTTTGGCCATTTTATTGTGTGCTTTGTCATTTGTAGTAGAATTTATGTTTGTTTCTGTTTTAATATTTTTAGCAATTCAATTTAAATGTATTCGTTTCATTAAGTTAAAGTTGTTGTTTTTTTAATTAAAGTTTATAATATTTATATTTTATTTCAATTACAGAAAATGGCTTTTAAGAGTTAACAAAAACAACACTGGAAACCAACATTTCTAAGAGCCCATGTAAGTCATCATAAATTTCAACAATCTTAACTATAGTATAATAAAAAAATATCTGCTCTGTGTACCAAGTTTGTTTTAATGAAGACATTAGGAGTCATACATATGTTCAAGAATATGTTCTAACATATTCTTATGTTATAACTTATGATTGCGAGCATAGTAATACTAATGTTAAAACTGCGACAACAATAAGCAAATGATGAGCTTACTTGTTTTCTGAGGTAACAGAGTCTACCTCCACCTGATGCTGCAGGATTGTTCCATACGTTTTCTGAGAAGTTGCTGATATTCTCTTCAGCTTTTTAAGGTTGACCATTTTAATCTTCAACATGGTTTTAGGCTTCCATGCAGATCTGCCTTTGCCCACAATTATTTTGGGTACAGCACTATCTTCAGACACTGATTGCGCAGACAAAGGAGAAGATAGGAACTCAGACTGTTCAGTATTAGAGTCTGATTCCTTTATTACATCTGTAGACTTGTGGTCTTCTCGAAGTGTTTGAACAGATTCATTCAAACCCAAACCTCTTGCACACTCTGATTCTAGAATAAGACGCTCTCCATCTTCATCTGGTCCTACCAGAGTCTCTCTACATTCAGATGCTCCTACTACTGACTCCACGGCACTTTTCACAATGTGGTCCGAGACCCGTCTGTCGAACATCTGAACGTGACCTACTCTCTTCTGATGGATGTCTCCTGCTTTACCAGAGAGTGTGGACAGGATGCAGTTTCCTGCACTCATGGGCTGAGAGTCTGTCGCAATATGGAAATATACTGTTTGAAACAGAAGCTACTGTAACTGTTATTGGTTTCAGCAAATTGTTGAAGACAAACAGACTACATAAAATTCTTACATTTGGTATCTAGGTGTCCAAGGTTCTTGTAGTGCTCAAGCAGTGTCTTTAAGTGATCTGAATGACTACTGAACTGCTCACAGTCTTTAGAAACAGGTAACATTGGGTCAAGCCAAGCCACAGTCTGAAACCAAAAGGTTAGCAATAGCAAACTTAGGACATATACAATTATGTTTTGACCTAATTTATTAGAAAATCTTTCATGAATATTGAAATTGTTGTTATCATTAACTAAAACCATTAAAAACATTTATGTTAAGTGAAAAAAAAAGCTGAAATAAAATAAATTATCAATATTAGATGAAAAACATAAACTAAACAAAAATAGTACTAAAATTACTAAATGAGAAAAACTAAACCTGCAATAAAACTAAAAATGAAATTAAGATAAATAAAATATATTTACAAATATTAAACTAATAAAAATGACAAAGGCATCTAAAAAAATTATTAAAAGACTTAAATTTAAGAGCTAATTCTAAATATTAATAAAACTATAAAAGTTTATATACAATACTAAAGTAACACTGTTGAAATCAAAATATATCACAATATATCCATAATATATGCCTTAATAGAATCTAGATCATAGATCGTGTTTTAGTTTTCAGTGTCATCTATGCAAAAATTCCAGGTTCAATAAAATATATGGTAGTTACCAAACACAACTTCTAGGATTCTAGATTGACCATGACGTCCCACCTGCTGAAGGTCAGGAATTGGCAGGAAGTGCTCCAGCCTAGACAGGAAATGCCACATCAGGACCTGAATGGCTGAGTCAAAGTCAGTGCCGAAATCCACTGGAAACACGTGCTGTAGAAACCAGAGAAATTTAAAAAAAAAAAAAAAATCAAAAACACCCTCATCATAATGTTTATAAGATCTGACCTGGAAGAAATGCTCCTTCTCATCCACATCTTTAATAAGTGTTTGGACCAGCTCCACAAAACAAACACCTGCTTCTCCAACCATAGTGTGATCCACCTGTTTGATATCACACTCGATTTCATTTCTTTTAAACACTTTACAGTCTTTGAAACGTACTATCAAAATCCCAATAACTAAAAGCTAGAATGGTTTGAAAATATCAGTAATAAAGTAAGAAACAATTATAAAAATATTAGAATTACGAGTTGAATGCTGTTAAGGTGAGTATGCATTGTGTGCATATCAGCAGGGTCATCTCTCTCACACAACTCTAAAACAAGCTAGATTCAAGAGAGAGAGAGAGAAAAAGAGTATTCGTTATCAGACAACGATTTGACAAAGATTTTTCCATAAATAATATATTTATTTAAAAATTTAACCAACTCATCTGTGGTTACTTACCCTTGCACGCAGTCCTAGAATAAGTTGAACACCATGTCTACAACTAACTAGTTCTGGGACTGCCTCTGACACTAATGAAACAAAATCTGCCAGCATCCCATACTGAATCACATCCTTCTGCTGCACAGTTCTCCACATGAAGGCAGACATGAGACGCACAGGAGGGACCAGGAGCCGCAGGGCCGAGAGAGGGAGAGGACGTCTGTCTGCAATTACATTTTAAACCATTGTCAAAATAAAATAACAACCATCCACAAATCAGTGGAGTTATGGTGAGTTTTTAGAGTAGATATTAAAATAAGCAATTTTTTTGTAGCGGTCTAAAGAGTTAAAGTTCAAATATCTGCAAAGAAAGAAAATTATATTATAAATGACCAACTTTTGCAGCATTTCTAGCAAAAACTCTCACCTAAGTGCTCTTGTTTGGGGAATTCAATGTCCATGGTGTAGTCATTTAACTGCTTTTCTTGAAGTCAAGAATCTCAAATGTTAGTTGTTAAATCGCTCATTTCTGTTGTACAGAATAATGTAATGTAAAGTAATGTACTTTACTCTGAATGTTTTGGATTTTAGTAAACAATTATGTGAACACAGCTCTGACGGCATGAAGAAATACTGTTTCAAAATAAAAGCGTGTAGCGTCCGCTAAAATAAAATAAAATAATGTTGCTACATGTCCTTCATTGTTCAAAATAACAAACGCAGATGCTTCAGTGCTATGATTATCATGTGATTCAAATTTTAGAAATCACAAACTGTCTAAATAAAAACTCTTAAAACTCTCTAAAAGAAAGAAAAAAAGTTATATACTGTACAAAATAATTGCAGATGTATTTGTTGCAGTTATTACTATCGATATATCATGTCATTCATGTTTTAAAAACCAGAAGAAATCACACAAAAAAAAAAATATATATATATATATATATATATTTAGTAATAAAATGTATTTTCTTTCAAAATCTCCCTGAACTACAAGCAAGTCTGCTTTATGTTGGAATAATGCACCTCCTTCCTCTTCCAAGGGGTGTTTCCAGACCAGACCAATCAAATCCACATACAAGCCTATGTAATAAAAAAGCTTCAAAAGAAAAGACTGCTGCAGAGGGTGAAGGCTGTGGAAGTGTGCAGACTAAAAAGTGCTTTAAATTAGGTCTAATAAGTGCTTTATATTAAAAGTCACCATGACATTTGTAACTCTTAATAATGGAGCTAAAATGCCAATTGTTGGACTGGGAACATGGAGGGTGAGTATTCACATTTTTCATTTTACATTTTTGTACTGTATTTCATTCTGGATGGTTTCAGTTATACCAACAGTTTTTTTTTCTTTTCTTTTTTTCTGTTGATCAGTGTAGTTTGCCAATTAAACACTAGAAATTGTCCTATTTAATACATTTCACATTTTATTTTTCATTTTAGATATTTTATAATAATTGCAAGGTATATTGAGATTTGATAATAACATTTTGAAACCTGCTCCAGTCTGCTCCAGGTGAGGTCACAGAGTCTGTAAAGGCAGCTATTCTGGCCGGCTACCGCCAGATTGATGGGGCCCATGTGTATGAAAATGAGAATGAAGTTGGGGACGGAGTCAATGCCATGATTAACCAAGGAGTGGTAAAGAGAGAGGACCTATTCATAGTCAGCAAGGTAGAAGCATATGTGAAAATTAGTATCTGAGGCACATGACCGGATGGTCTCATGGTCTCACAAGGCCAATCATGTGCCTTGGAATTTCACACAGCATCAAACCATATCACAGATCATACACAAGGCATTTGTATAACATGTATTATTGTGTGTTATAATCCACTGTTACGTCATGCTCTGATTCCTGAAATATAAGTCATGGTTTAACATTTAAAAATGTAGAAAAATACTCAACAAATACATTATTTGAAAGGGACTTTGGCCATTAACTAAATCCTGCATTTTTTACAGCTGTGGTGCACATACCATGAGAAACACTTGGTAAGAGGAGCCTGTGAAAAGACCCTAAGTGACCTAAAACTGGACTACATTGATCTCTACCTAATGCACTTTCCCATGGGCACTAAGGTAGTACTAATAAGTATATAACTAATAATAAATTAAGAATTGCTTGTATTTCCTTGTGCATAATTTAAGCTGATCTCTGTATTAAAATCGGCAGCCTGGAAAGGAGTTTTTCCCATTCGATAAAGATGGCCAAGTAATTCCAGACAACAGCAACTTTCTAGAAACATGGGAGGTAATGAATTTGATAGTAGATTAAAGAACAATAGCTGTTTACATTAATGTTAATGTCTTATCACAAAGGCAATGGAGGAGTTAGTGGATGCTGGGCTGGTCAAGGCCATCGGTGTCTCCAACTTCAACCGGGATCAGATTGAGAGAATCCTGACTAAACCAGGACTTATGTACAAACCTGCCAACAATCAGGTATTGTGTTGTTAGCAGGAAATCTGAAGAACTTAAAACAGATTAAGACCGGTGCCAAAATCTTTCCAATAACTGCTTTTCTCCTCCAGATCGAGTGCCATCCATATCTGACTCAGGAGAAGCTGATTAACTACTGTCAGTCCAAAGGCATTACAGTCACTGCATACAGTCCTCTGGGTTCCCCAACCAGACCATGGTAAGTACTCTCATTTGATAGTTAATTACTAGTGAGATGGCTATAAATTACTTCTCATATATTTGACTTTCTTTAGGGCACAGGCAGGTGAGCCATCACTGCTGGAGGACCCAAAGATCAAGGCCATTGCAGATAAGCATGGTAAAACCACAGCACAGGTAGGTGTAGAAGTGTGTTTTTAATCAGTTATGAAATGCTGACTAAGTTCATGCAACTTTGAAGTACAAGGTTTTAATGTAAGTTGACCCTTGTAATATTTGCATTACACATTTTTATAAATTCCTTCATTATATGACATGCTAAGCAAGGAACTTTCTTCCCAGGTTCTAATCCGCTTCCACATGCAGAGGAATGTTGTAGTCATTCCCAAATCTGTAAACCCTAAGAGAATCCAAGAGAATTTCAAGGTATTTCCATTTGAATTAAACCATGTTCTATATGTTGCACAAGTACACTAGATATACAAAAATAACCCAGTCAGTTTTCGTTAATGGTCAACATATACTTTTGTCCCTACAGGTCTTTGATTTTGAACTGAGTAAAGAAGAGATGAACACCATAATGAGTTTTAATAGAAACTGGAGAGCTTTTATGCTGGAATGGTGAGTCATTGTTATGCAGACTTGCAGTGGACTTTGTATTTGTATCCATTTGTGTAGTATTAGGTCTCTAGTAGAAATGTTAACTAATGGCCACCTTTGCCTTATTATTGCAGGGCTTCCAAGCATAAGGATTATCCATTGAATGCAGAATACTAAAACCTTAATTAATCCAGTTTCTAACTGTAATGTGAAGTAAATATAACTCCTGCATTTCTCATCAGGGACAAATGAAGTATGTCAGTAATCTCAGAGATTGCAAGAAAGGTACAAGCAAAACCACATGATAAGCATTTATTCAAGTGTAATACAGTCATTTGACGGAATAAATGTGGTTAAGTGAGCAGTTCAACACATAAGAAACACATTTCAAAACATGAGCCAGACAGCTGTTTGATGCAGAATTTTATTTGGATTTTTAAAGCATTGTTATCATTTTATGTAAGTAAGAAGTGTGCATTAATTAATATAAAAAGATATACATTCTCAGGACCAATACTTTCTCATGTTATCTGCCCAATTGTGTAAAGTGTGGGACATTGTTACCAGTTTCTCAGATGTCTTTATTATTCATTTGATACATTTAATGCACGTCTTTTTACAATTGCACTAAAATAGCAACAGCTTGAAATTGTCAAAGCATTAACAAATATAACTTTAAAATTCATTTGAAGTATAGTGGCTGCTATATTAAGGCTTGCTTTAAATTCCAAACCTGCAAATCATAATAGCACTGTAAGGAAGTTTCTCAGTAACTGTAAGATTCGTAAAGCAAAGTGATGAGATTTTCATATTAATCAATGGCAAAAATCAGCAATCTCAGAAACAAGGAACCTGTTATTCTTAAACAGCATGTTCCAAGATGTCTTCTTTTAATACTCAGCATTAAATGGGTAGTCTTTGTGCTTCACACCCCTGCGTTGACAAAAAAAAATGCATTGTTAAATGATGAATAAATGATAATTTCACAAAAATATTTTTTCCCCATTTCATATATATAGTAAAACCAGGGTTCCCACTCCATTTTCCACTTGTTTTTGATGACTGGATATATATATATATATATATATATATATATATATATATATATATATATAAAATTTAATAGAGAATGTACTCAGTAACAACTACTTCTAGTGTGTTAGGTGACTGCAAATTTGAGATTTTTTAAGACTTGTTTAGGATGAAGTAAAGAAAATTGAAGGAATAAATTAAATGGAATACAATATGTCATTATGGTCTCTAAATGTAAATGTATCTTGTATTAGCAACCCTTCAAAATTGAAACAACCAAGAGATCTCAGTTCCTTTTTGATTCACTTTACAAAAAAAAAAAAAAAAAAAAAAAAAAAAAAAAAAACCTCTTGAAAACCTCTGCTCTCAACCACTAAAATATGTAAATAACTGTAACTGTACCCTCTGATCACGCTGAAGGAAAAAAAAAAAAAAAAGCATTATACTTTGTTTTGTTTAGTTTTTTCCCCAAGTCCAAATGTCCAAAATTCTTAAATCAAGACACATTTACTTGAAGTAAAGTGCCAGAAAATAAAAAGCCTTGCTTTATGAGATCAAAATGAAGTGAGTTTTTGATTAAAACAAGGATATCAGCCAACGGGACTTTAACTCAAATGGAAAACAAGTTTTAATAACCCATTGGTGGATATTTGTTCTCATTTTGGGCATTAACTTAATTTTGCTCAATTTCTCACAAAACAAGACATTGTTTCTTTAATTTGCACCTCAAGAAAATGCATCTTGGTTAACAATATTTAGATATTTGTATTGGAAAACAAAACACAATACTAGAGCATGCAACATTTAATGCCATGACTTCATGAATTTAAGACTTTCTGCTCTGATTTTAATCAATTTAAATCTTTAATTTGTGAAAATGCAAATTAAGACTTTCAAAAACTAATTTATATTGACTGCATTTCGACTTTATTTTTCCTAGATTTTATTCATTTCCATAACATTTCTAAAATACCACGATGACTATAATCTGGGAACCCTGTGAAACATACTCACCAATGCATTGGACAAGCCCTGAAGTTCTTGTTGAAGCCCAAAATGGTCTTCATGTCGTCCTGACTCAACTCAAAATCAAAGACCTTTTGGGGTAGAAAAAAATATTAAAAAGTAAAACAATCAAAATCAATAAATATATAATACTACTAATTTAACATACATACATACATACATATATATATACACACATATACACAGTACTAGCAACACTATGATTCCAAGACCTTACTGACAGTGTGACTTCTGAGGATGAACTTACTTGAAAGTTCTCCTGAATACGCTTAGGTGTGATGGACTTAGGGATGACGATCACATTCCTCTGAATGTGGAAGCGGATGAGAACCTGTGCATGGATGTCAAATAAATATCATTCTAGAAGTCAATAACAAGCTTTAACATAAGTAGGACGGAGGTCTCCTCACCTGGGCGGTAGTCTTTTTGTGCTTCTCTGCAATGGCCTTGATGTTTGGGTCATCAAGCAGTGAGGGATCTTCAGGTTTAGCCCTAAATTTGAGAGAAAGCTCAAAAGGTTATTCACAGAAACCATATATAAAGTCACTAACTGCACCTTGAACCTTCACAGTAAATAAATCACAAGTTCAGCATCTGGGAACGGCGGCCTACCATGGTCTGTCTGGAGAACCCAGAGGACTGTATGCAGTGACTGTAATGTCTTTGGACTGACAGTAATTAATCAGCTTCTCCTGAGTCAGATAGGGGTGGCACTCGATCTGGAGAAGAAAAGCAGTTATTGGAAAGATTGATATAAATGCTGTTTTTTTAACTTGGATATTCCAGATTATTCAAACATTAAACAAAACATACTGCACTCCCTATAACAAAATCTCCCTTAAAACAAGCATTAGGCAAGTGGACCAAAGTCAAGCAGTGTCCTAACGATATTATAAGCCTATATCCCAGACAACGGAGCCTGTTCTTGAAAAGTAGCAGGAAATGAAAGGAGCAATTGAATTACACAGTTGCTGTAGGCGAAATGCTGGTCATTAGATAAATAGTGACCTTTCTTGGTCCATCTGTAATTGTCAAATGAAAGCACACTGACGCCCTTTAAAGAGTATACGGTACTGACCTGATTGTTGGCAGGTTTGTACTTGAGTCCTGGTTTATTCAGGATGGCTTCAATTTGTTCTCGATTAAAGTTGGAGATGCCAATGGCCTTGACCAACCCAGCATCCACTAACTCCTCCATAGCCTAACAAACAATATTATAGTTAATTAAATACAGCTAAAACAATTACTGGAACTGCAAAGGAAAGCAGTTATGAATATAGAAATATGTAAAACAGATTCATTTGTTAAAAAGGAATGTGAATGTTTACTCTACAAATCAAATCCATGTCCTCATACCTCCCAGGTGTCCAAGAAATTGGTGTCATCACCAATGGTTAGCCCTTCACTGTCCAGCGGGAACTGATCTGGCCCAGACTGAAAAGCAATGATGAATGCATTTCTGAATAGCGTTACCGTGAGGTTTTAGCTTTCATTGCAAAGATCAACAATGAATACTATGAATGGGTAGCAGACAGGAATTTAGACTCCTGCCCAGGTGAAAAACAAATACACTTCCATAATGTACTTAAAGTGCTCTATTTTCGCACACTAATTTTATACTTAATATACTAAAAATGATCCTTTAGTACTTCAGCTTAAGATCATCTAAGTGTACTCAACTGTGCTATTTTTAGACACCATGAATATGAACTAAAATGCACTTTAGAAGTACTAGTAGTAGATTAAGTACAAAATTAGTGCGCAAAAATAGAGCGTTATGGAAGTGTACTTGTTTTTCACCTGGGTGTCACTCCTGCCATAAGGACTTTCTCAAAACTTTCTAATAAATCACCTTAAAGCCCATTGGCCAGTGAACCAGGTAAAGATCCAGGTAGTTCAGCTTCAGGTCACTTAAGGTCTTCTGGCAAGCTCCTTTCACTAAGGCCTTCTCGTGAAAGGTGCACCAGAGCTGTGAAACAAAACAACAATGAATTCGTTTTCCTTCATCACAAAGCTACTAAATCAGCAATTGACCTTCCATTGTTTAAATACAATTTTTGAGATGAATGGTGCAAGCTGGCATACCTTGCTGACTACAAACAGTTCTTCTCTTTTAACCACACCATCTTTTATCATGGCATGAATTCCTTCTCCGACCTCCGTTTCATTGTTGTACACGGCGGCGCCATCAATGTGTCTGTACCCTGCAGCGATGGCTGCCTTCACAGCCTCTGCCACTTTACCTGGAGGAGACTGGAAGGAAAACAACAGAATAGCATCACTAAAAAGGAAAGGAAAAAATTCAGTGGAAAGGAAATGAAAATGGCAGAAAAGGGAAGAAAATCAAAATGAAACAAATAATTGCACAATGAAAACTCTCAATATGATTGTACATGTGGAGAACAACAATGTTCTTCTTTAGTCATTTAGTATAAATTCACCTCTCAAGATCTCACCTTGTCTATCAAACAAGTGTTGAATGTTATCAGTTAAATTGCTTACTGACTATGACCAAAGTACTTTTTCTAGACACAGGCATTCGTATTTTGAGGATTGCTCAATGCAGTTCGTTTGCCCTCATTTCAAATCGTTAAGCAACAAAACTTTTTATAACCGTCTTTGCAACTTCCTTCGTCTGAACTACGCCCCGCAAGATTGCTCTCGCGCTTTTTGCAAACTCATTATTACTGCGCAACTTAAACTCATTATTTTGATACTGTCTTTTCTATTCTATTTATATTTCTCTGTTGCATGCTTTAAAAAAAAAAAAAAAAAAACTTTTGGGCATGAATTCCACATGCAACGTGCCAGTTAAATTAATGCATTTACGTAATGCAACACGATCACTCATAGAAGTTACTAGACCATACCTTCCATGTGCCCAGTCCGACGATGGGCATATCTGTCCCGGTATTGAGCTTCACAAACGTTGCCATGGTGAAAGAGAGATTAATCAGCTATTTGCAAAGAGCAGCTCCAAGTTCAACCGCCTGTGAGGTGGAGTTCACACAGGTGCAGCTCTGGATCGATTGCTCTGGTCTGAAATTTTGTGTCGACGGAGGGAGCGACGTAGGCTGACATCACTGAATATTTACCAATAAAACCCTGCAGTCAGGAAAAGTTGTTTTTCATTTCAGGGGTGCAAACTTGTCACCTTTCGGCGAAATTCGCCGTTTTCACCTTAAAATAGGTAATTCACGTGAATCGTGTAGATCTGTAAAAAAAAAAAAAAAAATGGGGGGGGGGGTCATCTGTGTCACGTCACCTCTAGCGTTTTTTTCGAGAGGGTGCTCGCTGCAGAGCCAAATGGGAGGAGCTAGAGCTCCAGCTCCCCCTCGCTGGATCTAGTGGGCGGGGCTTGAAGCGCTATCAACGCTACCATGCGGCTGTTAATGTTAGTGCGACTGTTAATGTAGAGTTCAACCGTAACTGAAGTTATTGTTTGTTTTGATGCGCAAGATGCTGACATAGATATTTTTGGCATATTTTTCTCTAATATTTGTCATGGTTATGATTATTTTCAGTATGGTTAGTATCGTTTCTGTGACCAACAGCATTACGTAAATACTTTTTTTTTTTTTTTTTTTATAATGCTTTGTCAACAAATAACGCACGATTCTCCCATTGTAAATACTTATATAAAACGCTCAAGCCATATGTGTGTGCTTCTAACACCTGTTTAAACTATGTATCTGTGTAAGCTTGTCACATTATTTTCTCCTTATTAGGATGAATAGTTTCCACACTTTTGAAGTGGCTTTGCTATATTATGTAAATTAGTAACAATGTGAAAGCTTACTCTCTGTGCACCCTTCTTAAATTGTTGGCCACGGCGTTAACTTGTGGGTTATTTATGAACTAAATAATCTGATTAATTAATCAGAATCAGAAGAGCTTTATTGCCAAGTGTGTTTACACACACGAGTTATCTTGGTGTTAGGAGCAATTATGCTTCAAGCCCCGCCCACTAGATCCAGCGAGGAGGAGCTAGAGCTCTAGCTCCTCCCATTTGGCTCTGCAGCGAGCACCACTTGTTTTTTTTCCCCTGTTGGCAAAGGAATGGACCCGGCCTACTCCGCCTCTAATTGGTTTACCTTAATGTTCTCTCTCTCAGCCAACCAATCTCACTCCTGAACCATAACTTTTAGACGCTGCAGGCAACTGTCCATATTTCCAGAGGCTACGTAAAATGTGAAGGAGCAAGATAATGGCAAGCAACTTATTTTTGAAGTAATTAGGCTATGTTGGTGGTTAGATTAGCCTGTTTGTAGCTAGCTAAATTAAGTTCACTTTTTTTGCGTGAGGCTGCTGTTGTAATAGCTATGAAGATTGTAAGTTACGTTATCGCTACATTAGTTTGCTACCCTTTGCAAAATGCTCCTCAGTCTCGACCTTAACATTTGTCTCACATGTCAGTAAGCTATTACTCTGACATGAAGTCGATTTGAGAACTGTTCGACCTACAAGTAGAGCATACTGTTTAATGTACAGTAATATTAGCATCACTCAGCTCAAGTGGAGGCAGCGCTAAGCTAGGGCTGGACGATAATTCAATATCAATATGTATCGCAATATAATTTTTTTCAATAAGGGTGATATGATTTTTAAACACATTTCCGATATTTCGAAATAGCATACATTACCAGTGTTTCCCATACATTGATTTATTTGTGGCGTTTGACATTGTTGAATAAACATGAGCACTGCACGTTTCAAAAAGCGAGTGATTTATATGAATGTAACTCTGAAGGGAAACATACTGTCTTCAGAATAGTTTTGATGGCATTTTCATTTTATCTGATACAGTAGCGTTCATGAGCCGCTGGTTCTGCCGCTCTCAAGGCGCCTCCTACTGGCAGAGAATCAGATCCTACTCCGCTGGTTTCAACATCATAATAAATGTTTTTTTGAGCAACAAATCAGAATATTAGAATGATTTCTGAAGGATCATGTGACTGGAGTAATGATGCTAAAAATTCAGCTCTGAAATCACAGGAATAACTTGCATTTTAAAATATTTTCAAATAGAAAACAGTTATTTTTAATGGTAATTATTTCAAAATGTTACTGTTTTTGTTATATTTTGGATCAAATAAATGCAGGCTTGGTGAGCAGAAGAGAATTCTTTAAAAACTAAAATCTTACTGTTCAAAAACCTTTGACTGGTAGTGTATGTTAGCCTATAGTGTGAAGTTAAAGATATTAATATTAATAAGGTGAGTCAGATGTTTATTTGAGTGATTTCACATTTCTTGTTTGTATAAAGGCTAAATACAAATAAAAGGTGAACATTAATTTATTTGTGCTGTCTAAGTTCATGTAACATCTTAACAACAATCCTTGTTGATTGTAGACCGTAGTTGTCGCTCAAACGTCTTTTAATCATATAAAGGTTTTTATCCTTGAATGGTGCACTGCAAAAAATGATTTCCTACTTAGTTTTTGTCTTGTTTCTAGTCCAAATATCTAAAAATTCTTAAATCAAGAAGCATTTTCTAGACATGTAAAAAAGATTGTCTTGTTTTCAGAAAAAAAAAGTCAAAATTAAGTGTTTTTCCTAAAAACAAGCAAAATAATCTTATTTCAAACCGAAAACAAGATTATTTTGACTTTTGACAATATTTTGATTAATTATTTGATTTAAGAATTATTAGATATTTGGACTGGAAACAAGACAAAAAAAAATGTAAGAGGCATTTTTAGCAGTGTGTAACATTTTCTCCCTATAAAGCACTTCGACTTGCCATTGTGTGTGAAATGTGCTATGTGTGTGTGTGTTTGTGGGGGGAGGGGGGTTAGTTTGGTTTGTCACCTTTTTCCCTTTTTCACCCCTGACGAGTTTGCACCCCTGCATTTGCATCAAGTGTAGTATATTATGATGAGGCACAATTATTTGCATTTTAAATAAAATGTTTGCACGTAGAATTCAATATTAATTTATTTACAATATAAATACAGAGTACAGGACAGGCATGGCTCCAGTGAATGAGCAGGTTATGTCAGAAAAAAAAATAAAAAAATTAAGGAACACTGTAAACAAAAATGTACAAAAAAGCAAATGTCTTTTGTTTATTGTTTGACCAATAATTTATCAATTTAACAGTGACACGACTCAAAAATCCATATTTAAATCTAACTACATTTCTGTTGGCCATTTGATTTAGACACAAATTTTGGCGTCAGGAATTAAAGGCTGATGGGCAGAACAAGAACACACAAAAACAGGACAAATAAATAGGCTAGATAAGGTTTGGATTCATCCCGTTACATATTTTTTTCGGAAGTATATCGTCTCATGCCTATTCCACACTCCTCCTCGTTGGCTGGATTGATCTGTCCTTCAGCTTCCCTCTCTTCTTCCTCATCCTCTTCCTCCTCGTCTTCCTCCTCCTCCCCTTCCTCACCCTGCGCTGGCCCTCGACCGATCTTAGGACCCTTGCAGATTTTGAGGTGGCGTGTGAGGTGGTATTTAGTGAGAAAGCCCTTGTTGCACTTTTCACAGATGAAGTCCCGTTTCCCGTCGTGAGAGTTCAAGTGTTTTTTGAGATGGTCGGTCTTCAAGAATTGTTTGTCACACTTTGGACAAGTTATCTGACGGTCTCTGGAATAAAGAAAGGATAAGCAAGGAAACAAGGTGGCTATTAAAACTGTTAAGAAAATGATATGCTAAGAATCAAATTATGAATATGACAGGTTTACATTATTCCATATATGTGTAAATCATATTTTTAAATGGTTTTGTCAGGGAAAGTAAAATATTTGGAGAACATGCTCTTAAAGATAACATGCAACATTCTCAATGCATTTTAAATTCATAATGTTACATATTACATTTAAATAAATGTATTGCAGATAAATAAAAATTTTCAACAGGAAATAAAATGTTGAATTTATTAATAGTTAATATTATTTATATTAATAAAATGTTCTATTATTAGTTATATATTATATCACATATTATAAATGTATCAGTATATAATGTAATAACACGTTTTAAAAACATAACATTTATGTTAATTATATTATATTAATTATATTTATATCAATAATATTTTCTATTATGAGTTAATACAATATAATATTATATTATATATGCATAGCATTGATCTATACATTTTTAAGTAATATTTAACATTTATGCTTACAGTGAATGTGAATACATGTGCTGTTTGAGATCTTGTTTCCTCACAAACATCTTGTCACAATGGTCACATTTAATGTTCTTGGCACCAGTGTGTATAACCATGTGAGATTCCACATGTGCTTTCTGAGTGAAAGACTTTCCACATACTGTACACCTGAAGTTCTTCTGACCTGCATAAATAAACAATATTTTATGAATAGTGCAGTAACGATGACAACACATTTCACAGAAAACAAATTAATGCCAAGTCATATACCAGAATTCATAAACCACTTTTTTTTTTTTTTATAATGTAACGCCATTTAAAAGTGGGATCGGATGTAATTTTATCCATCAGAATTAGATTTTTTTTATCTTTGTTATTATATCATTGGATTTGAATGCAATTCAAATGCAATTCAAATGCAATTATCTACAATATGTGCATTTACCCGTGTGGATTCTCAGGTGTTTTCTGAGATTGCTGGGATCACTGAAGGCTTTGCTGCAGTAGCTACACTTATGTGGTCTCATGCCCATGTGCCCCATGAAATGCACGTTTAGCTTAGTGGACGTAGTGAACGCTCTTGTGCACATGCTGCATTTAAACTTCCTCTCGCGACCGTGCCCGTTGTTGCTGCTGCTGCTGCTGCTGGAATGTTCATTCACATCGGAGTGGCACTGCCACTGTGGCGAAGAAGCGGACTGGGACGACTCATTGGTCACCTTCTCTTGTGACTGTGATTGGTTGTGTGTAGCGTGAGCAGGGTGGTCCTGGGTGGGGCTGTGGCTCTGGGCATGGCTGTTGAGGTGGGATTTAAACTCTGTGAAAGAGCCACATTCTTTTCCACAATGACATATCTGACCCTCTGGCACTCTGGGCACACCTGACGAGACACAGAAATGATCAGATCTTATGTGGATGTACAGTACAATTACCTTCTTACAGGTTGAGGCAGAGGGTTCCATGCAAGAGGAAGTCCCACCTAGCTGTCTGCTGTAGTCCCTGCTGTAATAAAACAACAGCTCCTGATCTGGCAGAATCTCTCTGGATGTGCAGAAATACAGCTTCCCGTTGTCAATATATGCCACGAGATTCTGTTCCTCTGTAGTCCTGCAAATAAGAGTTGATTTTAGTGTTTAACTACCCGATTGTTTTTATACAACGCATGGTTTCCATATTGAGCTTCCTGAAATAACTGACATGAAAAAAGTGTTTTAAGGATGTGGTTACCTTGCTTTCCGTACAAACATCATCCAGTTGCATTCATGCTCATCTGTCGTCACAATACAGAACTCTTGGATGTCATTGTGGAACATCTATATTAGATTAAATGTCAAGGTAGTAGTGAATAAAATGATGTAGATGATGCCATTTAGTAGTATGCACTACCTTGCAAATGTATGGGGTCGGTAAAACTTTTTACAATTTTTGAGCCTTTTATGATCACCAAGCCTGATTTTTTAAAAATTCAGTAAAGACAGTATTATTGTGAAATATTATTACAATCTAAAATAATTGTTTTCTATTTTAATAGCCTATAGTTTGTATGTAATTTATTCCTGTGAATGCAAAGCTGAATTTTCATCAGATCTAGTCTTCAGTGTAACATGATTATTCAGAAATTATTCTAATATGCTGATTTGGTTCTCAAGAAACATTTCTTGTTAATTATCAAACATTTAAAACATTTGTACTGCTCAATATTTTTGTGGAAACCGTGATTTATTCAGGATTATTTGATGAATACAAAGTTCAAAAGAACAGCATTTATCAGAAATTCAATTTTTTCTAACATAATAACTCTTAACTGCCTTGTTGTTTATTATTGAATAAACATATTAATTTCTTTAACTAATAATAATACTGACCCCAAACTTTTGAACAGTAGTGTGCATTCAAAAATCTATAAGTAAAGATTTAAAAAAAGAAGTGTTTGGCCAATTCACTGATATTTAAAAATGTGGCATGTACCTTCCATATTTGAGGAGTATCCTTATCAGACCAGTCTGTAAGTTCTACACTGCTACAGTGCTGTCCGACCATCGGCCCGAAGCAGGTCCTGGAAGGTATGGTCTCTCTAGCAAACACACCTGAAGGAAACAAAACATGGCTTCAGCAATCAAACAAAATCCTCTATTTTCAAAAGCAAATGGACATCACTTCCCATTAACTACAATTAACAAGCTAACTGATGGTTACACTTTATTTTAAGGTGTCTTTGTTACAGTGTAATTACACATTTAACTACTAAGTAACATTAATTAACAACATGTACTTACTTAACTATAGTGTTAGGGTCAGAATTAGGGTTTAGGGTTAGTTGCATGAAATTATGCGTTACTGTTATTAATATCGTAAGCACGTTACGGAGACTGTAAAATAAATTGTTACCCAAACATCTTCAATAACGAAAAGTAGTCAATTGTTTACTAGAAATAAGATATTATATAGCTAGTTTCATAATTTATTAGAATGTAGATTATTGGCCGATATTACTGGGTTTTTTTTGGTATCAGTTCATAGTGGATAAACAGAGTATAATTATATAAATAAGTTCTGAGAAACATTAATTAAATCATGTTTAGGGTTATTTGCTTATAGTCTTGCATAATTTACTGTTATTCATTTAATAACTACTGTAACATTTATCATAAGGACACTACACAAAAAAGTATTAACTATATTTTGAGAACTGTACACAAAGTATGTACCAATGGGTTCATCAGCTACAGAAATGCGGAGGCAGAGGGGGCGGGGCAGAGAGAGGCGGGCTCTGCTCTGAATGGGCGTGTCTGGGATGAATGTGACGGGTCCATGTTCAGGGCAGTCTGACGGATATGACCGCTCACATAAAGTGCACCCTAAAAAAAACAATAAAACGCATGAAATTGGACTAAAACACATTCCAATACTCAAAATCGGCAAGCAAAACTTACATATGTTGAAGGCAGTGGCCATGTTTTCCTTATTAGATGTCGAGTCTTCTAGTTGTAAAGTAGAGTTCACTAGCACCAGACTGTTGTCTGGCCCAAGAGACACTTCTGCAGTGATGGGCGACACATTAACAGACTCAAGTCCCATTCCTGAAGGACCGTGTAGAGATACCTGTTCTAGTTGAGCCTGTGACGGCATGGCCCCTGTGAGCACCACACTAACCACCCCAGAGTTCAGTTCTCCAGTGGAGTGCAAGGCTTCACTCAGCGTCCCTGGACCTCCCGCTCCTGTAGTGCTGGCTCCTACTCTGCCGCCCATGTGCTCCTGCTCCATCACCACCGGGAGCTCCAGCCCTGCTCCTTGCAGGGGCATCACACCTCCTGAGGAGTCCACACCTGCCAAACCCTCATGAGGCTGAGGTCTGGTACCCAGCTGCTGCTGGGTCTCTGCCACCACCACACCCTCCATGGTGGCCAAGTCCTCTTCCATTCCATCAGGAGACATCGGACTACTTACACGTGACTCCATGGTTAGGCCTGTGGCATCTAGCTGAACTTCGTGAGAGCCTCCTTGGTGGAGATCAGCCTGGCCTCCGACCTGTCTTGTGTCTAGGGTCACCAGGCCTTGTTCTAGAGGGCCGCCGGGGCCACTGTATGGGTCTAAGCCAGAGGGGTTGTTGTTGGACACGGAAAGAGTCCCATCCATGTTAAGGCTGCTGGGATGAATGTATTGGGGAGGGGGACGATCTGCCAGATATGACAGAATACCTAAAGAGATTAAAAAAAAAAGAAGAAAGCTAGATTTTCATTTATTTCATACATTCATATAAATAGATCTACATCCTCCTGGGGTTCCATGATAAACATTTAAAAATGTATTTTAAATTAGCTTAATTTGCTCTTAAGCTTCATTAAAATGTATTTTGGCAGAAATAAAATATTAGAATTATGATATATTACTTCTGCCAACAGTACATTTTAATTAAAGCTTTTTACAGCAAATGAAGCATATAAAAAATTGTATTTATAGAATTTCAAAAAATACATTTCTGTTTATAACATTTATTTAAATGTGCTCAATTTGCTCTAGGTTTTATATAATGAAATGTGTTGTTTGCTGAAATAATATAGTCTAAGCAATAATTATTTCTGCCAACAAAAATAAATAAAAATGACGTAGCTCTAAAGCTTTATTTGAAATATACATTTCAAAATAAATAAAACATTTTATAGAATATATTATTTCTGCCAACAAGACATTTTAATTAAAGCACAATAAAATACAGATTTAAAATTTAATACTTAATTAAGTAGTCCTGTCTTTCATTCACTCTTTCCTATATTAAAAATGTATTTACATTATTATTATTATTATTATTATTATTTTCTTATTTTGCCCTAAAAGCTTGATTAAAAATGTATTTTGGTAGATATAATATATTTAAATATAGACAAAAAAAAATCTATATATAAAAATCTATTTTAATGCGTTTAATTCATCCTATACAAATATATATTTAAATATTTATTAATTAAAATACCCTATTAAAATATATTTCTGCCTACAATAAATAAAAATGAATTTGCTCAAAAGATTTATATGAAAATATTTTTCAGCAGAAATAAAATATTTTATAGAATATATTATTTCTGCCAACAATAGGTTCAGATAACTCTATAGAGCAAATTAATCACATTTAAAAATTATATTTTAATATAGACTTTTTATTCATAATACTTCAACTTGAATGATTAAACAAACATACATTTCTCTCTGTTTAACACTAAACAGTGTGGCAGTGATTCCAGGATCTTTGCAAAAAGTTGTAAAGATATGTTAGTCATTATTATAATATATTATTATATTAGTAAATAGTATATTATTAGTATATTATTATTAAGAAATTCTAGATTTGTTGTACATTAGGGGAATCCTTAGATCCAAAAAGATTGCCAGCCACTGGTTTAAAGTGCACCTTAACATTTTTTCAGTAACATTACCTGGAAGGATATGTCTGAAGTAGCTGCTCTCCATGTGTGGGTGTGGGTATGGAGGAGGTGGTAATGTATAATTTCTTTCTGGAAGGCCACACATAACGCCTCTGTCCCCTAAAGGACCCATGGGTAACATCAGGGACAGTGCAGAAGGAAGAGGCCCAAGTGATGGACCCAAGCTGGGTATAGCGACTGGCATGCCTGAAATAAAACCTGATGTGTTACTTCTCTCTCTCTCTCTCTCTCTCTCTCTGTTTATACACACACATATACACACACACACACACACACACACACACACACACACACACACACACACACACACACACACACACACACACACACACACATCTAAGAGGCATTTGAGTCCCGACCTGAAGTGGTGATGTGATTGTGCGTTGGGGATGTGGGGAGGCCGAGGTGACTTGCACTCACAGGCGGCACGCTGAGCTGGTCCATGCCCACTGGGCTGAGGTTCATGTCATTCATGCTAAATAAAAGAATGTTATTGCATTTAAAATACAACTTATATCATAGTGCTTGGGCAGAAACAGGCATGTGAATGAATTATATGTCTGTTTACCTGACAGAACAGATCATTTAAGGCATTGATGTGATGGATGCATTCTAGGATCTGGAATAGGGAAGGATTCATCTTTTTAGTAATTACAACATTTAGTTTAAAACACAACATTCAATCATGAGCCACTTTAAGACGAGTTTTACAGTCATTCTGGCAATGAATTTACTTGACAAGCTGTCTTGGTCACTAAACCGATTACAAAATACTAATAACTCATACGAAATATCAAAAAATATATGTATGCATCGGCACATCGACAAGAAAGAGCCAGTAATGCAGCCAGTGTTTGAAGCTACTGAGTTAGCCAATTAACTAGCCTAAGACAAATGCAATAACAGGTGTTCATTGCAAGGTATATATATATTATTTAAAAGACAAACAAATAATTTACTTACTATAAAGAGCAAATATTAATCCTTCCGTGGAAGATTTGTGATATGAAAACAATAACATGGCTAAAGTCAAACAGTGTATGACTCAAAGCGGGGTTGTGTTTCAAAATAAGAGTCCCGTCATTACAAACATGCCAAATTGATTTATTGATTGATTAACGTATGTATGTATTTATTTATTTATTTAATATATATTATACACTACTATAGATAACCAATAATTAACCACGAATTAAAATATACAGACAGGTAAAATACCAAATTAGGTAGATAAATAATTCAAATAATTACTTTGTACGGGTGGAAATGACTCTCTTTCTGCCTGTATGACCTTAAAGGCAATTTAAATAATGGGGGGTGGGGGGAAGGGATCGAACTTTTAATTTGAAATACAATCGCAGTTTCCTGTGTCCTTACGTACCGGAAGAGAAAAGCGCTGTGACTGTTCGTCTGAAAACCTGCTGTGTAATCTTACCTCTACAGTCACTATCCGAATTTATTACAAACAAAAAAGCAGTCATGCCTGATTATTTAGGAACCGAGCAACGCAAAGTAAAAGAAGAGGAGAAAGAAGACAAACCAATTCGAGGTATTATTTGTGAAGACTTTCGGGTGGATTTTAAATGAAATGAGTTAGCAGTCAGATTAGCATTTATTGACTAGCCGCTCTGCAGTTGGAATTTGTCAACAAAAGCCGAATCTTCTAAACTCGAACAATTTTAATGTTGTGTCATTCTTTTCAGACTTTATTTCACGTATTTGCTCTACTACGTTCATTATATGAGTTGTCAAATCTCCCAGTATTAGTTATGCCAGTCTGTGTTAGCCTGGACAGATTTATTAGATAAAGATAAACACGTTATGTATCTGCCATCCTTTAACGTATGCATATCTCATTTATTTATCTGTGTTTCATTTCTCAGCGTTGGATGAAGGAGATATTGCACTCCTGAAAACCTATGTATGTATTAGTATTAAAAAGCTGACTGTTTCAGCATTCAGATGGCTTTCATTTAGATTAAGTTACAGGAGTGTTATTTGTAATTTGTTCATTGTTATTTTTGTTTGTGAATAGGGGCAAAGCACGTATTCCAGACAGATTAAACAAGTGGAAGATGATATTCAACAGCTTCTGAAGAAAATAAATGAGCTCACAGGTAAGTACGCTGTCATTTCTTTGTGGGGAGATAATTTTATGGCTCATAATTTCTTTGTAAAACAAATGCATTGATGCTGTATTTTGTGTGTCTTGCAGGTATTAAAGAGTCTGATACAGGTCTGGCTCCTCCGGCATTATGGGATCTGGCTGCAGACAAACAAACTCTTCAGAGTGAACAGCCACTGCAGGTGGCCAGGTATGAGAGGACAGAAGCATTGTAGTTATTAAGGGTTACTTAAAGGAAAAGATTATTTGCTTATGATATTTTACATTTTTTTAAATAAATAATGCTTTTATTCAGTAGGGATGCATTAAATGAATTAAAAGTGACACTAAAACATTTATAATGTTACAGAAGACATCTATTTGAATAAATGCCGTTCTGTTGAATTTCTATTCATCCAAAAACATCTGATTTTCAGAAAACAATATTAAGCAGCATATCTGGTTTCAACATTTATTATAATAAGAATTTTCGTGACCGTTAAACTGGCATATTTGAATGATTTCTCAAAGATCATCATGTAATATGACTGCTGAAGAAATGGCTGTTGAAAATTCAGCTTTGTTTTAAATTATTATATTTCACAATAGTAGTTTTTCTGTTTTTTTTTTTTTTTCATCAAATAAATGCAGCATTTGTAAGCATAAGAAAACATTTTCAAAAAAAATCTTACTGACACCAGACTTTTTAATGGTATCATATGTAATAAAGCTGTTGAATAATATGCTATCAAATTTTTCGAAATTGAGAATTATACATGATCTGAAAGCTGAATAATAAGCTTTCCATTGATGTATAGTTTGTTAGGATCGGACAATATTTGGCCGAGACACAACTATTTGAAAATCTGGAATCTGAGGGTGCAAAAAAAAAAAAATCTAAATACTGAGAAAATCACCTTTAAAGTTGTCCAAATGACGTTCTTAGTAATGCATACTACTAATCAAAAATTAAGTTAATATATTTATGGTAGGAAATTTACAAAATGTCTTCATCGAACATGATCTTTACTTAATATCCTAATGATTTTTGGCATTAAAAAAAAAAATCTATAATTTTGACCCATACAATGTATTTTTGGCTATTGCTACAAATATACCCCAGCGACTTAAGACTGTTTTTGCGGTCCAGGGTCACATATGTAGATCAGTTTCGGCCATTAAAATTCATATCTATGGTTTTATTTGTTCATAGATGCACCAAGATAATCAACTCTGACTCTGAGGATCCAAAGTACATTATTAATGTAAAACAGTTTGCCAAGTTTGTGGTGGACCTGAGCGATCAGGTCGCTCCGACTGACATTGAGGAAGGAATGAGGGTTGGGTAAGCTGTAATGATGCATCAGTCATTTCTATATTTACTTTATTACAAACTTTTCAGCTTGTATCTAAAAGAGTTCTTCATTCTGTTTCTGTTAACAGGGTTGACAGGAATAAGTATCAGATACATATTCCACTGCCACCCAAAATCGATCCTACTGTGACTATGATGCAGGTATGAAACCGCCAAGGCTGCTTGGGATCGTGTATATTACCAAAGCATCACTACAGGAATAATTATGCACTGTATATAAACAGGTGGAGGAGAAGCCTGATGTGACCTACAGTGACGTTGGAGGCTGCAAAGAGCAGATCGAGAAGCTGAGAGAAGTGGTTGAGACCCCTCTGCTCCATGTGAGTCATGTCTACATTCAAATGTACCTATTAAAAATAAACAGGAGGTATTACTTGTCTGAAATACTACTTAATTTTTCAAATCAATCTCTATTTTCCTAATTCCAGCCTGAGCGCTTTGTGAACCTGGGTATTGAGCCTCCAAAGGGTGTGCTGCTGTTTGGGCCACCCGGTACAGGGAAAACCCTGTGTGCCCGAGCTGTGGCTAACCGCACTGATGCCTGCTTCATCAGAGTCATCGGATCCGAGCTGGTTCAGAAGTATGTAGGAGAGGTACGTGCCTTTTCCATCAAGCTGTTAAAAAAATAGGTGATAAAAGGAATAGTTCACCCAAAAATGAAAAAAAGTCATCAATTACTCGCCCTCAAGTTGTTCCAGACCTGTATGAGTTTCAAACTTATGTTGAACATAAAAGATATTTTGAAGAATGCTGGTAATCAAACAGTTGATGGTCCCCATTACATTCCATAGTATTTCTTACCCTACTATGGAAGTCATTGGGGACCAACAACTGTTTGATTGCCAGCATTCTTCAAAATATCTTCTTTTAGCTTGAAAAATGTTTATAACAACATTTTTCTTTTTAATCCAGGGTGCCAGGATGGTCCGTGAACTGTTTGAGATGGCAAGGACCAAGAAAGCCTGTCTGATCTTCTTTGATGAAATTGACGCCATTGGAGGTAAAAATTTCCTATTTGCAATAATCTTTCTCAAACTGTGGGGTCCCTGTCTATAAGCCAGCCCTGAATATAGTTTTAGAAGTACATTATTAATATTTCCATTCCACTGTGCTACTTTTCCATGATTTTTCTATGTAAACACAATCTAGATGGACATGTTTGATCATTGCATTCACGTCCTTTGCAGCGTCTCTTGTATGACAGTGTTGTAAAAGTGTGGCATTCAAGTTCAAATAAGTTAAACTTATCAAACATGTCCATTTAGAGTGTGTTTAAATAGAAAAACAATGGAAAGGTAGCACAGCTCTGTGTGAATGGCCTCTTATTATATTAAAAGGGATAGTCAACTCAGAAATGAAAATCCTGTAATCATTTACTCGCCCTCATATTGTTCCAAACTTTATGACTGACGTTCTTCTGCTGAACACAAAAGATATGTTGGTAGCCAAACAGTTTCTGCTCCCATTAACTTCCCTTCTGTGGACAAAAAATGGGAACTGTGACTATTTGGTTACCAACGTTCTTCAAAATATCATCTTTTGTATTCAGCAAAAGAAAAAAATGCATACAGGTTTGGAATGACATGAGGGTGAGTAAGTGGCAGAATGTTCCTTTTTGGGTGGACTGTCCCTTTTAAAATCTCAGCTTTTATTTTTGTCTCAACAGATTTTACCTTTATATTAAATCTGTTATTATGCTTATGCTGCCATCTTACAGGAGCCCGTTTTGATGATGGAGCTGGAGGAGATAATGAAGTGCAGAGAACCATGTTGGAGCTGATCAACCAGCTGGATGGATTCGATCCCAGAGGAAACATTAAAGTCCTGATGGCCACCAACAGACCAGACACCCTGGATCCTGCTCTGATGAGACCCGGCCGTCTGGACAGAAAGATTGAGTTCAGCCTGCCTGACTTGGAAGTGAGTGTTAGCTACAATAGTGATAAAATAACTACCATTTACTAAAGATAGACATGTGGTGTAATATCACATTCTGATAGATGTGTAAATGTATTTAACTACTTGTGCTGTTTCTAGGGACGTACTCACATCTTCAAGATTCATGCACGCTCTATGAGTGTGGAAAGAGATATCCGCTTCGAGCTTCTTGCACGTCTCTGTCCTAACAGCACAGGTGAGTTCACACAATTTAAATACACAATATTTGCATAGACCTAAATGTGGAGGCCTTGCAAGCTATAGTTGTTGTTTTTTTTCCCAGGTGCTGAGATTCGCAGTGTGTGTACAGAGGCAGGAATGTTTGCCATCAGAGCTCGTAGAAAAATTGCTACAGAGAAAGACTTTCTGGAGGCTGTGAACAAGGTCATCAAATCCTACGCTAAATTCAGCGCCACCCCTCGCTATATGACTTACAACTAAATTTTTTCCTCTTAAATGTGCATTTTCCCCACTTAAATGTTTGTTTTCTGCCTGCTAATTCAAGGATTGTCATGCGTCTTGTCACTTTTCTTGTGATGGCAAATGATTAAATAAAAACATTATCCTTACTAGTTACTACTTGTCGTCTTTTTATTGCTTAATATCAAAAAAGTATTTTCCCCCTTCAGTTTAGTAGACCTGTTATATGCAATAAATTAATACATATAGAAAATTATATCAATAGAAAGGCACATTTAAGGAATAAATGTTTAATAATTTAGAGTACTGATTTGCATTTATTATACAAAAATATCTTAAATCCACACCAGCATAAAAAGACAATAAAATTCACCACTTTATATGCAGTAGCAACTGATTGTTGAGCTTTGGTCTTCATTACTGTAATGAAACAGCATTTAAATATCAGTACAGAAAAAAAACTCAAATCGATGGTTAATTGTGTGTGAACACTTGATTTGAAACAAAAAGTGCTCGGAGTGGACTTTTCATAGGCAGCATGTGTGTCAAACATGTCCAAGACAGTCTCATCCTGTGGACTTTCCATTTAGAACTAATGTTCTAAAGGCAAAAACACCTGAATTCAATTTTCCAAGACTTTGTGGAAACAGCTGTTTCAGTAATCACTAACTAAGACCCCTTTATGTTAATGTTCTTTGTAGCTACAAAAACAAATTGCAACTGGTTCCAAGGACCCCTGGAGCAACCTAGATAAGCCTTTAGCCAAATGTGTCACGGATTGAGTGGAGGAGGAGGAAAACATAAAACAAAACATTACAATCAATATCTGGCAAGCGTTTTCTCAGAAACATCAGATTAAAGTACATATCATGAAACGGAAAGCAGCATCTTCACCAACAGTGCAATTATGTGATCAGGTTCTTAAAAATGTAACACATTAGTTCTTTTACTGAATACCACAGTCAGATGAAAAACTGCAGACTTCCAAAAATATAAAATAAAAATTAAATACAGCAAAAAGAAAAACTAGCACATGGTGTACAATTATAAAACTTGGATTTCTATCATAAAAACAAGCTAGCTGGAATGTCAATAAAAGATTTAAACCAGTGCTAAAAAAGTAAACACTGGTTAAAAATCCATCTACACTAATTGCACTTAAAAGAACTGAAGGTACAGAGTGTTTATAGTCGTCAGTAACAAATTGCAGTGGAGCTTATGATTACGTCTAGTGCAATAAAACACCAGCACCAATCATATTAAGCTCAACGTTTTCTGGTATATTCACATTAAATAAAGTATTTCTATCTAAAATCATTTGGCCTGCTCACTGCTAAAACTGTCTCCTTGTTATCATGACATCCTCAAGTGATATCCATTCTAAAGTGACTCAGGAGTAACAGTACTTATGCTTATTTCAGCACGACTCAATCCATATTCTGCCCCTCAGTTTGGTTTGTGTGTTCACTGGACGTCAGGGCAGACGGGGACATCCCTTGAGCGCTTACTATGCAACACTGCGTCATGAATGGTGGGGAAAATGAGGTCAGGGGTCACGGGCTCACAGAAGAATTTTAGTGTCCTGAGATCAGAGAGAAGAGTCCCTGCACAACACACAAACATATAAAAGCTCTTACAAGGATCTTAGGAAAGAATTCCTAAAATATAGTAACATTACAAATTATGTCAATGTCAACATAAAAAGTAGTTTGACTTGTCCACATGACCGTTTATTAGTTCCAACTCTAGGTGGAGATGTTTGCTACATTCAACAAATATATCAGAATGAACTTTAACCTACATAAAGCATATGAACTCTGATGGAGTTCAATCATATTATATCAATTGATATTATATTGTTTTATAAAAATGCATGCATGTATAAATGTAATTAATTACTCGCTGCTACATCTAGCCAGTAGGAGTTCAAAAATATTATTATATTATATTAGACTAGTCAGTTTCCAAAAGATTTCTCAAAAAATAACCCAAAAACATTAGGTTTATTGAGTGAAAACTTAAAAAAAGTTACATTATATTAAATTATATAGAAATGTATAAATGTAATTAAATACTGCTACATCCAGCAAATTTCCACTCAGATTGAGTCAAAATATTATATTCTAAATATATATGTAAAAATAAAATTAATTACTTACTGCTACATCCAGCAAGCACAACTTTTATATCGACTGTTGCAAACTCCTTTATCACCTGCAGGAAAAAAGAGGAACTATTGAAAAACGTATAACCACAAATGACTCAATATGGTTTCTACAATGTTGTGGAGGGTTGCCAAGGTGTTGTGAAACAGCTGCTAAGGTGTTCTTAGTGTTTTTAGGTCACTGGACCTATGGTATTTTGTATCCACTGAGCAGATATCATGAATCAGATCACTTAAGTAACAGCACACCCTTTCTCAACAAGCCATGTCATATCAATAGTGCAAACAATAACTTAAGGGAAATATAACATGCTGAAGTTTAATATTAAGAGACAGTCGTTTGTTCAAACATCTAACCCTAAAGTATGAGAAACCGTAAAACTGATGTAATGCGTAGAACAAGGTGCTCAATATGTAACAAATGTATTAAGCCAGATCTCACTTCAAGTGTCATCTTTGAGAATAAAAGCTGTTGACTTACTGATTTAATGGTTTTGGCTCCTACTGAGTCAATAAAGTTAACAGGAGTAAAGTCCAGTATGATGGTGTGAATGGGGGTTAGACGCTGGAGAAAGAAGTCATCCTCAGATTCAGACTCGGTGTGATTCTCATTCATCTGGCCATTGGTATACACATGATCCTTCTGCTTCTTCGGCCCAGCCACCACCTCATGAGTGACGCCCAGCTCCACATCCTGTTGTGACACCACAGAACATGTCATTCAGTCATGTACTCAGAAATGTTTCATCACTAAGCCGCTACATTGCATGGAAAGATTATACAGAAGAAACTTTAAGCTACAGTGTTTTGTTCTGAAATTGTGAAATTGTACAGTTTAATGTGCATAAATCTGAAATAACATTTGGCTTGCAAACAAATGTATTCATCCATCAAAAATCCCAACATGCTGAGATAAAGGATAAAAAGCCTTCATTGATAAGGTCACAAATCAAATACATTTAGATGAAAAAAAAAAACATCATACCAATAAGACAACTGCATTTTTCTTTGCTGGAGAGCAGTGGTTTACAGCCTTCCTCTCCCCATTGTCTCTTTTCGCATATTTTAGCTGTGATTTCCTGCCAGAGAGCAGTTGTGCTGGGTCAATTCCAGTCTGTAGTCATAAAAATAAAACATACAGAACTTGAAGCCAAACGCCTGCTGCTTATGGGAGTCTCTCTACACAACATGTGATGATTAACATATACTCAAGGACAGAACCATAAAACACAAAATATTTGAAGTTAATAATAACTTTAAGCATTTGGTCTCACCTTTGCCTTGAGGGCGCTCACATACAGGTCACTGTTTGCAAAGTATATAGAAGTATTGGACTGAAAAATCTTAATCCCTGAGCATTCCTCAGCCTTGAGAAAGAGAACAAATGACTGATAAGAGGACAAAGATCGTGATGGGAAAAGGCATGATGGATTAAATCAGGCCTAATTGGGTGTCTGTGACTAAGAAAAGCTTGAGAACAGCACTTCTGGAATGAAGCAAGTTAAGGATCTAGGTTATTAATAAGAAAGTTAAGATGGTTTAATGCAGATTAAAAGAAATGTCTTACCTCTTCATACTCATCCACATCAAAGTACAGGCCTGTATCTGGGATTTGTCCAAGAAGAGCATTTTTAGGGCTTAAAATAAATAATAAGATCTGAATTAGGCATTTCCTTTGACAAGTACGAAAGTAATAATCATCGGCGTTAAATAAATATGGATCATAAGTTAAATATCATGTTTCATGTTGATTTACTATATTTCTTGCATTAATAGCCATTTGAGCAGTATGAATTAATACATCATATAAATCTTACATGTAAACACAAACTACTTAATAGATACTTTACTAACTATTATGCATTTATTACACATTATTAATACATTTAATAAAATGAAAGTCATCAAATCATCAAAAAAGCTGAATTTTGTAATCAGTTGGCATCAGAGAAGTAAGACAGTGTTTTACCATTGCGTTCTGTAAATAACTGTGAGTATGGCAAAACCCATGGCAACCACCAGACCATAATCCAGACCCAGAAGAACTGATGCAAAAAAGGACACCAGCCAAATCGCCTGAAGAAAACATGTCAGACTTTATCAATAACAAAACCAAATTTCACCATGTCCCCCCCCAAAAAAAACATGAAATTTATTGACTGGAAAGTTTAAAATGAGAAATTCAATGAAAACCGGTTCATTTAAATAGATAATCAGTAAAAATGATATGATGAACACAGCCAAATTAAGTGCCTCTGACACTCACCAGTTCAATCTTGCTGGTTCTCCATAATGCAGGAATATCTTTCAGTTGCTTAAACATCCCAAGGAGATTGACCATGATGATAGCAGCCAACACCGTCTAATGAGAGTACAGAGACGACACTAATAAACACCATCTGATCTCTGTCCTTTTGCACTAAGAATGCTTATGTTCTGCCAAGATGGCTTTGGTAACAAGACTGTCCTTTGCGCTTTCCAAAAAAGACCAATTAACCAAAATTAACTTTTGCACAAAATCAATAAGCTCCATGGCAAGCATATCAGATAGCTCTTCACTTACTGTAGGTAATGGCTGAAAGACAAATCCAATGGCCACCACCACCAGTAGCACAAGTAAGGACGCCAAGAGTCCTGCAATCTGCAGACACACACATCAACGTAATTAATTTGGCATGACTGTTTTATCTTATCTTTATGCTTTTACAGCAATGATACAGCCACTGAGATGATGGCATTATGAAAGGGACACTCCATTTCAGGAAATGCATTTTCGCAATCATAAACTGCATTTATGAGTACATCTCACAGATATGACATCTTACACAAATATGTCTCACTTACTTCAGTATGTCCTCCTGTGCTCTCCTGTACCATGCTGCGAGACATTGAGGCAGTAACGACAAACGTGTGGAAGAATGAACTCATAAAGTTACAAAGTCCCAGTGCGATGAGCTCCTGCAGTCACATTAAACACAATATGACTTCATTAGACCATGTGATTTCGTGTCAGGATCATATTAAAACTATTGTATAACTGCTGTGGCTTCGAAAACTTTAGTCCATGCGATTTAAATAACTAGAAATAGTAGCTCACACTGTGTACAGCCCATCTTACATAATATACACTGCATTTTTTTTAAAAGAAATTAAGACTTTTATTCAGCAAGGATGCATTTAATTGATCAAAAGTGATGGTAAATATTTTTATAACGTTACCAAAAAAAATTTTTTTATAACGTTACCAAAAAACTTTCTTGAAATTAAGCATTCTGAAAAAAGTATAACTGTTTGCACAAAAAATTAAGTAGCACAACTGTTTTCAACACTGATAAGAAGAAATGTTTCATAAATATTAGAATGATTTCTGAAGGGTCACCTGACACTAAAGACTAGAGCAAAGGCTGCTGAAAATTCAGCTTTGCATCACAGGAATAAGATATATTTTAAATGTAAAATAATTTTACTGTATTTTTAATCAAATAAATGTAGCCTTATTGAGCAAAAACATTTTAAAAATCTTACCGACCAACTTTTGAATGGTAGTGTACATGTAATTATACTGTAGCATATTAACATATTACTCTTACTATAGCGATTCCGAACATAGCCCTAATTTTCTACATAAAAACGAAAGTTCCTAGTTACTGTCTGTTGTGCTCATTAAGTTGAAGATCTTGTTTCCTCACAAAAATTCGTCCTAAACAGACGAACTTGAGAGTTACAGAGGTCACAATCCATCTCTATTACTGTTGTTCACTTAAGCATACCACTTTGCATAATGTTGCCCCATATGAACTTTCCCTGCAATTAGTGTACTAAAAGTCACTTTGGACAAAAGGACCAACTAAATGGCAAGTAACTAAGTAACTGTAGGGTCTGGACATTCAGCTGCAATGATTTGAAAATTCAGCTCCAACTTAAAGCCAAAGAAACCAAAATAAAGGTCAGGTGAAATCCAAGTCCCTGCCTCTAGGAAACGTAGAGTCAAATTACTTTGACAATGAAGAATGGGACAGCTTAATTAGATACAGTGTAGCAGTATATCTATTGTTTTATCACTTTTATTTTTCTCCAAATAATGCAATATAACAGACATTTTATTTTATTCTCTACCTGATTTCCATCCACACTGTAGCCATGCTTAAGAGCAAAGATTTTGGCTAATGATATTGCAATCGAGAAGCCAACAACAGCTATAGCGAAGGCGTCTGGGAAGAGGTTAGGAAAGACCGAGAAGTCTGGAATCTTGGGTGGCAGCAACCTTAAAACAAAACATTAAGAAAGAAATATTAAAATGTAAACATTTGTAAAAATGTAAACCATTTCAGTTTGGTATATACAAGTAAGGCTTGCATGTTCTTACCCTGTGGGAATTTTACCCACAACTTCTACTCCATAGTTTTCAGACATAACCATCCCATACGAGATTCCAGTGGACATAATTACCTTCAAAAGCACAAAAACATCATGCATTCATACAAAGGGATTTTGAGTACATGTGTGAGCAATATATTTCATAGGAAGGGCATTTAAAGATTTACCACAATGATTTCTCCAGGTATGGGGATGGGTAGCTTCTTTTTGAAGCGTTCATTGAGATCTTTGACGAAGTACAGGAACACCATACACACCAGTCCAATAATTAGCGTGACAATATTAGTGCTTGCAATGTTCCTGAAGACAGCATCAAGACTCTAGGGAAAAACATAATGAACAGAACATAAAGCATACAGCCACAAAAAAGCAATATCACAATATAGAGTCTTCAACAGTGTTATTTTAGTACTATTTATATACTATTACAAAATGTATTCATATGAATAGACTTTTTTTATAGAATCATTTATATTTTACATAATTGTTTGTGGAATCTTCAGGGCTATTTAGTTTTTTTTTGTAATTTAAAAATATTTTTTAATTCTTTTTTTATTGGTCTATTTTTCTGTTATAATTTCAGTATATTATTTTGCACATCTTATTTCAGGTATTTAGTCAATTTGAATTATTCATCTCATATTTACACTTTATTTCAATTAACGAAGCTATTCTTAACAATAACAACTGGCCTTGAAAAGACCATATTCATTGAGATTCAATTAATACGATAAACATCAATGAGAATATGTGAGTAAGTGTTTATGAAGTAATGTAAAGCATGTTTGTTTATAGGTGCAAAAGTGTCACATATCAACAAAAAACACCCCAAGGCTTCCCCAGGGTCAAAGGTTACTCACATATACTACAGAGAGTGGCCCGTTGAAGCGCGCAGTGTGCACTCCCAGCAGGTACTTGATCTGCGACACAGAGACGTGCACAGCGGCAGCTGTGGTGAAACCTCGCACCAGCGGCTCAGTGAGGTAAATCGCCAGGAAGCCAAATCTCAGCAGACCCAGAACAAACTATAGGAGATCAGAACAATCAAGTTCCCAAACATCAATCTGAGAGTACCTCAGGCTACAGTAACTTTAGGAAAATCACATGAAGTCATCAGATTGAGCAGGTTTACAGTTTTCCATGAAAAGTGTCTATTATAAACACTGTGTAGGCCTGCACGTCTGTAATGTATACCCTCAACCTGTTTTAATAGGTTTATGGTAATATTATACTGCACTTCTTTCTCATGAAAAAAGTATTTCAGTATAAAGCTGGCCATTTTAGCTGACAATCTGAGCTGAGTGACTGAGAACAAAAGAATACTCTTGCACAAGAGTGTTTTTCAGATTGTTTATCTACAAAAGACGGGGGTGATTACAAACATGCAATGAAACATACATCTATGTTGCAAGAATTTACTTGTATTCCAAACACAGATACTGGAGATGCACTGGTCTTGATCAACTACAGTTAGGTTCAAACAATGACGAATAAAGATGAATGTAGCACATCAAGAAAGAGAAATAATGAACTAGTTCTTTCTTTGATATAAGAAATTCTACACGTCACCCTTAATAAAATTAAGGAAGATGATAAGATTCTTCACTCATTTTGATTTTCAAAACTGCATGTAAAACCAGATAGCAGCCCACCTGAATGATTCCTACTAGGGTGGTCAGAGCTACAACCACCTCCACTCTTCTGGCATCACGAGCCTCAAAATCCACAACCTGTGATGCGTTGGTCCCGTTGACTGCAAACATGGAGTCCGGGGCCTCCCTTACAGCAACCCCACCAATCATCAGACTGATTACTGCGAAAGTACCTGAAAAAAATACAATCAAAAAATACAATAAAACTTAAGAAAATTGTGCTAAAGTTAAGTATTATTTTTTATTATTATTTACTATGTTATAAGCTGTCTTACCAGACATTATATATGTAAATACTATCTATTTTTTAACAATAACTACCGTTTCATCCTTCACCTTCACTTTTTTGTGAAATGCTATGCTTGAAAAGTGTGACTGGGCTATTATAATACATGCAACTTAAAATAATATCTGCATTTATATCTAATAATATTAAGAATAGCATTTTTGCAACTTAAAACAATCTGTATTGACATCCATTATTATTGCATGATCACTTTTACAGCAGAATAATAAAATATATTCAAGCAGCAATTACTTAAGCACTTTAAGGCCTTTAAGTGCATGCATAAATTACAACGTATTATTTAGCAAGCCTAAAAAGACCATTTTTAGCTTAGTTTTAGATTAAATCTATATTATTATTATTATATTTTTTATATTATCTTATATATTTAATGCAATGGGATTTATACTATTTAAATTGTGTCTTAAGCCTTACAGTGTCATTGTGTGAGAGTAACAGGTGGTGTAATCGCTCTAGGGTACACATTGTTCAGTGGCTGAGTGTTGTCCTTTATCATGCGAGCAAGTATGTCTCAGTGCATTTATGAAAGTGAGCTCTGCCTTGGCTCTTCATCTAGATAAAGCCCTCTGCAACTGGGTCTGTTTTACATTGTCCATAGAGGGACAGAGCGTGAGTACTGTTTAAACAGGAGGCAACATGCTTCTTTGCAGCAGGACTTTGTCAAATGTTTGAACTATTGCCAATTCTCTCACTCTCAAGTCTAGCCACAGGGGCTGAGAAAACAAGATATTGAAGCAACAACTCTGGTTTGGGTAACCTTTTGAAACTTTGATCTACGTTCTTGGTGGTGTTTCTAATATCCTGCAGGGATTTCTGAGGGTTTGAAGATCCCCACATTAAACAGGAGAAAAACAACTCACCAGGGCATCTACCCACCATAAAACAGTGCAATGATGTCTGCACCAACACTAATAAGGTTCTTAGAAATGCCACTTTCATTTCCTGCTTGAGAAAGTCAGGACACTGCAATCAGATCAGCTTTAGAGCGGTCAACCTGTACAACTGGCAGGAACAATGAAAAACTGACTTCCTGATGAGACTTTGCCACAGGAGTTCAGGAAGTGTTGGGAAAAACAGACTAAGGATTTTAGATCTTATTGAAATGGACTACACTTGTTTAGTCTAGCAGTAATGCTTTGCTTATTAACACTGACTTAGCAAAACTGTACAGAGGAATGTCACATTTCAGGTAGTCGCATGCACGCAGACATAAAAGCGCTATATAAATGCATCATTCATTCATTTGAAAAAAATTAGGCCCGCATTGCAGCTTATTCTGAGACCATGTGACCAGCATGTGAAGCAACCAACGTCAGTTTAATTTAATGTAATGCGTAGGGTTTATCTAAAAAAAAATAAAGACAATAATAGACAGGTGTAAAAAAAAAAAAAAAAAAAAACAGTGCATGGCAGTCTCCACAAAGTCCCACTGCATGAAGTCATTGTGAAGTGTCAACCAATCAGATTACAACTTCCCAGACCAAGGAAGAACTTTCAATTTATGGGAGCAATATGCACCAGACGGTCAACAAACCGACTGTGGGTGGTCCGTCTGAGGCTGAGACAATATTTTAAGTCACAAGCATGTTATTAAAAGCCTGGCACACACGCCAATGAGTCTCACCTATTGATATATGTTTGGAGGTACCAAAGAATGTGTATAATAGTACGGGATAAAACGATGAATATAAACCAAACACTGGAGGAACAGCTGCCAACATCGCATATGCAAGACCTGTTGAATGTAACAAATCAAGAGAAAGAGAAATGATCAAATGAATATGCCCACTGATCAATGAAATAAGAGTAAAATAAATTAATAAATAAACAGCAATATATATAATTAACTTTATTTACCATATTTATAATAATCATTAATATTACTATTAAAATAAACAACAAAATTACTACTACTAAATAGATACATTTAATTTTAATATAATTATTAATAATTATAATATAATTAAATATAATTAAAGATTTTAATATAATTATTATTCATTTTTAATATTAACCAGTTTTCAATAACATCTGACCTTGAGGTAGCTGCATTACACCCGTGCTGATGCCAGAAACTATGTCTCCAAACAAGTATTGCTTTAGTGGATATGATGGCAGCCATGTTAAAATAGGCAGAAAACCAAATACAACAGATTTGGCTTTATCAGACGAACAGCTGAAAAATAAGAGAAAGATGACTATTAGTATGAATGTCATATGATTTTAATTCTGCAAACAACATTTAAAAAGACATCTGAATCAGATGTCACATGTTTTGATGCACCATACTTGAATACAAGTGAACAAGACGTAAGTGGAGTGGAGGAGAAGATTATCAGTTAATGATGACATAAATTGAGGAAACCGAGTCATCAATTCATCCAGCTCAGACTGGGAGAGGCAGGTTTAACAAAAGTAATGTCACAATTGTTGTGTAATACCAGTAGTCTAATACTACACTATTATATGGAGGATATGATAAAATAATCATAAATGACAAATGGTTGTTTAGTTAATCAAACAGTTGTTTCATCAGTCCAAGCTAATTATCTAAAGTTCAGATAACACTTGAACCTGATAAAATTATTATAGTTCAAAAATACAGCTAAGAAAGTCAGAATAACATGAAATAGGAACACTGAAAACATTTATATATTTAGTGGGGTCCAAAAATCTGATACCACTAATGCTTTTTAATACAATTTTTCATTACTACTAAAATCATCAGAATAACAATTTGAATGAAATGTTCAACTGAAAAATGAACACAAATGAATGCATTTGGTTTGCCTCGCTTTTGCTTTAAAAGACTGCAGCACTCAACGTCACAAGTGTAAAAGCTGATGACCATCATGACCTCATGCATGATTTGAGAATGATCACCTTGTGCTTCACTGGATCTTATCATCTGTACAAAGAGTTGCATGATCAATGTCACAAATTTGCTTGTATGATTAGTTACCCATGATACATTACAGAATATTTCTCAATGCAGTCTCAGACTTTTGGACTCTACTGTAGCTCAGAAAAAAGAAAATAAAAAACAAACCACAGACCTGTCATCAGTGTAAAAAAAAAAAGAAAAAAAAAAAAGTGATGTACTGAAATAGCCCTACCGGAGATGCTCAGCTATTCTCCGTTGAAAGGACTTGGGTGTCCTCTTCTTCCTATGCAAAAGCTCTGAGTCAATATAGCCTTCATTGAATACGGGACGTTCCACGCGGTACATCAGTGCAGCGGACGTTTCCTCACTAGCAGTTACGTGCTCCATAGCAGCAGTGGAAACACAGGCATGTCAGGTTATGATGACCTCGTGATGCACTCGTGTACTTGCTTTACTTCCTCTTCCTGTTTTCAATTAATGGTAGAAAGAGAGCACTCTGTGAAGAAAGAAAAGGGCTAAGAATCAACTTCAAACAATCACACACAATGCTGATTTAATTAAACCATGTTCATTTGTTGATCAGCCATTAGGTAACAAACCATTTTAAGTCACACTGACAACCCCCTTGGTTTTATTTGGAGACTTGCAGTGGTCAAACTCTGCTGGTGTATAATTACAAGCCCTCAAAATAATCATGAATGACAGCCAACTTTAGCCCATACCGTGATGATCTATCATGCAATGACATACTGGATACTTAACACACTTAAATGCTGCATCAAAAGCAAGCACAAAGAAACCAGCCTGCAAACCTATAAAATAACCTGCAGAAAAAAAAAAAATAATATAATAAAACTAAAATTATAAATGCTTTGCCTTTTTAAATAATAATAGGTCATTTTATCCATGCAGAGAAACAAAACAAAAAAGAAAAAGTTGCATGAAAATTACATTACATGGTGTTATGATTTAATGCACACACCAGTGTGTCTAAAACACACAACCTGTCCTGAGGACACAGTGTACAGTTTGAGCAATAACAACTTATCCATGGATCCAGTCCATTTTTAGCATAGTCCTCTGCAAATCACAAGACCATAGTAAAATGAAATGCACTAGAAGTGACTGATGCTAGTGGTGTAGGCCAATGTTGACAAAGCACTGGTATAAACATTACAAACGACACAAGATAAACCCATGACATACAAGGGTCATTCTATGAAACAGCTGTCTTATCCATTTTGAAAAAGTTGATTTTTAATGTTTTTAAAACATTTGATCACAAACAATGGGTTAAAGTGTTAAGAAATTATTGCACTGTGATATCAACTTAAATGCAAATAATACAACATTGATGTAAAGCCAAGTAACAGGGGTGACGGCATTTAGAGTTGGCAGTTTTACAGTTCATTGAGCCAATATTAGGCTTGTGCTCAAGGTAATGACACCACAAGGCATTTATTGGAAAGCAAATTTAAATGGTAAAATTTCTAGAAAATCATGGTTTCGAATAATCAATTACTGACTGTATAAAATCATGGTAAAAGTACATCAAGACATTTTTAACAATGTTTCCTACTGACAAAAATGGCAAAACATATAAAGTCATCTTTAGCAATTTATCTTATGTTTGGTTTGGTTTGTCAGGAGACACTAAAGTGTCCTTGAAATGTTCATATCCTATATAAATCATGTCAGTATTCAATTTTATTTTTTTTTAATGGAATTTACACCATCTTGATATCATGGTGCACAACTTAGAGTCTTTTAGTAAAGTATTATGTCTGCTTAAATCTGAAATAATAATAATAACAACAACAACAACATTTTTTATTTTCGTATGTAGTGCAAATTTAAAGAAAAGCAGCATTTTTGCTAATACATTCAGAAAAAGTAGGATTCACAGGGCTAGGGACAGACTAAAACGTATTCTCCTAAAGAAAGAAGACGAAAAAAGCATTGAAAAAGATTTGAAATGATGCATTTAGAAAAACGCCCATAGCAACACATAGTAAACGCTGCTTTTCATCGTTAAAGTCTTTGTTTATACACGTTTATGAGAAAAAATAATTAAAAGAACAACCAAACAGCATCTGGCATATGGATATGTCAACAGCACAGTCCTGATGTAATGACAAAATGAGTTTCAACATTGTACGTGTCTTTCTGCCACACTCTGTTCCCTCACACTTTAAAAAAACACAAGGCAACCAGAAATAAACATTTTTGGAGAGCGTTCTAGCTCTGTTCAACCCTACGACTTCACAAACCTCTTAAGCAGGTACAATATGGTGTAACGTTAACTAAAGGGCTTTGCGTATTTTTTGTAGTTTAAAGGAGGAGAAACAAGCCTAAGCATCTTACCTCTCACCGCCTCCGTCCTGAAAATGACCCAAGGTCGGTGAACTGAGCTGAGAAGAGAGTGAGCATCGACAGTCCAGTTACTGTATAACATTTGAAAGCCCTTTAACTGCCGACCACATCTGCGTCATCCGCTGCGCTGATAAGGAAAGCGCGACGTAACTCATGCGTCACAACGTACGCCAGAAGAGCATCGTGGGACATGTAGTTCTTCAGTAACTCAGCCGTATCAGATAAAGGAGATAAATACTGAACATAAGATATCCGGTAGATTATAGAGAGATTGTTAAACGCGTAATTATAGTTTTATAAGTAACTAGATAAAAAAAGTTCGTCGAGACAAACTTTAAGTTGGCTTAAAAAAGCTTAGCCAGAAAGCTTGTAAAAGTTTTAAAAGCTTGAAGTTTGAAGGTTTTCATTTTGAAGTAGTTTGAAATACTTAAAATAGTTTTAAAGTTTGAATGTTTTAAAGGCAATACAGTCTATCAGAGGAACAGATCGCTGGGGTACATGTGGTAGTTGCTAGGGTGTTGCTATGCAGTGCTAAGGTACCCGGGGTGGCTGCTAGGGTTTTGCTAGGCGGTTGCTAGGGTAACCAGGTGGTTGCTAGGGTGTTGCTAGGCTACTCTGGGTGGTTTCTAGGGTACCCTGGGTGGGTACTAAGGTGTTGCTAGGCGGTTGCTACGGTACCCGGGGTTGTTGCTAAGGTGTTGCTATGCGGTTGCTAGGGTACTTGGGGTGGTTGCTAGGGTGTTGCTATGCGGTTGCTATGGCACTCGGGGTGGTTTGCTAGGTGTTACTAGCTTGTTGTTAGCATGATTAGCAAGTTACAGCAGGTCTCTAGCATGATGCTAGCATGTTGCTAGCATGATTAGCAAGTTACTAGCATGATGTTAACGTTTCAAACATGATTAACAAGTTACTAGCATGATGTTAGCATGTTTCAAGCATGATTAACATGTTACTAGCATGATTTAGATAGATTAGAAATAGTATTAGATAGAGTGGAAGCTTATATGAGTTTGAATTGGTTAGAATCACTGATCTATAATAGAGCAGTGGTTAGAATAGTACATAGCATGATTTAGATAGATTAGAAATAGTATTACATAGCGTGGAAGCTTATATGAGCTTGAATGGGTTAGAAATAGTACATAGAAGGAAAGCTTGATTGAGTCTAATGGGCTTCAGTGTGTTTACATTTGAATGTTTGTCAGTTGGAGCTTGCAAGTTCTTGGCTCATTTGAACATTCCGTCAATGAAAGTCTATGGGATTTTTCGCAGATTTAATCTTCATTTTTAGGAAAACTGTAAGTCGGATCAGTCTGAAGAGATACAGCAACCTGAGTCAGACCAGTCTGAAGGTCTGGGCCCGAGTTTGGTGGTTCTAGCTTGAAAGCTCTAGGAGGAGATAGAATTAAAATTTTGGCTCAGAAGAATACTAATAAGTTTATATAGTAGATCAGTAAGTTGGCTTGAAAAATGATTAGAACAAGCGTATTTTATATAAAATAAATTATTTTCTCTAATATAACAATGCAAGGTCGTAACTGCAATGTAAGCGCGCCATCTTGTGTAACAGCTATGCAACAACAAATAATTCCAAGGTAGGCTAAGACTGGTTTTAGCCGGTTATATTATACATACAAATTACAAAAGATTTTTTTAATAGGTATTTAAATAACTTTTAAAATGCTCCAAATAGCACCTCACACTATACAATTTTAAGTTAAAGTTTAATTTCTAGTTAAATAACCTAATAGACTTTGGGCAAACTAGGACAGAGTCCAGGTCAAGAAAAAGAATATATAAAGAAAAAGAAGAAAGGAAAGCATTAATATGAAAGGATTTTAGTCAAATCTAATTTATGATATCTTAAATCAAAATATCACTTACAACATATCCTGAAATTATGTCATGACTAAACAAGCCTTTTTGAGTCATTCCATGCTAATTTAGGATGAACTTAAGGATGATACACCATCATGATCATAATCGTCATCATAATAAGGATGATTACACTGTCCTATGCAGTCACCCTTGTGGCCTTCAGCTTAGAGCTTCAAACAGTCAGAATCATGGTACACTTTTAAAAGTAGAAATATTAAAACGATCTTACCTGTAAAGAAAACATCAAGGTTTAAAACCCCCAAAATCAGCATCTAGACTACTGTCTTATTCACATAAAACAAGAAAACAGAAATAAAATCCTCGGTGACAAATAACACCAGTCACTATAAGACTGCACATCCTGGAGTTTTGAAATGATATTTATAGGCTAGCTGTACAAGCCCATTGAATTTATTGCACAGAAATATGGCATTGCAATACTGATTACGATGTATTGTGCAATCGTTGAGCAGAGAGGATGCCATGCCATGAACCTTGTTCTGTCCCATTTCAGCTCCAAAAGAACCATTTGTTCTTAGTGTGAACAGCATTTTAATAATCGGTACCTTTTTTCACTATAAAAATGAAATGTTTCACTATGCATAGGTTTTATGGATGTTAAAGGTTCTTCATGGAACCACAAATTCCAAAAAAGAACCTTCATTTTAAATACAGGTGGGGTTGTGAGGGGTCTCCAGGAGGGGTCAGCACCTCCATATAAATTCAATAAGAAGATAACTAGTTCGTTATGTATATACAGTGAACATATAATGTTGATAGAATATTATATAGTATGTTTTGCTCGGTAGCAACCTTAAAAAAAAAGAAGATTCAAAGGTTGTCACAGGTGACTCGCATAGTGGAAAAGAAGAACCGAAACGCCCACTGGTGCTTCTAGCGCTCATGCGATGAGTGTACGGCTTTCTCTTAGTTCATTGACTGCTAATCAGGAAATGCCTTTTAAGTCAACGAGCCCAGATTCGATGCGATCGATGCGTTCTTGTGATTTTTGTCGCTCGAGGGTGTTTAATGATCATAAAGAGAGTTGACGAGACGTTTTAGAAAGAGCCGAGCGAATGATTTGATTTTGCAGGATGAAAATCTAGAGAGATAAAGTTAGGTGAACGCTGAAGGTTTGTAGGTGAGAGACATCACACACCTTTAATCATGGCAAAAACGAAAAGCGACGAAGAGTTCACTTTCGTCAGTCCAGTGGTGAAATATTTACTTTTCTTCTTCAACGTGATATTTTGGGTAAGTGTTGCTCATTATATTATATTGTATTATATAATAAACATTTTATAATCAATACATTTATTTGTTTGTGTTTTTGAAATATTTAATATAATATAATTAGATAAATATTTTTGACACTTTTTTAAAATATGTACACTCTATATGTGACCCTGGACCACAAAACTTAAGTCGCACGGGTATATTTAAATAGCCAACAGTATGGGTCAAAATGATCAATTTTTCTTTTATGCCAAAAATCATTAGGATATTAAGTAAAGATCATGTTCCATTAAGATATTTAGTGAATTTCCTACCGTAAATATACCAACGCTTAATTTTTGATCAGTAATATGCATTGCGAAGAACTTCATTTGGACAACTTTAAAGGTGATTTTCTCAATATTTGGATTTTTTTACACCCTCAGATTCCAGATTTTCAAAAAGTTGTATCTCAGCCAAATATTGTCTGATCCTAACAAACCCTACATCAATGGAAAGATTATTTATTTAGCTTTCAGATTATGTTTACATCTCAACTTAAAAAATTGACACTTATGATTGGTTTTGTGGTCCAGCGTCACATATTATATTACATTATACACACACACACACACACACACACAAAATATACTCTTTATATATAAGAACAAAAAGACTAAATACTGCATATGTAGAGTTGTTTTTTACTCCTCCTCACAGGATGTGGTTTAATGATTAATGTTTTACCAAATGACTCTTCAAACTCTACTTTTTAATGTACAACCACGAAACAAGCTTTGCATTTATACAAACAGAATTAAACTACTTCGTTGACATCCAGACTGAATGATGGTCAAATTAGTCTGACAGAGATTTAAAAGCAGCTTGACCTGTATTCACAAGACCGGCCTGCTTTCATGGAGTTTAGTATGAACAAACACTAAAAACATCACCCGTGGGCATGTCTCAACAGCAATGTGTATTACTGCACCACAGGCTAGATTCTCAGAATACCTCGAAAAACACAGAACATTTCATGACACACAGAACAGGAGCCTAACCTGTTTGATCTTGACTTGACATACTGAGAAACACTCGGGAAACTGCCTGCATTTTGCATTTTCGCAATAAATTGGGCCTGCTGTGCAATAAGATCTTTCTAGAATAATAATGAGTTCATATTAGACCTCATCAACAAAACCCTCTTTTGTGAAGTTCTTGATACTGCCAGTTTACTTTCCCAAACTTTTTTAAACTTGTGGCTGTTGCTAAGCAGCGGGTCTCATTGATTCATATGCTGATAGAGTGATGCAGGGTGTTTGGATGAGTGGGGGCCCCATGCTTCCTTTATTTGGTGCCCTGTAGCATTTACTGAATAATAGACTTAAATGAATAACGCCTCTTCAGAAGGAGAATCAGACACCCAAAATATTTAAAACAGGCTTTGAAACTTCAGTTGTTTGCAGAAAGGCATTAAAATTACTATTAAGCTCCTAACAATTTATATGGACAGCTGACTGAGATATTAGAGTGTGTTGCATTCTTGCTGGTGCAAATATGCACATGCAAATACCTAAGGAGATTTCATGCTCAAAGCCTCAAGAACAACTCAGTTTTTACTATAATGCAGTAGAATACTAAGAAATTGCTGCACTGAAAAAAAACCTCCAAATTCATCTTGTTTTGGAGTGTTGATTTGTGCACATCTGTGCTCCTTTTAGTGGGACAAAGCTATATATAACATTAATTTTCCTTTGTGGAACTGAAAAGTGATGCAGTATTGTAGTTTGTGGTCATTTGAATACAGGAAATGTTCAAACATGTGCAAACTTGCAACTAGAGATTGTCTCCTTACTCAGTTTGGGGGGGGGGGGGGGGCATACATTTTGATTAAATGATTGCTGTTGGGGATGACTAAAATACAAATGAAGATGTATGGTTGTCAATAACATTATTATGATAAAATAAAAGCTCTATCCTTGAATGAAAGTCAGATCAAATTATTATGTAAATATTATTTAATAAATAAATGTTTTAATAAATGTATAAATAGCTCCTTCAAGTAACAACTAGGATCTTTTCTAGCTTTAAAGGGATCCTAGTCTAAGAATACGGACACTGATTTCTCAGAGAAAAACGATATGGAGTTTCATAGTAACCTGATAGCTGTGTCGGTAAAAGGGGGCTACATTGTGTTAGACAAACTGGGACCTTTTGTTGTGTGAGAAACGGGAAGTGAATGAACCTTCCCTTACAAAAATTAACCATGGTTTTATTATAGTAAAAGTGTAGTAACCATGTTTTTTTTTTTAAGCGTATTGATTACCATTTGTATGACCAGAGTTTTAGCACAGATACCATGGTTAAACTATCGGTGTATCAAAACCATGATTAATTTGTGGTTTCCATGGTTTCCTGTACTCTTCTCATGAACTTTCATAAATGCTTATGTAAGTATGTACAAACTGCATAAATCCTCCACTCTTTTATTTCTTGGCCTTGACCTGGTTTTTTTCAGTTGCAACAGGCCCCTCAACAGTGACCTTAAACTTGACAATAAGAGTCTTTACTTTACTTAGTCAAGCCATTTACACACTTAAGTCCTTTTTTATGTAGCAAAACTAAGGAATAATGATTTATTCCTGCCACACCCTGAAGAGAAACAAAATTGAGTTCATCTTTTGTTTCTGTACAACATCTGTTTTAACATTCACTCACAGTTTATCTGTGTTATAGGTAATCGCTCTGATCCTGATATCTATTGGAGTTTATTCCAGGATAGTTAAACACGGTAAGTGTGTTTACTCAAAAGAGCACTGGACAGCAGAACAGAGTGTATATCCTAAGATATCTTTATTTATGTAGCGTTCTTCCTAGTCGCTGAAGTTACTTTATATGGTGATGCTGCTAACATAGGCAGTTTTTCCACAACAAAGTGTAAAAGCTGCAAGTAAGCTATGGAAAATAAGCGAATAAATGTTATATTATAGACTAACTTCATTTAATGAATATAAAAGCAAAGATTTTTGTAGCTCTTGTAGCTTAAGTCTGATTCATTATGCCAGTCAACTGTAATGTATACTGACACCTAATGGTTGTAAAGGAGCATTATCCAAAAGTACTAGTTTTCAGTAACCAGTGCTTTTGTAGAAAGTCCGGCATTAATAATTTAATCCACAATGTCCGTTAATATAAGGGTTACCGAAATACAGTGAATCTGTTATAGATCAAATTGTGTATATACTGTGTTATAGATAATGCCATAGTGGCACGAAAGCTGTCTATCTATCTGATATGTCTGTTTTACTCTACAGAGACAGCACTGGCCTGTATGACAGTGGATCCTGCTCTGTTACTGATGATAGTGGGCATTCTCATGTTCTTCATCACGTTCTGCGGCTGTGTGGGTTCTCTGAGGGAAAACATATGCTTACTACAGACAGTAAGTCCGTAATATAGCCAGCTGTCTGATCAGAATTGTTATATCAGGACAGGACCATTTCCCTTGTCTGCTTTTCAGACATTTTAGATGGTTTTGAGAATATTAAAGTACAGTTTTATCTAATTTGTGTTTTTAAATCACTAAAGTATCTAAAATGTGCCTGCTATTTATACTGGTGCATCTCAATAAATTAGAATGTCGTGGAAAAGTTCATTTATTTCAGTAATTCAACTCAAATTGTGAAACTCGTGTATTAAATAAATTCAGTGCACATAGACTGAAGTAGTTTAAGTCTTTGGTTCTTTTAATTGTGATGATTTTTGGCTCACATTTAACAAAAACCCACCAATTCACATCTCAACAAATTAGACATGCCAATCAGCTAATCAACTCAAAACAGCTGCAAAGGTTTCCTGAGCCTTCGAAATGGTCTCTCAGTTTGGTTCACTAGGCTACACAATCATGGGGAAGACTGCTGATCTGACAGTTGTCCAGAAGACAATCATTGATACCCTTCACAAGGAGGGTAAGCCACAAACATTCATTGCCAAAGAAGCTGGCTGTTCACAGAGTGCTGTATCCAAGAATGTTAACAGAAAGTTGAGTGGAAGGAAAAAGATGCACAACCAACCGAGAGAACCGCAGCCTTATGAGGATTGTCAAGCGAAATCGATTCAAGAATTTGGGTGAATTTCACAAGAAATGGACTGAGGCTGGGGTCAAGGCCTCAAGAGCCACCACACACAGACGTGTCAAGGAATTTGGCTACAGTTGTCGTATTCCTCTTGTTAAGCCACTCCTCAACCACAGACAACGTCAGAGGCGTCTTACCTGGGGTAAGGAGAAGAAGAACTGGACTGTTGCCCAGTGGTCTAAAGTCCTCTTTTCAGATGAGAGCAAGTTTTGTATTTCATTTGGAAACCAAGGTCCTAGAGTCTGGAGGAAGGGTGGAGAAGCTCATAGCCCAAGTTGCTTGAGGTCTAGTGTTAAGTTTCCACAGTCTGTGATGATTTGGGGTGCAATGTCATCTGCTGGTGTTGGTCCATTGTGTTTTTTGAAAACCAAAGTCACTGCACCCTTTTACCAAGAAATTTTGGAGCACTTCATGCTTCCTTCTGCTGACCAGCTTTTTAAAGATGCTGATTTCATTTTCCAGCAGGATTTGGCACCTGCCCACACTGCCAAAAGCACCAAAAGTTGGTTAAATGACCGTGGTGTTGGTGTGCTTGACTGGCCAGCAAACTCACTAGACCTGAACCCCATAGAGAATCTATGGGGTATTGTCAAGAGGAAAATGAGAAACAAGAGACCAAAAAATGCAGATGAGCTGAAGGCCACTATCAAAGAAACCTGGGCTTCCATACCACCTCAGCACTGCCACAAACTGATCACCTCCATGCCACGCCGAACTGAGGCAGTAATTAAAGCAAAAGGAGCCCCTACCAAGTATTGAGTACATATACAGTAAATAAACATACTGTACAGAAGGCCAACAATTCACTAAAAATGTTTTTTTTTTATTGGTCTTATGAAGTATTGTAATTTGTTGAGAGTGAATTGGTGGGTTTTTGTTAAATGTGAGCCAAAATCATCACAATTAAAAGAACCAAAGATTTAAACTACTTCAGTCTGTGTGCATTGAATTTATTTAATACACAAGTTTCACAATTTGAGTTGAATTACTGAAATAAATGAACTTTTCCACGACAATCTAATTTATTGAGATGCACCAGTATATACTGTAACAGTATTGGTACATTTTTAGTCAGGGACACAGCTGGCTCTTAGTGGAGATAAAACTACAAGATACATTTTACATAGAAATTTGAAAACATCAAACAAACCCTAATATCAAACTCTAATTCCCTTGCAGTTTTGCATCATCCTAACTATCATCTTTCTGCTGCAGCTAGTAGCTGGTATTCTGGGTTTTGTCTTCTCAGACAAGGTAAAAATCATCATGAATGACATTAGTATGCTAATGCCAATGCCACGAGCCTAGATATGTTAATGTGAACTTGGGTTGTATTTACTCAAGTACCGATGCTCATTTAATTCTAAATTGTGTCTTTAATTTGTTTGATTTACCTTTAATTCTTCAGATTACAGTATCATATTTTAGTGCACGGTTAAGTCCTCCTGTCTTTGTGTAGGCTTTGTATAGACAGGCATAAGTACACTATTTAAACAGTCTGGACATGCTGTAACAAAGCTCACAGTCACAAACATTCTGGATTTTTAGTTGACACGTTGCGCCCTCTACTGTCTGTCACTTACCAGTGTAATGTGTCTAACAACAACAAATGACCAAAGATTATCAAGCACAAACATTAGATGACAATTCTAATTATATATATATATACTAATGTTTTGAATTAAATTTATCCTATACAGGCACGTGGCAAAGTAACAGAAATGGTTGACAACGCCATCCAGCATTACAGGGATGATATAGATCTTCAGAACCTCATCGACTACGGACAAAAACAGGTCAGGGTTGTGTATACATGTATAAAACATAATAATAGTTTGTAATGGCTGATAATGATGTTTTTGTTTCATGATATGAACAGTTTAACTGCTGTGGGGGAATCTCTTACCTGGATTGGTCTCAGAACATGTACTTCAATTGTTCAAAAGAGAACCCGAGCAGAGAGCGTTGTTCTGTGCCCTTCTCCTGCTGTCTGCTCTCCAAAGAGGAGGTGAGAAAAGAAAAATCTTTTTTAAATGATTATATATGTAACATGTGACTCTGAACCGCAAAACCAGTCATAAGGGTCAATTTGTTTTTATACATCACATGAAAGCTGAAAGCATTCCATTGATGTATGGTTTGTTAGGATCGGACATTATTTGGCCGAGATACAACTATTGGAAAATCTGGAATCTGAGGGTGCTAAAAATTTTAAATATTGAGGAAATCGCCTTTGAAGTTGGCAAATGAAGTTCTTAGCAATGCATATTTCTAATCAAAAATGAAGTTTTGATATATTTACAGTAGGAAATTTACAAAATATCTTCATGGAACATAATCTTTACTTAATATCCTAATGATTTTTGGCATTAAAAATTTTTTATAATTTTGACCCATACAATGTATGTGTTTGGCTATTGCTACAAATATACCCCAGCGACTTAAGACTGATTTTGTGGTCCAGGGTCACATATATTTTAATATGTTCAAAATTATATTTAAAATATATTAAAATATTATTAAATCATTAAATAAATATGTTTAATATTATAATATAATGCTGTAATATATTATAAATATTTTACTAATATATTAAATGTCCCTTCCCCTAATACCGCTTTGCCTTTTTTCTGTTTTGTCAGACTGTTGTAAATACCATGTGTGGTCATGGGGTGCAACAGCTGGAATATCTTGCAGCTAGTGCCTTCATTAACACCAATGGCTGCATTGATAAAGTGGTGAACTGGATTCACAGTAACCTGTTTCTGTTGGGAGGCATCGCACTGGGCCTGGCCATCCCACAGGTACCTCTTGACATGGAATAAGCAGGAATAAGCTTAAAATGATATGTTAAACAATCTAAATATCATTGTGGGTGACCTTAGATGTCGTCTGAGCGCAAACAGACTTATTTTAAGCATCTATGTTTGGATTTCATTTGAACTGACAGCTTGATCTCTTCTTTTTTTTTCAGTTGGTTGGGATCCTCCTCTCTCAGATCCTTATTAATCAAATCCAGGATCAGATTAAACTACAGAATTACAACCAACAACATCGCTCAGACCCCTGGAGCTGAAATTATCGAGAAAAAAACTAAATCCGTGTTTATAGAAAGCTTGGAAACTGCCTGAAACTGCCTTAAGTGACTGACATGGACTGGATTCTGAATAAGGAGAACCGGGCTTAAGAACAGGCAACCAAGACAAGTTTTCATATGTAAGGTCAATTGGATGATATTTTATAAACCAGAATATTTATAGGAATAGTGTTAGACAAACTAAAGATCAAAAGGTCAATAAAACTACTTTGTAATATTTTATGAACACAAAATGTTTTGAGGTGTGTGATCCTAGCAAAGGATGGTGTAAACTAGTAATATTTATTGATTTCCAGTATGGACAGTTTTGAAAACAAACTTGTGTTAGTAGATATTATAAATGTCTGCAATCTAAATAGAAATGAAAGTATTTTTATTCACCATTATATTTTGCCTAAAAATTCACTTTAACAAGTCTAAACAGTCCTTCTTAATTTACATATTATTTCATATTTTATTATTCAAGTATTATTTCAAAGAATATATTTTTAAAATGCACAAAACATTTAAAGAGCATTGGTTATATTATAACATAGCTCACTAATCAACTCACTCCATGCCATTTGGCTGTGATCTTTCTGGAATGACCAAATCTGGCCATAAAAAAACCTGCTTATAGCCTGAACAAACACAACATGCTTGAGTTGGCCAGAGATTCAAGTGTTTACTTTGCTTTAGTGAGTGTCCTCCTTCCGTTTGTACAATATCCTGTTCATTAAGTGGATCTCAATAGATACATACAATAATGGATGTTACTGTTTCTGTGGTGTTTTATTTATCCCTTTTTATAAAAAAAAACAAACAAAATGTAAATAAAATATTTTTAAAAAATATAAATATTTGTCTCATTCTTCTTACACTGTAAAAAGTGATGTTAACTTAACTTAAAAAAATTGAGGAAACCTGCTGCTAAGTTCACTTAACTTTTTTTTTTTTATTATTATTTACTTAATAACAACAAATGTTTTTGTTGACATAATACATGCAAGTGTACTGTGTATATTTATTATGTATATATAAATACACACACATGCATGTATATATTTCAGAATATATGTTACTTTTAAATATATTTATATACAATATAAATATATACATTCATATATTCAATATTCATACATGTATTCAAAATAATAAATATATACACACATGCATATATTATGTAAACAAAAACTTATTTTTGGATGCGATTAATTGTTTGACTAATTGTTTGTATTATAATTAATACATTTTTATATTTTACTTTAACAAAAGGAAACTGTGGTTTTAATAACATTATTATTGCTAAAAAAAAAAACACATTGCATACATATTTGAACAGAAGGAAACTTTGTAAGTATTATTATTATGGTGTTATGGAGACAAATACACATACAAACATATTCTCAATTTCATTAGGCTCTACATTCAAATAATCCACCTGCAGGACATATTCCAAGGCTGTAATCTGTCAACTGAGTATCACTGAGTTGCACATGGATTCTCAGGGGGTTTTTTTTTATTGGTGGCAAGTTTAAGTCTGACATGCGTTACAAAGACGCATTCATAGACATAGGAGGAAATGCATACCAGGTGCAGTGAAACCAAGAGTGAAGCGTACTGGGAACAGCCGAGAGCCGGTAACTCATGAGGCCTTTTTTTCAAAACTCATTTGGAAATCCAAACAGATAGTGTGCCAGACACCTTCTGTTTGTTAATGTTGTTTAAACGCCAGTGTGAAAAATACACTGAAATATGAGAACACCGCAGAGGTATTTTATGTCAATGTATAGGAAAGCAATAGACTGTGCGTGTGTAGAGAGAAGGTGAGGGAGGTAGAGGTTTTGGGCCAGGCTCTCCCATTTAGAGCTCGAGTGTGTTTGTGTGTGGTCCCCGGTCTGTGCCTCCCTCTGACTCATTCTACAGCGGCCATGTTAGACGGGCTTTTTAAGGAGGCCCCGTGTTGGGAACATGCAGCATAGCTAACCAACCGCATCGACACCAACAAGTGCTGCTGTCTAAATCTGATACACCAAACTACACAAAGTTTATTCCCATATCTTGGGAACTCCTTTTAGTTTCCATGGAAACAGCCAAATTGGAACTTTGTATTGTACCCATGGGAATAAGATGAAAATAATGATCTGAAACAATTGAGATGAGATAAACACAGACATGAATCACAATGACAAGGTACTCACCAACATAAAACATGCCACAAGGTTTCACTCAGATTGACACTGTGGAATTGTTTCAAGTAGCCTATTTTTTTGTGTATGTATTGTGTATCTGGTAGATTGTGTTCTTCATTACATGACTGTAGAGATTTTTACCATCATTACATTTGTGTATATAGTGAATTGCCAGCATCCTGTTCCTCTCTCATTACTATGGAAGTCCATTTCCGCCACAAAAGGGAAAACATTCTTTGGTAAATCATAATGGACCCTTTTCACAAGACTGATGACGTGTTTAACAGTCCTCAAAAGTTTTTTATATTTTCTTTTTTTTTTGAATATGTATGTACATTTACAACACTATAATTTGTATTATATCACCTTTGCATCAATTTACAAAAAAAATAAATAAATAGTTAACATTAGTGTAGCATCTCTGGGAGGGACGGTAAATTTGACATCGTTCTCTCTTTTGACTACCGTTATTAGTCTCTCTCAATTTTTTTCCTTTTATTGAAAGTCATGAAAACACTATTGTGGAGTTTTTCTTTTGCTGTTTGTGGTACTCTCCCATTCACTGCTGTTAAAGTTAACCTATATGACAACTTCCGCTGCTGAGAAACCCCGGGAATGTGAAAAGGTCCATGCACAAAAGAGTCATAATTATGGCATAAAAAATTGAAATTATGAAACTACAAGCCATATTTATGACATAAAGTCAAAATTATGAGATACTAAGTTACAACAGATAAAGTAAAATTTTTGAGATACTAAGTAATAACTAAAATGAAAGAAAAAAGTCAAAGTTATGAGATTTAAAAATGTTGAAATTATGAGATACTAAGTTATAATTATTTGAAAAGTTGAAATTCTGACATAAAAGTGATGACTGTGATATAAAACATTGTCTATTTATGGCGTTAATATGGTTTAACAAAGCATGACATAAAAGGCAAAATGCCCAAAAATATTGAAAGCAAATATCAAAAGGCAGAGGGTAAATAAGACCAGATCAGACATGAGGGCAGGTATGAGTGAAGCATGTAAATATTCTGTAGGCTGGCATGGATTGCTTTTCCCCAGCATGAGGGGGATGGGAGGGGAACAGAAGTTTTTGTTGTTTGTGTGTATGTGCACCCCCTCCTTGTGCATACCAGAGTCGGGGAAAAACGGATTCCTGTGAAAGTGCAAGACATTTTGGGATGACTGGATCTTAGGTCTCCGTCCGATGAGCAGATGAGTTTTGACAACATTTCTTGCACTGGTTTTGCTGTAAACTGGGGGACGCGGGGGCGCGCTCGAGGGGGACGGAGCGCGCAGCCCCAGGATCAAGTTACAGTCCCAGTCCCAGACTTTTCAAGGCAACATTTTTTCCTCCATCACAAAAGTGGGGGATGGTGAACGCTATTTGGTTTCTTCAAACTTTTTAGAGTAACGAAAAACGCAGCTGGGGTAAACTTTGTGTTGGAATTTAAAACGCAAACTCTGTTTACAGCTTTCACGCACCGCGTTTGTACGATGAAGAGATTTTTAATAGTATGTGAGACAGAAAGGAAGCATAAAAAACTTTGGAATCGGACGAAAAGACACTTCTTTTAAAGGGGAAAATGTCGAATCGGGAATCTAGTAAATATCCACCCTTTGACTTGGTTTGAAACCTTCAAGTGCATCGCGCACGACTGGAGACCCGACAGTTTATTTGGAAACATTTGATGAAACATCGCTACATTGTTGGGTCTCCAAGATGTCCTCCAAGCGCCTCTGCTCCATTGTTGGAGGCTTTTGGATGCTTTGGATCTGGGCAGCAACCTCTATAATCGCTCAGGCGGTCATTTTGCACCCAAATGAAACGATATTCAACGACTTTTGTAAGAAATCCACAACTTGTGAAGTATTAAAATATAATACGTGCCTTGGTTCACCTTTGCCGTACACGCACACGTCTTTGATTCTGGCTGAAGACTCAGAAACTCAAGAGGAAGCCTTGGAGAAATTGGCCATGTGGTCTGGTAAGTTACTATTTTGTTATGTAATACATATAAATGCTTTTCTTTTTTTATTATTTGTATGTTCCCCTTTAGGGACAATTAAATTAATTTAGTAACTGTAAGTCTGAATAAAATCAATTTAATAGGCCTATTTAACATTTTTTGATTGTATGTCAGTTTTGTATTGGTGAATATTGCTGAATACATTATGTTTCCAATGCAATTCACATGCAGATTGGTTGGAGTAAAGATATGTTTTGCAGAACAAAAAAATATTATTTTTTGCCTTTATGATTTTGGTGTTCATATTAAACAAAGTCAATTATAATTTATAAGTTATATGACAAGATATATGTCAAGATACATTTTTAAATGACTTTGCATCAGTTATTAATGGCATCATGTTCTTAATTTTCACAACAGCCCCATAATGAGCAATTAACTCCTTCCTCTCACATTCACACCTTATTCCCAAAGTTTACTGTATTGGTCCTGAAAGTCCATTGCCCATGGGCCATTTCCTATAAATATGAAAAAGAAAACTATTGTACCAAGGCTTTAAATATCCACGGGATCCAGATAACTTTATAAATATCCTCATTTAACTCTATAAATATTATTTTGACAAACTATCAGATGTTAACCAGACAGCCAATGAGAATTAGACACTATTTTCTCAGACAGTCTCCCAATCTCTTGTGCTCAGGGTTGAGAAATGCTCCTCGCTGTTGGGCCGTCATTCAACCGTTGCTGTGTGCCATTTACATGCCAAAATGTGAAAATGGAAAGGTCGAACTGCCCAGCCAGCACCTGTGCCAAGCTACACGCAAACCTTGCAGTATTGTGGAGCGGGAGAGGGGCTGGCCCAACTTCCTCAAGTGTGAAAACAAGGAGCAGTTCCCTAAGGGTTGCCAGGTAAGTCATCCATTTGCATACGCCCAAAAAGTTTGGTCTGGATTGCACATGTTGTGACCACATTTTGACTTTCAGAATGAGGTCCAGAAGATCAAATTCAACACTTCAGGACAGTGTGAGGCTCCCTTGGTCAAAACTGACATCCAGGCAAGTTGGTACAAGGACGTGGAAGGTTGTGGGATCCAGTGCAACAATCCCCTGTTCACGGAAGACGAGCACTCGGACATGCATAACTACATTGCCATCTTCGGCTCCATCACTCTCCTATGTACCTTCTTTACACTGGTAGGTGAACCGGTGAAGACGGGTTTTCATAGTCTCAGGTTGGCTGACTTCCTGATGTGCAGTATTTCTGACAGAAAGTATTTCAAGTTTGAGCTGCAGTCTTTAATTTTGGATGTTATTCCTGCTTACAATTTCCCACAGGCCACATTTCTCGCCGACTGGAAGAATTCCAACCGTTACCCCGCTGTGATCCTCTTTTACGTCAACGCATGTTTCTTTATCGGAAGTATTGGATGGCTCGCTCAGTTCATGGATGGAGCCCGTAAGGAGATTGTTTGCAAAAGCGACGACACTATGCGGCTTGGAGAGCCATCGTAAGTATGAGGCCAGTGGAAAATCCACAGATTGGATTACATTAAATTAGTTATGCTGCATATTACAAATGTTGACTGTCAGGAACATTTGATAGCCAAGAAAAGTAACTGGACTGAACAATAATAATAATAATAATATAATTATGACTTACCAGATGAATATTTCAAATGAATTAGTATGAATAATGCCCATTTTCCATGGATTATTTTTCTCTAGATCCACCGAGACACTGTCGTGCGTGATTATCTTCGTCATTGTGTATTATTCGCTAATGTCTGGAGTCATTTGGTTTGTTATGCTCACTTATGCCTGGCACACATCATTCAAAGCCCTGGGCACCACCCATCAGCCTCTGTATGGAAAAACGTCCTATTTTCATCTGGTCACATGGTCTATTCCTTTCATTCTGACAGTTGCTATACTGGCCATCGCAGAGGTGAGGCTGCTCTTGTCATTTTTTTTTTTTGTACGGTTAATATCAGCATATTCACAGTGGTTTATTTTGACACTTTGAAATATTCCACAGGTGGATGGAGATTCGGTTAGCGGCATTTGCTTTGTTGGCTATAAGAACTACAGATTCCGTGCAGGGTTTGTTCTGGCTCCTATCGGGGTGGTCCTTGTTGTTGGCGGTTATTTCCTAATACGAGGTAAGAAAGATATTTTCATTCTGTTTGACAGTGGAACATGGCATAAATACATGGTTTTATCAGTGTGGATTGATACAAGACTGTTGTTTTCTAGGGGTTATGACATTGTTTTCCATTAAAAGTAACCATCCAGGCCTGCTCAGTGAAAAAGCTGCTAGTAAAATCAATGAAACCATGCTGAGGCTTGGTAAGTTTCCTATTGATATGTTTTGCAAATTATACAGCATAAACAGCTTTCATTAAGAACAAAATGATAACCACCCAAATTATTACCCAATTAATTTAAAGTACAACCCATGTGACAGTACAAATGTCAGTAATAAAGGTGTACAGTAAGTGCTGCAGCTGTTGTAATATTATGCTATTTTATTATGACATATGTTTAATAGAAATACTTTTAATATATACAATAACATTCTCCACAAATAATGTGACACAACAAGTGTGTGTGCATATGTGAGTTGAGTGAATAGAGTAAATATTCTCCACAAACAATGCATTGTACATATAAAGATATCCACTATATATATAATATAGTTTATTTGCAAATAATATCTTTAGAGATTATTCACTCTTGATGTGAATTCTATGGATCATTGACTTGTTCATTCATCTAAGAATGAGCTAATTCCATTTTTTTCCATTTCTCAGGCATATTTGGATTCTTGGCCTTTGGTTTTGTTTTCATCACTTTCGGCTGTCATTTTTATGACTTTTTCAACCAAGCTGAGTGGGAAAAAAGCTTCAGGGAATATGTACTGTGAGTCTTTTTTCCTATCATCTAGCATTTCTTGACAAAGTAGCATTTTATAGACATGTGTCTATAACATTATGTATGTTACTTTATCTACTATACATTGTTTTATGGTTGTGATAACGTAGAGAGATACTAGTGCTGTCATATAACAAATCTGGTTTTGAAATTCAAAATCTGAATACAGATGTGAGGCGAATGTCACCATAGCTCACCAGACCAACAAGCCAATCCCAGAGTGTGCCATCAAGAACAGGCCTAGTCTGCTGGTGGAGAAGATCAACCTCTTTTCAATGTTCGGCACAGGCATTGCAATGAGCACATGGGTTTGGACGAAGGCCACCATCCTTATTTGGAAACGCACCTGGTTCAGGTAGGTAACAAACATACAGAGACAAATATGTTTTTTTTCATTAATTAAAAAATGCAATACATAATACACATTTAATATACATTATGTAATATTATAAGATTATGTAATATTTTGTGTGTTGTAATAAGTAAAAAAATTCTAATATGAACTATTTTCTCTCCATCCAAGAATCATTGGCCGAAGTGATGATGAGCCGAAACGTATTAAGAAGAGCAAAATGATTGCCAAGGCATTCTCAAAGCGAAAAGAACTGCAGAAGGATCCAGAAAAAGAGCTGTCCTTCAGCATGCACACCGTTTCTCATGAGGGACCTGTGGGTAAGCACCTCCGCCTTTATTCTAAAGATCATTTTCTCAATTTTTAGGAGTACACTAGCACATAGATGACCTCAAAGCTAGTCAATCAGCCACATTTAAAAGTGTTTTTGCTCCCTATTTTAGACACAATTAAACAACATTCCATTTTTTAACCATTTGTACAGCGGGTATCAACTTTGACCTGAATGAGCCATCAATGGAAATGTCTTCTGCATGGGCCCAACATGTGACCAAGATGGTGGCTAGAAGAGGGGCAATTTTACCACAAGATATCTCAGTGACGCCCACTGGAACACCTGGTTAGTGCTCTAGTTCTTAAATAAATCATTTAAATAATCAATAGCAGAGCTGCTCCGATTGATCGGGTACCGATCATTATCGGCCGATAATCGCTTTGGAATGTTTGATCGGCTGTCTCTAAAAAGGCCGATCTCAAGCTGATGAGGCAGGACATCATTGTCATAGTATGTCATTAAATAACATATTAAGTAATTTGAAACTTTCTGTGAGGCATAATTTCATAACCAGCCTGTGTGAATCACCGCGCGCGCTCTCTCTTTCCCTCTCAAAATTCGCAAATGCTTCAAATCACATCGCGTCTGCATTATAAGTGAGCTGCACGCTACATAGTTGACACACGAACTGTCACTTGCACAATAGAGGCAGTGTAACTTAGCATAGTTATTAAAGTTTATAAATTACTTTTCTTGTTGATTCTTGCCAGTGTTTAAACATTCAGCGCTCGCGAGCTCTCCTGGAGACTGTACGCTCGAAGCGCACACACATAATGCCAAGTTCACATTATTATACTCCGTTTGCAGTGCATATGCAGTGTGTATTTTTTCTGCGCTCATGTTAACGGATCAGAGCAATGCGGTTGTGGTCCGGTAGTGCAGAGACCGTTTCTGCAACGAGTCTATCTTTGCTGTACTGCACGCACTGAATTAAAGTGACAGCGCATTTTTGCGGTAAATATGAACATGGATTGACACGAAAATGTAGTATTTAGACTATAAATGCATATAATTAAAGTCTACTGTGTTTCACAGTCAATATATATGGCTTTTTGGCTACAGGTTTATAGGAAAAGAGCACTTTTAGAGAAACAAGGCAATAATAGATGGCACTCCTGGAAGTATGGAAAGCAAAGTTCTTTATGGACAGCAGGATTGTTAATAATAAAGATTTAAATACAAAAGAAAATGCAGTAGAGCTGACCATTTCTGCCAGTCTTAAGTTAATTTAGAATGTTTGTGATAACATAAGAAAAGTAGTTTAAATGTTTTGCCACTTGCTTGAGCAACTTAATATATAAATCTAGAAGTAAATGCAAAAGTAAAAAGCATTGAATAATGTGTTGCTTATTTTGCATTTAAACACGTCTATAAAGATTGTATTACTGTATTAAAAAAAAAAAAAAGAATCACAATGAAAAAGCCTTTTCAGTAACATTGTTTGGATTTTAAATCAAAATAATAGATAAATGTTGTGTTTGTGGTAAACAGATGGATCAGTAGTGGACTCCTGTGTGAAATTAGGCTTGTGCTGTGTGTAAGCTTTTCTGCAACAACTGCATGATTGTAAAAACAAAAATGTATTGGATGATAAGACATTTAGGTGAGATAAAAGTATATTTTTGAAAAAATGTCTAAAAAATGCCTCCCTCCACCCCTCAAATTAAAAAATCCTCTCTCACAAGAGTCACCTAAGAGGGGAATCCCCCCCCCCCCCCCATTTTAAAAAATGGAATTCAGGAACTGAACAAATGTCTAAAAATACTGATCTGAGTATCAACATAAATAATTCTACATGATAAAAAGATGGGTTTAAAAAGATCGGTATCGGTGATCGGTATCGGCAGATACTGCTTTCTGTGATTAGCGATCCGCCTCAAAAATCCTGATCGGAGCACCCCTAATCAATAGTTAACTATAATCAGTGACCAGCAGTAGCAACAATATTAATAAAAATAATGATAATAAATAATTTTCTATAATAAATAAATGCATTTTTCCCTACAGTTCCACCTCCAGAGGAAAGGAACAAACTTTGGATGGTTGAAGCAGAAATTTCTCCTGAAATGATGAAAAGAAAAAAGAAGAAGAAAAAGAGAAGGAAGGAAATACGGCCAACTGGTCCTGCAGCGGACGAAGGGAATCCTGCCTACCACCGGAGGGAGTTTGGCCCAAGCTCAGTTCCCCGTCTCCCAAAACTTCCAGGTCACCGGAGTCTGGTGGCTAACCTTTGGGAGCAGCAGCGACAGCAGCAGGAGGAACAGGATATGCTACCTGGAGCCTTCCCAGAATTCAGGCCTTCGTGTCCTCTTCCTTATCAGGAGAGGTATGGTGGGCTGGGATACTTACACAATAAACCCTCCAGCCTCCCCCTTGCCAATCCCCTGATTCTACGAGATAGCATGCAAGATAATTTGGGTGGCTTCCAGCAATCATCATGGCAGCCTAATGGGGTTTTCCGGTACCTTGGGCAGGAGGCTTCCGCGATGGATGCTGGCAGGACTACTGTTGTGCCACGGGCCGATGGCAGGAGGGGTGTACCAATACACTCCAGAACCAATCTTATGGAGGCTGAGCTATTGGATGCTGACTCAGATTTTTAAATATTAGGAGTTGTTGGTGCTCATTTTGTGCAGTGAAAGGTGCTGGATACTCATGCCAAACAATGAACCTGGAGCAGAAGTGGTATTGAACTGCTGTGCTGGCTCTGCTTGTCTAAAGGATAATACTTTTTTATGCAACTCTCATGATATGAATTATGAACTGGATTTATGAAACATTATTAAAGAGTCATAAAGACATTTGTGCCTTCAACTTGGATTTTGTAACATCTCACATGTGATTGTGGTGACAATACATATTGTTCAGTTTGCTAGCTGAGCTAATATGACATGAGTTTGATTCCTTTCTTGGTTTGGAAACAGGTTAGTGTTTAAGGGGGCGTTATTCAAGAAAACCACATAATTGGGATCTCAGCTTAAAGAGGAATTGTGTAATTTCTGCAGCACTGGAGTTACCAAATGGAATCACAAAAATAATCACTGTTTTCAAACAGGTTTTCCCATCTTTCAATCAAAAAGATAGCCCCACTCAGAACACATGCCATTTCCTGAGCCAGTGTTGCTTTGTTGGCGTTTCGAAAATAGCCATTTTTCAGATATCTTGGCCTGTAGGTGGCGCTGTAAACAAATTTGGTATTTGCCTTCAGATTATGGCACCAATGAAGGGTACCAAGTTTTGTTTCGAGAGATTGAAGTACTGCCAAGATACGGTCTCTAATCCAATTTTGGGTCAACATTGTTAACTTAATCTTAAAGGGATAGTTCACCCAAAAATGAAAATTCTGACAGCTCCTGCATCAGCAGCACCACACAAATGCGTTGTGGCACTCTCGTAAACGCCCGTCGAAGGCTGACATAGAAAAGAAGAAATTGTTGAATAAAGTTGTTATTTTTGTTTTCTTTGCACACAAAAAGTATTCTCGTAGCTTCATAAAACTAAAGCCGAACCACTGATGTCACATGGGCTATTTTAAGGATGTCCTTACTACCTTTCTGGGCCTACAACATGGTAGTTGTGTTGCTGTCTATGCAGGGTCAGAAAGCTCTCGGATTTCATCAAAAATATCTTATTTTGTGTTCCGAAGATGAACGAAGGTCTTACGGGTTTGAAACAACATGAGGGTGAGTAACAAATGACAGAATTTTCATTTTTGTTTAACTATTGCTTTAATGTCATAATTATATTGAAAGGAGACCAAAAAAAAAAAAAATATTCTGTCATTTCTGTGCAACTCAGTTCAATGATCATCTGGTCCAATTTTGATAAGAATATTGACTGTTTGCGAACAGGTTTTCCTGTCTGCCATTGGTCAGTCAAAGAGATAGCTGTGCCCAGAACACATGCCATTGGTTGAGCCAATGATACTGTGTCAACATGTTCAAATAAACATACAGTGTACAAAACAGTGTACGAATGGCTTATTTAAAGTTGTCCCTACATAATAAACTGGGATAGGAAAAATTGTGTTTAATATTGAGTAACACCAGTTTTTTCATAGTGGGCCTATAGGCCATTATATTACCATTGGTATGAAAAATTAAACAAATGAAAAACACACAGTCTGTACTGTATCTGTTGTAAAACCTCACAATTAAACATCCTTGGCCACACCTTTAGACATAGAGAAACGGAACTGACAAAAGTGCTATTTCGTCAAAACAAGAGAATTTATTCATAGCTATTATTGTTACTTTTTTTTGCTTTGGAAAAATTGCCTGGTGCAATCACAAACAAGTCCACCTCTCTCATTCAAAGAGAAAATGAGAATATAAAGGGCATTGCTTTTGTTTAAAAATTGTAGCTCAAAAGGGCAATGGTTATGTAAGATTCTGTTTCCATTGACATTTATTTCTGTACAGTGCTATAACAAAAAAATATTTTTGTACTTTATATTGTTTTGGGTTTTTTTTCACCAGTTTTATTTTATACTATTTTAAACTGTACATATTTTATATCACATGTTTGTTTCTTACACCCATTGGAATGATTTTTGTTTCATACACATATGGATTTGCTTCTCGGTGTGAATTTTGTTTAAAATGTTAAGCTTATTTACGCATTTATTTTATTATTTTTCTTTTTCTATTTTTCTTAGTGCGTTGTTAATATCTGTGGCAATATTAACAAAAAAGCAGCTGTGCAGCATTTTTCTGACAATTTGAAGCTGTCCTTCAAGAATGTATTTTAAGAAAAAGTGTTTAATGAAGATGCTGTGCTGTGCTCTGCCCCCCCCCCCCCATCACTGTTGCTGTTATTCCCTCATAAGAGCCAGTCTGTCCTTATCAATAGTATTTCATTTCAGTATTTTTATGTGTGTGAGTGATCTTTGCTGTTCTCCTGCCGGAGTCTCATTCCATTGTATATATTTTTAATACTGACGTACCATTAATGAATAAAATGTACTGAAATCTAAAGGATTCATATTATGTTGAATGCTTCAAGGTTATTTTCATTACACACATAAAAAAGGAAATAATGTTTAGTATTGCTGAATAAAATTAATGTGACAGTATGTGTATATAATAGAGTGTATATATTTTTTTTTATTTTGTAGAGAAACATACCCAACACTATACGAAAAACTGTATCTGTATGTAGTAGTACATAAAAAAAGATTGGCCTATATATTTTCCTCTCATTGATATTCCTGTACTCACAGATTTTCTCCAGATTTGAATGATTTTGTACGAATTGTATAAAGCTGAATAACAACCTTCTGTCACTTGACAGCTGGCAGTGTTTTGAAAATAGTCATATTTTTACATAGTTTATACAAATAAACACAAAATATATTTAATTGTGTTTGTGTTACCGTTCATTCTAGTCAAAACAAACTTTTGTTAGCTAATAAGTCGATTATCACTCTATATGACGGAGTAAGAGCGAGCTGTTCTGCTTGCAAGTATGATATTTGATATTATACCACAGTTCAACAAGAAGCCAGTGAAATGACTTACATTTCAGAGGTAATACTGAAAATCAGTTTGTCTGCTTTGCTCCACCAGCGAAGTTTCAAACGAGAGTTAGAGCCACATGCAGCGAATTTAACAACTGAATCGCCGAGAAATACACAGCAAGGGTTGCCAGGTTTTCACAGTAAGACCCGCCTAATTACTACTCAAACTAGCCCAAAACTAGCACAATCGATTTTCAGGGGGAGATAAATACACGTTTTTGGCGGGGTTTCCCTCATAAAAGTCCATTCCAGGGGCTAAATATCACGTTATTGGGGTCCCTTCAACCCGCGGAAAAAGTACTTCAAAAGACTTGGCAACAATGGTTCAGCGACTCACTTGTAAGGACAGGTAAAATTTGTCGCCACCTTCTGGCGTGACTGTTGTAACCTGTAACATTGTAACGTTAACCATAAATGTTTAACAAAACCTATATCCTATTCTGCATCCAGTTCTCGTCTCATCCAAAATCAAAATTACGATAATGAATTTGTAGAAATGAAAGATTTTATTTTGAGAAAAACATCTTTAATCTCACAATTCTTTAATTGCTACAATTTTACTCTAGCAATTTTGACTTTATTCTCAATAGGCATATATTATGACTTTATGTCGTTTTGCTATGTCTATATTCTTGTAATCCTTATATCTTTAACATTATAGTAATATTTATAGTAGTAGTCGTGCTATATTGTAGGTCCAGCTGGAATCTTATTGACATTAAATTTTTTTTTAAAAACTCCAAGGGAAAGAAGGGAGTGCTAAGAAGCGCGTTCACAGCAGGCGTCGGTGGCGCGCACAGGCCGTGGCTACAGAAGTGTGGATGGTGGCAGAGGCGCGCGACTGTTGCAGGATGGCTCACACCAAACACACGATGTCCACTGATGTGGAAGGTCGAAGGCGACGGTCCACTGAGAGCTCAGGCGAGTATTACAGTCATCTTACATTTTGTCAGAAGCTCAAAGAGACTTGACTCTCATTGTGCATTGATTAGAACTGTTTTAACCTAGTTTCTTTGCTTGTCTGCTTTGTTTGTTTTGGTTTCAGTGATTCTCCTAATCTATAGAAATTAGTCACTTTTTTGATATTTTAAATTATAGAAACTTTCACATCAGTTAGTCGTTTTAGTGAATGCTGACAAATAAGAAAGGACTCCGATTTGTAGTGGGATTTTGGGAATGTGTCACACCTGTAAGGAGAGACTGATTTCACTTGTTCTAATAATGCCACTGACTAATGTTTTTTTTTTCTACTGCAAATACAAAGTTAACAACATAAGTGATGTGCAAAAAGTTAAGTATTTAAGCATTTGTTTGTTTTTAATTTGTCATAAATTTAAAGGCCATTTCTATATTATATCATCAATCCATTGCTTGGATCTAACAAAAAAACAAAAAACATAAGAATTTAATTGCTTCTTTTTTAGTCTTTTACAGAGAATGTGCCTTTTTTTGTGGGAATCATTTGGTATTGTGATCTTTGACTTGTAAAATATATATTAAAGTTTTACATATAGCAGTTAATTCATGCTCGTAGGTACATTTGGCTTCTTATTTTGAAATATGGTAGTAAACATTGTTTGCTGTTTTGTAATTTTTATTGCTGCTTTGCTTTTTTTTTTAAAAAAATGTATGATCTCATGCCATGATATCAATTAACAATGCAATCAGACACAGTTGATTTGTTCATGTGACCATCAGGAGTCTTTCATTAATTCCAGACTGGTTGGTTGGGGACTCAACCAAGTCATCAGATGACCATGAGAAACCTCTAAATCTTCTGAGACATTGATTTCTTTCTGTTTGACCTTTAGAGCCCCTCTGGGACCATGACCCCAAAGGCCGCCGCTGTAGCTCCCAGTGTGACAGACTGTGTATAGCTGGAGTGTATCTTGAGATCCCAGATACTCCTTCCCCCTGCACCTCCCAGTACTTGGGACACTACACCCCAAAATGCCTCTCTTCCCACAGTGAGTGTCTTCCTATAGTCTGTCTACTCAATTCATAAGTGCAAAAATAGTAATTAAAAACTTTATTTTATTATGGGCCAAGCACCAAAGGTGTTTCTCTCATGTTTATGCTAATAACTTTTGAACCGTAAGCCACAAAATGAAAATATATTTTCCTCTTAATCCTTGGCTCAAGCCGAGTTGAATGATGTCCAAAACTGGTTTAGTTTTTTCGACTATTTTCAATTGTTCGTAAAACCTACTTTTTCGAACTCGTCCTCGACGGTTCGTCTGATTTTCACCAAAATTGGCTCAGATCGTTTACAGACCATGCTGGCAAAAAGTTATGGAGTTCAAGTCAATTTGTCCAACCGTTCTCGAATAACGCGTGAACGAATTCTACAAAAAGCACGCAAAAATGGATCTGAGGCTATATCTCTGCAATGGTTTGACGTATTGAGACCAAACTTAGTGTGTGTTATAACAAGCATGACCTGAGACTACCTGCAGTGTTTTGGTGCAGTGCCACCTAGTGGCCAGGAGCTATGAAAAATTGCTATTTTTGCTTAACTTCTGAATGGTTCGGCCAAAAATCACAAAACTGGTCTCTTTAGATTTGGTGCATCATTCAGAGTTGAGCCATATATCATTTTCCCGTGTCAGCCATTTTGAATTTTGTAGTCAAATGCTACATTTTATGAACACATTGATGTATCGTTACCAAACTTGGTATGGGTCATCAGCACGATGCCCTTTCCAGCCAGCGCCACCTAGTGGTAAAATCAAATATTCACATGCTTATAACTTTGGGTGTGGTCGACTTATTTCCATGCGAGTCACCTTTTTAGACTCCTGAATCCTTGCCGTGTCCGGCAATACCAAACTTGTCAGGTGCAACGTTGCATTTTAGCACTTAAAAAAACATTTGCCAGTATCTTAGAAACCGTTACTCTGATTGACATGAAATCACCGTAGGAAATTCAGAAACATAGCGTGCCGGCGATACGCTAATGCCCAATTGCCAAAATTTTGATACTAAGTGGCATAAAAATGCAAACGAAGTCAGCAGTCAGTCATTTTTCATCTACTCCTATACAAATGTCTATAACTCCAAAACAAAATGATGATATTTTCACCAAATTTGACACTCTGACACATAAAAAATTTGGTGGGATTGTGCCTCTTGGTGGTGCTATAATTGAACAAAACATGAAATTGCCATTGACACCAATAGAGTATTATGATATAAAATGCTATATTTTACGAATGCATTGGTGTACTATTATGAAACCATCATTTATGTACCATCGAGACCATGACCTGAAAGTACTCAAAAAGTTCTGAGACAGTGCCACCTTGTGGTCAAAAGCTATAATGAAATTTCAAATAAATGCTAATAGCTTTCTGTGAATTTTGCCTATTGTAATTAGACTGGTATTAATAGATTCCTTGGGTCATGCTGAGAACAGTGATACCAATGCTGCCATAGTCAGCCAAACTTCCTGTCTGCCATTTTGATTTATGTTGAAAACCTATTTTTTCGAACTCCTCAACCATTTGTCCGATTTTCACCAAATTTGACTCAGATCTTCTTGAGACCATGCTGGCAAAAAGTTATGGATTTCGTGTCGATAGACGAAACTGTTTTCGTATAGCACTGCTACAAATTTCAGGTATGATGCCAAACTGACTCTGAGGCTGTATCTCTGTAGTGCTTTAGCATATTGACACCAAATTTTGTGTGTGCCATTGTCAACTCACACAGAACACACCACATTGATTTGATGACAGCGCCACCTATTGGTCAAACGTGATAAGCCAATAAATCATATTACTAGAGATTTATTTATGATTTTTCATCCTAAAATGGCTTCAGTTACTCATTTCTGCAGTTGGTCTGATTCTTGCTTTAGTGCTTGGCCCCATATATTTATTATTATTTTGTTATATGAAAGTTTCAGGGTTATTTTATTTATATATATATATATATATATATATTAGTGGTGGGCCGTTATCGGCGTTAACGTGCTGCGTTAACGTGAGACTCTTATCGGGCGATAAAAAAAATATCGCCGTTAATCTATTCTTAAAGTTGGGTTGGGAGCTGGGTCTATACTACGCAAGCTATGATGACTTTCACCTTGATATTGTATCGCGGATGTATACCTAGCCGAACTGCACTGTAGGGGGCGAGAACGAGTCTTCGAACCTGTGTGTATGTCTACTGTGAAATTACCACATCAAACGTGACGTGCTAACATGGATGCAGCTATGAAGCCGCCGGGTTTGCTTCAGGGAAATTTTATTTTTAAGAAGCTTCCCAATGGAAATCGGCAAGTAATTTCTGTCTCTACGTTACATGGTCGCGCTCTCTGTATCACGCGCACAGCGGAGTTCCGTCCCGGTTCCCACACACACACACACACACACACACACACACACAACGTAAGCGCACACACAAGTGAGCACACTCCCACTCCTTTTTGTAAATATTAAGCCGCAAAACGTCTATTTAAATATGACTTCTGTGTTAATGTATGGCGCAGACAGACGCACGGGTTTGTTTACTCATACAGAAGCCCGCGTGACGCTTGCGGTGATATTAACGTCTGTCGTCTCACTAAATGAGGACATAAATACATGAACAACATCTCCAGAACTGCTCTGAGAGTCACTTCATGAGCATTCGAGCGTTTCATTTGAGAAAAACTATCCCCATATCATATACACAGAAATGTAAAGGTATTCACGGCAACCCGTCAAAATAAAAGTTCGGTTTCACTTGAAGACATTGGGCAGAAAGTAATAGGCTACTACTAGTAAAACTATTAAAACCTTATCTTTAAGGAATAATCATACAATGTCTTCAATGTTATTATCAATATTAAATTCTTGATGAGTGCTAGTTGTTTACTACTAGTAGTGAACTTATTCTGATCTACTTGGCAGAATTCAAATGAGCCATTTTAATCTAGATTAATTCCAAAATTACAGTGAGATTAATCTAGATTAAAAAAATTAATCTATGCCCACCACTTATATATATATATATATATATATATATATATATATATATATATATATATAAAAAACCTTTTAATTAGTTATATTTTTACTAATAATGTCCCTCCAAAATTTAGCAAAATATGCTTGAGATGAATATTTTTATTGTGCATCTTTTATAATCCAGCTGGAATACTCTGCAAAATGTGTGAAAATATGATTTAATTGTGCAAATTATATGCAAGAAATACTAGCTATGAAATTGACCTTTGAAAGAACAAGCAATCACCCATTTTATTCCAAAGAATTATTGCAGACTTTTCTCCAAAAAAGGATTAATAATTTAGTTTTTTTGTTTTCTTCAGGGCATTCCCTGCATTCACGGTGCACAGATGATGTCTGGCAGGAAGCGAGCATCAGAACCACCATCCGAGCAGAAAACGAGGTGGAGGCACATAAACTTGCCAACAACTACAGGGTGTGTAAATCTGAGCGCTTATTAAATATTCCTGTTTTAACAGTCAGAGATTTTTCTAGAGTGAGAAAAAGAAAACAGAAGAAGGGTGCAAATCCTTGGAATAACTGGAGGAAATGTTTCAAATGATTTGTTTATGTCTGTATGCCAGTTTGGTTTCAGGAAATGGAAGAGTCATGTAACCGAACGACCCATTGAAGACAGGTCTGACGTAGTTAAGGAGCTTTATTCTGACCTCAACTATATCAAACATAATTCAGGTTAGAAAAGAAATTGAGAAAATTAGAAAAATCCCAAAAATTACTACACATTTGTTAAATATGGCTTTTTTTTTTCTTTTCTTTTTTTTTTAAAAAAAAAGCGCAAGCATGCCTTTCAATTAAGAACAATTCACAAAAATGTTACCAGTTTGTGACCAGAATTAATTTTCTGAGAAATGTCTAGCATCATTCGTTTGCAGATGCCATGAGTTTTTTATATCTTGCAGTCTATGCAATGGCATTCCTTAATTTTTAAGTGTGGTTTGAATGTTTAAATTATAGTGTGTTTGTTAACTGTAATGTTTTCACTCCTAGGATCACTGGTCACTCCTGGGAATGTGATATATGTATTGCTCTTTGGCTGGTGGATCTCCTTATTTTACTTCTTGGTTAGTCTGCTGATGTTTTGCACCATTGCTGGTATCCCATATGGTATGTTAGGAATCTTTTGTGAATTTTTTTTGTTAATGGTCCATTTCAGTTGAATTTTGACACTCTATTCTTATTTGAATCTGTTCTTTCGTATTTTATGATAGGAAAACTCTGTTTGCAGCTGTCACTTTATTTCTTATGGCCGTTTGGAAAGGCATTACAGAAAGTAAGTGAAAAATCTGTAGAGCTTTCCTCAAACATACAGGTAGCCTATTCATGTACTGTATTTTAAAAAAAAATTCTGTCACACTGTTGATTTCGATTTGCAAAGCCTAGTTAAATAAGCTTCTCTTATGCCTGCAAGCATGGCACATGACATTCATTCCAAACTCTGCAGTTTTCCATATTTTAATCAATTTTGACTTCCAAGAATTCAAACGTTGCTGAATTTCAAAACCGAATGTGAATTCTCTCATCTGACTGCTCGTTTTTAAATTCTTCTTTCAGAGCAGCAGCCTGCTGAGGAAATGTTGTATTAAATTCCCACATTGTGAGGCCATTCCGGAGGTGGATGAGATAAAGGAGTCTTCGGAGGTGAAAGAGTCTACACCTCTGCTGCGCTGCGCTCCTGCCATCACCACAGAAATCCCTTTGACTACGCCGCCTCCAAAACAGACTCGTTACTGGGTGAGACTGTCAGTTTTGAGCAGTTTATTTAGCTGATAGGCCATCATTATACTGTAAATCATTCTTGGGGTTTAGTGTAAGGTTGGTAAAGTTGAGGATTTTTAACCAGAAGGTTGCTGGTTTGAAGACCAATGAGAGGGGTAAGACTCAAATTTGAACACATAAATGTTATCTCAATGTTTTCTTCCTAGTGTCGGCTGAGTACGTATGTTTGGCTGGTGTTGGGATACCCCCTGCTGGCTGTGGTTCATTTCCTGGCTATCTTCCTGTCCTGGATGCTGGTTTTCACCATCCCGGTGTCAAAGATGAACGTCAGGACCTTGAGCATCATCCTGCTTATGCCACCAGAGGAGGTCGTAATTCGGACTGTGAAAAAAGTACGCATTATTCTGCTGTTTACATTAGTAGATCATCTTTTTTTTTATACTAATGGTTGCCATGTTTTCTTTTCTTTAGCCACAAGGTTGTGAGACCAGAGTTCTGCTGTGCTGTTACCATGCCTTTAACTGGTACTACTACAAATTTACTGTGGATGGGATCAATGTGTTTGCTGTCAGTATCCTTTGTTTATGGGCTCGCATAAAATGGTACTTTTTTTATTTATGATTTATTTAATTCTTGTGAAATATATAGGGTGGGAGAAAATAATGATAAAACCGAGGTGAAAATATAATAAGATATGTGAAAATAATAAATAGATTTTCTTTTTTTTCCTCAGATATTTTGCATTTAATTTCTTAATTGCAATTTCTTTGTACTTGTTTGTGAAATTTACCAGACATTTCTGAGTGAAAATGTTTCTACGCTTTTTTTTTTTTTTTTGGTGTATAAATAACACTGAAATGGTACCTGTTGATAAATACCTTTTTGCTAGTTTTATTGTATAAATGATATGCACCATTTATTGTCATGGTAAGGTCTTTAAAAAACTTTCTTCAGATCTGTTGCCTCTGGTTATTATCACTCTGGTGATCGGCTATATGGACACAGATAATTATTATGTGAGCTCAGAGACAAAGTTTGCCACAGCAGTGAGCTCTATTATCCCATTGTCTTACTACATTGGGATGGGGATAGCAAGGTAACATTAAAAATCCTAACTTGATCGTTAAAATTGTTTATTTATTTGTACCTGTTTTAGCTTAATATTTTTTTTTTTATAGTTTTGATATATTATATTATATTATATTATATTACTTTCCTCAGAGTATTTTCTTCTTTTTTTACTAATAATTATTTCAAATAATTTGTTTAAAAGAAAAATTAATTTTACATGCAAATTCTGTCTGAATACCTTTGTTTTCCCTGTAGTATTTCTGCACAGAGTAACTTTGCAGTGGGAGCGGTAGTAAACGCCACGTTCGGCTCGATTACGGAGATGGCCTTCTACATCACAGCTTTGCTGCAGGGTCAACGCGCAGGAAACAAGTGCTACGCAGAGATCGTCAAATCTGCGCTGACCGGCACGCTGCTGGGCTGCATCCTCTTCATACCTGTGAGAGCGAGTTTGTGTGTGTTCCTGTGGTGCTGCTTCCTCACACTCTGTAAAAACTGCCACTCGTGCAGTACATGTTGTACATTATAACATTTCCTCTAACAGCTGTATTCTGTGTGAGTGTGTTTTAGGGCATCTGTATGATCATCGGCGGCTGCAAACACAGAGAGCAGCGGTTCAACAGCAGGTCAGCAGGAGTCAGCTCAGCCCTGCTCTTTATATCAATAGGAGGTGAGGGAGCTAAAAATTCACTGTATTTATTAAGTAGAATGAATTATTTTTGACCTTTCTCCTCTGTCTGACCACAGGTGTTTTCGCCCCCACGCTGTTTTCAAAGGCTTATGGAAACTTTATATGTGAGGGCTGTGACAACTTGCTTGGTAACAACACAATGCCTTTCTTATGTAATAATTGCCACTATGACCTGGTACGTTGTTTACTTAATGAAATTCAAGACTTTTAAAATTTTTAATAATGCAAACGCCAGTAGTTAAATATATAACCTTGATATTTTCATACAGAGTGAAAACAACCGACCCCTATTTTTGAGTCATATCGAGTGAGTATCTAAACACATCTGTTTTGCAGCATAAAGACTTTTAAATGTCTAAATGACGTCTTTGTTTTCAGGCCTTTAGTGTACACAATCTCTGTCCTGTTGCCTGCTGCATATCTCATCGGTCTGATCTTCACCCTTAAGACTCATTCGCATATTTATGACATCCACATCAGTGATGCCCACTGTCATGGTGCGTATTTGTGGTTTTGCATTTGGATTATGCCAATCTGGATGCTTTTATTTATTGTATTAATTGTTGTTTGTGTTTGTGTTAGTTGTTAGTGACCATAGTGCAGTGGTTCACTGGTCTAGAGCGAGAGCTCTAGTGGTGCTCATTTTGGCTACAATATTGATGGCAGCTTGCGCTGATCTCAGCACTGAGCACATCAAACCTATCATCTCCAACTCCAGTGTCTCACAGGTATTTTATTTTATTTTTCATTTTATTTTTATTTTAATGCTATTTTTTTAAATACGTACAATAAAGTAAAATGCTTTATTTTACTTGCATATGGAATTCATTTTATTTTATGATTTTCATGTTATTTTGGTTTGATACTATTTTTTTTATATTACTTTAAAATAATTGATAAAAGTATTTTATTTTATAAAATGAGTAAGTCTTTCCCATTTTTATATTTCACAAATGGAATAAAATTCAATATCTCCTATGCACGGTCCCTGTTCCTTCTCTGTATTTTGATCTTGAATATTCACATATTATAAATATTGCAGTATTTTATTGGAGTTACAATATTGGCCATGGTTCCCGAGCTTCCTGAGATAGTCAATGGGATCCAGTTTGCTCTCCAGAACAACATCAGCCTCAGGTTACAATAATTTGGTGTTAAAATAGATGTGTATTTCAGTATTTCCACTGTGTGATCTGGATGTGGCTTTAATATGGGTATTTGTTATCTTGTAGCCTGGAGGTGGGGAGCTGTATTGCAGTTCAGGTGTGCATGTTGCAGATACCGCTACTGATCTTGTTCAATGCTTTTTATGTAAGTCACACTCAAAAAAGAAAAGAAAAAGGGTTGTTTCTGTTACTCGATTCTGCAGTATGACACAAGTTCTTTCCGTTTCTCCCAAGGATGTTGGATTTGTTCTCATATTCAGTGATTTACACCTCTGGGCGAGCATCTTTAGCGTTATTCTGGTCAACTACATATTTATGGATGGAAAGTCGGACTACTTCCAGGGTAAGTGTTGTTATTAGTATTATTGATTTTAAACTTCTATAATTATTTATGCACCATCATAGCTTTATGTGAGGAACAGCCTTGAAAATCCTGCCTGACAGTCATGATCACCGTTTACTTTCATTGTATGAAAAGAAAAGCTTGGACATTCTGCTATAAATAACTTCTTTGTATTCCACTGAAGAAAGCAAGTCATACAGGTTTGAGAACCTCATAAAGGCTGATAACTTAATTTTCATTTTTGGGGAGCTATTAAAATATTACATTAAGGTATAATGTACGAACTAATGTATATCAGTTTGTTTACTGTGAATTTCTTTTGTACTTAAGACAGTTAATGGCATCATTACATGTAATACAGTTCGGCTTGATTAGTACAATTATTTCAGGCTGCATTGTTGCATAAAATAGTGATTAAGTCTTACGTTTTTTTTGTTTTGTTTTTTTAACAGGAACAGCTCTGGTGGTCGTGTACCTTATTCTTCTGGCTTTATATTTTTTTGCACCCGCTCCTCTTGGATGTTGAGAAATGACTTTTCCCCTGTTATCTTTTATTGTTGACATGTTTGTATAGTGTTTCTGTGTATTCTTGTCTTACATATGCACTGTAATATTTTCCAGCATTTGAAGTATGCAAGCTCTTACTTGTGAGCTAGATAGAGCGATTTTCACTGTTTACTTAATGCATAAAAATATTTTACATTCACAAAAAAGAATTCGATGTGTCTGTCAAAATGAAATAAATATTTGTTTTCCTTTCTTTAACTTGTATGTATGAATAGCGGAGATCCAATGCAACCACCAGTTTGAACAAGTTTATTAATTTTTTCAACAATAAAACACAAAACTGGAACACAAGTTACAGGTAACCGGTGAGTACCTTGAACATTTGCTGCACAACTGAGGAATCGAAGTCCAGTGAGACCCCTAGTCTCAAAAAAAACTCCCATCGCTCCATGCAGACCGATTGAAAATTGTTGCCGAAATCATTTCTGGAAATAAATGTGGAGTTGTCACGGTCTGCTCGTCGCCCGTATGACAAAGCACCCTTAAAGCCTGACCCATGCAAACAGGAATCCAGTCATGCAGAAAGAAATTGTCAGGTGGTGGGTGGCCAGGCACATATTATGGGCATGTATGTGACCTAATGCCAGAAAGAAGCTACTTCGACAACATAAATCAAATGGTGTGTAATAATAGCAATTATGAATCTTTTAACATTTGACTTGAACTACATCAATTGCTGGTGCCTAATGAGTGTATTTAAATGGCCATGAACTGTAACAGGTTAAAAAAAACCCAACAAGGCAAAACACATTAACTCTGAATTCAAGATGCTGTATTTGGCATTTCGACCAGAGATGTTTTGAATTCAAAGCTTTTTTTTTTTTAGGTCAGCATAGTAAAAGATGTTCCGCTACATTATTGCTAAATGACAGGAAGGTTATCCGTTTTTCTGTACAGATATACACAAGGCCCATAATATCATTAGCATTGTGCTGACCAAATAGTTTTAAGTGCTAGAAAGCTTGATGAAAATGGTAAGTGCGCATCTTTGTTGTATTAGAAATTCAGGTCAGCTTTTTCTAGAATAGAATTTGAGTTAAATAATAATAAAGTGCTTTTAGCAAGGCTTTGTTTAATTTAGCACATTTTCACATCTTGCTCAGCAAAGGCACTAGATCAATTAAATGTGTCAATGTGTCAGTTTAAACATTTGGATGAGGGATGATTCGTTAAAGGAAAAACATTTTATTTCAGTAAAAGCATTAAAAGTAAATTAAGGAGCACCTTGTTCACAGTGATGTAACGATTGGTTTACAAAACTGGGTGAAGCATGGGAACAGCTCTGCTATGACTGTACAGCTTTGTTGAAACATTACTTGGTCTGGTGTTTGTGCCTTAAGTGCAGATGAAACTGCAGATCTGAGCAACAGCATTCAACCTAAAAATCGGAACAATCTCTGTGAAAACCCATTTTGTTAAAACATTCAACTTCTCAACACTGTTTTGCACCATTTTCACTGAAGTAAAACCTTAAATCACAATCCCAGGCATCAATAATTCTGCATAAGTCGGTTTAGACGTCCAAACAGTTCATTGCTAATTAAACCCCGATTACATCACTGCTGATTGAATATTCATGCCGTGGTTTGGTGATTCATAAAACTTAAATAATTCTTTGACAGGAGATAGAATTAAGATACATCAGTAAAAACAACTCAACACGTCCCCCATATCACTACTGAAGGCCAATAAATAACAATATTACAGTCTCAAGAAAAAAAAAGAAAACAACAGCTTTCATTCAGGTCACTGACCTGTAGTGTTTGAGAAAAGGGCCTTCTAATGGATATTTGTGTTTTGTATTGATTTTCAAATCAATAAAAGGTGCATACGCAAAAAAAAAAAAAAAGGCATCCTACAGTTTTTGGTTTTAAGGCGGGCTGTGTTAGGATGGGTTCCTTAGTTGATCCTGTTCTTCTCATCCACAAGCTGGCTTCAAGTGCCGTCGTCCTGCCCATGATCAGCTTCAAAAAACTAATTTAAATAAAAAGGTACACACATAGTACATACACGATCTGTCTCTCACGCTCGCAACTCCCTCGCCTCTTTATTTCAAGCGTTCAATGAGTTCTTGGGTGAGGCCCAAGTTTAGCAGCTGTATCGGGGTAAGTTGGGCCAGGTGTGGGAAGGCTTTGAGCAGACGCTCCCAGCACAGCTCCAGCAGACTGGGCACAACCAGCCAGATCTTAAACAAAGAACCAGTCCGCTTATTCTCATGGATGTTCACCACGCCGCCGTGGATGTACATGCAGCCAGCCTGAAAGATTTAACAAAAAAAACATTTAGGACGATTTTAGACTCTTACTTGTATAAAAGAGACTCTTCGAAAATTGTTAATGCCATAAACAGCAGAATAAATGTAAATGTACGAATATGACCAGAAAAAAAAAAAAATTGAACTGACCGGGGTAACAGCAGCACAGTGGAAGTATGCAGGTTCAGGCATCACTGCAGGTAGTTTATTCCACTGAAACGTCTGCAGGTTGATTTTCCACAGGTCGTCCAGTATTACTTCACCATTGTAACCTCCACATATAAATACATCTGCCACAAAGAACAACAGTGATTACACACGGAGCTCTACAAAGTGTCTTAAATTCAACGTTTACATTAACGTCTTACCATTTTTAATTTGCACACAACTATGACATCTTCGAGGGGCTGGGTATCCTGAAGAAAAAAAAAAAGCACAGAAAAAGCATGTAATACAAACACTCACATTGTGCTTTCTTTTGAATTTCTTAAGATGAGAATTGCATTACTAACCTATTCTTTCATGAGGCTTAGTTGTGATTTCCTCCCAGGAATTTGTTTCAAGGTTATATGCATGTATCTAATACAAACATTTTGGACAATTGTCATTTATATTAAAAAAATCATTAATTAATCCATTTAATATGTAAATCGTCTAACCTGAATACATATTCAGACAATTGAGATACGTTTTCATGTTTCATGAGCAAGGCCCATTAGTTCAAGTAAACAAATTAAGTCATGCAACACTGACTAAAATGGTGATTCATGGAAACATTTGTACCTTGTCTAATGGGTAGGAAGTCCAGGAAGTTCCCCCTCCTAGAATATATATCCTCTGTCCATCATGGGCTATCTCATGCCTATATCTATACCAAACAAATTTAGAAGGAAGTTTGGCATATCCTCCTCATAGACTGACATTTTAGCATCAGACAGTGTGCATAAATGTGTTTAGTGACAAGGGTCAAAGTCACTTACCGCTCCTCAGGCAGGTCGTCTGGAGGGTTGTTGGGTTTCAGATGAATCCACTCACGTGTCGTCAGATCGAGTCTGTGGAGATCTGTGCTGTAGATGTAGCCTGTCGTACCTCCAAATACATAGAGGAAGCCGTTGATTATGGCCATCGCCTGCAAAATAAATCAGGGATCACTCAATTCATCAATGCAAGTTAGTATGCTTACTAGTAACTTGTTTTCATTTATAGGTTACATCATATGAAATTTTTTTTTAAAGGCTTTTGTACCTGTCCATATATTCGATTGGGTTTCTTGCCCCTGCAGTTGAGGAGGGACCAGCGTTTGTATTTAACATTGCAGACGTGAACGTCATTTCCATTGTTTTCCCCAAACGGGATTCCAGTCCCGCCAAACACAAGCAGGTTGTTTCCGTGCAAAACAGCTGTTTGATGTACACAGAAGAAGGTCAAGTGAGGTAAGAGGTTTAAAATACCTGACTTACCTTTCTCCACATCCTCAAAACAAAACAAAACCCCAAAACAAATCTAAAAACAAAAAAGCATGACCTAAAACAAATCAAAAATAAAAACTAAACGAATAAACTAAAACAAAAAAAAAAGATTTGATATAATAATACTAGAACAATAAATTATAATAAGATGTAAACTATACTATAATTTACACTAAAACAAAAAGATGATTATATATAAATAAAAACTAAAAATCATGTTACCTGACATTGAAGCCAGTTCAGTAGGCATAAAACCCTCGGTGCGGATCTGTTGCCATGTCCCTGTGGCGAAGTGGAACCTCCACAGCTCCCTGAACAGCGGGTAGTCTTCGTTCTCTGAGCCACCTGATTCGTCGTAGTCGGGGTTGTATCCTCCGAACACATAGAGGTTGGTGTTGTCAGCCACACAGCGATGGCCGCTCCGGGCTGGCGGGGCTCTGTGACCTACAGACACAGACAGCAGCCTATTGATGACGAGACAAAGATAAATAGCTACACAGCTCAGTTAGTGGCGAAGATGAGAGGTCCTCACTGAGTTTCTGTCTTCAAAGTTAGAAGGAAAGATTTAAGATGTGTGAAAAAAAATAAAATAAATAAAGAGATCCAATGTTTGCTGCTGCTTTTGAACTGTTATTATTCTGAGTAAGCACCATACAACATCAGCGGGACCGTTCTGGAAAGAAAATGGGAGATTAAGACACATGAGTTCACAGAGTCACCTGTGAAAAGAAAACTGTGTCATTAGTTTAGTTATTACACATTAGCCATTATGATTTTACTCAATTTAAAGTTAAGCAGTTGGAAAACAAAAACTGTACCTGCATTTCAGATATAAATTAGATGAACATACTCATTTTTAATTAGATCAGCAATATTTTGAATAAAGTGAGCAAATCCAACCACATCCATCCTACTTGAAATGAATACGTGAGGTTGTAAATTAAAAGTGAGTAAGCTTCATAATCTCCAACCAGATTTATTCATATTTAATGCAGCAGAATTTTACAACAGGATACAAATATGGACAGATGTGGAAGTGACTCGATTCAGGAATCAGGATTAGCCTTAGCTGAACTTCTCTTAGGCAAAGCTTCAGAACGGTCTCTTGTATATCACATATTTGTTCAGTATCAGATAAATACACAAAAGAATAGCATACATGTAGGTAACAGTGACACAGCAGTAACCCCAAATTAATTAACAACAACAACAACAACAACAACTAGTTAAAATCCTCAGAAGCCCTCATTTTTTGACAAGCCCTAGTTAATTAAAGGGGTCATATAATGCCATTTTTGTACAAGCTAATATGATTCTTTAGGGTCTAAATTGAAAGTTTGTAATATACTTTAATTAAAAATTCATTAGTATTGTAAGAAAACACTCATTTTACCTGCTCAAAAACAGCTCTGTTTTCAGCACACCGTTTTAGTGCGCGTGTTTTTAAATGCTAGTGCTTTGCTCGCCCCGCCCCTCTGTTCTGTGGGGCGTTTTTGACACAACACACGTGGAGTGTTGCCTTGACAACAGTTGAGGGTATATTTTGAAGAATGGCAGTAAATATGTGATCAGATAACAACTTATTCTGGCATAATATTGAAAAACATCAATTAGAGTATTTATAGTCTTGGATCATATGCATTTGCAGGATGTAAACAGTATTTTGCAGGTATTGTGTTAACATTAATTTTCATGCAGTTATAACTTTTTTATTCATTTAAATTTTTTACATTACTTCTTAACAGACACCGTTATAAACCATCTACAAAAGTAAGCTTAGTGTAGTGTTATCATGTTAACTTTAATACCTGCGTACACAGTTTGTAATAACACAATAACCATAACGTTTTGTTCATTATAAACGTGGGATTATTAATTATATTGAGAACGTCGTAAATAGAAAACATGCATGTACCCTGAATGTAAACATTAGCCACATACATCGTGAAGCGTGCTAGGGATTTGCAAAGATTAATATAAAGATTAATATAAAGGTTAATTAAACATTACACTCACTTCTTCTGGAGGTTCAGCAGGAACACGAATAGTTGGTACCGATTCTTTTTTCAGGAGCAGCTTCTTAGCAAAACCAGCTTTATACTGACCTTCATTTATAAAGCAGTCTGGTGAAAAATGATTCGCGCAAACATGAAAACATTGACGTTGCTCGTGGGGAATATTCCCTTCAAAAGCTGTGTCTTCAGCGTTTCGGACTTAGGAACATCAAAATGACTGCTGTGTTCATTATTGCACCCGAGAACAGAACACCACAATCGCTTAGACGCCATTCTGCTCATAGACAGCTCCAGCGTATATCAACAATGACGCGCGGACTATGATTGACAGCTCGGTCACGAGCAAGGGCGGGTCTGTGTTGAAACACTGCTGTCAATCAACCATCGTGGGAGGGGCGTCCGGCCGTGTGGCGTCACACGGTCGAACGGCTTGATTTGAGACAGGGTAAAACAAATAAGGAGATTAAAAAAAAAAAACACTGGATGGATTTTTATCATTTTATGATGGTTGTGTACAGGCACTGCTAACACACATTTCAGTACAATCAACTTGTAAAAGTGCATGTACCATTATATAACCCCTTTAAACGTGTGTCAAAGAAACTATGGCCACTGTCCCCAAAACACAACACACAAACACCTTAACTGACACAACTGTTTCTAAATATATTCTCTTATTTATTTTACTTAACATAATAATAATAATAATAAGTTGTTATTACAATAATAAACAATACATATACATATATGTGTATATGTATATGTATGTGTATGTATATATATATTGTTTACTATGATTGATATTATAATAAACACTATTTTATCCATTTATTTATATTTATTATTACTATAATAAATAATATATAAATGTATACACACATTATTTTGTTTACTATGATTTGTATAAATTTTTTTTATATATTTATACCTATTTATTACAATAATCAATGTCAATAATACACTGAACAAAATTTAAAAAAATGCAACACTTTTGTTTTTGCCCCCATTTTTCATGAGCTGAACTCAAAGATCTAAGACTTTTTCTAGTACACAAAAGGCCTATTTCTCTCAAATATTGTTCACAAATCTGTGTTAGTGAGCACTTCTTTGCCGAGATACTCCATCCACCTCACAGGTGTGGCATATCAAGATGCTGATTAGACAGCATGATTATTGCACAGGTGTGCCTTAGGCTGGCCACAATAAAAGGCCACTCTAAAATGTGCAGGTTTACTGTATCTCATTCGCATAGAGTTGATCAGGTTGTTGATTGTGGCCTGTGGAATGTTGGTCCACTCCTCTTCAATGGCTGTGTGAAGTTACTGGATATTGGCAGGAACTGGAACACACTGTTGTATACGCTGATCCAGAGCATCCCAAACATGCTCAATAGGTGACAAGTCCGGTGAGTATGCAGGCCATGCAAGAACTGGGATGTTTTCAGCTTCCAGGAATTGTGTACAGATCCTTGCAACATGGGGCCGTGCAGTATCATGCTGCAACATGAGGTGATGGTCGTGGATGAATGGCACAACAATGGGCCTCAGGATCTCGTCACGGTATCTCTGTGCATTCAAAATGCCATCATTAAAATGCACCCGTGTTCACTGTCCATAACATATGCCTGCCCATACCATAACCCCACCGCCACCATGGGCCACTCGATCCACAGCGCTGACATCAGCAAACCGCTCACCCACACGACGCCATACATGCTGTCTGCCATCTGCCCTGTACAGTGAAAACCGGGATTCATCCGTGAAGAGAACACCTCTCCAAAGTGCCAGACGCCATCGAACGTGAGCTTTTGCCCACTCAATTCGGTTACGACGACGAACTGCAGTCAGTTAGAGACCCCGATGAGGACGATGAGCATGCAGATGAGCTTCCCTGAGACGGTCTCTGACAGTTTGGCAAGAAATTCTTTGGTTATGCAAACCGACTGTTGCAGCAGCTGTCTGGGTGGCTGGTCTCAGACAATCTTGAAGGTGAAGATGCTGGATGTGGAGGTCCTGGGCTGGTGTGGTTACACGTGGTCTGTGGTTGTGAGGCCGGTTGGATGTACTGCCAAATTCTCTGAAACACCATTGGAGACGGCTTATGGTAGAGAAATGAACATTCAATTCACGGGCAACAGCTCTGGTGGACATTCCTGCAGTCAGCATGCCAATTGCACGCTCCCTCAAAACTTGCAACATCTGTGGCATTGTGCTGTGTGATAAAACTGCACATTTTAGAGTGGCCTTTTATTGTGGCCAGCCTAAGGTACACCTGTGCAATAATCATGCTGTCTAATCAGCATCTTGATATGCCACACCTGTGAGGTGGATGGATTATCTCGGCAAGGGAGAAGTGCTCACTAACACCGATTTAGACAGATTTGTGAACAATATTTGAGAAATAGGCCTTGTGTACATAGAAAAAGTCTTAGATCTTTGAGTTCAGCTCATGAAAAATGGGGGCAAAAACAAGTGTTGCGTTTATAATTTTGTTCAGTGTAAATGTATACACATAAAAATATAAATACACCGTTACTATTATTAAATGTTATTAAAATGAAAACATTTGAGAGAGAGAAATATTTCTAATTAAAGAATAAAATATTATAATTAACCAAAAGGGCAAAATGTATTATAACATTTGCATACAGTGGGGAAAATAATTATTTGATCCCCTGCTGATTTTGTAAGTTTGCCCACTTAAAAAAAAAAGTAGGGTTTATAATTTATGGTAGGTTTATTTTAACTGATAGAGATCGAATATCAAACAAAAAAAATTCAGAAAAAAAAGCAGCATACAAATGTTAAAAAAAGATTTAAATTTTAGTAAGTAAAATAAGTATTTGATCCCCAAGCAAAGCATGACTTCGTACTTGGTGCAGAAACCCTTGTTGGCAAGCACAGAGTTAAGACGTTTCTTGTAGCTGGTCACCAGGTTTGCACACATCTCAGGAGGGATTTTGGTCCACTCCTCTTTACAGATTCTCTCTAAATCATGGAGGTTTCTTGGCTCTCTCTTGGAAACTCAAAGTTTCAGCTCCCTCCACAGATTGTCTCTAGGATTAAGGTCTAGAGACTGGCTAGGCCACTCCACGACCTTATGTGCTTCTTGAGCCACTCATTTGTTACCTTGGTGGTATGTTTCGGGTCACTGTCATACTGTCATCCATGACTCATCTTCAGTGTTCTGGCTGAGGGAAGGAGGTTCTCATCTAATATTTTACAGTACATGGCCCCGTCCATTGGCCCCTAAATATGGTGAAGTCGTCCTGTACCCTTAGCAGAAAAACAGCCCCAAAGCATGATGTTTCCACCTCCGTGCTTGACTGTAGGGATGGTGTCAGCATTTCTCTTCCTCCAAACACGAGTCGAGTTGATGCCAAAGAGCTCAATTTTGGTCTCATCTGACCACAGCACATTCTCCCAAGCCTTCTCTGAATCATTTAGATGTTCATTGGCAAACTTCAGACGGGCCTGTACATTGCCTTCTTGAGCAGAGGGACTTTGCTGCAGGATTTCAGTCCATTAGTGTGTTACCAATGTTTTGCTTGGTGATTGTGGTCCCAACTGCCTTGATATCTTTAACAAGCTCCTCTCGTGTAGTTCTGGGCTGATCCCTCACCCTTCTCATGATCATCCTTACCTCATGAGGTGAGATCTTGCACGGAGCTCCAGACCGAGGCCGATTGATGGTTGTTTTGAATTTCTTCCATTTCTGAATTATTGCACCAACAGTTGTCTCCTCCTCACCAAGCTTCTTGCTGATAGTCTTGTATCCCATTCAAGCCTTGTGCAGGTCTACAATCTTGTCCCTGATGTCCTTTGACAGCTCTTTGGTCTTGCCCATGGTAGTGGAGAGGTTGGAATGGAAGATACAGATTCTATGGACAGGAGTCTTCACACAACGAGCTGAAATTAGGAGCATCTTCTTAAAGTGACAGGACTAATCTGTGTTCCACATGTGCACATAACCAATCCGTGGGAGCCAAAATTCCTTCTGGTTGATAGGGGATCAAATATGAATTTGACTTACTAAAATGTAAATCTTTTTATAACATTTGTATGCTGCTTTTTTCTGGACTTTTTGTTTGATATTCTGTCTCTATCAGTTAAAATAAATCTACCATAAAAATGATAAACCCTTCTTTGTGGGCAAACTTACAAAATCAGCAGGGGATCAAATAATTATTTTCCCCACTGTACATCTTTTTTTTGTCCCAGTGTACAAAACTTTGATAAGCTGACACCCAACTTGGTTGATTCATCTTTTGAATCTCTGAAAAGAATTGATCTGCGCAGCCTACATGTGCACTACGATCACAGCATGAACATGCTAGCAACCTCACCCATGCAAATTTCTTGCCAGTGAATTTGCCTTGAAACCCGGACGCTGCACCTGAGTAAAAGCATCACAGGGATGAGCTAATAAGGATGGGAGGGAAATGAAAAAATACTGACAAAAATCAATAAAAATAAGAACCAATACACCTCACTCACAACCAGACGAACACTTTGACCTTTCCTGTTTTTCTTTTAACACCCAAGCCATCCTGCCCCAGCTTTGCCCCGAATGAAAGCGTAGCAGAAAGAGCCCTGGCGAAAGAGTGGTGGTCTTTTTTTTTTTTTTACACCACAGTGAGGAAAGCAGTTTTGAAGAGAGGGAGGATGGGGACAGCATGGGGGAGGCCTCCAAATTTGCCATGTGGGTTTTCTTTTTTGAAGTTCAGTTAAAGGCGGATTTCGCCTATTACCCACCTTCTCTTAAAAACCTGTTAGGGATCCGTAGACTGGGGCAGGGCTGGCCAAGGAGTCTTCGAGCTTGTACCCAGGAAACTCTCTTCTTAGAGCCTGTTACCACAATTACCGCAGTCAGACAGACAAAATAACAACAACAAAAGGACAATGGAAAAATGAAGGACAACATAAACAGACAAACACCTTGCCCAACTCTCAAGGGGTCAACAAATGGGTTTTGGGAATAGAGAAAGACTAATGTTAAAAAATAATAAAAATAAAGAGTTGGTATATCACATCCCACGGGAAAATAAAAACTTCTCATTGCACATGTCCCAAAGTTTAAGTAATATGTGCAATAGCCAAGAAAAACATTAAGAGGCTCATTCAAGAGGACCACAATATACTTAAGAGTTCACTAGCATGTCAAAGCAGCATAAAACCCATTTGGTACTAGTGCATGATCAATATAATATATTCACAGGATTTAAAAAAAAAAAAAAACCCATGTAAATTTGTACCATAACACAACAATATATTCCCGTATGAAGAAGGGAGGAAAGTTATAACAAAAAAAAACAAAAGATGAAAAACAAAAAACCCTGTTTTCCCCATTATCAAACCCAAAACAGTATTTGAAGGGATAGTTCACCCAAAAATGAAAATTTGATGTTTATCTGCTTACCCCAAGGGCATCCAAGATGTAGGCGTCTTTGTTTCTTCAGTAGAACACAAACAAATGTTTTTAACTCAAACCGTTGCAGTCTGTCAGTCATATAATGGCAGTCAATGGGAACAATTATCATGTAATTACACAGACAAAACCAAATTAAATCCTGTGGCTTTTGACGATACATTGAGGTCTAAAGATAGGAAACGATTGGTCTGTGCAAGAAACTGAACAGTATTTATCTTTTTTTTTTACCTCTGATCCAACGCAATGTCCAACTGTCCTGAGCACGTCAACTTGCTCTGGCATAGTAGACGCACTGTCCGATTGTTTCATGTCTTAAGACCTCAATGTATCGTCACAAGCCACAGGGTTTAATTTGGTTTTGTCTGTGTAATTACATGATAATTGTTCCCATTGACTGCCATTATATGACTGACAGACTGCAACGGTTTGAGTTAAAAATCTTCGTTTGTGTTCTACTGAAGAAACAAAGTATATATTATTATTATTATTATATTGATCAAAAGTCACAAAAACATTTACAAGGTTACAAAAGATCTTTCAAATAAATAAATGCTGTTCATCTGAACTTTCTTTTCACCAAAAAAAAAAAAAAAAAAAAAAAAAAAAAAAACACGATTTAAGCAAAATAATAGAAATGTTTCTTGAGACTAAAGTAATGGCTGCTGAAATTCAGCTTTGCCATCACAGGAATAAAATGCACTTTAAAATATAACAAAATAGAAAACAGATATTTTAAATTGTAATAATATTTCACAATATAACTTTATTGTATTTTTGATTAGAAAAATGTAGTCTTGGTGACCATAAGATAATTCTTTCAAAAACATAAAAAATAATAATAATAATAAATAAACGTTCCATCACTTAAAGAGGGATTTAATCAGGGTTTCTACACCATGTAACCAATTAATTTCAATGATTTTTTTCTAAGCGTTTGTGATTACTGGAAAAAAGGCATTTTACAGAGACAGACAATTCATACATATTATTATAATAATTAAATATTATTTTTTTATTAAATCCATGACTTTTCCCAGCCTGCAAAAAAACAAAAACAACAAATCCTGATATTTACAGCTTTTCCATGCCCACTGGAACTCTGTTTAATGTACTGTGTTGATACATCTGAATTCAATGTTTAGAAACAAATGAAAACACACTGATAACTGGTTTGCTTTGGTTTAAGCATATGTACTGGTTTCTATTGGCTCCACAAAAAGCAAACGATAGTTGCACACCAGTGATGTTTGACAGAGCATTCCTATGCAGTTGGTAAAGCGTTCTGGGGGTTAAGAAGTCAAAAGTCACCCCAAGTGTGAGAACAGACAGTAAGCCCCCTCAAAAGACAACCCGAAGATGTCCACTGAAGACATGAAAACCGCTGGCCATGACAACACATTTTACTATTGCACCAAGCAAGTCACATGGTTAGATTAGAGGTTTTTAAGATTGTCATATGCAAAACATCATCTGAGGGAAACATTTTACAATAAACCAGCTACCTCCAGACGAGAAGTGTGTATTGTGCAGCCTCAAAATACATGTTTAGAACAACCTTTGCATACCATTTAACATTCTGCATTCGTTCTAATCCATGAAGCCTGTCATCAATACATAAGATGTGCTCACTGTGGATTTTTTTAATCACTCATCATATATAAACAGGAAGGATGATACAGATGGCTAAAGCTGCAGGCTATGAGATGGGTGGTTGAATATCATTAACTGTCCTAAAGCGACACTGCAGCACTGTATTAATGCACTACAGCTACAGAAACAATTGCTGCATGTGTCTTACAGATGAAAGATTAAAAAAGCAAAGCACACGGGATATTTACACAATGACTTTAGAACAAGTAGAACCAGACTCTATGACAGAGCTAGGCTTTTATTTACCCATGTGCTGATTTGTGGCACTTGTTAAGTCCAAACAAACGACCAAGTGAAATACATCCCTCAACTACAAACATTACACTAAACACTGAGTAATTCTGTGTATAAGCCTTGCCACATCCATTCTTTTTACTCCAGGTGTGCATTAAAAATCACTTAGCCAAACATTCAAACAGAATTTAGCTTCAAAATTTAATCTAGAAATATAAATAAATATTTTAGTTACAAATTTACCCCATTTATTCAGTAGATCATTATGCTAACACGTACAAAACCATTGCAAACAGGTTTATTTGAGGATGAAACAAATGAAATCTGGAAACCAAGTGCATGAGATAGAGTTAAAGCATCAACTGTTATTATAAATTTTAATATCTATATTGGCACTTGACAAGCTGATCAAATAGTTGATTAAAAATAAGGAAACGTTAAATGCAGATATAAAAGAATTAAAAAATACTCCTATCACTCCATTTACAAAAATAAGTCTGACAGCTATAACTAAAATGCAAATGAACTTGTCAAGCTAGATCCACAAGCTATCAGTATTTTATGCAGCTTTTTGATAGACAAACTGACATAAATGACGACTACAATGCACAGCCTTTTGCCAGATATAATATGCGATAAACAAAATAATAACACATGTGAATTTGTACAGTTTGTAATCAAAACAAAGCCATTAGCGACACGGCTAACGCTAGATGCTAGCAGCGAAAGAGATGTGGAATATAAAATAACTGTGCTTTATTTTATGATAAAAACAGATAGAAAGTGGGTGTTTATGGAAGAAATAATGTTATTTTTGTGCTTAATTCAAGCTGTTACTGAGTCCTCACTGACCTGCGGCTCTTAGCGGAGGCCTTCCAGACAGCCGTTCAAACTGATTGAGTCTGTCCGGGCTGTGCGCTCCTTCTGCGGCAGACATCGCTCCAGAAATCACGCTGAAATCATCCACCTACACGCACTCGCAGACGACGGGGCTTCCTTCAACAGACAGAGGCGAACCGTAGAGCATAACTCAGCCCATTCTCCCCTGGAAGAGACGATTAAAATGAAATAGATGGTCCTGACCGGATCTCCTTTGCAATGAACGTGAAGGCAGAAACGCTGGTGAAAACCTTCAAGATGGCCACAAAAAAAAACACAAGCTATGAAAATAATCAGACATAATTGGATGGTTTTTATGCCTTTCAAAATAAAAGTCTTCATAATAAACGTCAAATTTTACAATAATGGAGCCAAGAAATAAAAATGGTGGGGTGTTTTGAGTTTTGATAAATTTGAACTAAATACTTCAAGCTGGCCCAAAAATGTCCAGTCCTAAAAAAATGCTATAGCTTGTTGCATGAACTATTTTTTGATATTTTAGATTTAGAAAAACATCAGTATGTAATACTAAATGTCATGTCAAATGTCATACATTCATTTCAAAATTAATAGTTTATTTGTTATTCACGAAATCAGCAAAATAGGGACCATTTACCTGGGGAAAATCTGAACAACTTTTAAGCAAGTTGGTTTTTGTTGTTATTTTTGTTGTAAATGGTCAGTTAATAAGAATTGTATGAAGAAATGAGAGACTCACATTTATATAAGCAATACTGGTGCTTTAAGAAAGTATCGTTCCTGCATGTATAAAGAGTTATTTTTTGACTTAAGTGTGAATTTTCATCTCTCTCTATTTTAATACTTAGAGAAGGACTGAATTTCCAGGGTCATATTATTAATTTGTATATCTCACAAAAAGATGATTTAATTGCACACTAGCTTTTTAAAAAAATCAAATGCAAAAATATGCTTGCTAAATAATTTTGCATATTGAGAAAGGCTTAGATAGGCCTGTATTTGAGAAGGGACTTATGCAATGTAAAATCTTTTTACAACACAAACTGCAGTCTGTTTCATTCACTCTTCTGCTTCAAAATCCATTGCGTCAAACACCAGTATGAGACATGTCTTGTGGTTATTTTTGTTCCCGGCTCAACTCAAGGCCAACAGCTTGTATCTCAGCTGAAAGTATCTACTCACAATGAGTTCGACTGACTACAGAAAAACAAATGTCTCTTTCATAAACGGCTAAATGTTATCTGTTACTGCACAAACCACCTGTTTGTATCAAGTGAATGTAACACTAAGCCTCCTAACAAAGAATTCATAATTCAGCCCCCATATTTACAAACTGTATGTGGTTAAATCGTATAATTTTGTATTTATTTGTCTCTGATGAACATAACTAAGATGTTAATGAGAGGAACATATCAAAACAAAACGCAGCAGTATGGTACAAGTGCTGAAGAAACTGTTACAACAATTAAACTATTATTATTTTGGTGTTAGGAATCACTGTCATCAAAATAAGAAATTTAGCAAAACGACAGAAACTGTCCTAAACGGTTACCACTTGTCATTTGAGCTATGGAGGGGGCGGAACTGTGTAAAAATGTTGATAATTGATATCTTGCAGCGGAAGGATTTAGAGACAGACACCGAACATGGCGGCGCTCGGCAGCCGTGCTAATCGCCCAGAAAACGGCGAAAAACAAAGCAAATCTCCACTCGTATCTCCCCTGAAAGTGCGAGAACTTCTTAACGAAGGGGTCGCTTCGGAAGACAACGTGTTAAATTGGTAAGAGTTTCGCTATAATGAGATAAAAAGTTGCAAAGAGGTGAGAATGTGTGCGAAGAAAACAGGGCAGGGGCGGTGAACAATTTAGCAAACGGATAAGTTTATACTGTAAACCCTGGTGGGAAATTGAACTGAAATGGTAGTTGTGTTTTGGAACATGGGAGATGATCCAAAACAAACATTAACTGATGCACACTGCTTGTAAGTCTTGGGAAATCATCCAGTTAAAGAAGACTACCAGTTAGACTTTAGACTAGAAATAAACCACGTTACCAATCTACCTGACAACTTGTAGTTGGTTTCTAGCTGATAGACCTTCTTAGACCAGGAACAAACTAGCTCATCAAGCTGGCTTTTGAAGGTCTGCCATCTTCTTCCTAATTAATATTAAAATGTATTTTTCTGCAGGGTCATGCACGATTGATGGATGTTTTTGGAGTAATACATGTATGGCTTTTCCTATTAGAATTAAATAAGTGCTGCAAAGGCACTTGGGTTCCATTTATGGCTGGAAAATATGGATTAACGGGAACATTGGCTGCATAGTTTATGCATAACACACTTGGCTGATTGACTTCCCCATATCTCAGTTCACAGCAGGATCCAAACGCACTGTCTCCAAATGGCCTTGGGAAAGCTCCTTGTGAGGCAGCAAACAAAGAAGCATTTTTCAACAGAGTGGAATCCTACTCGATATCCTTTTGAGTGTTGCTTGATGTGAGAAGCTTGCAACCAGTTTGTATTGCATAATAAATTGCATTCCTGGTATGATTAATAATAAACTCAGCCCATTGATTCTTCGTTGATTTCAAAATGTTGCATCACACATCTAATGTGATGATTGTGATTCAAGTCTGCCAGACAATCTGTGATGAATAAAAACATCCTTATAATCTGACTTAGTCACCATGAAATCAGAACTGACAGTTCTTTTTTTTTTTTTAGACAGAATGTTGCAGTGTGTATTACTAATATTCTGCCCCACATTTTTTCACTTGGGTTTAATTCAAAATAAGGAAGAAAAGATGCCGGTCACTCATTTATTGCTTTTGCAAATTCATCCTTAACATAACCACTGTCTAAAATGGGCCGGAAAACCCCGTGTGCTCTCGCCGCTCAGATGTGCGCGGTACGGCTGGATCAATGTAGACTGTGACATGCTGAAGTGTTCTAGTTGCCAGGCTTTCCTCTGTGCATCAATCCAAGCAACCTTGGACTTCCAGAAATGTGAGTTTTGGACTATTTATATTCTAGAGTGAAGCCATATTTTATATCTGAACACATTCACTTAATAATTTTTCCTTTTTTAGATGAAGGACGGATTTCGGAGTTGCTACAGCAGCTTCAAACGCAACATGAGAAATTCTGTTCCTGGCCAGATTTTCCATGTCCAGGTATATTGAGAGGTCTACTAGTCTGTCTGAAATCTTAATTAGACATAGCTAATCAGTAGTGTTGTTTGCTTTCCAGATCGCTTCTGGATGGTTCCAATTAATGAGCCTACGGTATTATTCAGTGCCTTTCTAGACTGTTACAAGAGTGCTTGCCTTCTAGAACAGCAGCTGCCTGCTATGAAGCCAGAGCAACTAAAAGCCCTGGTATGATGTCTTATGTTAAAGGGATGTCCAAGAATAATTCTTCTGTGTATTCACAATTTTTATTTTATTTTTTTCTTCACAGACCTTGACTGAAGATGTAATAAGTGTCCTCCTACAGCTGATTGAAGATGAACAAGTAAAGCAGGGTGGTTCTCCTTCTAAGGTCTCAACAGATCCACTCTCTGTACAGGTGGCAGCATGTATCATAGCTCTTTGTGGATGGGCGGCCAGGTACAAATCCAACCAGTGACCTTTGATGCAATCTTGGCAAATTTTCTGCTAAACTTTTGTTTCACCTAACTCTTTGCTGTTTTTCCATTTAGCCCGTCACTCCACGCTATGAATCTGCCCATCCTCACTTGTTCTTACTGCATGAGAAAGGTAGGAATGTGGAACTTCTATCAAATGGAGACCATTTCAGAAAGCGAAAACCCTCCGCAGTCTCCAACATCTACTACCGCCTTGACTCCATCTCAAGGCTCAAGTGGGGAAAAGGGGATGCCCACTTCACCATCCCAATCCCCCACTCCATGTCGCATGAAGCTGCGTAGTCAAGACACCACACGCTCTGAGCAGGTGGGTCTTTCACATTTTGACATTATACAGTATATCTGGATATAGGAAAAGTTAAGTGTATACTTTCTATATAAACAAAACTGGTAGTGTCCATTATATTCCATTGACGTTCTTCAGTCTTAACCATCTAAACTAAACCAACATGTATATAGATGGAGAGTACACCATCCCCACTGGTCCACCGTGCCAGAAGCAGAGACTCGCCTATCCCACATGAGGAGCTTCCCAGCCCTCTGTCCAGGGGCAAGAGACCCATGACTCGCAGCAGGGGCCAAGGAGATAACCTGGCTCTGGATGTGCCCTCCAGTCCACAGCGAAAGACAAAACGGCCACGTCTCTCCTCTGCGGGTGGCCCTGTAAGGACAATCTATTATTTTTTTTAAATATACTAATAATAACTACTAGTATAATAATAATGTTTTACTATATTATTATGATTGTAAAATATTATATTATTAAATGCATTTTTCCCCCCAGCATAACTCAATATGTACACTCTTTCTTTTATACACACACATGGGGTCTGTTACTATTATTACTGTATATAAAGTTATTATTACTATAGAACAATATAATATTACTACATGCATTTTATTTATGTTACCTACCTGGACAAACACTATTAAATTTTAAACACCATATCTAAGCACTAAAGCCTGTTTTGTTTTTCTGTTGTAGGAAGGGCCCATGCACAGAAATTTGTTTGACCCAGTAGCTCAGCACAGAGACTGGTGTCCTTGGGTGAGTGTGGAAAGAGAGGAGGGCAATCTAGATGGCTCTGTCTTTGTTGGCTGTGAGGCTGAGCTCCCTCAGCCAGGCTGGAAAGCAGCACTTACTCTGTTCTTATCCATGAAGAGAAGCCTCAGCCCAGTGGGGGCCAGTCCATCTCAGGTGACCCAAATACGACAACTCTTGTATTTTGCCAAAGCAATCATTTTCATCACTCTAATGCCCTGTTATTTATTTTTTTTAATCCATCCAGGGTCCTCATGACAAATCAAAAAGGGTGTTTTCGATATTCCGACAGTGGCAGGTATCTTCCCCATCCCAGTAAGTGGTTTCAGAAGGTGGACTGGGAAACCTTGGTGATTGTTATCATAGTGGTACGCTGTCCTTTGTAACAATGACAGTGGTTTTCAGAGTGTTTCTTGATCAAGTGAGTCTTGTTTACACTATTGGGTTTGGTTGGGAAAGGGACAGTAAATCCACACGGATCAAGCGGCCTGTGCTGAAAGACCTTGGCTTGGAGCAGGAAAGCCCGGCAGAGTTCTTCTCAGAAATTGTAACCACACCGTTTTACCACACCGTTTTGAATCTGGGCCTGTCGAGTCGGCATTAGAACATCAAAAGACTGGTGACCGATGCGTTTTACCTCGCATTAACATCCAACTAATCCTTGCCACCTCGCTGGGTATGAGGCTTCATAGAGTTTTAGCCTAAATTTAGGGCTTTAGTGAAGCTCCAAGAACTACACTGGAAGACATGTTAGTTGTATCAATGCTTTTCACATAATAGTTTAGCTGAGAAGAACCAGTGTTTTCAGGTTTGTGTGTGTGTTTTCTGCATTGTATAAGTAGGTATATTATATTTACTTCCATAAATGTGAATGGGCTGAACAACTTTTTTTTATCTCTCTCTTTTTAAGATGTTTATCACCTTTGTCATCTTTTACCCACATGCCAGCTGAAATAGATGCTATATTTAGAAAAGAGTGCCAATGTAAATGATTTAGCTTTTTGATTCACTTTCTCTGGAAGTGCTGCTTGTAGTGCATCATGCATGTTATTCTTGTGCATGTCTGCCTAAATTGAATAAACATTTTCATTTTGCTGGTTTTCACTATGTATGTCTTTTCATTATGGTGTCCATACTCCACTTTTTTTAACCTTTGACTCCTATGGCTTGTAAAATGCTGTATTAATTGTTCCTTTTTAAAAGAAAAAAAAAGGTGGAAATACCTCTTCATATTTATTTAGTACCAAAATTGATCATTAAAAACAGTTTAAAAACAAATACACACAAAAACAAAATAAATATGTTTGGTAAAACACAACAGCCTTCATAACAAAGGTCATTGCCCAACTGTCATCCTAGACTAGAAGAACTACAAATTTGCGAACATACTACAAATGGGAGTCGTCCGCTGTTTATGACGTACCCGAAACACCGCATAGAAGGAGGGGGACACCTTTCGTCGCGCAGACATGACGTCATCGGCGGAGGGATAGATAGCTGTGAGAGAGAGCAGTGCAGGCAGAGGACTACCAGTACTATCCGCTGCGGACAGAAAGTGGAGGGCGAAAACTCTCGGAACGACAGCTTGCCGTATGCCAATGTGCAAAAATATACAGTTTCGGTAGAGGCCAAGGGATCGAGAATCAGTCGCAGAAGATTCGAGCTTCGGTCATCGGAAAGAGGAGTGTATAAAGATGTCGTCTCCAAGTCCGGGCAAAAGACGAATGGACACCGACGTGGTGAAACTGTATCCTTTAAAATATAAACAACACAATTACTGTAATGTTATAGCCGTTAAATACCTCCAATATTCACGAAAACAGCCCTAAAACGCATCTCCTACTGCTTTAAAACCATTCTGGGCGCCCGTCTGGTCTGAAAAACAGTTGTCAAAGCCAGTATAATGGTTTATTGGATGGTGATCAGCTTTTGACGACAAAAGTGTTTTGATGGTTGTCAGTGCGGCCAGCAACAAAGCCAAGATTCATAAACGTTCATTTCTCAAATAGCACAACTCAACCTAGAAATCAGATTTTTCTCGACGGGATTTGTTCGTTGTCAGCGTTCAAAGGCAGAAATGTTGAGGATTATTTATAGCAGATATGTTGCTCTGTGTCCTTTGAGTGTTTTGTCATCGCTTTTCTCTTCAAATCCACACCAGCGCTTGACATCCACAGCATTTAAACACATATTTGTATAGATACCGATCGGATATCGATATTTATATGATATCTGACAAAACTAGACGTGTTTTTGAACAAAATAGTGAATGTTAATGTGCATTTGGCCTGCTAGCGAGCTAGCACAACCTCACAAGCCAGTTATTTATTTATTTGTTGATTGTTTTTGTTGCTGTTTTATAATCAAAACAGACGTTTGTTAGCCTTTCGAGATATTTTAACACGGATTTATTTGTATTACACGAAAACAACGAGATCCTCGCATACAGATTGTTGATTTAAACGTAGACGTTTTTAAATGCTCTTTAAATAAAAAACAAATCACAAATGACATAAACTTAACATTCGGCCTCGTTTTAGATTTCTGTCCGAATGTGTTTTTCTTTTGCATGGAGGATCCATTTTGTTTTTTTGTCTTTTGTTAACATCGAATGTTCTCGTTTGGGGGGTTAAATGTTTTGACAGGAAATTTAGCCTGTATTTACCATCTTTTCTGATTTTAAAGCTTTTAAGAACATGGGAAGTTGTGTTGTTGCTACAGTGGTTGGGTGCGGATATTTGTCTCTATGTCACTAGTCCATAAGAATCCCTTTAGTTTATATGACATAATTAACAAACGGCAAAAGTTTTGTGGAGTTGTTTTTCGTCCGCGTTTGCTCAAGAGTGCCATGGCTATTGTGCGTGTAACATGCCTTTATTCCTAATGTGGTTTGGCTGTGCTGTCATTGTGTTTTGTTGAGGTTTTTGTCTATCTAAGCATCTAGAACACGCAGTTCTGTTGGTCTTTTAAACGTTTGGTTGATCATTTATGAAGTGCAGTTATGTCGAGCTGTTTTAAACAAAAGAAACGCATATATTTGTTTGCTTTAAAGCTCAAGAAAGTTGTCTTGCTTTTGACTGTCTTCATGCGACTCGGAGCTGTTTAGTGCGTGTCTTATGTATGATTATGACGTCTACACATTAAAAAGTAAATTATGAAACACTTGGTAAAGTCCTGAAAGGCTCTGGGAATGTCTCGTTTTGTTTTTGTCTCGAACAGTAGGAACTAGCCTTATGATTGGCCACTCTGTTACTACCCGGAAACTGCAAGTAGGTGGGATTAAACAGTGAGTTGAGTGACAGTATTTCCTAGTTAAAGCTGGAGTGTATGTTAAAAATACCCTTTTCCTGTATAATATTAATTGCCATTTATCATTGGGCTGTTATTAGGTTAATTTCTCTAAATAAAAATGTGAACAGTGTAGGTCTGTGATGCTGTCAAAGCTTAACTGTTTGTATGAGTGACCAGCAACCAATGGAGTGCAACAGCCGAGTAAATATTATTTATATTCAAGTATTTTTGACATTTTTACCTTTATTATGATAGGCCTTTATAGGAGGTGAAGTGGGAGAGAAATTGGGAAATGTCCGCAAACCGGGAGGTCCGAATCCAACTCTGGGCTACAAGGTTGTTAATGGTGTTGTTGAAGCCATAAATCTGCATTATTTGAACATATTTTTAAATGATTGTGTTCAGCAGCAGAATTCCTGGTGGAAAACCTACATTACCCATCATTCTTCAGAGAATCTCCACCAATCAGAAGCTAACCGCCCACTCCCATGAAGCACTGCGAATGATGTAAACAAGTCAGTCTCCTGAGCTCTCAAATGACTTATGTTTTTGCATATTTTATAATAAACATAAATATATTATTTCTATAAAAGACACCTTTAAGTTATATAGTAATTCATCATTGTTATTTTTTTTCCGATTATGTCATTTGCAGTGCTTCTTGGGATTGTAGTTCTTTACCTCATTAAAGCTGATAAGTACACAATCTTGTACTTTTGTCTTTTTCCCCAAATTTAAATACTTGTATGCTTCAAATCAAAGTTTATAATGTTGAGATTCACCTTGTAGTTTTTCAAAAATATATATTTTTTATAACACTTAAGGTATAAAATCAATGGGGAAAATACTTCTGGAAACAAAACGGCATTGTTGTGCCCCTATGAGTTTGGGGGTGGAGTCATCTGTTTATAAACCAATAGCACACAAGGTATTGCTATTCGTGCAGGAAAAAAACACTTCTAGATCCGAGGGTAGAGGTTAAAGTTGAAGGGCTTTAATTTCTGAAAACAGCTGATAGCAGGGGCAACTTTTTTTTTTTTTTTTTTTTTTTTACAGCCCTTCAAGCAGGTGGCAAGTATGACCTAAAAGTTTCCTTTTAAAGTATTTAAAGGAAGTTCGGAGGTGGAACACACACACACACACACACACACACAGATAATTACAGTAATGATGTAATTTAGCTTCCTGTATTATTTTGGTCAGCTGGATCCCACAAACCTTTCACTAGGAGAACAAGGCCACTTTAATTGTCCAGGCTGTCTGGCTGGACTACCTGTTGGCTGACTTATTAATGGCAGTTGAGAGGAGCCTAATCACTCAAAACTGCTCAGTTTGGTGATTTTTGTCACATTTAAATTAGCTCAATCGTGAGAATTTATTCACGGAATCTAGGACAGCTATGCAACAATATGGTGGGTGGCCTGTTTCATTTCTATCATTGCAAAACACATGCAAAGAAGCCCACCATCCCCCAGAATACACACTGAGAAAACAGCCATGAGAAAACACAACTTAAATACCCAATTCCCTTAAGGGGAAACCGACAGACATGTGACAACTGGGAGCAGGTTTCCAAAGTGCCTCCTGTTGCTTGGGACAAGTGTTTGCAACTGGGATGTGGAGCTTTCTATGCATAAGTTGTTTCCTGCATTTTCCTTCTGAAATGCACACCTTATGAAGGGCGAGCAGCAGGGCTGTTTAGAGAGAGAGAGAGTTGCTGTTATGTTCGGACACCGCGATCCACACTCGGTAATTTGCTGCAGGCACCAGAGAGCTGCGGATCTGGAGCACGCTCAACTGGGAATTCACAAAATGAATGTCAGAATGACCTCGCCGTGCCGAGCTGCCTTAAGCACTTCCTAAGCTCGAGAGAGAGAGATGATGACCCGTCTTTGACATCACCAGATACTTCTGAAACATGTTAGAACAGGTCAAAGCTGGCTGTTGGCTTTGACAGGGCAGCATGGAATAGCATAATGTCAATATGTTGTGTAACATCTGTTGCACTTCTCATTTAGCCTATCGTCTGTTCACCGAGAGATGTAGGTCTTTTGAATTTATTTATCTGGAACTCGAAGACCTCCTGATTTAATCAGTGTGGACTGAGCTCTAGTGGTTCTTATCTCATGTTTTTTTCTCACTTTGCCAAACCAAGTCTTGATCTAATTAGCTAGAGCAACTGTGACCAAATTGCTCTAGTTAGCAAGGTCAGTTTACCTACTGAGTGTAATGATTTGTCATTATGAAAGTCATTACTAAGATTTCACTGGACACATCAGAGTTTAACTAATCTTATTGCTATTATTATTTTGATCTACATAGATTTCTTCATGCTTGAAATTTAGCCTAGCTTTAAAAAATATATATTTTTATAAAACAATACTAAACTATTGCACACCATTTTGTGCTACGAACATAATTTATCATGTGTGAAATATGACTTCCACTTGCTGAGTGACTAAACAGTCTTAAATCGAAGGAGATTTAACATTTTTCTAAGGTTTATGTATGCAGTTATAGTCTCTTTCTGTCTGTCATATATATATAATATTATACTTTACAATGTGTAATTAAATAAATGAGGGATTAAATATGTTGCGTGTCACTTATGTTAATCAAATAGCAAACAAAAATGAGATGATCACTCACGGCACTTGACTGAATAACTTGTGAAGCTTTAATAAGAATCACTGTATATTTAATTCATACAGTGAAGTGTATGCAGTGTTTTATTTTTACATCTGATTATTCATTTTCAGACTTGAATGCCACTGTGCAACAGACTTTCTGTATCAAAAAATACTGTTTATTTTAGTTGTATCTTTCTTATATTTAATTTGTTTGTAATTTGCATCTTTGTTCTTATGTTTAATAAGTTATGTATATTCATAATGGATGAATCCAAGCTCCAATTGCATTATCTAGCTAGACCTTTTAGTTCAGCTTCACAAAATATGGTCTGATTTCTGTTAGATTAAAGCTTTTACAAAATATTTTAAGAAGGTGAATTATTTACTTCAACTGAAATTCAAATGTTAAAAACACACTAGTACAGTAAAAAAGTAAATGGTAGAGTAAATAAGGAACCTCCCAGCAAACACCATAGCAATGCTCTTAAAAACTATTCAGAACGCATTAGCAAGCACATGGAATTTTCCATGGAGACAAGCAACTTTTCTTCAGAAAATGTATTTTTAAATAGCTTTTTTCTTTTTTAAAGTTTTAGTGTTTGTTGTCACTGTCTCTATAGAAATACATATAACACACACTGAATCTGAACTAGCCATGATAAAAGTCTCTTACATTCAATTTGTCTCAACAATTGTTAGATATAGTGTTGTGTCACACCGAGTAGCCCTTCCCACAGTACAATCTCATTAACTCAAAGTTCTACTTCACATGACATATTAAATATAAAAAATTTCAATGTGGACAGACAAATTATGTACTGGAAACTTGCCGCATTTATACATGTTTAAAACATGGTGTGATGTTAAGTTCAGCATTCAGAAGGCGTAACCTTTTTGATTTGATGACTTGTGCCGGGTTCGAGCATTATATATCATGGTATGCTCTTAACACAAATGCAGTAGATCCATGACAACTTGCTATTTTTCTTGCACAACTCGATCTGTAATCAGGGGACTTTTGTGCTGGATTATTGTAAACTTGCTTCCACTGTGAGCAATTGTTTGGCAAATAAGAGCATTTAGGGCCTGTTTAATAGTCTGCATAATGGCCACTGGCATCACTGCCAGCTCCTACATGTTCTTTGAATATGCAAACACATAAAATATCTAGGTGTTGTCCTCCTTTAATCTTGACTACTAAGAAACAAGTAGAGGATTATAAACTGAAAGAAAGTCTCCTTCAGGAATGCTTTGCGTTTCTATCCACTTGTTTGACTGCCAAGTCTTTAGACGAGCAAACAAAGGCCACATAAGAGATTTTACACAGGAAAAATAAAGAGATTGACTGTTAGTTACAAAGATGATTACGCAATCCCACCTTCTCTGAGATGCCCAGGCGTCGCTGTTTGTAAACAGGATTTGTGAGCTCAGCGGTATGAATTCCCCTGTAAGACTGTTGGTTGTTAAAATGCTGTGTTTCAGTCATGTTGTCGGCCTGGAGGTTTGTCATAACACTTCAGCGCCATGTATGTGGCGGCGAGGGGGAGGGGGATTCCTAGTGTACCAGCATCCATTGTTCGGCTCCGCTACATTGAGGAAAGATCCAGGGAGCAGTGAAAGTTTTCCGGGGCCCTTGCCAGCATGGAAAACCAGGGACATTAGAAATGCCCCCTGTGTTTGGTGGAGTGCATCGGATCCCTGTGGAGCTGAGGCAGAGGCCCCAGTGTGTAAGACCAGTCGAGGGCTTTATCTGGTGCAATCGCCCTCTTTGTGCACGAGCTGACATCCGGCCTGCCCCAGCCTGCTTTCATATGCCCATGGAGTCTTATGACTGCACTGCTGCTGTATTAGTACCTGTCTGACGGCTACTACTGAATTATATTCCCCATCATTCACATCTGTTTTTGCTGTTAGAATGTGCATGTTGAAGTGAAATGGCTCTGAAAGGTTGATGCTTGGTGTCAGGTTTACCAAGCATTGATATCCTGTAGCTCCACTGGTAGAGCATGGCGCTAGCAATGTCAGCATCAAAGGTTTGATTCCCAGGGAATGTGTTTATTGATAAAATGCAGGCTTGTAGCTTGAATGAACTGCAAGTTGTTTTTGATAAAACCATAAACATAAATTTGCAAATGCAAAAATAAATGGTTTCATTTGCCTTCTGATATATGGCTTTAAAGTTATAAAAAAAAATTAATATTAATTAGAATTATTTTTATTTATTTGTATCATTTTTAGGGCCAGGCAATGATTAATCATGATTAATTGCATCCAAAATAAAGGTTTTTGTGTACATGATATATGTGAGTGTACTCTGTATATTTATTATGTGTATATATATAAATACACACGCATGCATGTATATATTTAAGAAAAATGCTATGTTTATATATAATATAAAATATATGAATATAAATGTATACATGTAAATATTTTACAAATATATATATATATATACTGTATATTGTGTCTTTTATATATACATAATAAATTTACAGTACACACATATATAAACAAAAACTTTTATTTTGAATGCTATTAATCACGATTAATCGTTGCCCAGCAATAATATATATATTTTTTATATTTAGTATTTATTAACTTAATTGTTTTTATTTTGTATAGGATTTATATATTATACTTATTTATTGTCATTCATTCATTTGTCTTTTTGTGGAGCTTTGCAATTGGATTTGTTATCCATTTTGATTGTATGGAAAACAGTAGCCTGAACATTCTGCTAAACATCTCTTTTTGCGTTCCTCAGATGAAAAACGCTATACAGTTTTTGACAGGTGTTAGGGTGAGTAGGTAAATTAGGACATCATTTTAATTTTTGTATTAAATCTCTCTCTTGTTTCAGTTTCTATGTCAAAAGCGTATAGTTTCTATAGCTTTACCCAGTGTTTCTGTATGCGAGCTCAATTTATTTACGAGAGTCTAAATGTAGATGAGTTTGTTGACTGTAAAGGATTGTTTCTGTTACAGTGGGTTTGATGGACAGGGAGGGCAAACGGTCGGGTCGTGGATGAGTCTGCCCCTTGACAGTGGGAGATTTGAGGCCCTCTGTAATCCCACAATAACACTGCAGTTTCCTGCACGCATGGCCAACCTCGGGCTGAAAACAGATGGACTGAAGTTCCTCTCTTTGTCTGATGATGTTTGGGGCTGCGCCGCGTGTGAGCTTTTTTCCCTTTTGAGAATAGAAGGGTTGTGTTTTACAACGGTCCAAAACACACAACGATTATCTGTTAGATCAAATTTAAATGCTGCAGATAAACAGATGTAATCACTACGGTGAAACTAGATAATCAGATTAGCTTTGATGTATATGAATATCTTTGTGACCTATATTAGACTGTCTTGCTCTACTAATGTATAATGTATGTCAAGCTTAGGTGCCCTTATTTGACAGAGAAGTTTGAGGTATTGCATTTGTACGAGTCGTGGTGTAATCAGCTGAGTGCACAGGCGCTTTATCATGCCGCTGCAGGATGTTACAGGTGATATGGTTGCTTGAGCCATGGTCTGTTGCATGCTGATGGACCCTGCCCTATTCAACCCATAGAAACCAGTTTGGAGCAGCCAAAAAAAAAAAAAAAAAAAAAAACCTGGAAAAAAATATTATAGAGATGATGTCAGCAAATCTTGTAAAGAGACAATGTCAACAACAACAAAAAAAAACATTATTGCTGCCTGATTGTACTTATTAGATCGTTATATTAGTAATTTATTGTTATGATCAGATAACTTCTTATTAATAATTCTTTAATACAGAATTACAATTATTAGAATTATATATAGAATTATTAATTATTATATATAAAATTATTATAGAATTAATCATTTAAAATTGTATATAGCCTCTGCAGCCTTTTAACATTAGCATTGTATGTGTAATTATTATGATAAATATTCATAGCATAATAAGATTAGACCATTTTTTACTCTTAGAAAAAGTAGCATTGTAAATAAAATACTCTAGGAAATACATTTAAATGCAATGCGGGTCAGTGTGCCGAGGGACGAAATGAACATTTTAAGCAGCATCAGACAGGCTAACATTGAAAGCTCATTGTGGCACTCTGTTTTGTTGCTGTTTGTCTATGGAAATAAGAGCAGGGTCCACTTGGCCACAACATGTGATTGAGATTCTGGCAAGAGGCGGTGTTTGGCTGGTTTGTGTGTTCTCAGGAGCCGGCCCTAAGAGTGCAGGAAAGAGATCAAGATCTCTCACAGGAGATTATGTAACTCATAATAGCAGCGTAGCCTTGTGATGCTTCAACTGTAAACTTTATGGCCTCATTTATTAGTCATTAGCATGTTTAGTCAAAGTCACAGCTCTGTTTAGAAACTGTATTGATTTAGCAAGAACATTTTAGCTCTGAAAGTACAAGTCGTGCTTAATTTTGTGTTCTTTGTGGAAATGCAGTTGAATTGTACAATGTATGCCAACAAACATTCCCGGGTCAAATGCGGCAATGCACAGGTTGATGTTTTGTACTCAAGGGCATTTCAATTTGGATTTTGCTGCCTTTGAACTGCGGGCTGAGACAGGCATTGATATGTAAAGTGTGCTGAGGCTTTTCTTTCCTCGTCTCTTTTTCTCCATCAGTATTCACAGACTACGTTCAGGCCTCTGGGATCAGAGTTTTCATCCTAACAGAGCGCTTCAGATTGCGACATTCCACTCGGAATAAGAAACTTGTGATGTCGGAAGGGAAGTTAGCTGCTTTGGTGCGGAGTAAAATCAAAACAGATTTGGATTCTGCACTACAGTAGATCAGAATACTTCACCTCAGCACGCCGGCAAATCACGGGCCGCTCAACCTTGATGCTGTGCCGTATGTAACTGTTGTTTATGGAATTTTTGTAGTGTTTCTTTAGGATTGTGTCTTGTGTGTGTTTTATGAATAGTTTGCTTGTTAGAAGGAGACCAGAATGTGTGTGGTCATTCTGAGAATGGCTTTCTGGAAAAAGTAACACTGATTCCAAGTAGCAATCATTTCTCCTCCAGTGAACAATAAAGTGCACCTCAAATGAATCAGAACAGTAATGAACTCAGCTGCCGGTGTTAGATTAAAAGCTAAGTTTTGTCAGGTCCCATGATATTGGTTTCTGCAAGAGACTATTGCTACAGTCATGCACATCTGAAACCATTTTAACTGCAGAAAACGTGAGCCATGTCAGGTTCCGTGATGTCATTTCCTGTCCTTAAGGTTACAACAGAGAAAATCATGTGCGAGACAGTGTTATTTATGTATTGTTTGCTATTATAGTATTTATTAATATGTTGAATTGGCCTTTATTTTTATTCTTTCAGTTTTCATTTCAATTTTCGTTTTAGTCATTTTAATTTTAGTTGAAATCTTTTTAAAAAAAGACATTTCTACATTTTGTTTTGTTTTTAAAGTTTTCATTAATATTTATATTTTAAATAGTTTTAGTTAACAACAAAAATTCTGATGCAAAACCTTCACATCAATCATGTCTAGCATAAACTCTTTTTCTTCAGATAATCAAAGTTCAATAATTGTCAAATCTATTGTGTAAGTTTTTAGTTAAAGGGTCAAAATTACAATTCACTTGACTCCAAACCCTTTACGTGACCCTGTGTGAAACGACACACACGTATGTCACTGCCCAGAGCACTGTTTTACAACAGCTCCACTTATTTAGAGGGCACAGCATGCCGTATTTAAGGTCAGCGTCCATTTCGGCTAGATAGGCCAGAGGTCAGGAGTGATGGTCAACACTGCCATTGTTGTTTAAGGCAATAAACCAACTGGCCAAAAAATAAATAAATAAATTACACACAAAGATGCAAATCTTACGCAAGGGATAATGTCATTAAAGGGGAAAAAAAAATATTATTGCTGCCTGATCGTACTTGTTGGATCATTTAGTTATGTTATGACAAGATAACAAGATAAAAAAAATTTAAAAAAAACCTGGGGGGAAAAAATATTATAGAGTTGAAGATGCCAGCAAATCTTGCAAAGAGACAACATCATTAAGGAAAAAAACTGTTAATATTGCCTGTTTGTACTTGTTGGATCATTTTATTAGTAGTTATGTTATTACAAGATAACGTCTTATTATAAGTTCTTTAATAGATATTAAATGCATGCCATTTGATAATTTTTTTAAATAAACATTTTAAGAAGCATCAGATTACCATTAATGAAAGCTATTATTATTTATTTAATTGTATTATTTTATTTTAGAAAATTCAAATTTTCAAGTTTCCTTTTTTTATTTATTTATTTATTTATTTTTTTAAAGCTGCGATCCGTAACTTTTTTTTGGTTAAAAATGATCCGAAATCAATATTTGAGCAAGTACATAACCAGCTAGTGTTCAAAACTATCACCTTACTTTAGCCCGATTCACAACGGTTAGCGTATAATAATGTTTTCTAATTTGAGTGGTACGGGTAGGATTCTGCAGGAAATTCAAGCATGGCACTGCGTCATTACGTCACGTCTATAAACATAAAGAAGTTGTCCCGGCTAGTAGGCTATCACATGTGAGGATCCTGCAGGTGACGGATCGTTTATAGCCTTTTCTCACAGCAGCCTGTATAATTAAAAGTATCATTTTGATGGCGGATTGTAATCCAGAAAGGATTATGTGTTTATGAAACACATGTGAATGAAATGAAATTATATTTTAGTTTTAAATGTGCTTCTGATTACAGATAGCCTGAGATTACAGAAGATTTGTATTTTAAAGAAAACCAGTTCGAAGGGAGAATAATTTGCTTTCGGGGTTAAAAGAATTTCTTAACATGAAATTCAAATGGCGTGACAATTAGATATTAGACTGTAACGTTACAGAAATTTAAATCTACACGCTAATACACACTATACTCATAGTCATGCAATGCTGATGTTGTTAACATTTAACAATTTGAGATTAAAGTATAACAATAATAATACTTTGCACGGTTTGATGTGATTATGAGCTAACTGATCTTTAGATTAATTCACTATTGGTAGCACGATTTATGGTAATGCTTTTTTCCTCAGCTGGTCAGAACAAACGTAGCATACTTGTAACTTGTTTAGATGGCAGTATACGGTGAAAATTCTTACTTGGGTCATATATTCCAAAACAGGCTAGAATCTGTGATTGCGAAATACAGTAAACATTCACACCGGTGCAGTGACTGACAGCTACACATTCACATCAAAACATTAGATTCATCCGCGCTGGAGCCGTGCCGACTCACAACCCATGCAAGCAAGATAATTCCGCACACAGCTGCAATTCCAGGTTTCCAAACGTAGATGGCGACAAAGAGGCAAAACTTACGGACTGCAACTTTAAGTAATTATAATTCATGTACATTTCAAATTAATTATTGTGATTTAAATTATAATTTCCTATCTTCACAATAAATTCAATCATATGTGAAATAAATATGAAATAAAATATGAAATATAAATTATTTAAAAAAGAAACCTTTCATCTTGTTCACAAGGAAACATTTCAAATTTTTCAGTTTAAATTGATGTACTAAAATAACTAAAATCAATACCAAAACTATTCAAATTATCCCAAAAAAAATCTCAGTAATACTAAAATAACATCAAATTTATACCAGCCTTCAGCCATGCTTCTCTTTATACTCTGTCAACCACTAATAATAGGCTATATTTTGGTCACTGTTCTGTTTTCTTTCTTTTTTTTAGGTTAGGGTTAGTGGCGATCATCTGAATCTCACTTCATGACTTCATAATGACCCATCCATCCATTCATTCTCTAAACCACTTGTCCTCTATAGTTCATAATGCCACTTATAATGCATATGATAATTTCCTGCTGTGGTTTCCTGGGTGGCTACGTTATTGCTATAAGGGATGTGAAGGAGGCTGCTAATCTTACAGGTAAACAGTTTTAGCCCTTAAGGCTTTACCGAAAGTGAATGGTAGAGCCAGATTCCGCTCTCTTCCCCCCCTCCTCACTCATCTGCTCTTATATTTATATATATATATATATATATATATATATATATATATATATATATATATATATATATATATATATATATATATATATATATATATATATATATATATATATATATATATATATATATATATACACATACACACACACACACACACACACACACATACATATAACCAGGCAGCTGCTGCTCGCTTTCAAATCAACAAACTTATGGGGCATGCTGGCACAGCGCATAATGTTTGTGATGTGCACGTTGGCAGGGAATATGCAAGTGTGTCATAATGTTTATTCAACAGTTCTGTAGTGAAGATGGCTACAGATGACTATGCCTTTATGAGACATAATGCAAACAGACATCTAGAGTTGATCTGAACAGTGCACGCATCTACAACAGTCCAACATAGCCTATATAGGTGTTTGCACTTGTAGTTGTTTGAGTATGTGCTGTGATGTGGTATAATGTATCACAGAGAGAATATGTCGTGTCACAGTAGGGTGGAGTTTCTGTTCTGGCATAGGGCTGTGTGATGTTGCTAGATGTTGTTGTTGTTGTTGTTTTTTTGTTTTTTTTTATCCTTAGTAGATATTTGTATATATTTTCTCTAATTGCATGGTGGCGAATAACAATGTCAAACAGCCATTGTTGCCATCTATATTTCAAATGCTTAATATAAGAACTCTGAGAAAGTTAAAACATAGAGAACATAGAGATGTCCACATGCACAAAGGCACAGATACCCAGCTAAGGCCATATCTGCATAATAAACTTTTTTTGAAGAAGAAGCATTTTTTTATTTTATTTGAACTAGCACCTAATAACTACACCACATTATGTACAAGAAGCTGCAAAAGACACAGGCGCAAGTGGAATGTGACATAAATATAAATATAATGTATATATATTTTGTAAATATAATGGGCAATATATTGCATCACCAAAAATTGAGGTCATGTACATGTATTGTGTGATAAGTCGATATATTGATTATTGCGACAGGCCTAGCGTTGGCAAGTATATGTAACTCCAGTTGGCAGGTAAAAATTTTACGAAATATAACAATGCAATGTAGTGAGAACAACAGCCAGTTTTTAAAAAGATTCTGACGTAAGCGAATAAAATAATCTTTTCCGAAGACAAGATCATCGTGATTAGCTGTTCTGTCATAAGCGACACGAGTGAATCAAATAGTAGGATACAAACGGGCTGCTAAGGTCAGAGCAGGTCAGAGCCAGCTTGTCCCTAGACACGGTTCTAATATCTTTTACATGAGAAGATACTGCTGCTACAGATCGGAAGATTAACTTTTCCCTTCTTTATTCCTAATGACCCGTGAATGTGGCAAGTTTTGCTGCCTAAACGGTGCAGTGAAGTATAGTTTGAAAGGTTGCTCGTTCGGCTGTACACAGACGCTGAGCCACTTCAACGGATGAAAACACACAATTATGTCAAAATACGCGGTTATGGCGAGTTACCTCGTAAACATAGTCTTAAATGACCATCAAAAGTTTGGAGAAGATAGATATGTGTCAGATCCGCGTCATGTGCATCAGGTCTTAAAGAGACAGCACTGCTTTTAAAGTAAAACCTGCTGAAGTCTGTCATTGATGTAAATCAAAGAACAAAAGAAAAAGAAATCACTCGACTGCTCTAGTCGCTGATTATCTTTTGTAGCTTGTATAAAGATTATTCTGTATAGTTTATGCATATACAATTTATAGTTTATGTGAAGATTATTGTAAAATCACAAATGTTAATTTAATGGTTCAATACATTAGAGACCTGTGCGAATCCCACAAGATTCTGTCCCGCGCCTGCAGGAAATGTATATTATCTGGTCCCACTCCCGCCTGCGACCATTCATGTTTTGTCCCGCTCCCGCCCGCATAAGTAATCTATATAATAGATTACTAGTAATCTCCTAAACTCCACAACATCCCAGCATAAACGCTCCTGATAAACAATGAATCTTTCACAATGTCTACACTCCGTGTATTAAAATGAGACTATTCGTGATCACGCAATTTCAATTTGAGTCACCTCTGACTGGCCATTGCATTCCAGAAATCAACAGCTGAGTCTGTGATTGGCTACACTGCGCAACCCTTTAAACACGTGTTATAAATAGAAACTCTGCCTAGCTTGTGCATGTTAATCCTTTTAATGTTAATATTAGTTGTTCTTTTTGCTTTTGTGCAACAGATAAATAACAGTTTATGTTTTAGACATTTTATGTTTAGATCACTTCTATTTTGCGGGAGTCCCGCGAATAACTTTATTCTCCCGCATCCCGCACACACACAAGTCTCTTCCCGCCCACACCCGCACCCGCACTCGCCCATCAAGAGTTGTTCCGCGGGAGTGCAGGTCTCTACAATACATGAACTATTCATTCATTAATAATAGGCTACTTAGTAAAAAGATGCCATTAAAAACATATTTAAAATATATTGTCTTGATGTTGTGAGGTCTTGAGGTTGAATATGAAATTATGACAATATAAATATGCTATTAATCATGATTAATTACAGAAAAATGTGTGATCTTAATATTTTTTTAATCGATTGACAGACAGCACTAATGTTAACCTTTTTTATAGATTTTTGATTTCAATTTAATTTCTAATTTTATAGGTCCCCCCCAGAAAGAGATGGTCCCCCAGGATGACCCCCTTCAAATTTTCAGTTCGATAATCCAGCGCTCAAATGAAGCTAACTGAATAGCCCTGCTCTAATCCGTTAACATGGGTGTGGGAAAAAAATAAGCACCACATACGCACTGCAAACTGATGAGTATGTGTGAAACAGGCGTAACACGATGGCCTGCTCCGTTTGCCGAAAACACATACAAAGGACAGGAATCTCAGTATATATTTTTTAAAAAACAAGATAAATCAATAAATAGTAAATTAAAGGACAAATTAAAAACATTGTAAATATGTTTAGCCATTGTAGTAGTAATAACTACCTGCTTTTGCAATACCTACCTGCTTATGCATATATATATATATATTTTTTTTTATTTTATTTACGTATTTATTTACATAGGCCTATTATTTACATATTTAATTATTTACATAGGCCTACTTGTTCTTTTTTTATTATTTCATTTAAGGATGATCATGAAAAATGTAGAATGATTACACAGATGATTTGTTAAATTCATTTATTGAAATGAACAGTTCTAATATAAGGAAATAAATCAAACATTCCAACTGCTTTTGCTGAAGTTTAAATGACTATTACTATTAATCACTTTAAATTGCTATTAAAGCTTGCATACTAAGGTTAGACTGCAAAGAAACATAATGGCCAAGGAGCTATTAATGCTTAAAATCATTGCCATATTCAAAATGTTACTTCATTTTTTATTTCCAGCCAAATCACAACTACATAATGAATTTTTGAGATATTGCCCAGCCTTAGTCGGAGTGCAGCAGATGTCCAGGAGAGATGAAGACCGTCTCAGAACTGTGCATGTGCCTGCTGATCAAATCAAAGCTAGTTAATTAGGGAATTAAATAGAGCCCTAATAGAGATTTAGGACAAGGGAAGGGAGTTTTTTTTTTTTTTTTTTTTGTCTTTGCGTGTTTCGCTGTTGCTCAGGCCACTGTAATAATGCACACTTTTCACTAATTCACCCAATCTCTTTCTGAGACCTAACCAGATTTGAGAAAAAACTTTCATGCATGTGACTCCAGAGGTAAGTTGCACACAGCATAACTTCAGTCCTGAGCAGAGCAGACTTAACACAGTGAGTCATTGAGCCAGGCAGCTGGGGAAGGGTGTGAAGTTACACTAGGATAGGAAGTTGTTTTAGGGGTACTGGCATTGGCCATAGATGGCTTCCTGTTCAGTTTGACTTCTGCCTTTCTAACCCTATTTCACCTGATGCAAATCATGACCCATATTCACTAGATGGTTGAATGGAATTTTAAACCTCAAGTTACATCTTGTCTGTTTCTCCATCAGTGAACCTGTGTACTTCCTCTTAGCATCGTGCAGACTAAAAACTGCCACACTTCCTGTCTTTCATCTGCCCAACTTGAGCAAAAATGGTGCGCTTGTGACTGCATGTCAGCAAGAGAGAAAAAACGGTTCTCCTTCCTCACAAAAAGTCACTCTTCTATTAGAGTGCAACAGTTCTGGAATTTAAAAAATCTGTTTGTTTTTATCCATAAGTGATTTATTCTTCTTTTACGTCAATATAAGTGAACTCTGTTGTTGAGTAGGGTTAGTATATGCTTCTGGGAACCCATAAAATTCATATTTGCAGGTGAAATTCAGTCATTTTAATAGGAATCCATACGATCTGGTATTTCGGTAAAGAACAAAAGATTTCATAGAACAATTTTAGCATAGGTTCAAGCTGGTCATGCGAATTGCCAGAAAGTGAGTGGGCTTCGGACATCGCTACACTATTGCCGGAAATTTTATAGATTGAACAATCTATCCGACAAAATCCATGAGATCCACCAGAGAAGTTGCTGGGACATGTGATCATGACAAGCAGGACGTAGAGTAGCTAATTACAGTTAGCTAATGTTATTTAGCTAGCTAGCTGCCTACCTGTTCGCAGAAGTTTCCTTATTAGAAAATGCATTGAAAAATTGTTGTTGATTTGTCTCCAGGCTTGTTGCTCTGTATTAAGGATGCACTTGGAAAATTCCAGGTGGTAAGTTTTGCACACAATTATACCTTAATATGAGGTTTAAATAAAAACAGTGAGCACATTTAGCTTGTGTGAGGGCCTGTCTGTTTTGTAAATGTGCACCACAAGCTCCAGCTGGTTTTTTTAACCAACATTAGCAGACTTCACACTGTTAGTGGACTGAGGTGTCTGAGTGGATTACAAAATAGAAACTCTTCGGACAGAATGACCACAGCCTTTGGCATAAACATAAATATTTTAGACCACAAAGCTTTTACGCAGACGCTCTTACATGAACTGAACTGGCCTGCGGTAGAGTAGTGATGTATTGTCTTTAATCATCTGTAAATAATGTGGCGCTAACAAGCAGACAGTGTTTCCACACTGTTGGCAGTGGGTAAATATTTTGCCTGCACCCCAAGGCTAGCCGTTAGCATTAGGTGTCAGAGAACAAGATTCCCTCCTCTCTGTGTTTGTCTGTAATGATGAATGAATGTGTCTCAGGAAAGAACATGCTGCTACGCCGCCGTGCCTTGGCAGTTGATGTCTGCCCGCTGTTTTCATCCTTGGCTATCCAGAATGAACAGGACGGATTTGCTCCTGCAGGGAGGGGGTAAACCTGGCTATTGTGTTTGTGTCTTTCTTGCAAGAGACAGATTTAATTGTAATTGTACCCTGTGACTCATGCTGTGATTCAGTGCGGTGGCCGTCGATTTAACCGGTTCTAAATGACTGAGAACACACTCCACAGTCTGCATACCTGTATTTCAATTTTGTTCTGATTTTAGTTCAAATTTGAATTCTCAAGAATCACACGAAATGGACCTACAAGAAGAAAAAAGACATTAGGCCTACTGGGAAAAACAGAAACTAAACCAAGATACATTTACTAAAAAACTAGCTAAAAATACCTTTAATTCAAAACTTCTTTTTTTTTCTTTTTCTTTTTTTTTTTTGCTACACCATTAAACATTAATGTTAAAATGAGTCAAATTAGAGCATTATTTGTAGCAGCTTTAAAATGCTAAAATGATGATTTTTTTTAATTAATTTATTTTTTTATGATTGGTTGTGGCATTACTATTATTTGATGTAAAAATAGATAAAAAAAAAACATTTATTTTTATGAAAACAACAAAAATTATCAAATAAAAATAGTGAGACATGATAAATGGCCAAAGATGTCTATTTAATTTTGTACATACGATAGTGTAATAACTTTGATCATTTAAAATCTACAAAAAGTTTTTGGTTACACTTTATTTTAAAGTGTCCTTGTTAAAGTGTAATTATACAGTTAAGTTCTGAGTAATATTAATTAACATGTACTTTTAGGTTTAAGATTTGTGATTGATTTAGGGTTAGTTGCTTGCAATTATGTATAATTTAGTGTTATTACTATAATATGTACTTGTAATGTGTAATGAGTTTTACTATATATATATATATATTTTTTTTTTTTTAAAAATAAAATAAAATAAAAACAGTGAGACATGATAAATTCCCAAAGACATCTGATGCTGTTCATAAAACCACCTTCATCCTTTGTGCTGATGGAAACTCAAAATACTTTGTTCATTAATTTGTCAAGTTGACAAAACGACCAAAATAGTTTTTACTGCACAAGAAGTGTTTATTTGAGCATAAATTCAATGGCTTTCTTTCCACACTGGGTTTGTCTTTCATTTGTCTGTCCAGGCTAGTATGTTGTTTTCTCACAACAGACTTCTAAAGGAAGGTGAACCCCCTGTGGTTTTTTTCCGCATGGGGTGACCATTTGCACAAATTGTCTTTTTGTTCTTTTTTTAACCCAAAGGGCAAAGCAGAACAAAGCAGCTTCTCTATAAGATCATATACCTAGACACGTGCTTGTCAGGACCTGTTCGTTCACACAGGTTTATAAACACTCATAATCATCTGTGCATAAGACGGCATTGTGCAACCGACCGCAACAGCTGGTAGGAATCCATGTCTAAGTGTGTGTTGTGTCAGTGCTAATACTAGTGGTGCTTGCTCTTGTTCCGTAAATGTATCTGATATTTTTGAGAGAGGTGATTGATCAGTCTCTTTAGTATGATTAGATTATACGTGTGCGTAAAGGAACACTGGCCTAAGGGTCTCCTGTAGATTATGGCTTAATCCATACAAATCCATTGAAGGGGAGGGGGTGGGGAGCGTTGAGATGGGTGAAAACAGGTGGGAGTCATGACAGCATCTTGTGAGAAGAGAACACATTTGGGTTGCTTTGTCAGCACTCGGATTGAGCCTTGGGCAGGAATTAAACCCTTGTTTACAAGAATTTCGCTAAAGGTTGTGTGCGCTGAACAGTATCAGAGGCGTATCACAGCATTTCTCTTGCCTGTATGTTTGGGGAAGGGATGCATCACTGCTGTGATAAATAGTACAGTGTGGTTTCACTTTATAAGAACTTTAAGAAGTAGTTGAGTAGACCCAGAAATTAAAATTTATTGCATTTACATCGCATTTATTTTTAGTTTGGAGTTTAATTTTAATTTGTGTTAGTAATTTTGCTATGTGCTGTAGTTTATTTTTTATTTATATTTAGCTTTAATTCATTTTTTTTTCTTTATTTTTAGTTTTCAGTTTAATTTTAATTTGTTAGTAATTTTGCTATATGCTGTAGTTTATTATTATTTTTTTATATTTAGCTTTAATTCATTTTTTCCCTTAATTTTAGTTCTTGGACTTAAACTAAATTTTAGTTAGTTGCCAAGTTTTTTTTTATTTTTTATTAAAGTGTTTCATCTAATATTTAGAGTTTAAGATTTATTTAAAATACAATGACTTTCTTGCTTCAGTGGATTGCAAAAGGAGATATTTTGAAGAATGCTCTTTTTAAAACAATGAAAGTGAATAGGGACTGGTGCTGTTTAGCTTAAAAAATACCAAAAAGTCCCCATAAAAGTAGTCCACACAACTTGTTTGCTCAGTTTCAAGTCTTCTGAAGATTTAAGGCTGAAATTTGTAATAAATAATCACTCACATTTTGTCTTTCTGACTCGAAGCTGCTTCAAAGACTTGTGTTATAACTTCTGAATCCTATGGACCACTTTTTTCTTCCTTCCACATTTATGGAGTTAAAATAGCTCCATAAATAGCCATCCCGTTTTGTTGAAAGGAAAAGGGCAGCTTAAACAATCTACTAAATATCTCCTTTTGTGTTCCACACTGGAAAAAAACCCATCATGTATCATAGATGGGGTGACTTGAGGATGAATAGATAATGACAGAACCATTTCTTTAATGCGTACAGGATTTCTGGACAGTTAATAATGATCTATTTTAAATCTGTGTCACCAATGCCTCGGAGGAGAAACACGTGCCTTGCAGTTCAGACGAAGAGCTGAAGGAAAATTGAATTATCAAATCAATAGAGGTTTTAATGTACAGTGCTGATAAATGACTCTCAAAGGATGAAGGTGGAGAGGAATATAACCTGTATATTCAGTATGAATCCGTCTCTTCCTGTGTAGTCTTTAGGATGAAGAAAAACAGCAGGCATCAAAACTGCCTCTGAGGCATGGGGAATGGAGAAAAACCCCTGCAGCCTCCAGGCTTCTGGTTTTCTGAGAGTGTGTGTGTGTGTGTGTCTGTACATGCATGAGCAATTGCTTTTGTGTCTATCCAAAAGAGGCTTAATATACACGCGAAAAGTAGTCCCACATGTCATTGGGCACAGCCAGACAGCTCAGCGTGGTGCTTCTCCACTGGAGGTCTCATGATCACAGCAATGAGCACAGATTCTTTAACAGGTCTGCTGAAGCTCCACACACGCACTCACCCCTTTCTTTATCTCACGAGTCTCGTCGAGAGCAACCTGTACGGGCTGCCAGACGGCAACATTCCTACCTGAATGGAATCTGATCTCATGTGTTAAAAAAAAAAAAAAGGTGTGTGAAATTCATGTTTATTATGCATGAGTCATCTGTCCGATCTTCAGGATCACGTTTGTTCCGAGTCTCTGTGCTGGTTGAGGATAAGCAGCTAATGATGGTTCTGTGTTGTTCAGATTTGGATTAGTGAATGTAAAAGCATGAGAGCATTGTGCAGAGATGCACTGTTACTGGGTGCTTCCACTATTCTCTCAGCCTCTGCAGATGCTTCACAGCCTAAAATAAACCCTTGATGTTTAACACCTTGGTGACCACGGCCTCTTAGAGCTACAACTGATGAAGAAGCCAGCTGGTGTCTTGTAACAGAAAACACTATCCCTCTCTGTCGCACTCATCCTCTCTCAATCTGGCTCCCTTGCATCACTGTGGAGGACTAGTGGGAATAAAAAAAAATGAAGGAATGAATTATCAGTTTATTAATTGAAAAGAAAAATTGTAAATGTAAAACTAATAAAATAAAAAGAAATGGTCAAATGTGTAAATTACACAATTTCACAAATATGCATATTTAAAATAATTAATTTAATGTGTAACATTTAGTTAAGGGTAACAAAAAATGTAATCAAACCATAAATTCAATGTTTAACTTTTATTATTATTATTATTTTTTTTTTTATAATATTTGCTTTTTAAAAAATGTTTTACTCTTATTTTAAATTTATAGTTAAATACTTGTCGATAGATTCAAAAAAGTCATTGGAATGTAGGAACAAATCGATGAACTTTCAAAATAATTTTAAGGTTATTAAAGGTGTATTTAATTTATTTATTTATTTTTAATGATTTTATTTTAACGTTTAACAATTTTAGGCTTGATTCACTCAAACTTAAATTCTGTCATTATTTATTCACCCTCATGTCATTCCAAACCTGTTTGACCTTCTTTATTCTGTTGAAACATTAAAAGAAGATATTTTGAGAAATGTCTCAGTGTTTTTTTTTTTGTTTTTTTTTTAATTAATTAATTAATTTAATAATATTTTTTTTTTCTCTCAGATAAATTTAAATGATAGAATATTGAAAATGATTCTTCAACTTTTTGTGGTATACAATTCATTGGCTCCACGCTGTCAGATTTTTGGAGATAAATCTCTGTAAAATTACAGTCATTCAGTTCATGCAACTTGAGACTCTGGCGTCGAAAAGCCACAATGAACGATAATCTGACAGAGAGTGGCTTCCACACCTCTCCCGGGAGCCCTGCAGTCTCTCGCAGCAGATGTTTAAAGGCGACCACTTAAAATTGACAGCTCTGTTTCCCAGTAGAGCCCAGAATCATCAGTTGATACAGGCACCCTTGAGACGAGCACTCAACTGGTTAATTCTCACACAAGTCACAGGACACATCACAGTTTCAACAGACCGTAAACATGTTTGCCTTCATGAGCCAGTCTGGGCAGCAAGAATGTACGGTTTGAGTCACAGTGCAGCCTACACAACAGCTGACACATGACACACACACACGATAGCATCAGAGCATCGGTAACTCATTCAATTAAAACACAAACCATGACAAAGTCTGCTTGAGAATTGCGTTTTGGATGCATGTTGTGTTCAAGCTGAGATGGCAGACTGTGTGAGTCTCTGAGAGCGTCGGGTCTCCGTCATGGTCTTGGTGTGGTGGTGAGCATGTATTGTCTTGCTCAGCGAGGGTCTGACTGCTGCTCTCTGCGCCAGCAATATGAGAAGTGACAGCCTGACAACCATAGCTAATGACGGGTGTGTCGTATTGAGTTGCCCTGATGTCCTGTGTGCATCAGTCGGAGAGCTGTGGGTCAGATCCACGGATTGTGTGTTTGCCATCCGATCTCCTGAGCTGAACCACTTGATAATTACTGATGGTCAAAGAATAAAGGCCAAGTGAGAATCTCGGTTTGAGAGATTGATCTGTTGGTGTAAATCTGCTCTTTTTGTTGGTTGAAAGGTCATTTTGGTGCATTCTCCCACTTGTATCTTTTCTTAACTTGAGGTTAATTGTCATTATTTTGTCTTATTTGACCCTTATTTAACTTTTTCCCCTAAAGTATTTTCTATAAATGAATTGTGAATTTTATTGCTTGTCTTTGCTTTTGTAAATTGCTTACAGTTGGTATTAAAGATCTTGAATTTGCCTTAACAGTCTCCATTAGCATCGAGAGTAAACATGAAGTCACAATCCTGAGTGGACTCAATGAATTTGTAGTGAAGTTTTATGGACCACAAGGAAGTAAGTCTTTTTTAACTTATTTACACACATGCTGAATTGAACCTCATGAAAACGTTACAGGTCTCATTTCACCTTCCTCCCTAATTCTCTTTACTGTAATGCAAAAATAACATTCTATATTAATAAATTAAATTAAAATAAGTTTTTAATAATTTAAAAATGTATATATAATATAGTAATTAGAATTGGAGGAATTATTTAATACATAATAGAAATGCTATGAAAAAATATAAATGTCGTGATATGATTATAATATTTACAAATAAATATAATTGTCATAATTGTAATAATGCAAAAAAATGAATGTCATATTTTTTTATTTCTTACAAAATTCAAAGGAAACTACTATACTTATTGATTATTATTTTATTTTTTTCCATTTAAAAAAATTAGACACATTTTCTTTACTGTAAAGCACAAAATAGGATTCTATATAAATAAATTAGATGAATAAATAAATGTGTGTGTATGTATGTGTATTAATAGAAAAAGGCTTATCATTTATTATTCAGAGGTCATGAAAAGTGCAAAAAAGTGCAAAGGGTAATACCTGAAAACATTTTGCACTGTTGCACCTTTGCACTTTTTTGGACTTTTCATGACCTCTGAATAATAAATGATAAGCCTTTTTGGGCTATTTGGATGAGTGCGGATCTTTTTGGTCTATTAATCTTCATATTTTTTTGATCTACGTGCCGTATATTACTGATCTACTGGACTTTCAGACGAGTGTTTGGCGCTACGGCCTTCTCTATTTTTTGATATGCATGTATGTATGTATAAAATAAAATAAAAATAGAACAAAATGTGATTTTTTTTTTTTTTTTTTTTTTTTTTTTTATACGTCATGACTACTACATGAATTACTGCAATTATGACAGTTATATTTATTTGTTAATACTACAGTCATATTTATGGCTCATATTGTAGTTTTTTTTTTTTTTTCTTACAAAAATCAAATGCAACTTCTATCCTAATTGACTTTCTTTTTGATTACAGTCATTTCTTACGTCTTTCTAAATGGGGTGAAATAAGACCTGGACATGTCATGGCATGTTTCGTGACATTCACAGAGTCTCATTAGATTTCTTTACCTAGCTATCACATGAAGCAATCATGACACTTTTGCATATTTAAGCATGCACATCTTACACAACTCTTGATTTGGGACATGATGTCATTGTTTTCATCTTGCGACCCATTTTTAATTATCATATCATCTGCTTTTACGATTAATGATCTTTCGCCCCTCTGCTTTGAGAGGTAGAAGCAGGTCTTATCTGTGGCTGGGCTTTACCTTTCGTAGTTTGAGCTACTGGCCACAAGGGTCAGATTGCAAAGGGCTATTCTTGGAGCGAGCACATGTTGCACCATACCCCATATTGCACGAGGCCAGCAGCACAGCTTCCCGTCCACATGTGTACACACCCACACGTGTGTCATTCCACATATAATTCATAATCATCTAATTAAGTATTACGGTTACTCCCACACACTGTCACTTCTGAATACAAAGACCTCTACGCTTAGTCATTTAGAGTTTGCATTATATGATTATCGCTTGTCTTTTCATAGTGTCTGTTACATGCCAGAGCAGATGTGAATTGTTTCTTGAATGGTCATGTGTCTTTCTGTTTTTCCTGTCAGCACCGTATGAAGGGGGCGTATGGAAGGTGCGAGTAGATCTTCCAGACAAATACCCCTTCAAATCTCCCTCTATAGGTAAAGTTTTACTATACATTTATCCAAAAGTGCCAGCTGAGTGCCCTTTAAAAGTCACGAACGTTGGTATGGTTGTGAAATGATGGGTAGAGTACATTCAAACAGTCATACTTGAGGTGTGAAAGGTGAAAAAAAGCACATGACTTTTCTGTGATTATCATATTTAATGGTCTGTAAAGATGGTGTGGTTGGAGAAAAGTTAGGAATAGCCTGTTGTGCAATCAAATGCTGTCATTTGTGTCTAAGACCATTAAGATATTTGACACAATTTTCATAACAATTAAGCACATTCCCTTCCTCCCGAATTGTCATTAATGCCTTGCAAAGAAAAAAATAAATTCATTAAATTCATTAACCTTTGCAACTGAATGTTTTATTTATATCTTTGATCTCACTCCATCTTTCTTCTTTAATCTCTCTACAGGATTTATGAATAAGATTTTTCATCCAAACATCGACGAAGCGTGAGTCTCTTTAGTCTAAATTTGATTTTTAATTTGCCTTTTGGTGTGCTTTGAAGAAAATATTAGACTTTTTAATATGTATTTTACTCACACTCATGTCATTTCTAAAAACTTCTAAATATTTTTACTTCTGTGGAACATAAGGAGATGCTTTGAAGAGTGTTCATGCTGCTCTTTCTCATATGTTTCAAACATACAGTTAAAAAAGGCTTTCCAACTCAAAATTGAAAGACAAAATTGTTTGGACACTTTTTGGTCAAAGTCATGTATTAGTTTTGTGTGTATGTGTGGTGTTTTTATTTTTTTTATTTTATTTTTTTAAATCCACCTTTAAAGTCATTGCACACTGAGTCCGAAATTTTCGCATGTTGAAAAATAAATACGACTTCACCTTATGTCAATTACTTTTACACACTGCTCTGAAATTTTCGTCCGTCATGAACAAATTCGTATGTTTTTTTTTTTTTTTTTTTTTTTTTTTTTTGCATCCGTAGCAAGCATTTTGAGAGGTGTTTTGACCGTTCAGAGCCACCGTACAAACGAATGCCAAAATCCAGAATGAGCCACTGACATCCTGAAGTAAACTGTGACTCGCCCGTGATAATCCCGCTGCTCCTTCATAAGGAGGGGAAACTCTCTTTCCTCTCTATATTTTAGGACTGGATGGACCCAATATTTCCTGTCTTTTTCTTTTTTTTAAGAAGCTAGAGGACAACAAAATCATCCTCAATGCTTGAAGACTCCATTTAGTAGGCTACTGTTTTGTGAATTTTTTTGCAATGGATTAATCAATACGCATCGGACTCAGTGTGCAAGGATTACGAAAATTTCAGACTCAGTGTGCAATGACCTTTACAGTTTTCAAATCACACATTTTAACTCTAGATGCCATGAAACATTTGGCATCAGCTATGGCTGTCTATTTTTTCCTTTTGTTTTCAGCTGTATTTTTTATATAGTATTATTAATGTTTTTAATTAGCATTATTTTTATTTATTTTTTTTTAGTTGACATTTTATTAATTTTCTTTGTTTATTTATTTTTATATGCATGCATGCACGCACGCGCGTGCGCACACACAGTGGGAGAAATAATTATTTGATCCTCTGCTGATTTTGTACGTTTGCCCACTGACAAAGAAATTATCAGTCTATAATTTAAATGGTAGGTTTATTTGAACAGTGAGATACAGAATAACAAAAAAATCCAGAAAAACGCATTTAAAAAAAGTTATAAATTTGATTTGCATTTTAATGAGTCAAATAAGTATTTGATCACCTATCAATCAGCGAGATTTCTGGCTCCCAGGTGTCTTTTATACAGGTAAGGAGCTGAGATTAGGAGCACTCTCTTAGTGCTTAGGTAGTGCTCCTAATCTCAGTTTGTTACCTGTATAAAAGACAGCCTGTTCACAGAAGCAATCAATCAACCAACCAGATTCCAGACTCTCCACCATAGCCAAGACCAAAGAGCTGTCCAAGGATGTCAGGGACAAGATTGTAGACCTACACGAGGCTGGAATGGGCTACAAGACCATCGTCAAGCAGCTTGGTGAGAAGGTGACAACAGTTGGTACGATTATTCGCAAATAACTGTCGGTCTCCCTCGGTCTGGGGCTCCATGCAAGATCTCACCTCGTGGAGTTTCAATGATCGTGAGAACGGTGAGGAATTAGCCCAGAACTACACAGGAGGATCTTGTCAATGATCTCAAGGCAGCTGGCACCATAGTCACCAAGAAAACAATTGGTAACACACTACGCTGTGAAGGACTGAAATCCTGCAGCGCCCGCAAGGTCCCCCTGCTCAAAGCACATGTACCGACCCATCTGAAGTTTGCCAGTGATTCAGAGGAGAACTGGGTGAAAGTGTTCAATCCAGCTCTTTGGTATCAACTCAACTCACCGTGTTTGGAGGAGGAGGAATTCTGCCTATGACCCCAAGAATACCATCCCCACCTTCAAACATGGAGGTGGAAACATTATGCTTCGGGGGTGTTTTTCTGCTAAGGGGACAGGACAACATGTACCGTCAGGGCCAGGGCATTGAAAATGGGTCGTGGATGGGTATTTCAGCATGACAGTAACCCAAAACACATGGCCAAGGCAACAAAGGAGTGGCTCAAGAAGCAGCATATTAAGGTCCTGGAGTGGCCTCGCCAGTCTACAGACCTTAATCCCATAGAAAATCTGTAGAGGGAGCTGAAGGTTTGAATGGCTAAACGTCAGCCTCGAAACCTTAATGACTTGGAGAGATCTGCAATGAGGAGTGGGACAAAATCCCTCCTGAGATGTGTGCAAACCTGGTGGCCAACTACAAGAAACATCTGAGATTGCCAACAAGGGTTTTGCCACCAAGTACTAAGTCATGTTTTGCGAAGGGGTCAAATACTTATTTAACTCATTAAAATGCAAATCAATTTATAACTTTTTTGAAATGTGTTTTTCTGGATTTTTTTGTTGTTATTCTGTCTCTCACTGTTCAAATAAACCTACCATTAAAATTATAGACTGATAATTTCTTTGTCAGAGGGTAAACTTACAAATCCCCCCCCCCCCCATATATATATTTATTTATATATATATGTATGCATGTATGTGCGTGTGTGTATATGTATGTTTTATTTTAGTGCTTAAATTAAACCTGTATAGCCAAGCTATCATTTTCATGTACAGATTTCATCTAATATTTATATTTTAGTCCAGCTTTTTTTTTTTAATGACAGAAAAATGCTATTTTTTTTATTTATTTTTTTTTAGTTAGCAGTCACAACACTGATTGTCAGCAAAAAGTTTTTTGTGTGTATGTGTGATATCTATTATTTTAATGTCTATTGACACAAAGAGCCATATGACAAAGCAAAGAAAAATGCTGTTTATAAAAGTTTGCATACATGCAAAATTGAACTGCTAACATTATTCTGCAATGGAAAAGTGGAAGTGAAACAATGTGATGGTGTGTCATATCACCTACCCTCTAATGCCAAGACTATTATTCTTTGTCCAGGTCAGGGACCGTGTGTTTAGATGTGATCAACCAGACATGGACCGCTCTTTATGGTACGTATATGTGAGCATGGTCACTGTGCATGTATTTGCATTCATGAACATTGAGAATAAACTCATAAACTGCATTGATGCTGCCTGAGGAGTAGAATAAAGTCTCCGGCCCCTTAGACAGGATCGCGGTGCACTGTAATCCTCTTACCCTCTCTGAATGAGCTAATACCTGCAAGGTCAGAAAACAGCATCAGTTCCCCTAAACAACCACACTTAAGCGGTCTCATCCCGCCAGTTATCATTCACAGCACCACTGTCTGTCTTTTTGCAGATGTCTGTCTGTTTTGGTCTTTATAATACAATAATTGCAATTTTCCTATATGGTGACTTGATCTGTTTATTCAGTGGTGTAAATGATTTTTTGCAGCCTAGATTTGATGATATTATTTTGAAATACTTGATTCTGATTGGTCTGTGTTCTGTGTTTGAATAGTTGTGTATATAAATTGATTGGTTTATTTATTTAATTAATTTTTGTACTGAAGTATCACACTATGGTCTTTTTTCCCACATAATAAATCCTAATTAATTTTATTTTATTTTATATTAGCCTCCTGATCATCAGGGATTTATTTTGTGATGATGACCAGCTGACTGTACATTCTTGTATTTGGTCTAGATGTACTCAGCTGCTTTGTGCCATTGACCAGGTTGTGTTTGTGTAATAGAGCGACAACTAGAACATACAGTGCAGCCTATGAGAGAAAAAGAGAAAGAGAGAGATCTATGTCCACAGCCCCCACACTGAAAGGGAGATTAGGCCATAATCATGTCACTCAACACAAATCCTCCATTTTGTGCTGCACATAGGGCTCATAAGACTTTTGCTCTGCTCCTGTATTAAAGGCTACTTCCTCTCTTTCTCTCTCCTCACAGATCTCACCAATATCTTCGAGTCGTTTTTGCCACAGTTGCTGGCCTACCCGAACCCCATCGACCCTCTGAACGGAGACGCCGCAGCCATGTACCTACACCGGCCAGAGGACTACAAACAGAAAATCAAAGGTGATTTGAAGAGTTGCAGTCGAGTCGTTTAACCTCCATCTGGCTTCTGGGTTTATATCTGTCACCATGTTTCACGTCACAGTTTTACGATGTCTTCTGCTCTAAAAAAAAATATATATGTGTGTTAGGGGTATGTTTGGAGTAGTATACTAGCAGTACTGTGCTGACTATTTTTGCAATATGTATACTGTGCACAGTATGCAAATGTTCTATACATGTAAATGATCCATGTTATTTGCTGAAAGGTGCTCTGCTTGACCCTGGCCTGACCTTCCATTCCAACAAAAAATATAAAGTAAAAGTTATATCAGTCATGACTTTTAAATTCTGTTTCTGCCAAAAGTTAAGACTTTTAATAATAAAAAAGCCAAATAACAGTGTATGTATTGCATAGTATTTTTAAGCAACATGCTGGATGTGTTGTCATGTCAGTGTTTTTTGCTAAGCAACTGTTTCCAAAAGCGTGAATGTTAGTTTCATGACCCTTTCTTGTCTTATGACTCATTGTGACTGGTTCAGCAATTTGTTTGCATTGAAAAGATGAGTCAGTAAGTGTTTTTCTTTTCTTTCTTTTTTTTTTTTTTTAAATCAATACTTTTATTCAGCAAGGATGCATTAAATTAATCAAATGTGACAGTAAAGAGGTTTATAAAGTTACAGAACATTTTTATTTCAGATAAATGCTTTTCTGTATTGAGCAGCACAGCAGTTTTCAGCATTGATGATGATAATGCATGTTTCTTGAGCACCAAATTAGCATGTTAGAAAGATTTCTGAAGAATCATGCGTCACTGAAGACAGGAGTAATAAAAATTAATATGTCATCACAAGAATAAATTACATTTCAAATTTTAAATTGGAAAAAAAATTCAGAGTAATAGTGTGTTTTTTTTGTTTGTTTTTTTTTTTTTGTTTTTTTTAAATAAAAAAACAAAAAAAATTAATCTTACCAACCCCGAAGATTTGATTGGTAGTATAAATGTATTTGTTAATTTAGTGATACAAAAGTGTGATAAACATCATTTTAGATTTAAAAAAAAAAGATTTTACTGTTTTAGCATACAATTAAACATAATGAATCAAGTTGGTTGCCTACATACATTTTTTTTTTTTTTTTTTGTAGTGAAATATTTGTTTTCTATGTCTAACACATTTTTCCCTATCCATCTCTTTCTATCCCCGTTTCTATTCAGAATACATCCAGAAATATGCAACAGAGGAGGCTCTGAAGGAGCAGGAGGAAGGAGCGGGCGACTCCTCTTCAGAAAGCTCCATGTCCGACTTTTCAGAGGACGAAGCTCAGGACATGGAGTTGTAGTTAAGGGTGACAGTTTCTCCCCTTTACCACAGAGACTATATTATTTCCTAACCATGCGAAGCAGACTATAAAAGATTCATATTTAAACAAGGTGATTTTTTTTTTTTTTTTTTTTTTATCGTTATTATTACTAAACCAGGATTTTTATGGATATCTAGCGTTGATGATGAATACGGCACCCTCTCTAGGTGTTCTATCTCTACTTCTTGGTGGTTGTTTTTTTCCCCCCTTTTTTCTCTCTTTCACTCTCTCACTCGCTCTCTCCGTCACCCCAACAAAAGAAAGGCTTGTAATTTTCCCCCTTGAATTCCACTTTGGTAGCTGCGTAGCTGGAATGCATGTCATCGCCTCCCTAATCCACCTTTTCCGATGCAGACTGACCGGACAGAAGCTGTATTTAAACGGGGGTGCCCATTTTTATGTCCCCTTGTGATGTTACTAATGTACTGAGAGTTGTGTCCGTGATGCTCTGATACACGAATCCCCTCGGCTTAGACCTTTTGCCAGGACGGTCCTCAGGTGGAGTTGTTGCAATTGGATCGGACACGTTTTGCCTCATTACTTCCATCCACCTTCCCAACGCAAGTCATTTTGAATTATCGTTGCTTCCCTGGTTGTCCCCCTTATTTTACTTTTTCATTTTGTTTGTTTTCTCTTTAAACAGCTGTTTTAAGATTAAAAACGCTCAAGAGAGGAGCTCTCTTCTTTTATTTGGGAAAGTTTCCACGCTGTATGTTAAAGCAATCATCAGGACTTTACCGAACGCCGCTCACCGATCAAGCCCACGATACAGCGCCAGCAGAAAATCTCAATACGACTCCCTTTAAGTTCCTCGAGCGTCTTTTTAAAGAGGATGTAGATGTAGAGGCTAGCACACCGAAGCTCAACTTTTCCACTAGCTCGATGTTTCTGGCTTTTGTTCCCTCGTTGTGGAAGCCCCACACCACCAAACATGGCTCTACGCTTCCACAGTGACCTTCACAAAACGACCAGGAAGTGACTGTCCTGCTTTACGGAGCACAAATCGTTTATTTTGTACCAACAATGTATGCACAGAGTGTTTGTCTTTTTCCTCTTTCTGTCTCGCACCCTCTCCCTATTTACGAGCATCTTTTTTTTGTACATTTGGAAGTGGTCGTGTAGGACTTTGTTGGTCTAGCCTAGAAGAAACCTTAAAGAGAAAAGAGACAAAAAAAAAAACAAGATTTTTACTAACATTTGTAGAGTTCATCATCTTTTCCTATTGCTTGTGCATAACTATGATAGCTGTTGTTTGACCTCATGTAGATCTAGTTAGTTTTACTGGGTGGTGAAATCAAAATTAGATGTTCATATGGATTTAGGTTTTGTAACCTGCTTGTCTGAATACAGATATTATCCGAAGGATCCCATTTGGTAAGATCTGCCTTGGAACGACTTGTGGTTTTAGGAGTAACAGGGTGAGTGTTCGCCACGACAGTGTGGAAACAGGCAGATATCTTCTGTATAAAGAGCTTTTGAATTTCAACATCTGCAGATATCATCAGTGGCATGTTGGTACCATGAAGAACCAGATTTAGTTTGTGTGTGTGTGTGTGTGTGTTTTTGCAGTATTCTCACAAATATCGCATTCTGAATGCACTTGCAGATCCATTCATCGTCCAAAATGTAAATGAAACTGGGTTGAAGTGTAGAGAAAAACGGACGTCGACCCCGACAGAATGCATAAGGGGAGGTGTTTCAGTTGAGCTCATGTGATTTGATCCAGAGCTGCCTATGTTTTGGGTTTTTTTTTTTTTTTTTTTTTTCCCCCGTGGAGTGGCTTTTTTACGTTCTCAACTTTTCTTTTCTTATTAAATTGATGTTTTATGGGCTAAACATTTGTTGTTATAGCCCGAGTCAAGAATTGGCCAAATTGTGCAATGGGGAAAAAAGAAAAGAGTCTCAGTTTTGAGTCTACATCTGTTCATATTTTCAAGAAAAAGAAGAAAAACACCACTTATATGCAGTATTGTATTAAGAAGAAGTTATCTTACAAGGAGAGAGACTGCATACTTTTAGAGGCGGCTTTGTTTCACATCTTTCAGACACTCATGGAAGAAAATGCTTCTCGGTTGTGGTTTGGTTGCTATGGTAAACATTTTGCCATGCCTAGCAACATGCACCCCCGACAAACAAGACAAACTCAGCTTCTCTATTTCATTTCTGCTTCATTTTTGATCCCTGGACTTTAATATGAGAGACAAAATATGGACATTTAGTTTGAACTATATATTTTTCCTTTGTTTTTAACTCATGTCAGAGTAAAATGACTAAAGAGTCTGAGAATCTCAAATAAACATGTATAAGTGTGCTTCCATTATAATGAGAAATTCTACTTTTTTTTTTCTTTTTCTTTTTGTGAGAATTTGACTAATTTTTGGATTCCTGTTTTTTTTCCCCCCATGTCAATAACAGAGATGCCCATCTGGAGCAGGTAATACATGCTAAAAATGTGTTTGGGATTGAAGGGAGTTATTATTATTATTATTATTATTATTATTATTATTATTTTATTATTTTAGTGGGTGGGGTGAAATAAATTATTACAGTGTGTCCTTTGTGTTTTGCACCCATAAGCCCCCAGTGCTTACACACGCGCACATCTAGGGGACAGCAGTTATTAATGTTGTGGTCTCCAGCTGTTTGTTTGCCAGAGAGAGAGAGAGAAAGAAAGAGAGGAAGAAGAGATCTGTCTTCCGGCTGCTGCCGTGGCCTCAGAGGCTCCCCCTGCTGGCCCTCTCAGCCAATGGCATCGCGTCTCGCATTTGTGTTGAACTCTCCAGTGCACTTTGCATGCGTCCGGTGTAGAGTCCAGTCTAGTTCAGTCCTGGCTGTCCACTCCTTTAGTCCCTTATACCTGTGCTTCAAGAGGGTGCTCAGACATGGGGCTTATGTGGGCACACAGCATGGATTTTTTTTTTTTTTAAATAGTATCTGTATCTAGTACCTAGTGTGTGATACGCTGATTTAAAAAAAGAAAAATACTTTTTTTCCTTTTTTTTTTAATACCAGGTATTATGGTAATTTGCCCCTTTTATTTCCTTATCCATTAATCTTACACTCTATTTTTGCCATTCTTTTTTTTTTTTTTTTCTTTTGCATTGTGAAGTGGGCATGCCTGTCACAAAGGACAAATGCTCTTTATCTATAGGATTATAATCTCTTAAATAGCTGTGTACAGTAAACTGTAATAACTTCTTTTTTAATAAAATATTAAATATGTGTACAAACTGCTTTGGATCTTTTGTTTTCTGTGAAAAAATGGTCAGTCTTTTTATTCTGAACATTTTAGTGTGAATAAATGTTTTTCTGTAATTTCTCATTAAAATACAGGATTTTCTTTTTTGATGAATTCAGAGATGACCCACTTTACCTGACCAGCTGGACTTGGAAGAATATATATATATATATATATATCCCCGTACATATATACATATACACAGGGACGTGCACAGGGGGGTTGCTCAGGTTGCCCGGGCAACTGCCCATATACCCTTCTCAACTCACGTTGCCCTTCCGAGGTGGAAAAAAATAAATAAAAAAATCGTACAATGGATGCAGAATTTCACGTAAGCCTAGATAAAAAAAAAAAAAAAAAACGCAAAGCCTCATTCACTTCCATATTCGGGAAAGTGAAAGTCAGTAGGGGAAGGGCAAACTCTGTTTACGTGGCTGCAGCGCTGCACGCGACCGGCACCTGAGCTGAGCCTGCATGAGCGGCACTAGGAGATTGTCGCGGTTGTCGGGTGAGACGACTTAACGTTGTCGGAAAGGTATAACCAGTGATGGGAATAACGGCGTTATAAATAAACGGCGTTATTTTTTCAGTAACGAGTAATCAAACGAATTACTGTTTCCCCCGTTACAACGCCGTTACCGTTACTGACAATAAAATGTGGCGTTACTATATTATATTGTTAGAATTTAATTTTTCAGTTCATCTGAATGGATGCGCAGTGTAGCAGTATTTGACGTGCCGTAAACTCTAGTGTGAAGCGCACGACTCGCCGTCGCTTTCTCTCACATACACGCACACAAAGAAAGATACAGAACAAGAGAGTCTTTCATAACATGCAGAATTGACGCGCTACATGTAAACGATACTCTTTGTTGTATTTTCCTGTCAAAATAACGGGTTTCATTTGGAATTCTTCAGCTTTTAAGAACTACCGGTTTCTCTGGTAGTGGGCGGAACTAATGAGCAAAAGACAATCTCATTGGCTGGCGCTCACCTATTATCGTTTTGATTTCAGCAAATCAATTCGAGCAAACGCAGACAACGTGGTTAATATTCATGAACCCAGCAGCTCATTAATCCTTAGTGTGTTTTATATTGATGACAAATATGCATTCATACTTGGTTATTCTAATTACTAAAGTTCTATCATCATATAATATTAAATTATCATAATATTATATTATAATGCTTGACTGACTGATACTAAGTGTCAGTAGATAAATAGTGTAGGTTAATGTACAATGTTTCATAATAATAATTTATTCTTTTTAGTGTCCATTTCATTAATTTAACATATTTAATATTGGGGGCATCCAAACTTATTTGACATTTGAACATTTTTTAAAAAGTAACGCAATAATTACTTTCCCTGGTAATTAGTTACTTTTATAATGATGTAACTCAATTACTAACTCAGTTACTATTTGTGAGAAGTAACTAGTAACTATAACTAATTACTTTTTTAAAGTAACATGCCCAACACTGGGTATAACAAACGGAAATTTTGCATGTTTAGTATGTAAATTTGGAGAAACCTATCAGTGACTTGATAGGGTATTGTTAGGGATATTGATGTAGGGATTTTCATGACTCAAGTCAGGATTTTCTATGTTATTATTAGTAGTAGTTAAGGTAGTAGTTAAGGTGATTTAGTGCTGCATTTCAGTGTTTTACTACTTTGTGTATATATATTTTAATAAAGACCCTGTTATTCTCAGTCCTTCATATAGCCTGTGAGTTGTTGTTTTTTTTTTTGGGGGGGGGGGGGGGGGAGGTGTTGCCCTTTTTTTAGGTCAGAGCAACTGCCCCTCAAAATTCCTGTGCACGTCCCTGCATATACATATACATATACACACGTACCTCGGTTCGGGGGTCACAGTTCGATACGATTTCGGTACAACGGGAAAAAAGAAATTACTATGCTGAGTTTCTTTTCATTTATTTTGAACAGACAGTAGTGCAAATTACTTCTTTCTTTTTTTTCCCATCGAGATGTGAATACTAAACATTATTACATGTTATATATATATATAAAATCTGTTTTGTTTTCATTGTAAGTGTACACAAATAAAAGCAGACCTTTATACAGTGATTATTAATAAGACAATAAGCGTTTAAAGTTGATTCTGCTGGTATAAGGAAACAGTTGAAGTGATCGCGCCGGAACACACACACACACAGACACATCAGTTCCAGCATTGCTAACTTGACAGCGCAGTTGGTACTTTATCAAAATAAAATACAGCGAGCCAATCATCAGCGCACGCGCCTCTGTGTCACCGTTGGAACGCGACTGAAGTACAAAGCCTATCATTTACATAATAAATAATAGTTTAGCTTTCAGATACGTTACATCGCAAACATGGAAATATCATGAAATATTTGGATTTGTGCATAATGCGAGAGGTAAGATACACGAGCACAAAGCTCCATTTCGCAAACAGTTGAGTGCGCAAGCCTTTAAAGTATACTCCCTTTTCAGTCAATGTGAGAGACGCGTTCAGAATCAGCACATGGTCACTGTCTGGGGGCTTTGTTTTCAAGTGCGCAACTCGTGGCATTCGCTGTTCTTCTGCTGGCGGTTATCAAACAGCGCTGTATTGCTGCGGGCGCCCCCTTCTGGATTGAGGGTGAATTGCCTGTATTCGTCGTAAGGCCTCATGCACCGAACCGAGACGCCCCTAATATATATATATGTATGTATATATATATATATATATATATGTATATATATATATATATATATATATATATATATATATATATATATATATATATATATATATATATATATATATATATATATATATATAGTGTATAATATATATTAGTTCAACAAAAAAAAAAAAAAAAATTTCTGTCATCATTTACTCGCGTTCCAAACCTGTATGAGTTTTTTCTTCTGTTGAACACAAAAGACGATATTTTGAAGAATGTTGTTAACCAAACAGTTGCCGGTAGCCATTGACTTCCAAAGTATTTCCCCCCCATACTATAGAAGTCGATGGCTACCATCAACTATTTGGTTAACAACATTCTACAAAATATTTTATGTTCAACAGAAGAAAGAAACTCAAAGGTTTGGAACAAAATGTAAAAGATAAATAAATAAATGATGACAGAATTTTCATTTCTGGGTGAACTATAACTTTAAAGTTAGCAAAGACATTAAAGAAAAGATAAGAAAAAAACATATGGGTTTTTAAATTACAACTTTAACTAAATGTGGCCCACTTTAACTCTGTATCTTAATACAGTATATTGGGTAAAATGTTAAATACAATTTTTTTTTTTTTTTTTTTTTTTTTAATGTATCACAATTGAATGAACATGGTGTGAATTCTGAGTGAATGTTTCCTTATTTGTCATACTCATGTTTGGTTTCTATATTCGTATTCAAGACATTTTAGTGTCCCCATCATATAGGCTTATACACTGGGTAAAATGTTAAACTCACAATAAATAAGAAAATATCACAAGTAAATGAATATGTGATGAATATTAAATAAGTATGTTGCTTTGTCAAGTTCATGTCCTTGTTTGGTTGCTAAATAAAACGCAAAAATAAAAGCATTTTTTCTTAAGTATTTTGTTTTAATTGGTAATTAGTACGAATATTTTACAGTCTTCAATTTCACTCTGGTAGAAATGCTGTAATGTCCCTTTAATGATCAAAAAAAGACAGTTGCTCATGACGCCATCTTCCAGGAAGTGACATGAATGTTGGTGCGAAAATAACAGCACAAACATCAGTTAACTCTTATAAATCAGTTTGATTAATTCTATTATGTTTGCGTTATTAGCTGACCTGTTTCACTTGACATTTCACCCAATATAGAAATAAACATGATCATATAATTGTTTAAAAATAAGATATCCTCACAAACTATCATAACCAATTTAAATATAGCCATGGGGTTGACTAGAGCATATTTCCTCTATATTCTGCTATATTCCTTAATAAAAAAAAATACTTATATTACCACAAAAAAAAAACAAAAGAAAAAACAAACTCAAATGATACTGCAGGAATAACCCAAATGATATTCTCATATATCTGAATGTATATTACAAACATACTAAAATATTCTGAATGCCAGCCACGATTCAATTTCGATAAGTGGGTAAATTGTAAAGTCTGAAGGGATGCTTGCCCACAGCCTTATCATTTATTTGCATGTTGTTGTTACTCTATACCGCCACTAGATGACAGTCATGTTATCAAAGTGGTCAAGAGGAGAATATTATACATTGAAGTCAAACAAAATATTTTGAAATTGTTCCAAGTCCACCAAAAATCCTCTTCATTTGATCCAAAAATAGACTTTATAGATTAGGCTACAGCATAAAGACAACACAGAAATAATTCAGGCCATATCAATGTAGCCTATAAAGCGGGGCTATGAAATGCATCATCCAATTTATTAACTTATATTATATAAAAATTCCAATTTTATGTGCAGAATTCAACATAGACCACCAGGTGTCCCTCAAGCTATAGAAAGTAGAATCGTAATCCAACTTTAGTACCATTAGTGGCCTACAGAGGACGATGTCACTGGTTTTACAAGGGAGGAAACAATTTAGTAACATAAGGCAAATCAATCTTTTCAACCAAAATGTCTCTGTCACGCAGCAATCTGTCCTCTCTTGTGAGATGGAATTATAAATGAACACAAACTGTAGCTCTACTTCACTCTCCCACATTTTCCTCTCCTTTTCTATTTCTCTGTGCTTTTAGCACACTTGTTTTACTCCATTATAACTCTTCCACTGAGTCAGAACCTGTCCGTAAACAGTGAAGGAGAAGGAGACAGAGACGGGACAGTGCGTATACCGCTTCTTTCCAAAGCCCTGACCTCCAGTGCTGGAGAAACATGAGCTCCTCAATGAAATATTTAGAGGCCTTTATCTGCAGTGCGATGGTCAAGAGGGCTACAGGCCTACATGACGTAATGCCCAGCCCCAGACGGCCTCCGTGATTGGCTGGAATCAGAGTTTGCCGTCACGTGACCAGTCCCAGCGGTTCGCCGAACTCACAGGAGAAGCTTGATACTCTTTGATATTCGTTAATGTCTCCATTATTTTCACTTAAAACAATTTCGGACTACAGAGCTTAGAGGTAATGTGTTGGGATTTGTTATCGCAAGAAATGATAGATGGCATACGCAGAAAACGCAATTATGGAACGATATACAAAAAAAAGGGGTTCAAAGTGCTGCAGAATGGAGGACAAATTTATCAGGACTCCAGTTTTGTTATGATTGCGCAGTTGATATCCATCACAATAATAATCGCTCCTGCACTTTTGAACTCTCATTAGTAAATGAGTTGCCAGATACACCCAACAATCATCATATGTCTTACGGAGCATCATATAACACGATGGCTGATATTACCGCGTTATTTTACGATAAAATATAATAATATAAGTGTAAGAAACAACAAGATCAGAGGCTAAACTACTGCCTTATTTATTTATTTATTTATTTTTTATGTCAGAGTGCGCCTTGTGTGAAATGGCATCCTGATGCTGACATGTGAGACGAAGGATCTTGACCGCGAGGAGCGTGTCTCGTGTCGAGGACTCGGTTACTAAACCAGCCCAACTCCGTTATTAATGGATGACCGTCTGATTAAAAACGCAAATGGCAGATGCTCTGACTCACCATCTCCATGGCTACTGATAATGCCAGCTTGGTCAAAATTAATGTTGCCGATGGTAACGTGATGACATGCAGAACGACATTAGTATTAGTTGAATATATCATTATGAAATATGCTAAATAACTGCATAATTGTATTAATCCAATTACTATCGAATTGCATAAGCATTTTTATACTAAGTTATCTTCTGAAATGTTTCTTGCCATTTAGAGCCGAAGCAAAAAATATCAGATCAATATTAATTATATTACATCCCCATGCAGTCTATTAACAGCGTCTCAATATATTTTAAAACCGTCATTCCTTCTTGTATGGTAAAAATGAGCTTTTTGACAGTCTGCAATGAAGATTCTTCTTCCTGTGTCTTTTGCAGCTTGTTTTAAAGCTTTTAAGTGTAAGTGATGCTGTGAAATATTCTTCAGAAATGAAACTGTAATGCATGCATTTATTTGTTTACAAATAAGTGTCTAAATTATGAGTGACAGAAATGGCTCCATAAAACGATCTTTTGGCTCCAAGAAATTGTTAATATTGTCTTCAGTTGATCTTTTATGTCTTTCTGTATTTAAAATGTGTATATGCTCAAATATGATTGTAATATTTATAATTTATGGAGCATATTGAATTAACAAATTTCTGTCTCATCAGGATTAATTTTTTGTGATTATTTAAGAAGCATTAAAGATTTAATCTGTATAGTGCATTACAGGCATATTTAGCCTACTGCAACTGAATAATATCATATATCTCTTTGTGAAAGTAGTTAACACCTGCATAGTAATAAACTTTTTTTTTTTAATTTCAGCATATATATATAAATGTATATAAATAGAAATGTATATATATATAAAAATGTATATAAATAGAAAATAAATACAAATATGTAGTCTTTATATTCTAATGTTGTTAATATCATAAACTGAAGTGTAGGACTAAATAATGTAAACGATTTATATTATTATATAATATATTATTTATACGAGAATAATTTATTAATTTAAAACATTTTTCAAAAATTATTTTAAAAATTATTAAACCAATAAGTACTTTTTTTTCATGAACAAAAAAATGGCTTCCACAATAAAAACTTGAACTTGTTGCCAAAATTTAACACATTCCTTTATTTCAATTGTAATGCTGACCTTAAAATTCACTAAGAACTCAAGAAGGCAAATAATTAGCTTTCCAACTAAAACATGTTCTAGAGTCTATAAGTCCAATTACAGTCTTTTGTCCCAATTTCGAATTTCATAATATATCATAAAACCTAAACCCCAAACAGTGACTTAACTGCTGGTGACACTTTGTCTGAGCATGTGTTCATAAGTTTATTATACTTATAAGTGTATAATATGTAATATATAATATAACAGGTGGGGTTCATGCAGTGAATTGGAGTTTGTCAATACATCAAATGCTCCGTTGGTCATCTGTAAACTATTCCACCATGCTCTTTGTTCCGCAGGCCTGTATCATATATCATTCGATGAGGGGTGTCAGTCGTGCCAGAAGAGTGGTCCGGTTACACCCGATACCCATCCTGGCAGGTGGGTAGGGCTCTAAACGTCATATGGACCGACAGGTAGCTGCAACGAAATGACTATTTTAAAAATTCAAGAGCTTCACTCAGCTTCCCTCATACAGGTGATCCGCGGCTCGTGTTTCGACTTTTCCAGAAGTTAATCAGGTGAATGAAGAGTGGATGGGAGAGGGGACGACTCAGCCAGGGCTGACTGGTCAACAAAGAGCCCTTGGGATAGATTTCACTCTGGCTATTCGGTTTGAATAGATGTAACCAGAGCCGCCAGACTAACACCACTGGCATAATTTAAAAATATAGAGCCGTTTTTTTCCACTGAGGTGTCAGTATAGGCTTCAACTATCAACAGCAGGTAAGTGGACTCGGGGGTTGAGGGTAACGTGGATGGGTATATATACGAAGAGCGACCCAATGGAGGACAGCATCGCTTCCAGACTCTGTAGAAGCACTTGGAGTGTGATGCACCGACTGCACTGCGGCTGCTCTAAAGAGGTCCTGATGCTTTCCAGGATGACGCCTGCATGGGGTAACCATTTATACCAGTTTAACTTGAGATCATTTTATTTTTAGACTGCTAAAATTTTGTCCTAGGTCTGTGAATAATTGACATTGAGGCATAGGCTGGTAGGCCTAAACCTATTAATAATAATAATAATAATAATAATAATAATAATAATAGACTGTAGTGATAGATTCAGATTTGACAGAATTAAAAAGACTTAAAATATATAACAGCTTACAGTCCTATTTAAGGTTTTTTTTTTTTTAACTATTCAACCAACATGCTGAGAGCAAAGATGAACTCTGACTGCTAACTGAGGAGGACCGTTATGTAAAAGGATGCTCGTAGCTGGTAGGGCCTGCAGGCGTATAGAGCAGATGAAATGGTGCGTTTGAATGCTTGTTCATTACTGGCCATCTGGATGATGTCATCTGATCCCAAAACCCAAGACCTGCGGGACACACACAGGGAGAAAATCCTAAACCAAGGCAATGCATTATCACATATTGATAGGCTTTGCTGAATATAGGCTGCTTTCTTTTCTCGTTTCTTTCTTCTTCTTTTTTTTAAATGATCATAGAAATATTTTTTGGGGGAAAAGGTGGTCTAGTCTGCCTCCTGGCCTGGTCTGGCTGGTCCTAAGCTGGTTTAGCTTCCAGACGGATCAACTGCCAGGTACACAAAACCTCATTAAAACCAGTCGACAGTCCTCTTTGATTAGACCAGCTCAGAATTTAGACCAGCAAAACAATTTAGTCTGGTTCAAGGTGGGGTTTTTTTCTTCAGCAGAGTTCTATCATTCCCCCTTTTGCTCTCTCTCTCTCTCTCTCTCTCTCTCTCTATGCAGACAGAGCCTCTTTGTCTGCCAGTAATACAGGTAAACACCTGTCTTGGCCCTCTACAGACACAACACGTCACATTGGGTCCAAAGATGTGTTTGTTTGTAGGAATCTGTGGGCTCCCTTGCTAAACAGAAGGACAAATTAACGTTAGACAAAACTTTGCGATATTAAAGAGATAGTATTCTAAAGCACTATTTTCATATTTGTGATTTATTGAGGGTATAAATTTTAAAATTACTTATGCCTGTTACAGCACTGATAAATAAAGGTCAAAATGTACCGTGTCAGAGTCAAATCTAAGCTATGCTACGCGGTTAAATTAAAACGGCGTTGCGTGACGGAGCACTAAATTTAAAAAGTGTCGGATGCTGTATTTTTGCCAAACGAATATATCATAATTTCAAGTCATACCACGAAGGCAATGGTGTAAAATCCTTTTAAAAATAAGTAACGTTAGCTCTGTATAACCTTTCAGTAACGACAAAAAGTTAGAATTTACGCATTCGTTAAATAAACACTCGCTTGATGAGGTAACCATAGCAACAGCTAAAGCTGACAAAACATAAGTAGCCTACATTAAGTGATATTATATTTATCTCGTTATAGAGTTATCAGAAATATATATTCAAAATCGTTAGTACCTATTATGCTTTAAACGGTTTTATGCTAGTTGACGGTTAACTGTGCACAATTTAGGTTGTGCAAGACGAAATCCTACTGACAGGAATTATTTTAAAAAAGCCGAGCGCCTTGACAATCTTGGAAATAATTCCCACACTGCCCGAGACTATGAAAAAATAAGATGCTGTCGTTGCAATTAAAAAGCTGCTCGCTTCATCATTTTTGTATGGTAAAATTAAAACCCGTCTCCAGAATAATTCGGGTTTGAAAATCTTTTAATCCGAAGATGAAGTAAACCAGTGACAGCTGTATGGTCGAACTGCAGCAGAGCTCAATCAGAGAGCCTCGCCTCCCTTCAGCTCCACCTTAAAAGGACAGAAAAAAAAGCACCTGAGTTAGTGACATCGCAAAATGCAGGAGACAAGAGGAGGGTTGGATTATTCCTTCGGCACTGGGGTAAGATGCTTAACTAATTATCTTTCCATTGGCAAATCCTCACGGTTGCAGACTAAACAAGCGGGCTGCCTTCTGTTCGTTTCAACGCGTTTAATTTTGTCTGCATGTTACGAAAAGAAAAGCCGATATTCTGGGAGTCGTTTGAGCACCTGGAGCTGCGCAGGTACAGCGACTCTCCAGGTGGAAAAGGGAGAGAGGGAGAATATGTAAGAGGGGGGGAAACTGGGCTGCATTTGTTATTTGATACTCAGGAAGTCAGTGACGACGCTTTGACTTCTTTGTCTCATTGAAAAATGCTCGATTGTGCGGCGAGAGAGCTTGATAAGTCCGTGTTCACTCATGGAAGCGAATGAGTTTAAATCAGCGCAAGCTCTGCGTGCCGTGTTTGGAGAAAAAGTCGGGTCGTTTTTGATAGCAGTCGCTCAGATGTTCGTCGAATCTGTGCAAATCAGGTCCATAAGACCGGGTTTTAGTTATTAGTTGTGTTTAAAGCTTTGTGAGTGTACAGAGAAAAAACTAAATAAATTTAAAAAAAAAAATAAAATAAAAAACTAAAGGAAGAAGCCGAGTCTGAAAGAGTCATTAGGATTTTGAGACGCACGCATCAGGTAAGCTCCAGAATAATTCTTTGAAATCATACGGAAATTTTAGACTCGTTATAGACTGTTTATATAATTCCTGTCCTCTTTTTGAAATGCTACTCTGCGTGTTTACCTATGTATAGGCTATAGCTTACACTTATTTTTACGGGTTTTAAAAAAAGAGAAACAAAAATGAGTTTTATTTATAGGCTATTTATTTATTACTAAAACATATGAATATATCCTATTGAATTGGATGTTTAAAAAAACCCAAACATTTATTACATAGGATAATTGTAGTCTCAATGCAAAAATAAGGAGCGTGTGTGGAAGTGCATTGACAGCATCCCTCTGGAAAAATAGGGCTGGTTGACGCAACGGTTTTATCAACATCATTATTTTGCGTTCAAATTTATTTAGATATTTGAGGGAACGTGTATGTTTTAGGTCTTGTAACTGGTCGCCTTTTTGCAGTTTTTGCTATCACTAATTCGTTTATTTGTAGCCTAGTATTAAAATTTGATGGTTGTAAAAGTACAAATAATCCTAAATAAACTCTGTAAAAAAAATAATACTGTATTATAGTTGCTGTAAAATAATAATTAGCCTAAATGTGGTTTTTAGATGGAGTAGGCTATAGCATGTCAGCTTCCCAAAGGTATTTAATGTCATCAACCCATCTACACCTTTTCCAGGGTCCCGCCAAAATGTAACAAAAATGTAATTCTCCAATTTTTCTTTGATTTATCAGTTTGCCCTGCGTCGTTTGCATAGGCTTAAAGAGATTTGTTTAGTAAGTACATGTCGTTATTCTAGCAACTGCATGTGGAGGGGAAAAAAGTAGCCTAGAAGTAACTCACAATCAATCTCAAGAAGCCTGGGTTATTTATATTAATAACTTAAATGTATAATGCAACGATGTTTTGCTATAAAAAACGAAAACAATGACGCCGGCAATGATTCTGGTTCGATGCCAAACATTAAGCCCACAAACAATTACCTAATTACATTTCACAATTTATTATAATATATATTTTTATTATTTTATTTGCAGTGTATCTTTCAAGTTCATTTTTGATTTGTCACGCCTCACCACCAAAAAAACATAAATGCATGAATTAAATGCATAAAAATAAATGTAGCATATTTAGGCTACATTAGTATTTAAAATGAAAAGAAGTATATTCATATTTTTCTACCAAAGAAAATAGGCTATCTCGGGGATTGTTTACCGGAAAACTATCTACAACGACTGTTTTGTCTTCAATCACCTTGAGAGTACAAGTCGCCCCGGGCGTTGTCCTTTTGGGGGAGACTGAACTGGTCTGGCCAAATCTTTCCTAAAATAACTGAAGTTCGAGGAGATGCTCGCTAATTAGACAAATGCGATTAACCGGGAGCTTTGAGACCGAGGTTAACAAGAGGTGACCAACGCACCCACACGCAACTTATTAATGATGGTAAAAATGATGAGACTTAAATCTTCCAAAAACTTTAACTCTGGATCTGTTTGACGCAAAAACAACCGGCCATAGATATGACGCAGTGCAGGCATCATGCCATGTAGGGTTCAAAGACACCGCATTAGGTTACCTTGAACGAAAAATAAAAATAGTTATAATTTTATCAGGCTCAAATGAATTAGTCTTTTAGTTATCATGGATTGACCTGAATTAGAAAAAAAATCACATAATACTTATTGAGTCTGGATTTAAAAAAATAATAATAATCTGCATTGTTACAGTATAAATAGGCCTACGTGCTTTATTCATTTATTCTATTTCTATAAACCTTGCCCGTTTTCTTTAGTTACAGAACAGAAATAAACATATATATGGATGCTTTTGTTAAAGTAGATCTTTTGAACATTTTATATGGTTTTGCTCTTGGCACTATATGGTTTCGTGCTTTTGTATTCACTATTTGGGAAATTGTGAAGGTGATGACATTTTGTTTTGAGCACTTTCGTTTTTAATGATGCCTTGTGCCAAGACAACCAGCAAAAATAGACCATTAAGTCGTCATGATGTTATCATATGAGAATTTTTTTCTTTCATTATGCAGGGGTGGGGGCGAAACAGAACCAGCCAGACCAATTTGACTATGCTGGCTTCTCAACTTGGCTTTTTAGAGGTATTGATTATTCCAGGAAATTGCAAGAGGAGTCCTGCTCCGGGAGCCATTTGGGCGTCTGAAAAATCACTTAGAACATCATTTTTGATCTGGAATCAATCTGGCCTCCATCTCCTGCAGGAGCAGAGGGAGCAGGAGCTAATGGCTGTTCCTGGGTCCTCCTGGGTGGGGCTGCAGGATTCGCCTATAGGGGAGGAGGGTGCTCTAGGTCTGGTGGCTTCTTCTATAGCAGATGGCGTGTAACCAGAAGATATGGGTTCTCAAAGACAGCAAGCTCTCTTGGGTGCTGTGTGTTTGATAATGTATTGTTGGGTTTTTTGCTTAAGGCTAGTGAACCCAGCAACATGGCGTCTCTCGTGTCACTTTAGACAGTGGTTATGATGAGGTTCATGTTGATGGATCTCTGCAGGCTTTTATTGCTAGGAATTGTTTGCTGTGCTTTGAAGGACATAAATGCTTTTGTGATGTTACCCCCATCATACTTGGACATGCAATTCACAGTAAAGGGATCATCCTTTTGGTGTAAATCCAGAACTTTGTTTGATAATCTCTGAAGATTATCTAAAAACAATTTCATCCGAGGAAGAGACTCTTCGTTCTTAAGGAGATGCAAGTCCTTCCTTGGTATAAAGTATTATGATTATGTATACAACTTGGTTTAATCTTCTCGAAAGCTAATTAAAATGTCTGTTGGAGTACACCATGGAGGATAATGGCAGCATTTTGTGATTCATTTGACTGAAAATGCTCTATCCATGTGGAGATTCACTAGTGTGTCCTTTATAATCACAATGATAATCCAACAAAAGAAATAGCTCAGAAAAATTGAATTTTTGTTTTCATTCTCCATAACCTCAAACAGTATAGAGCTTGGTGATAGAAAAGCCAAGGTTGCCAAGGTCATGGGTTCGATTCCCAGGAAATGTGTGAACTGAAGTACAGCATCTTACCTCTAAATGCAGTGCAAATTTTTTACAAAAAAAAAAAAGCATGTGCCAGATGTCCTAACTGTATTTTTCATCATTACACCGGGTTATTCTGTACTGCATTCTTAGCTTGCTATCTCTCTGAATCTCCTATGATGCACTTTTGCGTTCCTTTCTCACTCTCTGTCTCTCTCTTTCTTTTCCCTTTAGGAAGAAAGGTTCTTCTCAACCTCCTTAACCAAATCTCCCCCCACCTCCCCTCATACACCCCCCTCCCTGCTGCTCTGTCATTCTTTCATTGGTGTTGCTGGAGGCTGCAGGTTTCTTAAAGGGGTGAAGCTGACAGACTCCTGTTCTGTGTATGGCACTGGTAGAATTCACTGTGAAAGCACACTATCAGTGAATTACCAAAGGGCCATAAACAGAGCAGAGAAAGAACCACATGATATCCGGTTTGCTTCTCTGGTGTAAGTGAGTATGGATTCAAAACTCTCGGATGCACTCTTGTCCCTCTTCTTTGCCTGTTTTGGCACTAGCACATTTTTGCTTTTATATATATATGTTGAGCAATTATGTGTAGTGCCAATATGGGACAAGACAGAAATGCTGCTAAAAATCATCACAAAATGATCACAAAGGACAGACAGCAGGCCATTGGCGTGATTGATCCTCTCTTTGGCAGTCATGTTCTATTTTCAGTCCTTCTGCCCAGTGTAACATAAGAAGCGACCTTTGCTGCGGAAAGCCGAAAGTTCAATAATCTCGTATCTTCATGAAGACATTTTCCTTTTGGTCACTGCAGCTGAACCCCAAAAGAAGTAGTCGCGGTGGGTTTTGCAGAGAGATGATTTGCACAAACGCATTATGACACCAAAATGGTTTGTCTGCATCAGACGCCATGAACTGTTATTACTGGAGGACGGAAATTCATCTCCTCTTGGAAGCAACTGCATCTTCATCGATCAATGCGAAATATTTCATGCTGTGTTTGTATGCAATGCTATAGCTGCTGATTAAAAGGATGTGCAGTTGAGTTTTTTGACTTTTTAGAGGCTATTTTATGCATATATGCTCTCTAAAATAAAGTTGTTTTTTTGGTATTTGATCTCATTTGGCATTAATGGTTGCACAGAGAACATTTTAACCTTTCCATTGCACAAAAGGGTATTTAAAGTGGAAAAACGCTCTTTAGATTATTAAAATATTCTTCACACTAAATAAAAAAAAGGGTTCTTTGGAAAACCCAAAATGGTTCTTATATAATCCTTTTGAAACCTTTAGTTTTAAGAGGTACTAGTAAGTGCCTTTTTTTTTTTTTTTTTTCTGGCCCAATGAAGACCTTCAATAATTTTTCATCTCTTACCTTTCATCTAAAGTATCTTTAGTATGAAATAAAAGTTCTTTTGTATTACTGAATGTCTGTTGTGGCAAAGAACAGCCTTTTACTCTTCTGCTACAGAGTTCAAGGACAAAACCCACAAGGTTCTCCGACGGTATTTGGCAATGGTAGAACTCACACTGGTGAGGTAGTCAGATCCGGTGGTTCTAGACTTGCCAACTACTACCTGAGAACATCTCCACTGTGAAGCGTGGATATCAATCTCTGAAGAACTGAGAGCACCGGTTCGAAACTGCGTTTCAGTGATATCACAGGCTCCACCCCCTGAGCGAGTGACTGCGAGTAGTGCTGGTTGGGGTGAAATTCAAATATTCCCCCACTGCACACCACAGTCTCAAAGCTCCTGATGCTTCTATCATTGATCCAAGCTGTTCGCTGATACTAGTCGGCCATGTTTGGTTTTCATTCTAGTGCCATTGTGAATCTCATTGTGTTGCATTGGTCTGGCTTATTCATCTTTTTTGGGCTGTGTTTGCCAAAATAGAGCATTGTATTATAGGTTGCTAATCAAAGTCTCATGTTCAAAATAAATAAAAAATGACTGTATGAAACAGCTCTTGGAGAACTCAGTGGTTTGGCATTTGTGTGAAACAGCTTGTGTTTTGTCGCTTGGTAAAGGGAGAGGCCGGCCCTGTATCTGGGTCAGGGGCTGCTAATGTAGGTGAGGAGAGGATTGCTGGATTAAGTCCTCTTTATCTCCTTTTGCATAAATCTATTCAAACAGAATGAATGACAATATGAAAACATTATAGCCATAATTGAAGTTTAATGTTATTATTCATAGTGTCAGTCACAATCTTTAGGTCTTTGGTTGATGGTGAATGCTTCTGTTGAGGAGGTACTGAATCTGAATGAATATGTTTCACAATTTATGTTTATGCATTATTTCGGAGCAGTTAAACTGAAAACGGTGCAGTCAAAAATTCAATATTGGTCGTTGAAGAACCATTTTGACCTACTATAGTGGTTGCAGCCCTCACTTTAGGTACCCTTCCAAATGCATTGCAATATCCCATTAAACATAGGTTTCTCTACTTTTTTTTTTTTTTTAAATCAATATCTTGGTTTCTCCATTGGTTTATTATCAGTATCTCTGCTAGTGCTGTTCACCTGTGTGTTGTTTACCTGCCTATATCAGAAAGTCCAAAGCAAATATGCGTATATTGGAGAAGAAAGGAACATTGTGTCAGATTCCTGCCGAAACTTCTGCTGCAGTAATTGCTTTGTGGGAAATCTCTGTCCATGTGGGCCTTCTCCAGATGGGCCGCCCGGGTCGGGTTACACAGCATTTTTCAGGCCCCCTCCTCTGTACCGACCTCCCCTCTCTCTCTCTCTCTCTCTCTCTCTCTCTCTCTCGCTCTCTCATTCAGTGAATAATCCCTGGTTAAGAGAGAAAGAAAGAGCATGGCCGAGACAGAGCTCGGTCTGTACTCTAATGTAAAGAGAGCATTAGTGGAATGAGATTAGGGTCCATCTCTCTTACGCACTGTCTGGTGCCGAGGTGTGTGTGATGGTGAGAACATCATCGATGTAAGAAAGTGACGATGATGATGTTGGTGGTGATGGGAAAAAATCCACTACCCCAGGAAGCATCTGCATTTTTATTCACTGTATTTTGTTTTGAGGAAAGAATTATTTAAGGGCAATATAAGTGTGTGTGTGTGTGTATCTGCATGTTGTTTTAGAAATAGATAATTACTAATATTCTATCAATAATATCATATGCTACAATGAATAGATGGATGGACAGATTCTGAATAATATTCAGAATAACAATCTGAATATTTGTGAATAATAGGCCTATATATCATTCAGTCAGGTTTTTGAATATTCTGAATTAATAAATAGATTTTATAAATAATATTCTGAAAAGTTCCGAACAGTATATCATCATTTAATATGATTTTCAAGTATTCTGAATGGCAATAAGAATAATATATCAATCAGATAGATATTGAATATTCTAACTGGATGATTGGACGGATGGATAGATTTCTGAACAATACTCTGAATATTTTCTGAATAAAATATCAAATAGATAGACACAGACAGGTAGGTTGGGTTTAGTAGGGGGATAATCCATTAGTTCAGAGCTACTGCTAGCATGCACGTGTGTGTGTGTGTGTGTGTGTGTGTGTGTGTGTAAGAAAGAGGGCCAGAGGGATGTAGTGTGTATTAAGATACGATTAGTAGAGATTAAAGCTCTGCTCCAGAGTTTGTGCAGCTCCAGGCTGGAGGAACAAGCCCCCCACAGAGACTGGAGCCGTCAGCCCCGTCAGAGCCATATCCTCTCCTTAACACAATCAATACCTCTGCCCCATATTCCCCTGATGACACAATACCACCAGACAGCCATTTAGCATTTGTCCGAGCTAATGGCAACCCTCATAAAAACATAAAACTAATGTGGATTCCTATACATTTGCAGCTCTGAGACAGAGTGTTATGGTAACTTTGGCCTGCTTGTGTTTCCCTCTGTCTGTCCAACTCTAGTATTAGCCGATTACACAAATCTTAAAATAAAATTGATCTTTGGGAACAAGTGATTGCAATAATCAATCAATTGCAATAAGAACAATTTCTACATTTACTAAAGCACTTTTAACATTCAAGTTGCATAAATTGACATTATTTAATGTTTTCTGAATTAACATTGAACAATATGATATTCCTAAATTAACCTAAATTAATAAATGTTGTAAAATTGAAAACGTCATGAATTTAACCTTGTTGTAATTTATTATTATTATTATTATTCTAATTAATAAAAACAACCCTTGTATTTAAGTTACATAAGTATCCGGTATGCAAAAATTTGCTCAGTGATTGAACTATACTTGTCAATGGTCTTATGTATGACATCACACTTAAATCAGGTACGTAACGCTCTGATGTTAAGATAGAATTGTGGTTATGTATTAAGATTGGAGCTGAACGCTATTCTGTGAACACGGCCCTGACTGAGGAACAGATTGGCCCGAGCACTTGGACGGGATGAGGGTGGGGCCAGGGGCGATTCTCAGAAAGCGTGCTAATAAGAGTCCCTTAATCTGCAGCTCACGACTGACGCACGCGTGCACTGAGCAGCTCCTGCCAGCTGCCACCATGACCTGGAAACCACAAACACACAAGTCCTCGCTCTCCCTACATGCTTCCCTTAACATCTCCCTCTCGTTTTGCTCTGTTCAGAACGGATGTGGTGGGACAGGGATTAGACAGTCTCTCTCCGATCGTGTTGCTCCGCACTGATAATCTGGAAGTGGAGTGGGATGCTGGGATGTGTGCGGTGCCTGATGGATTAGTGCGCATCCCCCCTCCTCCTCCCTCGGCAGAAGGACACAGGCCTTAAATCCAGGTTTTAGCCAGGAGGGAGGGATCAGGGCTTATGATGCAACAGGAGCCCCATCCATCACAACAAGCTGGAGGTGGGGTGCGGATGTCACCATGTGGTTTTTTTTTTTTTTGTAAAGAGGTCATGGAGTTTTAGTGATGGGATTATTTAACTTTTATAAAAACAAGTGGACGATCTGAATGCACACAGATTATCAACTTTTATATTGTTTTTCGTCTTAAATTTGGATTTATGACACTATTGGTTTAGTAAGGCACAATACAGTTTTAGTTCTGGATGCTGATTGGTCAATACAACATTGCAGCTGAGCTAAAATCAGCAACATGAACACAATTATGATGTAAAACACATGTTGATCTCCTATTGAGGCCAAATTTTAACTTCTGGAATATAATGGCACTGTGAATTTCCTTAATAAATTGTACAAGTATTTTATCATGTACTCTTATGTATCTGTATTCTGAAAGCAAATGCACTTTCTTTGTCATCTGTGATTTATTTGTGTAATAACTTTCAAAAGCACAATTTTGAATAGTGGCCATTTTATTTCCAAGACTGGATAAAAAGGGAAAGACGAACTCCGCCAATGTCACCATTATTTGTTCACCGGCAACATTGGAGAGGTTGGTTTCATCAAACCTTATATTTTACAAAATTTACATAAAAAGGATCTTGTTGTATGAGGTTTTACAGTCGTATAAAAATTCAATCCGACCAGGAGAAGAAAACTTGATGGGTGGAAGAGGTGCTAAACAGTAACAAAACATCCATATTTGCCACACAAATCTGCATCGTATAAACAATACGAGAGCTTGAGAGATAAAGGAAGAGATATGAATTCATGGTTCTTTCCCTTTGCAATATATGCAATAAAATCAGAATGCGTCCTCCATCATACCTTTACCTCTTTCAATGTGTGATTTTGTGTTGTTCTAAAGATATGAGCGCACATCTAAACAAAAACAATTAGAAAAATAAATAAAAAATAAATAAAACCTTTTCCCCAGCAGTTTCATAACAGAATCAGCTATGTAAAGTTCATGTTCTGAAGTATAAAAGTTGAACGATATGGAGTGCTACATCATCAGCCTCATCCTTGGTAAGTCGTCAACATTTATAGTTATCGATTAATAGTACAATTCAGTGAAAGTCTATAGATAGCACTGAGCGACAGTGCTCAAATTTCAGAACAATTCTGTACCGACAGGAAATGGTGGTCTCATTCAATATACCACATAATCATTCAAGGTCATACCATTTTTTACATTGGGAGTTAATGTGAAATGCATACAAAGAATTCTACATTATACAGACTGACAAAAAGAAAAAGAAAAAACATGCATGTCATCTCAGTAGTCAATGGGATCTAACACTAAAATCATAATGCAATTTACACATAATATATTAATGAAACAAATATGGCACAAGATGTTTCGCAATATATATATATATGTATATACACGCACAAACCTAGATTAATGACTGAGGAAATGACCAACACAAAGCTTGCATGGGAAGAAATTAAATTATACCAGTTTTTGAATGTTGAAAATGTGGCTGATTTTGTTTTCTTGCACTGTAATTGTAGAGAAACAATTAGCCTGTAATTTCTAAGTATCCTCTGCAATACATTTTTCAAACAACAGCTAAAAAAAAAAAACTAACAAATTTAACAACACTAGAAAAAAAAACAACAAAACAAAAAAAAAACAATGAACTGTGTACAATGTAAAAAAAGAAAAGACTTTCCAGCCCCCTGCAGACGTATGAGAACAGCTTCAAATATTATTTTTACACTATATTCCAGCAGCTATTCACATAGGCGCCGAATGTCCTGTCCCACACACCTGCAGGGGTAGAGTATGTCACTGTTCTAGGGTCACCACTTCCACCGCCTGTCCGTCAAGCGTCACCGTGTTGTCGATGCGCGTGGCTACAGGAGCCATGGCCACCTGAACGGGTCGATTTCCTTGGGCCAAACTGGTGACGACAGTCTGATACATGCTGACTGGAATCTGGACGAGACCTGGGATGAGACACAGACCCGTTACATTTATACAAGACCATTTCTGTTTTAGCTGGCACAACTGTGATGTCATCAGTGTAGGTGGCAGCCCAGTGGTTTGGGACATTCGTAGTTGTTATTTGAGACTGCTGGAGGGAGGGGACTTTAGAAGTGCGGTCGGATGAGGCCGCAGAGCGTGTGCGCAATCGAGCGGCCATGTTAAGAGTTTGCGTGCTGCGTGGATAGGGCCGGCCCTAAAAAGCGGGCTGAGGGCAGGGCTGCTGCATCACACTGCAATGCGGAACAATGGAGTAATTGAGGCGACCGCTCCCAGCTTCCGTTTCTCTCTCTCTCTGACTCTACGTAAACCCCTCTCTCTCTCAATCTACCTCTCTTTCCATGCCCAGCTGTGAGCGGAGCAGCCTGGATTACTGCTGCAGTCACATCCGGGGGGGGCGGGTGGCCAATCTCTCCGGGCCACAAACTCATACGGGCAAAGCAGAAGGTCAGAACGAAATGTGACTAGTCAACCCATCCAGTCAGTTTTATGGTACCTGCAGGCCACTGTACCAGTGCATTACGTGTTTCTGATATAAGTGTGCCTAAAATAGTTTCACGTCCAGCTCATATTTCAATCAAACTCGCCATTTAGCCTGTCAGTTAGTTTATCTTTTCAAATGTTGCTTATAATCGCAGCTTAACACAAAAGCAGATCAGTTTTGACCTTAAATGCATCTTAAACAGGCATAAAAAAAATGTTGATTTTGTCTTATTGCCCGAGAATACTTTCATGACCTCTTAAGGTAATTCTCACAAAACCGGTCAAGAAATTTTCACCATAAAATACAAATAAATAAATAATAATAAAAAGGTAAATAAACAAAATAGGTAATAAAATGAGGCTCATTTTTAACGACAACTTTGACACGACAATTACGCCACCCACTTAATTTGAATTACTGTAAACTCAAATAAATATTAGTTATACAAATTGAAATGGTAAAGTTTTTATAATAACGTATAAGACAATGACAATTAAGTTTCCTAATCATCATCATAATTAGAACTAATAAAACAATTCATTAAAATACTAAATAAATATGATTTAACATTTAAATATTAAAAAAACTTTAACACTTGAATAATGACGTGTGTGGGTGTAGCACAACTGTACATGCTATTTATTTTAATTGTTAAATTTATTTTGCTATTTTTCACATAAAAAAAGTGTCTCTCTCTATTTCTATATGTTGATTTTGGAATTAAAAACTATTTTTTTTCTTTGTGAGATTCACCCCTTAAAAAGAACATCAGAAAATCATTTCCCCCACATGGCATGAGTGACTCAATCCAACTGCTCTGATTTCTCGTAATCACATCGTGTCTCAATAATTGACGGGGAGTTTGGAAGCATTGTTTTTTTTGAGTGAAGTGCTTACAAACCCTCAATCACTCTGACACTGAAGGTTTCTACGAGGCTTACGGAGCGAAAGAGGGCCACTGGAGCAGGAAACGTAAATCAGTCACGATTACCTCAAACCAGCCACTTCAAAGCTGCACCCGCACTGCCATTTCACTGATTAAATAAGGTCAATAAATGCTGGCTGTCCGTCAAGTGTCTGTTGTTGACTACGCTCTCTCCCAAGCCTCCCAATGCTGAAGCGTAAATTAGGTTTAATTGTGCAGCTTAAAGGTGAGGGCCTCATTTTGAGCAGAAGCGGCTTTCTGGGACTCACTGCTGGTTCAGATGAGCAGTCAACACGCTCGGTTACGTATGTGGGAAACGGGACGTACTAGCATTCTCTGTACACAAGGTCAGTACAGCGTTACATAAAGTGACATCCTCTTATCATGCAACTTTTTCTTCATTCACAAAAAAATGAAAAGATAAAGGGGGAAAAACAAAATCAACAGATGGTCAATTAAGAGATAGTGAGTCTACAATCCCCCTTCTAAGCAGTGGGACACTATGTTAGCCAAATCATTTTTCATTGTACAATTCCTAATAAACCTCAATTTTTACATTTGAGTGATCCAATAATATGAACTATTAAAATGAAAGTAAATATCACAACCATGGTCAAACATTTATACCAAGAGCGGGGAAAGGCCTGACACCCGTGTCTTTAAATGTAGTTTTAATGCCTGCTAATCAGCTTTTATGTTTAAATACACCCCTTGCTCCAGTCTATTCTCTTAATGTCATATGAGTGAGTGAGTGTGTGCGCGCGCGTTTTATAGACTGGGCTTCCCGGTGCTGACAGCTGGCTCTGTGATTAGACTATGCACTGATAATGGAGAGGATCAAAGCCCTTTAAGAGGGTTCCTGGGGGGTTAGGAGGGGGACGAGGAGGGGCTTCTCTTTGGTCACTGAGGGCAATGGAGTAAGATAGGTCACTGGGAAATGGTCAGGTATGATTGGACCGATCATTTTACACATTAAAATCAACATTAAATCAAAACTGCCCCCGTTTACTTTAATGCACGTTCCTGGTCATACTGTTAATGAATTCATCTGAATAAATAAGCCAAAAATTAAGGATGCACCACATCAAATGTTATTGTTCATCATTTGTCATAATTACGATGTAAAGTGTAAATGGACAGTCGTAATAATGATAAAAAGTCCATATGAAAACATCTAAAATATGACATCAAATTTTTAGAACTGACTTTTTAATCTAATAATTCTGACTATTTCCTTAGTAAGTGATCATTTCTACTAAATTCATACTTATGACTTTTAATGTCTGATTTTTGATCGTTTTGACTCTCACGATATTGTTTTTTTAATGTCAAAGATGACTTTTTAAATCTCATCTAGACAATGTCAACTCATGTCATACTCAAATGCATGTTTCTTGACTTACTCTTAATGAATGAATTATTATAAAAAGAAAAAAATAAAGATGCACCATATTGATTGTTGTCAGTGAATGTTAAAAATACATTATTGTAATATATTATGATATTGGATGAATTGTTACATATAAATTACATTAAACATTTAAATTACATAAAAATTCATGAGTTATTTTTATTACGTTTATTAATTACTATAGAATTTTGTGTAGCACTAGTTAATGGATTGACTAACATGAGCAATACAGTTGTAAATGTATTCATTAATCTTTGTGAGTGTTAGTTAATAAAAATGAAACTGGTCATCGTCAGTTCATGTTAGCTCAGGTCCATTAAATGACATCAACAGATACAGTTTTTAATAATATACACACACATGGTCAGAATTGTTGGTACCCTTGGTAAATATGATCAAAGTCGGCTGTGAAAATAAATGTGCATTGTTAATCCTTTTGATCTTTTATTATTATTATTATTATTTTAAACCACAAAAATCTAAGCTTTCATTGGAGAATAAGAATTTAAATGGGGGGAAATATCATTATGAAACAAATGTTTTTTCTCAAATACATGTTGGACACAATTACTGGTACCCCTAGAAATTCTTATGATGAAAATATAGCTGAAATATATTCCCATTCATATTCACAATTTTGAGCACACCAGCGCGATTACGAACATGAAATTATCCAGCCATGGCTTCCTGTTTCACAGAAATATAAATAGGAGGGAAAACAAAGGCCAAATTCCAAATTAATCACCCATCACAATGAGAAAAACAAAAGAATATATTTCTGATGTGCAGCAAAAGATAATTGAGCGTCACAAATTAGAAAGTGGCTTTAAGATAAGAGCTTTCCACCATCAGGGCAATAATTAAGAATTTCCAATCAACATAAAACGTTATGAATCTGCCTGGAAAAGGACGTGTGTCTTAATCGTCCTAATGCACGGTGAGAAGGAGAGTTTGAGTGGCCAAAGACTCTTCAAGGACCACAGCTGGAGAATTGCAGAACATAGTTGAGTCTCGGTGTCAGAAAACCTTAAAAAAAAACAAAAAAAACTGTCAAACAGCACCTACATCACCACATGTTTTAGTAGGGCTTCAAGAAAAAAATAAAATAAAAAAATCTCCAGCATATTCAGTTATCAGACACGACTGGAATTTTAAATGGATTCTGTTAGAATTCTTCTAATGGGCCATGTTTGGATTTCCCAACCGTACAATGATCCAAACACAAACCTCAAAAACAACACAAAAATGCGTCACTGAGCACAAATCCAAGCTTCTGCTGGCCATTCCAGTCCTCTGACCTGAACCCTATAGAAAATGAGTGGGTGAACTGAAGAGCAGAAGCACCAACTAAAGGGTCTGGAGTGATTCTGGATGAAGAAATGGTCTCTGATCTCTTGTCAGGTGTTCTCTAACCTCATCAGGTTTTATATGAGAAAACCCCTATAATATTTTGGCAAATGGAGGTTTCAAAAAGTACTGAATAAAAGGGTACCATTAATTGTGTCCAATGTGTATTAGAGAAAAACATTTATTTCATAATGATATTTCCCCCCCATTTTAAATTCTTATTCTCCAATGAAAGGTTCATTTTATTTTTTATTTTTTAAATAATAGATCAAAAGGATTAACAATGCAGATTAATTTCCATAGCCGCCTTTGATCATATTTACCAAGGGTACCAACAATTCTGACCACGTGTGTATCCGTAATGTTGAAATTAACATTAACACACAATTATTATTCATAATTATTTTTCATGGTTAGTTCATATTAAAAGGAATGCGTTCAAATGGAACCTTATTGTAAAGCATTTTTATTTTTGATATTAGCCATTTATTGATTATTAGCCATAACATCAAACGATTTAAACGAACATCATCTTAAATGAAAATCAAACAACTTGCTTTTCCTTTCCAATAATTTTCCATTTCCGCTAACATCGGAAATGTTGCATTACAGAAATACAATGGATTGCAATACTTTGACTGGAAGAATGTTATAGTCAGAAGACAAAAATGCATACATTTCTGATGATATTCTAGTTTCTTTCAACCAAAACTCCAATATATCATTGCTAAAAAAGGAAATGTGTTATGTGCCATTCACTACACAGTAATGAATGCCTCCAGTACACATTAGCGCTGCTATTCCACTATAACATGGCTTCTAATGCATGTGTACGCACTAGTACTAGAAGCTGCCGTGCATATGCAGAGCGCTTAGTGGTTGAAGCAAAGCGAGGATTAGCGAGAAGTGTAGAGGCTGGAGTCTGTGACACAGGTCACACACGCACCATCTGTCCCACAAACACCCTGGGGATTACAGTAGACCTCCACGGACTTCCTCACGCTCTGACACACCTTACATGAGACGCATACGTGCCCTCACATAGCTAGACGACTGATGACGAAAGGGACGTCTGCCCACCCTAAACTTTCCTGTTTAAGCTTCATCATTCAGTGAGTGTGTAAGGAGACTAAAGAGGGTAAATGTGGCTGCTTGTGATATAGAGAGGAGGTTCGTACCACTGCCATCCGGAACGCCAGTTAAAGCTCCGACCGCAGCCGCTGTTTCTCCTGCTAACACGATTTGTCCTCCTCCCTGAAGAGTCGCTTCTGCTAACGTCGCCACTGCGTGAGCTGCTGCTTCACTGCAACACACACACACACACACACATAAAAAATAAGGAAATAATCTCACAATAACCCCGCTTTCATAAACATTTTTTTCCATAATGCTTTATACAGGATTTAAGCAGGATTTGAAGTGCACTGATGTGGACTGGTATGTACTGCCCCCTAGTGTAGGAAGTCCCTAGAAAATAAAATAAACACTCCCCCATACAAGTTCTTCTGGCTCTCATGATGACAGATGTCCAAAATACGCAAGTCCATTTCTGTCACTTAAGAAAAAAAATCATGCTGTGGTAAAGTCATCATCATTTAAATTTTCAGAGAAAAATCTGAAATTGACAAAACGGAAATTGGCATGAGCAGCCAAAACTGACAAGCATGTCATAATTTAGACTTTCTAATTAGTAAATATGAGACAAAGTTGAAATTGACATACTAAGTCATAATTATGACAAAGTGAAAATTGACGTAAAAAGATGAAAGTCATCATTTTGACAAAGAAAATGATGAAAAGTTGAATTAACGAGATTGACAATGCTAACATGAAAATCTGAATTTGACATGGTATCATTTTGACATTTTTTTTGTCATTATTTCAACATTTTGGGTCATAATTATGAGATAAAAAACTGACAAGTTATAACTATGACACACTAAAACAAAATATGACATAGTAAATTGAGATTATTATGTGAAGTCTAAATCAACGCACCAAAAAAAACGCACTGATAAAATGTCTAAATTATGTTTTAATTTGGACTTTTTCTGTCATAATTTTGAATTACCTCAGTAAAACCAAGTCCCTGATCATTTTGAATAAATTCACACTTTTGACTTTGAACGTCAATTTTAATTACTAAATACTTTAAATTAGTCGTTACTTTGACTTCTTATAATTTGGTCTTATCTCAATAATTTTTAAACACTCATTACGACTTAGCATCTCACAAATCTGACTTATGTTATACATATGACGTTTAATGTCATAATTTTAATTTAACAAAGTACTTTGTTCTTGCATTATGTAAATGAGTTTCTATACCAAATAGAGTTTAAAGACTCTAGAGTCTATTATGACTTCCTTTGAAATAATGATAAAAATGAAGCTATTTACAGTGCTATGGGGTTTTAGTAGAGGAATATAACACTTTTTTTGGTTCCGTTTATAGATGTCCTGACTATGCTCAGCAGACTGATGGTGGATTTACTGCTTTAATGAAGGCCGCTGAGCAGAAAACAATGCCTCCTCAGCCTAATTGTTGTGGGAATGGAGTATGAACCAATTGTTCCCGCTGTGCTGTATTTCTGGGCTGCTGCTACAGCTACCCGCCTGTGATAAACAGGAGAACAGGCTCAGGTAACAAGCCCCTGGGGACATAAACCTGCACATAGGTGCTGCTGCGGTTCAGAATTTCCTTTCTCTGTTTCTCCGACCCCAACCTCACCGCTACTTCCCATGAGTACCTGTTGAGTGCCATAGTAACAGTTGTCCCTGGCTGCATCTCTTGCGAGGCAGCTACCGCAGCTTCGGCTAAGGAGGCCACAGCCTGCGTGGCTTCCGATGGTTGCGTGGTCTGGATGGTCATCTCGCCTCCCTGTAGTGTGGCCCAATTCTGTTCCACCTTAGAGACAGACAAAAAAACAATAGGTGTGAAGAAAGAGATGTATCCTAAAAGCACAGTATGTGTGTAAGGACAGAACAGAACAAGCAGGAGATACAAACTCATGGTATATTCAGATATGAAAGTGTGTGTGTTGACGTTACCTCTCCATCTGTCACTGTGGAGTAATTCACCTGGGCCACCGTCACTGTGCCCGGCAATTCTGACGCATCTGCCAGTGTTGCTACCGTGGCTCCAGTTCCAACCTGTGGATTAGTTAATAATTTATTTGTAATAATATTTAAACACTGTAATATGACCATTATTGATTTAAAAAAAAATTCTATATATATATATATATATATATATATATATATATATATATATATATATATATATATATATATATATAGTTTTATTTATTTTTCCTAATTATATTAGAAGCATAACAAAAATTAACATATCAGGTTTGGAGTTGGTAAGAATTTTTAATGTTTTTGAAAAAAGTCTCTTATGCTTAAAGGATTGTTTGTAAATCTCAAAAAGACAATATAATAATAAAATATTGTCAAATAGTTTTACAATTATTTTCATATTTCAATATATTAGAACTTTTCTATATTTATTCATTTTATTTATTTATATGTAATTTATTTCTGTGATGGCAAAGCTGAATTTTCAGCATCCATTACTCTAGTCTTCAGTGTCACATGATATATGCTGATTTGGTGCTCAAAAAACATATATTATTATCATCAATATTGAAAGCAGTTGTGTATTGATTGTTTGAGGTATAAAAAGTTCAAAAGAACAAAATTTATAAGATTTTTTGTAACATTGTAAAAGACTTTTCACTTTTGATCAATATAATGAAAAACACTTTTAATTTTCTTTCCGCAACAACTAAATAGTAGATAAAATTTAGACAAATTATACAGGGTACATGTATTAAAGAACAGGGTTTCTGCAGGATTTTTAAGCTCAAATTTAAGACATTTTTAAGACCTGCACAAATAAAATTAATACCATATGAGCTGGGTAGGGAAATGTATATAGTACCATATTAAACTCTAAAATTATTGTAAAAATTATTGTAATAATTTACAGATTAGATACAAGTTTTCACAAAAACAAAAGGTTTTATAAAATGATGAACTTTACATTTCAGCCTTTAAACCATTTTTAAGAAAATGGATGAGTCAAACGTATTAATTATTATATTAATTTAAACAATTATTATCAATAAATTATTATATCAATCAAATAACATATATCAGGGGTGTGCAATATTGACAATAAACAATATCTCAATTTTCTGGGATTTTATAGATAACAATTAGACAATATTTTGCTGAGTGTGTTATTGTGCTGATATCTTATCTCTAATTGTGCTGACAGCTGACTCCTGAATTTTTTGATATTCTTCATATTCTGTGTGGTCAGTTCACAGCAGTGATAGAAATTAATAATTTCCAACATGTTTAATGGGCATTTTTACCTTTAAGCCATTTTTTCTAAAAGTGTGCACCATCTTTTGAGTCAAAGTCTTGCATTTGGACTTTTACCAACCAAATGAAATCAGTATCAACAAAATTGATCTTTGCAATGCAGAGGAAACACAGAAGCTGCATTAGAAGTATTTACACACTGTTTAACGCAGCTCTGAGGAACATGGAATACTTTAATCTGCAGTTACAAATGCATAAATAATGTTTTTATATTTTAATCATAAAACACTGAAAACTGATGTTTGAAATTATTTTAAAAATGAAAAGGTACCTTAAATGTGAAATTAAAACTGCCAGTAGGTGGCAGCAAGTCACTGTTAAGCGAGTCATTGTGATTGAACCGAATCATTTAAACGGTTGATTCATTCAGGAACGAAACACCGTCATGTTGCTCAGAGAAGCAAAACAGCGTTGTGGCTGTGTTTAGAATGATTTTTGTTGGGCGAAAGAGAGCAAAAACAGGAAATATGGTGTCTAAAATGTAAGTCTCTTAATATTAACTTCTTGTTTACTGAACTGTTGTATAAAATCAATATCACATTTGTAATCATGCTGACTTTTGGAGAAAAAAAAGGCACTCTTCGTGTGATATTAACAATATGAAATGATATAAATATATACATTTTCTGCCCCCATATCTTGAATTATGTGATAATTCTAAGTGCATTTTAATAGACTGATTCATGCAGTGAAAGAATGCAATCTAAATGCGTACACGCACCAGTCTAACCCGCTAGACTTCATGTAATGTATGCGAGCACTCTGTAGGTGTTTTCTTTGCTTTTCGCGATGTACTCGATAATATGAAATCACACATCGTTAAAACAACAATTACGATATTATCGCAGACCATACATATCGCACACCCCTATACGGTTTAGATTTTTATGTCTTCTCATCGATCCACCAGTTCACATTTAAAGCTATGTGTGTTTGCAGGGTAAAAACATGGGTTGATTTTTGCATTTGTTTGAACTCTGAGTCTGAACAAAACAAGTTTTATTAAAAATGCTCATTCATTCTCTGACAGCAGGTGGAGCATTTGGTAGAAATATAACCGTTTCTCCAGTAACGGCAGAACACAAAGCAGCACCGGACTTTGAACGTGCAGTGCTCATGTTTATTTCATGAAATCATAGCCTTTTGAAGTTTAATCGTCACATTCAGCCATATCGCAATTCTGGCCTTTCCGTCCCCAAATTTAAGACCTCTTGAAATCATAATTAAAACTTTCTTGTACAATCTAAGATTTTTAAAGCCTTAAATTTGATACAACTAAATTTAAGACTTTTTTTAAGACACTCGGAATCCCTGAAGAAGTAAACAGTAAATATATATTTTCGTGTTGACTATGGCTTATTAGCTATTTTTCAATATTTTGGTCTCCCCCTGATCTAAATGAAGTCCTCCAGTGGAGCTAGTTTATATCATAGTGAAAAACAACCGTGTAGCTGTTCCCACAGCTGGGACCTGAGCTCACCTGTATGAGCGAGACGGTTCCATCAGGATTACTGATCGTCTGCACTACGGTCTGTGACGGCACCAGGTGTGCAATGCTGTGAGTGGTTGTTGTGGCAACTTGTTGTGTGGTGATCTGGTCCTCAAAGGCGTAGAGCAGGTCCTCTCTCCCATGCTGCTTATAGCAGTTTTTAACGATAGTCCTCAGGGCTTGCGTCCATGACACCTGTTTCCAACGGAAGTAAGCCCTCGATAGGTCAACATGATGCAAGCTTTCGCTCATTTGTTTCAATTCAGATGTCATTTTGTGGAAAGCTGACAAAACTATGGTGTGGCTGATTCAATAACTTGTTTTTGTCATCACTTACATATAGAATATGTGTGTATATATTTGTGTGTATATATATAAAAATATAAACATAAAATCTTTCAAAGCCCAGTCGTACTATGAGCACCCAACACTACCCTCTGTTTCTGCTCCTCTGTTCGGACGTCACTGCGTACGTTGGCCCAGGGAATGTCCTCCGGCCACCAGATGGGCTTGCAGCTCTCTTTCCCCCAGCCAGGCTTCCCACGGCCTGTGGAATACTTTAGCATTTCTGGAATGAATGCTCGGAGTTGGGCCTGCAAAGCAACAAAGGGCGCACATAATCACTGTGGGAGTTTTAATACTGGGAGTGGCAGAGTGAAGCATGGCCTCTGGAAAAATAAAATCTGTGTGAAAAAGAGTTTGGAAACAGCAAGCCATTGATTTTCCTCTTCCTCCAGCAGCTGAGTGCAGACAGGCTGTCCACACATATAGCTTGTGAAAAGCTAAAAGTAGACTATTAGGTTTCTATTTAAAGACTAATCTATGGGTAAGGCTCCAGTGCACACTGACTGCAGGAGATTGAGAGGATGGAACATACACCGCTAAACTACAGATTATGCAGAACAACAACAAAAAAACCTTTTAGGGTTTGAGATTATTAGCAAGATTTTTTTTTTTAAAGAAATTAACACTTTATTAAAAATGAGCAAAAAATGAGCACTTTAAAAAAATTGAGCGACTGTAAAGACATTTATAAATGTTACAAAATACTTTCATTAAAATTAATGCTCTTTTTCCAACTTTCTATTTATCAAAGAATCCTGAAATCAGCCTATTAGAATGATTTCTGAAGGATCATGTGACACTGAAGACTAGAGAAATGATGCTGAAAATTTGCCATCACAAGGAATAAATTACATTTTAAAATACATTAGAACAAAAAATAGTTCTTAAATCATAGTAAAAGTTCACAGTATTACAGCTTTTACTGTTTTTGAATAAATAAATGCAGCCATGCTGAGCATTTCAAAAATATTATAAAACACACCCCAAACTTTTTGAACAATAGTTTACATACGAATTTGTGCTCTGTTTGTTCGCTAACATAATCACTTCTTAAATATCTAAATATTAAGATCCCGCCTGGTTCTAGATTGTACTAATCTCAACGATGTCTGAAACATGTATTGCAAGCACTTCCTGTCTCTTTTTGCCTCCATATGATGAATCGCTTATTGTATTCCTCAAATCTGCTAATATGGTTAATAAATAAATATACTAATAAATGCAAAAAATAAAAACCAACAGAAATTCTTTACAAGAATGCCAACTAGCTTGTGTAAGGTAATGCCATAAGCCTTAAAAAGCAGTGCTAGAGAGGAATGTTTAAGGTATTAACTTGACAATATAGGGGCTTATTAAGTCCATTGACTTTTTTAAAATCCACACTGAGTAGTATGGGGCAGTCCATTAGCCCCGAGACAGAGCCATCCTGAGGGTGAAGTTGGAGTTTATCCCAGCGCCCTCAGTGCCCTTGGTAATTCCATAGGCAGGCCAGGGATTGTACTGCACAGCGCTCTTGTAGCAACGTCTGTTCACCTCGACATCACAGGCTAAATTTGGCTTGGGAGGAATAAATCAGTTCCCAAAAGAGCTTCTCCCTCCCTCCCTCCCTCCCTCTCACTGTCACAAACACACTTGCTGTAAGCCTGACATTGGACAGTGATAGACGACAACATGGCGAAGACCTAGTGAAGGAGGATTTCAGAAAAAGAGCGGTTCTGATAGAACTAATTAATTCATCATAAAGAAAAAAAAAAGAAATCACTACATATTTTTTGACGAATTAACTTGATTCTTCCAGTCATGAGAGTTGGATAATTTAAAAATTATTTTTTCTTCAACACTGTACTGATAAAGATCAAATTCAAGCATAACTAGAAATTAAATATTCAAATAAAATATATGCTTCATAATATATTTAAAATAAAATGTAAAATATTATTTAATAATAATAATAATAATAATAATAATAAAAGCCGATCAAAAAAACATTTTATGAAAATAAATCATGATTGATCATTCAAATTAACAAGTTTAAGCATAACTAGAAAAAAAATATATAAGCAACAGTTTTAAATCACACACACATATATATATATATATATATATATATATATATATATATATATATATATATGTATAGTACAGTGAATATTGACCAATGTGCTCTTCTTTGTATATATATTGTATACATACATATAAAATAAATCCATAATAAAATAATACTTGCTTCTTAATACATTTACGAATATAATAAATTTAATTGCAAATAAAAGCCAAAAATAAATCCTGACCACTGCTTAAACGTACATATCTGAACTTAAATACGGTTGTTAAGTACACTGTTTAAAGTCAAGTAACAGATTGTCCACAGTGGCGTCATGAGTTGTAGGCTTTTCCTAGTGTTTGTGCAGATGGTCTAATTACGTGGCGAAGGAATTAAGAGGAATCTCACGCCCCAAACACACTGATCAGCCGCCCATTCCCTCCCCCAGCTCTGCTTTTAATCCACTTGGGAGCCAATCAGAAACCTCTGTGCTCGGCCACGATGTGCTGGATAATTACTCGCGCGTACAAGCCTCACCTGATGATCCATGCACAGACCTGCCTCCAACTCCCACAAACCAAGCAAGGTGTGTCTGTCCTGAGGGACACTAGCTATCAGCAGTGCAGGGTAATGAGTAAGGGGCGAGCTGGTAAATGTAGGGGTTATATGGTCTTATATCAGTCCAAAAGGCTTCAAGTAACCTGTGCTAAAGCCCTGTAGTGGATGAAGTGAGACTTATTCTCACTTTAACTGCTGTCCCATGAGCATAGAAAATTTCAGATTTGCATGTCAAAGCAGAAAACTCAATAACTTGCATTCCTGGCTCATAGTGCCACCTGCTGCCCACCTGTGTCATCTTGTCCACAGATACTGGTATGCCGTCAATAGTCAATGGAGGCAGTTCAGAGCTCAGTTCTCCACCACCAGGGGGCGCGTGTTCAGCCAGAGCGTTTTCCAGATCCTCCAGAATCATGCTCTTGTATTTTCTCACCTGACCACAAGACATGCCAAAACAGGGATGAAATCTGAAACAGTGCAAATGATATGAAGGCAAAATGCACAATAAATATACTCACCACATTCTCTAATGGTGCTGCTCCAAATACTCTAAACACAGGGTTCGGTTTAGAGGGAGAAATGCACAACACAATAGCCTGCTGGCCAACCCGTGTCGTGTACTCATCTAGAGTTGCTCTAAGCTTCCTGCAGACATAGCAAGAGACAGGTTTGTCATTGTGAACTATTAAATAAATTTAATTAGAATTGGCATTATTGGAAAAAATGCAGAACAAAAATATAGATTTAAAAAATAAAAATTTACATTTTAAAAAACTTCAAACTTTAAAAAACTAATTTATTTTAAAAAACTCTCTTTAGATTTTTTTCCCCCTTGGCTGAAAGAAGTACTAAAATTACTAAAACGCAAATAAAAATAAGTAGAATTTAAAAAAAAAAGGCTAATTCAAAATATTATATATATATATATATATATATATATATATATATATATATATATATATATATAACATTTTATTTGACATTTTCTATTTAATTTATTTAAATATAATAATTTAAATTTAAAAGTACTGAAATTACTTAACCTTAAATTAAAAATATATATTTAAAATAAGAAATAAAATGAGAAAAACACATAAAATTACTAAAATAACAAAGAAAAATTAAAAGTAAAAACAAAAACCAATTCAAATATTAATTAATACTACAATAGTGTATTAAAAACACTAAAATAAACAACACTAGTAACAGTACATTTTTAATCTATCTATCAATAAAGTTATTTTACTTTATGTTGTAAAATCACTCATATTTAATTACAATACAATTAACAATATTGAAAATACAACTCACCTAAGTAAACGAGTCTGTTGTCTTTTACGGATTGAAGGGTTTGATTCAAAGATGTGCGGCCGTTTCCGTTTCTTCCCTGTTGCCACAGCTGCGGCTGCTGCCATGCCAACAGGCCCTAAAAAAGAATTATGGGAATAAAATCAGTTGTTTTTAGACATTCTATATCATTCAGGATATGCATTGTATCTGTTTGTGTACTCCATGGGAATTGAACCCATGAACTTGACAACTGCTCTATCTTAAGCAATAAAGCGGCTGACAATTTATGGTTTAAGTGCGCCATCTAGTGGTTTATCTGATAACCACAAATCAGAATACAACAATGTGCAAAAACCTACCTGCAGCAGCCAGATGTGCGGTGACCTCATCTGTTCCAGTTGAGTTAAGTATATCAGAGTCGTCGTAAGCGTCATCATCAGGCGAGGACGGCGAATCCTCGTCAGCGCTCAGCATGCCATGCTCTGTGTACGTGGCCACGTGCACCTGCCCGACCTGCTGACTGACGGCGTGGGCCTCGATAGTGGTCATGTGCTCCGTCTGATGCACCGTGTGGTCTTCCATCACCCGATACAGTTTCTCTCAAACACACTGAGACACACACAAACAATACAATAGCACACAGATTCCACAAACAACTGCATCATTCAGATTCATAGATGAGGCGAATGCAATGCACCTGTTATTTTTAGGGGGGAGAAGTGCTCAAATACATGCATTTTCATTTGCATATGCATTTAAAACACATTAAAAAATATGAGGGAGCACATCTTATGATATTGTCTTATAAAGACTACCAAATCACCTTTTACTAGTACATATGGTGCATCAGTGTAACAAGACATTCTATTAATACAGTCTTTGGAGATATGCTTTTATACTGAAACAGCATGACAAAACATTTAATGTGCCACTGGATGTGATCTCAATGTCAAAAAAGCGGCATTATATAAGCCAAAAAGGTTTCAGCAGCAGCTATTTACACTGTGTGTAAATGTATATGATATTTATCCTAAGCAGTTTACATTTAGTGTGTAGGGAAAAGGGCCTGTTCCTTTCTATTCACATCTAATAATCACTTTCATAAAGCATTGCATGTATTATTGTTACTTTAAACATCACTCCACTAGGGGGCACTAATCATCACATATAATCAACATAATTTGTTCTAAAGATTAATATTTATTTTACATTATTAATATTTTGAAGAGGTTTGACTGTGAAGTCTATAAGTCTAACTGCTTTCGGTATTTATCCAAAATAATATGGGAATAATCAAAATCGAAAACAGCATATGCATTTGTTGTACATAATATTTTGGCGATATGCAATCGTATGAAAATACTCCACTATTAAATTTCAGCAAGAATTTAAAGCTGTATCAATAACAAACTAAATGACACAGATTGAAAATTGCTTTAAGTTATGTTTTTATTTGATTGAATAATATGACAATGTAATGACATGTCCCTGACAGCAAGCAGTGTAGATTACATTTACTAAACGTTTTAGATATTTTAAAAATATGAAACAAAAATAAAAACGTGTGTGTGTGTGAATAACGTAGGATGACGTGGGTGCTATGATTTATCCACACACAGATAAATAAAGCGTCTCGCGCAGCTACAGCATCATTCTGTTCAATTCAACGGCCTGACAGTCCGAGGCTCTGGAAGGAAAACGCTACATTTGATTTGACCAAGTCACGAAAAACGTTCACAAACACGAAAAGACATTTAACAACTACAGATAGTCATTAAAAAAGGTAGGTTTGAATCTCCGAAATAACTACATCGATATAGACTAGTGAAGTCGAGCATCAATAACAAATATATAAATGGCGGTTATTTTCAAACTGTGAATAATAACGTTACGTTACGTGTAAAGAGAGCGGGCAGTTTGTTAGCGAAATATAAAACACTAACGCAATTCAAACTGTTATTTCAAACACATTCAGTTAAAGTAAACATTCAGTCAAGCTACAAAACACCTGAAATTATCTTTTAGATCAAATTTAGCCGGGCACCGCTGTCGGCTCTGTATAAAGCGATATAAAAATCGAGTGATCGATAACACTGCAGCGCTAATATGATATTAAACACGCATTCATATTTGATCAAGAATATAAACACAAGCCACCAAGCCTTGAAATCCCATTTAGCATCTGGACAAAACAGTAGAGAATCGATTGCACATCTAAATTCAGTAGGCCAAAGGCCTGCGACAGCGCCATGATTCTTTTTGCCCCAATTTGAGCGGGGTAAATAATAATTGCCATCCTGTCAAACGCGCTCGATATCATCCCGAGTTCAGTGTCGCATCGTCGCGATCTGCATCTGAGTGTGTGAAAGGCAAACGCTGCCGGGTTGTTTGGTGCGGCTGCGCCGGGGCTGAAATGGCTGGAGATTGCGCGGTAGGGCACTAACCTCAGAGCGGCTGCGCTACTTCGGGCCTGCGCTGTGCGGCGGAGCTGCGATCACCAGCTGCAATGGAGGACAAAGAACGAGCGGCAGAGCGCGCGCGTCCTGGCCTCTGCGCGGCCCCGAGCGGTGCGCGCGGAACAAACCCCGCCCCTCCCTCTCAGTCTACACACCAAAGCCTGGCCGGTTGCATAAACTGTTTAGACTAGTCTTAAAAAGTTAGAGTGAAAAGGTAGATTGGTCTTATTTGTATTGGAAACGTAAGACTGATTACTCCTTGGCAATTGCTAGTTGTTCAAACTTGTTACACTTTTTTTTTCAGCTGCTTACACACCTTTTCAAAACTTTGCCTCTTTTATTCAAAACTTTACACACAGATCCAAGAATTGCACATGCAAAATGCTAAATGAAGCACTGCATTCAAAATATCACAAACACATATCAAAAGCAAACACCTTTGACATAATATTAATTCCTGTTCGATTTTTTGTGTGTTACATAGAGAATTGTGTGTTGTGTTTTGCAAAAAAGTGTTTTCAAATAGTCAAAGGCTGAGAATTAGTGTATGGATTTGCAGATTTGGTGTGTGGTTCTGGTGTTTTGGGTTTCAGAAATTGTGTGACAAGTAAGGATTTTGAAAGCAGGTCTTAACATGGCTTAACAATATTCTTTTATTATTACTATTAAAACTAAAGTTTTGTGTGTGTGTGTGTGTGTGTGTGTGTGTGTGTGTGTGTGTGTGTGTGTGTGTGAGTGTGAGTGTGTGTGAGTGTATTTGTAACTGCATTGATTTCAGATGTCATTCACATTTAATTGTAAATTAAATGAATGCAAAATAAGTTACACAGTTGTTTATTAAATATAGTGGAATATGTGACTCAGGACCACAAAACCAGTCATAAGGGTAATTTTTTTTTAAATTGAGATTTATACATCATCTGAAAGCTGAAATATGTGAGCTTTCCATTGATGTATGGTTTGTTAGGATAGGAACATATTTGGCTGAGATACAACTATTTGAAAATCTGGAATCTGAGGATGCAAAAAAAAAAATCTAAATATTGAGAAAATCACCTTTAAAGTTGTCCAAATAAAGTTCTTAGCAATGCGTATTACTGATCAAAAATTCAGTTTTGATATATTTATAGTAGGAAATTTACAAAATATCTTCATGGAACATGATCTTTACTTAATGTCCTAATGATTTTTGGCATAAAAGAAAAATGGATCATTTTGACCCATACAATGTATTGTTGGCTATTGCTACAATATACCTGTGCGACTGAAGACTGGGTTTGTGGTCCAGGGTCACATATATGTTTATTATTTATTGCATTTTTATTATATGTTTTATGTATTATATTGTTGTATTTATTTTATTTTGATCATTTCAAGTCTATTTTTATTGTTAATACTCATCTTGCTAACAAAATGTTTTTTTATTATGTTGTCAGAATAATTAAAAGATGCTAGATGCAGGATGGTGCAACAGAGAATAATAAACTGATAAAGAAATAAATATTTTTGAATAATTTATTTATTTAAAATGTATTTTATTGTTGTTATTTTAATCAAATGTCTGATTCCTAATATTGGCTACATTGTATAATTTATGTTAGCAAAAGCATTTTGTGTGTATTTGTAACTGCATTGCTTTCAGATGTGTCATCTGTCCTTATGTATTCCTGGATTTGCAGTGGATCATTCACATTAACTGTAAATTAAACTAATGTGAAATGAGTTGTTTATTAAATATAATGAAATATATGTTAATATAAAATTTTTATACGTTTTATTTCTTGTTGCACTGCATTTATTTTAATTTGGTATTTTAAATCTGTTTATTGTTCATTTTGTTATAATAAAATGTTTTCTCTTGTTAGAATAATTAAAACATGCAGGATGGCGCAACAGAAAATAATGCAAAAACAAATATATAGACCTATTTAAATTAATTTATTATATTTATATTATATAAATCTATTTATTTTGAATAATTTAGTGTATATATATATATATATATATATATATATATATATATATATATATATATATATATATACATATATATTTAAAATATTTTATTGTTGTCATTTTAATAAAACGTCTGAAATATTATTCTCCAAAATATATACTTTTATGTTGGTATTTGTAACTATTGCTTTCAGATGTGTCATCTGTCCTTATATTCCTTGATTTTAATGAAAATGGATCATTCAAATTTAACTGTAAATTAAACTAACGTGAAATAAGATACAGTGTTCATTAAATATGGTGCAAAATATGTTTATTGCATGTCAATTAAACGTTTTATTGATTATATAGCATTGCATTTATTTTATTTTGCATATTTAAATCTATTTTATTGTTTTACTTAATCTATTTATACCTTTTTATGATAAAATGTTTCCTGTGTTATGTTATGTTGGCAGGAAGGCTTTTTTTTGTTTGTTTGTTTGTTTCCTGTGTCTACATGGCTTTTTATCTATTCTTATGCATATCCTTGTCCTTCCTGATTTTTGGACGAGACGTTCATATTTAACTGTAATTCAAAATAAAAACTAATGCAAAATAAAAGTCCCTGGAAAAAAAACTGCAGACACTTGTTTCGCATTAAACCTTGATGATTCTTGATCATTGTGGGACGTGTATGAATGAACGGAAAAGACGCGATCGGGTGTCCATACTTTGTTTTAAAGATTTTTATCTATAGAAATCTTGAATTTGGTGAATTTTGGTACTTTTGTTTTTTTTTTCGTTAAAGAAAAGATAAGCGATGTTTTTGCAGATAATATGTCTAAAATCATGACACAGGTCTAATAAAGCCAGCGTGAACTGCTTATCCATTTAGGTCTGTTAGTAACTTTGATCACGAGATTAGACAAGACGATAAAAGAGTTAATGACCGTTGTTAAGTTTAAGAACATCCATAAGAGGGCAATATAGTATCACAAATGCGTCCGTTTGATTTATGTGTAACGCTAGATGGCAGAAAATGATCATTTTTTGGGTTGCTGGATGAAGACTGATGGCACACACGACTGTGATGACAACAGTGTGTGTTTGTTTGTGTTTGACTGAATGTCAGATTTCTCTAATATAGAGCAAACCAGAGTTTGTGACTTTGTACAGTTTATTTAATTTTGTTATTGTCTGCATCTAATCCAGTTAATGCACGCTACTGTATTAAAAATGCAGTTTAATCAGTGGGGAAATTGTATAATGGATATAATTTCACTCCATTAGCTTGGCATCTTTTGTTATTGGCAGAGGACCTGCAGTCCACTTTAGTTTATTGCATAAAGCTTTAATTTAAAGATTGTTTAGACCAGCCTATCCTTAAGCATTGTGACAGAGCGACTGCAGGCCAATGCGGTAGTACGCAAAGCAAATTCTCAGGTGATAAAGAGGCGGTCTTTAGAGGTTTCACAATCTGCGATCTATCTCCACTGTGCTGCCCTGCTGGGGAGAACCGATAAGGTTTCGGAGGAGTTCAATAATTCTCTTAATTGATTGTCTGGAAGTGAAGATAATTCATGGTAATTGTCAGGCCAGTGAGGAGCTCATGAGTTGAAGCCACTGAGGGAGGAATAATGGACGCTTCACTCACTTACATGGCAAAGACAGACCGAGAGACCTGTCACAGATCTAAACAGACTATGTTAGTGCATTGAACTGTGAGAAAAAAACAAATTGTGCTATGCTTATTATATATCAGACCAAGCTAATACACTCATGAATGAAGACAAAGCCACCAGAGTGCACTATGGGACAATTTAAGTGGCTTTTATTAAGATTATTCGATTTAAAGCTGAAGCATGTAATTTCTGTGTGACTAATGAAAAAATTAAAACCGCTTTCCTGTACATGACGTCAGTTTGTAGGGCCTGGAAGGCTAATTCTTTGTTGGTTCCTTTTGGAATGTCTAATATTTAAAAAAAAAAAGAAGCAGCAATTCATGAAATTATTTAAGTTCCAAAATAAGGACTATATGGCTGCCTGATTTATCATGCAAATAATCTCACATTTTTGTGATAGTTTAAAAACTAATGACATGACATTTTTGAAATTCACATTTGAAGTATGACTGATTGTAATTTATGTTGTAGAACATGTTAAGGTCTTTGCATCTTAATCTAAGAGAAAATGTTTTTGCATCAAAAAAGGGTGATCTTATTTTATACAATGACTATAATTTTTTATTTAAATAAATTAATTGTATATTTCATGAACATCGTCAAGCTCTAAAATATTTTATTGGGTAGAAATAATTTAATTAAAAAATATTAAATATTTAAAAAGTATTTAAACATTCTATAATCACAAACTAGTTTGAATATAATCACAGAAGTCATGTAAATTCATTGGTAAAAGTTAATAAATAATTATTTAATTATTAATTAATTTAAAAATGTTAAATAATTTCTGTAAATTATAAAGTCTGAAAAAGAATTCAAATATCGCCTTTAACAATGAGGGGCCTTGTAGTCAAAAAGATGACAACTACTGATGCAGGGCTTCCTGAATGTATTTTTCAACATAATGCGCATAAATTGTCCTAATTCCATGCTAATTTAATAATTCAAGCAGTTTTTCATAAGCGTTTGACAAATTATTTAGAGTTTCATTAGTGGAACTGTCAAAACAAAGGACTGTTTACATGAATGACTCAAAAATAGGTTCATATATATATATATATATATATATATATATATATATATATATATATATATATATATACAGTATGTGTATATATTTAAGTAAAAAATAGCAACACAAAATGTTGGTATCACCAAATCAGCCGTCTAGAGTGATCTTTGCCAAGCACATTCAGACAGGCCTTATCTGTGGTGGTGAACGAAGGAATGAAGCCAGAAATAGACCAAGCCCTTTAACCATGAATAGAGGCTTGTATAATTTATTCCAGCTGTAATCAGAGCACGGATTGCTGTCAGTGCAATCAGCTCATAATTAGGAGAATTCTCAGTTGTTCTGCTGTGTTTTCTGGGAGGCCCTGTGGTGCTGAGTGTCTGTCTGTGGGCTGATGTGTAGCAAACAGCCAATTTACTGAACCATTAAGATATCGGCACCTTTTGCTTTTCCCTCGTAACCTGTTGCCATGCCTGCTTCTCATCTCATATTATCTCTCCTTCTCTTCCTCTATGTTCCCTCTGTTTTTTCTGTCTCTCTCCATCTGTGGCTTCCTCCCCCGCAAGTCCTGTGGTGAACAGGTGCAAAAATTATCTCTCATTCACAAAGGGTGAAAATACTTTGCGTATGGTGTCTTTGTCACATATCAGAAAGGGGGCCAAAGCCAGGTCATTTCCATGCATTTGCAGTTGTCAATAGAAGAGAGAGGAGGAATTGATAGATTGGACAACTTGTTACTTTTCTCCTTTCTTTGCTTCTGATTTTCTAACATGAATACATATTTGGTGTTATAGGGTTAGGGGGTTTGCAAAATGACTAAAATTATCCTGCAATATGTTTGCGAATATGAGCGATGCCAAATCATGTGACTTGTGGATGAGGGATGTTTTAATACTTCTAAAAAATCAGATGTACGATTTTCGCTGACTGAATGGTAAAGCAGAAAATAATCCCATGTATTTGAATTAAATAAACTACTCAAATTTCTAAGGACCAGAATATTATAGAGACTTTTTAGATTGCTTCTTCTGACTTCAAGTCCTCCTGGGAAGCTCATATTTATGAGTTGAGAATCAAAATTATTTAATCAAGTAGGTCTACATTCAGATCACTTTGGTCGGAGTAAAATGGTGATGTACTTAAAATAATGCCTTGTGAGTGTACAACAGCACTAATCAATAAGGCCAAACTTAGTACCATTGATTTATATTTATTCTTTATTTATTTTTTAAAATTATTATTATTATTTTTTTAAATTAAATTTCTTGTCAGATTGTTAAATTATTGGTAATATGTCTGTTATTCCACTTTCCTTGTTTTTCTATCCTAATTTTGTTATTTTGTTTATATTTGAAAGACAATAAAAAGTTTCTGCAAAATGATGAATAAAGAATGCACTTTATGTGTGTTTTTGCTTATGTTTTAATTATATTATTGATATGATTATATATTCTACCATACTATAAAAGGTATGATTAATTATAGTTGTATTTTGTGCAACTTAGCTAGTTTTGTGAGTATTGGAAAAAAAAAAAAAATTTTAGTGAATCCAATGTGTCCACCATGTTTTCATTTCTCACCAACTTGAAAACTCAGAGCTCAAAGAAATTCTTGAGGTTCTCAACTCATATAAATGATATTGCTGACATCCATCCACTGATATTGAATCCACCATAAGCAAGCCACCTAAAAACTATACAAATATGATAGGCTAAATACCACTCAGAACATCTTAACAACCATGTAGCAATACCATTGCAACCACCCAACAACAATTTTTTTCTAAACATTTAAGATTCTGGTATGATATGAATTGCATTCTGGAACAATGATATCAAGATGTATCTTGGTAGTCAGCAGGAGAAAATGGATTTAAAAGGGACAAAAAATTCAAATTCACAGCTGATCATCTCAGGTTTGAAGGTTATTTCAGAGGTATACTTCTATTATAGAATATTTAGGTTCAGAAGAAGGGGACAAAAAAGGAAAACCACATCTGCCGATGGGACCGGGTGGTCTAAACAGTCTTGTATCACATGTCTACAGTAGAACTAAAAGGGTCATTCTCTGTCTCTCTTCGGTGTGAATGCTTAATTTAACGCTCAGGAGGGGACTGTACCACTCTGACATCAGTGCCCCACTGTGACATTTCTTGCTCTGCAAGTAATGACAGGGCATGGAGGAAGAGCGAGAGGGAGAGAAAGAACGACAGACAGAAAGACATTGCGGTCTGTACAAACAGTCCAAATCTATCCCCCTGGCCCCCGCACTAAAACTTTGTTCTCTTGATGGGAACAGACAGTGGGGTCCAAATGTTGGAGACCACATTAAAAATCTGGATTTCTTTTCATATTTATTTAAATCTCACTGAAGAAAAAAAAAAAAAAACGGGTGCAGGATTTACTTTGAAACAATTTTCACTCAGAAATTGCTAGTTAATTTCACAAATAATGACAAAGAAATGGCAAACACATTGAATTAAAGACTGAAATAGTATTTTATTGTAAAATGTACTGTACTCCAATAATTTTTTTTATTTAAAACATTTTTTTTTACAGTGCTGGAAATAAAGTATGTTCTATTTAAAAAAAAAAGTAAACAAAACTTGAAATGAAGAAATATTTCTGCATTTAATGTTCAACATCATGATGTAAAATGGACAAGAAATATTTAAGATATTTAAGATAATAATAATAATAATAAAAACATTATTAACAGTAAATAAAAATTAAGTAAATAAAAAATTCTAAGTAAATAAAAATTAGAACATTAAGGATAATGATAAATGATATATTATTGTTTAAATTAAATGATTATTTATTTAAATAAATAAATATTTAATTTAGATAATTTATTAAATATCGCACAATAGAAGCGTTATTACTAGTGTCAGACCCAACTGTATAATATTGGATTTGAGTGGCTGTAGGTGCCTCAATACTTATTTGGAAGGTGGCTACAATTCAGAGACTCCACTGCATTCATTTTCTTAAGAGATTGACCAAAACTCCTCATTGTGAATTGGCCATTCAACACACACATGGGGCATTTAACTCTGCAGTGCCACTTACTGTGAAGCTCAAAATGATGGATCCTAGGGCACCTCTCTCACAGGTTGAATTCACAGGAGACCTTATTACTTTAAGTCTCTTTACACGCAGTTTGGCTGACGTGGCACTGAATAGAGTGTGGATTGCTATAGTCACCGCGGTGTTCAGCTGCCCAATTATGTCAATAGCCAGGATTTGAAACAGAATATGATAATGCCCTGGAAAGTTGCTAACTCCCCTGTTTTGAACTTATTAGCTGCGGCGTGAAGTGCTGTTCAGTAATTTATCGCCTCTTGGAGTAATAAATGGGGAAACTGAGCTCTGTTTCTCTTATTGATTCACAGTGAGTGTTGACTTGCAGGTCTGGAAGAGTGTTCTTGCTCTCAGCACTTATTTGTCAGCCGTTTCTTGCTTCTGAGAGTGTTGACCAAATCTGTTTTGCATGCACAATTATATTTATACAGCATAAGCTTTTAAAACAAAGCGCAAACTAGCTTGAATACAAAGCATGGATGTGCAGACACCCTTATTAGTGTATAAAAGATGTGCACAGCCGTTTTTCATTTTGTCAGCAGCATTTGCTTTTGCACAGTTATTGTGTTGTTGTGTTTGGTGTTGTTTTTGGATAGAATGGGGTCTGAAGGCCAGGCTCTTGAGGGTGGGCACATGTCTCGTCCTTTCTATAATTGACTCTGGAGCTACGTGTTTAGGTTTACAAAACCCAGCCATTGATTCAGGGCTGCAGGCTTATTGCTTGAATTGCACCTCTGTGTAAGTGCTCATATAAGGTGAAGGGAAGTGACGTCACTGGTGATAAAGCGTGTATTAGCAATCATGCACCTGTGATATTGCTGATTTTGGTGACAGAAGGAAGAAAGGGATTGGACTGGGAAAACAATGGAACTAGCTATCAATCAAACTTGTGTGCAAAAATGCAGAACTGACCAAATTCTGTGCAAATGTTATGTAGTGGCTCAATCCCATTTGGGGGCAGTAGAGATTTGCAGGCAAACTGGTGTAATGAAATGACATAGATTTCCAATACCACAGACATATGAACAGGATACCTCAGTTCAGACCTTTTGTTTTATCAATATTTTGATATTTCCACACTCAGTTTGACACAAAACATGGTCTGTAATCCAATACCCTTCTGTTGTATAATTGCAAGTCTGCTATCTATCTATCTATCTATCTATCTATCTATCTATCTATCTATCTATCTATCTATCTATCTATCTATCTATCTATCTATCTATCTATCTATCTATCTATCTATCTATCTATCTATCTATCTATCTATCTATCTATCTATCTATCTATTTTAATCAAATAATTTATTTTTAAATAATTCTGTCCTTAAAATTATCCAAACGGATCTTCAACTAGTGTCAAAAATGTACTTTTTCATTAAGGATCAGTATTTGCTCCTTGATTTTTGGGGCTTTTTATGCTTTTATATAAAACATTTTTTATTGACATCTCAGTTTGAATTAGCTTCTATACTGCAAAGTACCTGATGCAAAAAAAAGTAAGAATAAAGTAAAAATAAAATGCACAGAACATCATAAAACAAATACTCTGCTCAATACGTTTTACAGAATTATCTGGTTTTATAGCACTGTTTAGTTTCTGACCCATCTGTGACCCATGATTTGAGACTCCGTGTTGAACACTGTGATAAAATTCCACGTAGAATAGATGAAAAGTCAAAGGTAGGAATCACAGAATTTCCCTGTGGTTTTAGAATGTGATCTCAAGATCTTGGTGTATTTAATTTATGATTACAATTTAGCTAAGGAACACTACTTAACCTCTTGATTTTTGACTTTTTGTCCTCCAGAATGTCCTACTGAGTGAAGATCAGTGGATCAGGTGGATGTTTGACACAACCCAACCAATGAAGCAGGAGATTATGAGCAAGATAGCAACCACTAACACATTAAACCTGATCTGAGATGCCTGAAGTCAGCATGTTCTGTGTTTTTTAATAGTTTTGCCATACATTTGTCATTTAAATGTTAACTGTACTACTACTGTACAACAAAAACATAATTGTTTTAATGATGATCTAAAAAAGGCAGGGGATGGAAAATATCATCAGCCAAGTATAAAAATAACAGTAATCCTGACCATGTTAGAAAAACAAACATACTGTATGTGTGTGTGTGTGTGTGTGTGTGTGTGTGTGTGTAACGTGCTTCTTCACACTCCAGTTGACACTGCCTTGTGTTGCTGTGTTGATATGTGGATTCAGCAGGTGTGTGAATCACAACCCCATATTAAATCTAAATTTACCTTTCATTTCCAAGATGATGAATGGAAGATTGAGTGTTTATTTATTTATGTAGCTTTATGGCGATTCAGGCTGTCTAACATACAGCTTGTTGATGCATTTGTATTCATAGGAACATAACTTTCACCTTAGAACGTGTATATATCACTTCCAAACCGAGTTTTTTCCTCTGCTCACAGTATCACAAATCAGTAAATCTGCCTATATGGGCCAATATTTCAAAAGGCTTTTATTAAAACAACCCGGCTGTGCCGTTATAGTAATATATTAAGATCCAGGCCCCATCGATCCTGTCTTCGTATTCCAGTTTGTTCTACAGAATCCAACTCGGCAAATCATTAAATTTTTAGTGTCTACTTATATCCAGCTGAATAATTTATCAGGCGGTGGGGCGAGTGATTCAGAAAACACTTGATTGTCTGCATGCTGGGGGTCTGGGGAGGTATTGAACTAGGAAAGATGATTTAGAAAATGTATTGGATGGAACGGTGGCAGTACGGAGATTATTGAGCAGAAAGATGACAATGTTAATGACTGGAGAACTCTGGGCAGAATCTTTTTGATTCAACATTACTTTCCAAGTTTTTTTTTTAGTTTTTTTTTTTTTGCATTTCACCATGCATTTCTTTAATCAAAATAAAATATAAGGGTAAATATAAGATTTATGCATAATCTGAAAGTTGAATAAATAAGATTTCCATTGATGTATGGTTTGTTAGGATAGGACAATATTTGGCCGAGACACAACTATTTGAAAATCTGGAATCTGGGGGTGCAAAAAAAATCTAAATATTGAGAAAAAAATCGCCTTTAAAGTTGTCCAAATAAAGTTCTTAGCAATGCATATTACTAATCAAAAATAAGGTTTTGATATATTTACGGTTGGAAATTGACAAAATATCTTCATGGAACATGATCTTTACTTAATATCCTAATGATTTTTGGCATAAAAGAAAAATTTTGATCCATACAATATTGGCTATTGCTACAAATATACCCGTGCTACTTAAGACTGGTTTTGTGGTCCAGGGTCACATATGTGCTTTTACCTCATTACTATAGCCAATCCAATTATTAATTTGAAAACCACAAAACCCCCAAATTCTAGTCTGAATGCTACAGGTGAATGTTAGAGTTGTGTAGGCTGAATCTTACCTTTAAACTTTTGAACTTCAAGTGCCACATTTTGACCATATTAGTTCCTACTCTTACATAAAATTTCCATTTTTAACTTAAACAAAACAAGAACATTCAGTTCTACTCATCAGAACCTCCCTAAATCCCTCTAGATCCAATTAGCTCAGCTGTCCAGAGTGAACAGGCATCGTTTTTGCTGGATGCTGCTCACTGGTAGAGGATGAGGAGACCCCCCCCCCCCTCACAATGTAAAACGCTTTGAGTGCCTAGAAAAGCGCTGTATAAATGTAAGGAATTATTATTATTATTATTAATTGTTTTCACTGACAACACAGTTTTGACAAAAAAAAAAAAAGGATTTGGAATAGATTGTTTTAAATATTCAGAGATTTAATGCAGAAGTTGAAAGAAGCGTGACGCCATCAGTGGTAATCAGCAGCATCCATTATAGCTGTAGTGAGAATGAGAAAGAAATTTAGCCTCACCTCCTCTTTCCTGCCGCCTCCTCCTCCCTCCTTCCTGCCCGCTCGTTTGATTGTTTTTACATTCCCGCATTATGTAAATATGTGCATTGTGATTCTTTGGGGAGCATCTGAGCATTAGCGAGGGCAATCTGGGCCTTTGCTAGAAATGCTAGATAACATATGTCCACTTGTCACGCAAACACAAACACACAAACAAATGGACATTAATAAACTCACGACCAGGCCCCATCTGCAATCGCGCACCATTTGCGGGGACCCCCAGGTGTCATTTACGAATGCCGAATTTATGGCTGTGAATAGACATTATTAATGGAGCCCAAAGTGGAGATACAAGGAGCTGCTTAGCCCTGAACCCTTAGCGAATATGAATAACAATGGGTGAGGGATCATTACCTCGGCCTGGAGGGAACATTTAATCAGGTTTTGCGTAACGAAGGCTGTTGGCGTAAATCGGCACATGCATAATGTTCTGCTGACGTGTGCTCAGCTTTGCATTAGCATCACTGCCACTGCCATGTTAGCAGAGGTGTAATTGAGTCAACGAAATCTGAAGTCCAACAGAACAGCCTTTAACGGAATTTTTCCATTTTTCCCCCACTGTCATCAGTGTAATATTCACAAGTAGGTTAGATGAATTGAAATGCTTTTTAAATTCACAGGCAAGAAACGACATTGATTTATCCACATTATGCAAATATCAGTCAAGATACCACAAATTCCTTTTTTTAATATCTAATAGCTTTTAGTTTGTCAAAACCACCCTTGACAAGTACTGTGGACGAAATGTCACTTTCGAAATGAATGAATTCTAGCCACTTCCTTTGCAGCAAATTGATGGCCTGGAAAGAGAAAATAAATTACGAGCATTAGTGCTAAAGGCACACCGAATCATCATTTGCTACTTACTATTGCAGAGGCAGGTGGTTATTATGGTTTAGGGGGAGGGACATTCTTGTTCTAGAGCAGTGGTTTTCAAACAGGGGCCCAGGGCCCACTTGGGGGCCTCAGCAAACTTCAAAGTGGGCCTCATGGTGACTAAAAACTATTTAATAAATGTTTTATAAGTGTTATTTTATTGACATTGAATACTGAATATTTGAATTTATATAATTTAATTTTAAACACTTTTAAAAAAACTTTAGGGTCAAATATGGAAATTTTTTAATTAAATTTTAAACCCGACAATTGGGTTAGTCCATATTTGACCTAAAATTGGGTTGAAACAACCCAGCATTTTTTAGAGTGAAGTTTTAGTAATTTTATTGAGTGTTTTTGTCATTTTTATTCATTTTTGTAAAATATAAAATATGTATAGTTTTTATTATTTTTTATTTTAGCTTTAATTATTTTAGTACATCAAGTTATACTAAATGAAAATGAGAAATGTTGCCTTGGCAGCTAGCTGAAATAAACCATGTTTTGTATTAAAGTTTATTTATTATTAACTATAATGACCTTCTAAATCAATAGTCATTTTTTAAAAATAATTTAACTTTAATCTAAACTGAAATGCTAAAAAAATTCAAACATAACCTTAAATTTAATTCTTAATAATTTTTGAAATATAATAATGATTTTATAGTGTTGTTTTAATTGAAGAATGTTGAGTTCTTGAAACTTTTGAAATCACACAGTGAACGGAGGTTAATTAAATATATCAATAGTCTCAGTTTCTGTTAATTAAAAAAATTGCAAAACAAACAGCTTTGTCATAATTATGGTAGAAATACTGAATATAGCCTAAATCTTGGGGTTTTCGATTATTGTGTTGGACAAATTGGAGCCCTTTGTGTCAAAAAAGATTGAGAAACACTGCTCTGTGTTTTATTGGATAAAACTGTATTCTGTTTTCTATTTAAAACTGTGTATATATATATATATATATATATACATACACACACACACACTACATTAATCAAAATATCTCTTTGGTTTCAGGACATGGTAAGCAAGAGGAAAACTCTGAAGTTGTTTCAGCAGTACACTTTCAAGATGATGGTTGATACAAAATCTCGAAGACATCAAAAGTAAGTTAAAATTTGTTTAGTCAAGTTAAGAAAATGCTGTTTGGCAAGGAAGATGCTGGACATGAATAAATATGATGCAGATCAACACAAATCTTTTTTTAATTCTCCGGAGTCAATGCGGCAGGCGAGTCAAAGCTGATGCGTTTACCCAGCTGTTCTGACTAATGAAGCGCAGCGGTGAACAGCGTATCACTCTCATGTCCGTTTGATGTCGGTACGTCCTTCCTTTGTACAGAGGGAACAACAGCGGGGGCCTCGATCACAGCCAAACCCTGTTTAATCCAAATTAAAACTCACTAATCTTGTTATTATGCTGACCCCTTTACGAGACACACTTCCACAAGGCCCCCTCATCCCCGTCACCCAAATATTTTCATCCGACCGAGACAAAAGGATACGGCGGGGAATTAGATGACAGTGTGGTGGTCTGAAGTGGGAACATTGATTTCAACAGGCTTGTTTTGATCACGAAGGCTTTTGAGTGATTAGGGGTTTCACTTTTTGTCCCTTTTGATTGTTCGTAGTAAGTTGCATGATGAAACGTCTTGGGTCTGGTGGAAGACGAGGGTGAGTTTCACTGTCAGTGCTGATTTAGGATCAGCCAGTTTGGGTCACATTGCTCAAGGTTAGGATTTGGGAATGGAATAAGCTGTGTATGAAGCCTTGAGGATGAACGTGTGACCTCTTCCTAATCCTGCGATGTGTCCTGCATAAGACTTTTCAGAGGACAGGCCAGACCCCGTACTGGAGATGGAGAAAGTTCCATTTCCATATGCATGAGATGAGCCGTTGTTATTTTAATGAAGGGCATCCTCCCTCGAGCAAATAAAAAAGACTGAACTGATGCTAGACATGCCTCTGTGATCAGCTTTAATGGTCTATCTTTGTAAAGAGATGTGGCAGAAAGAAACACATTAGGGTGATGCTTGTGTGTGTCTCAGGAAGTCTCATTTGAATCATTGTTGTGATGATCCTAGACAAACGAAAAGTGGAAAACAAAATAGAAAACTCCCACATTTATAATGTTTCTGCAAATAAATGCATTGTTTTATTTCTCCCGCTGTCTTTTGAGGAATGAACCTGGATCATTTGTCAAAAACATCCCCTGTTCCGAGAAAATCTTTTGTCTGATGTGAACAGGCATCCAATTCTTTTGCAATACATTTTTGTATTTATATATTTACCTTCAATCATGTGAAGTAATTGCTACTTTTTTTAATGAAATTTTTTAGAAGGTTGTTAGGTAGGTCTGAAAATAAAATATAATATAATATAATATTTAAAAAGATTTATATTAAGTAAAAATAAATGACAAGCTGTTATTTAGCATGTATCATAGCAATTTATTTTACAGCATACTAAATACAGTAGCAGTCCTCAATGGTTTTCATACTAATTTAATATTTTATTCTTTACCCAAACCGAATTCTCATAATAACCTGTTTAAAGAACGATTTTATGAGCATTTTAAATAGTGAGGACTGCTTAAAATGTCCTTTATTGTTATTATTAATATAATTATTATTATAAGAATCTTTCATAATTTTAGCCACCACAAGTGTAGTCAAACCTGTGTATGCACTCAAAAACACACAAATCACAATGATCTATATCATCATTAAAATTTCTATTCATTAAACAAGTTTTCATAAAGAATATGTATCTAAGTGTCTCATTTATGATTAGTGTATTTTGAGGTTAATGGAAAGCTTGAGTTGAGTTATGATACAATGTGCATGTGATGTTCTTTACAATATGCTTTTGTGTCAGTTCAGAGTGACTAACTAGCACTGACCATGTTCATAACACTAGATAAAACCCTATACCGTATATGCCTGTAGTCACTTAACACATAAATACTAGTGTAATTGATTCTTCAAGTTCCTGCTGGGTTTCTGAGCTCTTAGGAGAGTTTCTCTTCAGTAATAATTTTTTCTCAAAGTCAAGAGTGAAAAGATGGGATGTCGTCTCCTTTTGTATTTGTATTATAATAACCTACCTAATGATTATGCAGCAGCAAAAGTGATATGAATCATAAGTAATGAAAGAACAGGGACCTTGTAGAGATGAGAAATTCATCAAATGAAATCATTATTCAAACAAGACTGAAGAAAAAGAAGAAGAAGCATCCAAAAGCCTAAGTAAGATGGAGAAAAAAAGGAACTGTGGACAAACCTTTTATTTTGGTTTTGAATTGCGTTTATGTTGACTTTGTTGTGCATCCATATTAGTAAAACTTTGTCTACAAAGGTCTATGTCTGAAAGTTGTTGGTTTCTACTGTAAGTTTTCTAAGTTTAAACTGTAAATTTGTCACCTAAAGGTCATGCTGAGTTATAGTTGCTGATGACGCCCTGAACCTGTCCCAAGACGGAAAGATGGAAACTATTGATTATTTAATTTGGCTCTCAAAATAACATTCTCTATCTGTAGGTCTGGAAACATTTCAGATAAAGGTCACTATTTTATAAATAGGAGAATCTAAAATAGACTTTCAAGGTTAGATTTTTTTAAACTAATAGTACAAGACTAATTTGGGAAGAAGAATATAAAGTCATATGCCTACCTGTGTTGAGTATGTGTGTGTTTGCATGTATGTTTGGATTCTTGAGTTACCAAATATTAATGAAAGGGTAGTTAAACCCAAAATCTGCTACTGAACATTATGGAAAAATGACTTATCAAACAATATCTTAACAACAATTTCAAAATGTGAAAAGATTTCTGTGAGTGTGAGATTTAGGTAAAATTTCATTAGCTCAGTATAAAATCAATAGATGTCAAAAGAAAGCCCCCACCATGATAGAAAACCAAACGTCTCTATGTGTGTTTATGAGAAGTAGTGAAAGAATGAGTGCCACCTTTGACTTGCTCCTCATCCATCCTCAGATCACTCACTGTCAAGATTTTCAAATTCAGTTTATCTATAGATATTTCAGAAACTCATTTGGAGGTGATTTTCTCCCTCTCCACACCCACTGGCTCCGGCTCTAGTCATATACACCTCTCCCGTAGGCGGCCGTAAGCCCGATCCTGAGCTGTACTATTTGATTTAATTTGAAGGGCCATCTGTAATCCCCCGCGGTACTCACTGAATCCCTCGGCCCGTCTGCTCTGCTGTGCTGCGAGTATTTGCCCGTTATTGTGCTTGCTGCAGTGCAGGGATCCTTTGTCATTTAGAGCTCACATTGCTGAAAAACCTGCAGCACTCGGAGCAAGTTTGAAAGAGTTTTCAGCTGCTGTTTATCTGCAGGACTCAATCAAATATGACTCATGTGGGAGTATTTCTCTGTCACGTCATGAATAATTCATTATATCGCACAACAACATATATATATATATATTTTTACATTTTCAATTAGATTTGGATATTTTGACTTTTAGTTCAGTAATGATTCTCTGGTTTTGTTTCAGGACCAAGTTTTGATATTTGACACCAAGTGGCGACCCAACATGGTATCGAAAATATTTTAGCATACAAAAGTAACAAATGTATTTAAATGATCATGACTGCATATGCTCAACAATAGAAACAATGAAACAACAATCAACAATTGTTAATGTATTGTTAATGGGCTTATCAACTTTTAAAAAGGGTAATGCTTTCTGTATATTTTGCTGTTTTTTTCTTCACATTTTAAACTTTCATTTAATTTACTGTCATAAAGGCACAATTACACTATCATTTAAAAGTTTGGAGACAGTAAGATTTTTTTTTTTTAAAGAAATTAATACTTTAATTCAACAATGATGCATTAAAATGGTTCGAAAGTGACAGTAAGACATTTATAATGTCACAAAAGATTTTTATTTTAATTAATTTTTAAAAAACTTTTATTAATTCAAAGAATCCTGAAAAAAAGGATCACAGCTTAATAAGAAATGTTTTTTAAGCACCAAATCAGCATGTAAGAATGATTTCTGAAGGATCATGTGACACTGACTGAAGACTCGAGTATTGGCTGCTAAAAAATTCAGCTTTGCCATCACGAAAAATAAAATACATTTCAAAATCTATTACAAAAGAAACCAGGTATTTTAAATTGGATTAATATTTCAAAATATTACTGTGTTTTTTTATGAAATAAATACAGCCTTATTATATCAAAAACATAAAATCTTACCAACCCCAAACATTTAAATATATATTTATATCTTAGTTGCATTTTATTATTTGCATTTACCATTGTTTTTTCCTGCTACCCATGTCTCTCAGAACAAGTTACAACTCACCAGTTGAGGACCACTGTTTAAATTAAATATTCATTTGTTTTATGTTGATTTATTACATCAATGTGTCTGTTAGATCCCTCTAGTGGTTGATGCTGGCATTGCTTCAATTCTTCTCTTGTGGTTTTCAATCTGAGGGTGCAGTGCAGGGTCGAGCAGGGAGTCAGTGCTCTCTCAGGGTGAACAGCCGGATCTGTGAACACCGGGCAGAGATAAGCACCTGGAGAGCTTTTATATTTTCTTTTTAAAGTGTACAGTCAAGAGGAGAGTGATTCGGTAGCACAGAGGCCCTAAATTCTGTCTCCTCTCTTCCTCTGCCATCCTTTTTGCTATGAACTAAATATGTTTGGAGTACTAGAGTAATACGCCCATGGCCAATCAAATGAGCTGTAAATACCTTTTGACTAATGATGTTAATGGATTCAAACAAAAAGGAATACATCAAAGAAGTAATGCTAACTGAAGAGTTGATAAACTGAAGATGATGACATCTTCATCTTAAGTCTCTGTCGGTGTGGATGGTAAGGGTAATAACCCTTTTCTGTGCAGAGGCAGTGAGTCAGCAGTAATTACGAGTGCTGCTTTGACTCCCCTGACCCTTAAGTTCTTGTCTTGCGTCTATAAATAACAACAGTGATGGGTCAGCAGCATCACCCACATGAGCACCATCACAGCATAGCAAATGAGATCCCATGAGCTGTGTGTAGTGTACATTTAATGATACAGAATCTGCAACCATAAGTTTTCTGTGTGTGTGTTTGTGCATGCGTATGCATGTGACCCCAGAAAGGGCTGAATGTGTTATTAATACGTGTTTGAATTTGTAATTCATAGAGTGTAAATGGACTATCGGTAGGGTTATAAGTGTCAGCGTCAGGGTTGTAACGGAGAACTGCTGTCTGCACCGTAACTCCTTCCCCGATCGATCCACACGCAGAGAGCCTGATAAAAGGATCAAGCCAGGCCGAGCTGGACCTCAGGATCTGCTGCAAAAGCAGTTGAGGTGTCAAGTGGGCTGGAGAAAGAGGGGGGCTGATAACTTATGAGTGCCCTCGCCATTTCCCGCCTACTTGTTAGTTGTGTTCTGGGTTTTCTGTTGGATGAGTGATTAGAGCCATGGGGTTCTCAACCTTGGTTTGTAACCTTTTTTTTTATGTTCCAAAATTTTTACAATCTCACAGACGGCAAATTATGTTGTATTATGTTCTTAGGAGTAACAACACATCTTAGTTTAGTCAGTATTATTTTTTTATATATATTATTTATTAAAAATATTTTTTGTGTATTGAATGTTTATAGAATTTATGAAGAATCTTTTTTTATTAATCCTCATATGTATGTATACATGTGTGTGTGTCTGTGTGTGTGATAAATATAAATGTTTTTTAAAAATTGTATTATGTATCTATTACTTAATAACTTTTTCCCCCTTTTTTAGTATAGAATATTTATAAACGCATCATAATAATTAAAGAAATTATGTATTTATGGTTATTTAATATTTGTTTATCATTTATTAATATATCATTTTTATAAAAAATAAATAAAATCCTTTTTGTTCTTTTTGCTTTTATTTATTTGAATTATTTTGTTTATTTATTATGTTATTTATTTATTCGTTTTAAATATTTCTTAATTTAATGTTTATGTTTGTTATATAATAAATTAATAAAATAAATCACAATTTCATTTTTTATTTTAGAATATATATTAATCATTTTATGTATTTTATTATATAAAATATTTATATCATATATATATATATATATATATATAAAATGTTTTATATATACAATTTAATAAACATAAATTATTTTAATAATAATAATACGCAATAATATGATAATTGTGCGTCTGTGTGTATAGCATTGTAATCATTTTGAACAAATCAACTGATCATGATGAATAGTAATTCAATGGTGATCTATTACAGACTCTTGTGACAACATCCTTTATTTGGTATTTAAAGACTCAGTGCCGCCCTCAGACTTATTATGAATTCATGCTTGGTGTGATGGTGAATTTCAGATTACGCTCACTGTCTCACATGTCTCATTGTGTTTCAGGTAATGATTGTTTTATTGACAAGGCCCTTGTGTTTACGGAGTGAAGCTGTTGGCTTTGTTTGTCGCACTGAAGTCTCAAGGACATGGATGGATTTTAGTCCAAGTCATTAATATGTATTGGAAATTATTTTCTTCTTTGTAGAGAATTCTAACAGCTTTGAAGGCCACTGAAGTGTTGAGGAAGGTTAGAGCGCTTCGTCATGTTCATTCTCTGGCACAAAGGTGTTCGGTATTAGACTTTCTGCCCTGATTCACAGGGCCTGGATCATCTCATTCTGTCTGTGGGCTTTTTTTTCCCTCTTGTCTGCTTTTTGGCTGGCGGGTGGTAGAGACCCTTATTGCACTGCCCTGACAAGAAGTAGAGAAGAAAAATCATATCCAATTCGAACAACAAAAAGTTTGTGCCCGAGAGATATTTTGGAGGAATTCTTTTTGGAAGAATATAAACCTTAATTAGTTTTAATGTCTGTGTATAACTTAATCCACTTAAGTTTTAATCAAACCTCTTTTTGTAATTCTCATTAGTAACTTTAATATGAATTTCTGAGTAAGTGCCCTTTATGCCTTTCGTGAAGTCTTAAATCTTCTCTCTTTCTCTTGGTCTTCATTCATTGTTGTTGAAGAGAAGCTGTGAGATTCTTTTCCCTGATGGAGTGTGATATAGAGATTTCTTGGGGCGTAGCTGATTTTAATAACCCTGCAGATCCTTTCTAAAGCTGTTTATTAAACAGTACAATTGCAAACAGAGAAGACAACCTCCATGCATTTATTATTTCCAGAATTAATGAAAAGTGAAAGCTATATATGGACACCAGGCAGGGAAATGCTGATGTTATATTTCATTTATATTCTTCACATAAATGATCACAAATGTAACCCTACTTTTGTGTAAATGACATTTTCATATAAAATTCATATTGCTATATATATTAAAAGGTGAATCATGTTTACTGTGCACTCTCAGAGGAATGGGACCTTAAACATAGATTTCCCATGATGCTTTTGCTGATTTGTGTTTTTTTTTTTTTTTTTAATGAACACATTTATGTTAGCGTTACATTATTGGCTAGCATAATTTAGAGTAGATTTTAAGCATTTTGTGGACAGTTTAATCTAATGAAATCCATCATTCAAAGTTATAGAACAAATAAAATTTGCTTTAAATAACATTTTATGCTATCAGACCATTAGAGCTAATTTTATGAGAATAGTATCAGAAAATGGGCTTATTAGATGTTTAAAATTAATGCATTTCTAAGAACACAAATTTCCCTAAAGTGACAGAAAATATTTTAAATAAATGTCTATACTATTGGTAGCAATGTCATTATTTTAAAGGATGTTGGTTACTATTAAATCTTATTTGTCTTATTATTGGATTGAAAAGACATATAGTGCACGTACATTGAAAAGAGGCATATTTATGCTGAAAATATGTCGCAATGCTATTTCAACACCTATTTAAGCTTAAGACACTGGTTTTACACTGTAAATTTGGTGCAAATGTTATAAATTTGCCTAATATTTTAAAGGGTGTTAATACAATTGGTAAACTATTAACTGATAAATGTTAGGATTTTTTCTTACTCTTAAATTGAAGAGAGAAAGCCGTAGTTTAGCCTTGGTGCTGAAAAGCATGGCAATGATAGTGCAACTCTATTTCAATGCATTTAACACCTGTATTGCGAGTGTTTAGTGAATGAGACACATGGTTTTGCACTGTAAATTGGTGCAACTGTTGTAAATTCACCTCATAATATTTTAAAAGTAGAAAAAAGTAAAAGCATCTCAAAATGTATGTAAAAGAGAGCAAGTGTACATGGAAGAAAGAACGAGAGCAATGATCTTCGGCCTGCATCTCTTTAGAAATAAGAGGCAAACATTTAAATGGATATGTCAGTTTGAAGATGGATAGGACTCTGTTAATGCATTTTCTCTCACACAGCGAGGAATTAACTCTTCGCCGACTCTCCCGCCCCAGATTGAGGCTGTGTAATGAACCTTAAACAGAAAGTGCAGAATGTGTTTATCTTTCTTTTTGCCTTTCCACCACCAAAAATAAGAAAAAAAATGGAAGGAGAGCTTGAGAAAAATGCCTTGACACAGCTGTGACTGATTGGAAATGCAGCACTCAAAGCCCATTTGAGCCACACAACAGAAACTCTTCCTTTAACTCATTTCTGTGAGCTGGGAGAAAAAGTGAGGTGTGGAAATGAGAGTGTGTGTTCTGAAGATGCATGGAGGGAACTTGTGAAGGATATCCAACAATTGGAGAATGTGTGTGTGTGTTGGTTTGTGGGATATATGTATGTTCCAGTCTCCACAGGGGCTCGGGAAGCAAATCAAATCGGTGTGTGTGTGTGCGTTAGTGCAGACAGATCTTGGTACCGGGGATGTGAGGAGTTTTGAAATGCATGGCTTCTCTACGCCGGCCACCGGTCATGTCTCATTTCCGGATGAAAGCGAAGAAACCCCCACCCCGCTGTTCTCGTCCTCCCCTTTAAAAGCTGGACGCTGAGGCTTCCCATCAGAGCAAGGAGGCCCCGCTCCTCTTCATCTGCGTATGAGGGAGGGGGTCTCTCTTCTGTGTCCACCCATCAAGCTGCCCCCAGCTGGGCCTTTGTCCCGTTCCAGCATCTTTTCTCCAGCGCTGTCGCTTCAAACATCTCTCACGATGCTTTGGAGAACTGTGAACTGTTTCAGCAGGGGAAAGCGCAGTCTACTGGAATGTATGTGTGTAAACAAATGTGCATATCTTTAGACTGTTACCTCAATCCAAACTAGGCTGGCCAAAGGACTTCATGTGGTGACATAAGTGGAATATTCATCGAACTAAGCTGCTAATGTGGTAAATGAGAGGTATGGTATCTTGAAGGGTACTTGAGTTGATTAATACTTTGTTAAATCTTTATAACATAAGTTATGATTTTAAAAGTAAAAATAATAGGGCAGTCACAAGGCTACAATTAATCAAATTAATTTCATGATTCGTTATAATATTTAAATTAGATAAATTATATATATTTAAAAGTATATATGTATATATATATATATATATATATATGTATATATATATATATATATATATATATATATATATATATATGTATATATATATATGTATATGTATATATATATATATATACATATATATATATACATATATATATATATATATATATATATATATATATATATATATATATATATATATTATATTTATCTTTTTTTCTTTTTCATTTTCACTTTATAATATGCCATTCTCATTCAGTATCCTGTTAAATTTATGGTAAAAAAAAAATGCCAGAAAAAAAAATTACATGTTGGTGGCTGCATATTTTATAGCTTATAAAAAATATTTTATTAAATTATATACTGCAATGTTTAATATAAAAATCAACTTTATTACCTTAAAATGTACTAATAACCACTACACACTACATTTAGGCAGGTGGTACAAAGGCACATGATGAGTTAGATTTCATTGTAAGTGGTTTATATACAGGGTCATACACAAGACAAAACACCATTAGGGTAACACACTAAAATAATGCAATAAATGTAATCTGAATAACATAAAATGTTAAAAAATCCTAAGGTACATTACAAATTACAAAAATGAGAAGAAACAGACCTTTAAATAAAGTATAGTATGTGATGTCACACAATTACTTCTGGGAAAGTCCTTTTACTTTTTCACAATAAATTACATGATAGTATCATAATTTTACTGTAAAATACTATTGAATTGATGGCATGTATTGACTATTAAATTGATAGCAAATACTGGGAATTGATGGCAAGTAAAAACCATAGGTAAGTATACTGAGGTGTTATGCCAACCTTCACCATTTAGTAAAGAAACTTACAGTTAACTGTTTTACGAGGTTTTTCTTGTAGCATTTTTTACAGCTATGGACAGACAGACAGACAGACAGATATGAATGTATAGATTTTTTAATGATAGATAGATAGATAGATAGATAGATAGATAGATAGATAGATAGATAGATAGATAGATAGATAGATAGTATATACTGTATTTTGCATTGTTTTATTCATGTACATGTATACAGTAGTCACACAATACCGTTTTCATTGCATATTAATGGATGGTAATTTTTCTGAATGCACCTGCCATGTCAAAAGTTAATTGCGGACCCTGCACATTCCCATACTTCTTTTCCGCACTCCAGGCACTTAAGCCTGCCCTTAAAGACAGCTTTGATTGATATTGGTGTTAATTATTGCTTCTCTTGCAAACCATCCTCCACAGTTTCTCTGCATGGTTCGTCCATCCATTAAAGTTCTGTAATGTGCATATTGAATATTTCTTTTTGTGTAACAAGATAACTCTTCATCTGTCATTGACCAGTATTGAGCTCTGCTTAATGAATGGCTTTGGCTATAATCACAAATAATGCTTTTACCCTCTATTGCATTTAGCATGATCAACCTTATTGATGATTTCAGCAATAGTGCATTTGATCGAACTGATTAAAGGTATAATTCATGAAATGAAATTTCTGTCATTTACTCACTCTCATGTCATTCCATTCCTTTTATTGAAGAATTGAACAGGTCACTCTTTCATTCTACATATGTCCACCGGTATGTGCAAACGTGTATTAAGAAAGTTAATTAGGTTCATTTTGATTTCATGTTAACTTTAAAATTTACAGTGAATGATAGTGATGACCTCCATTAACACTTTAACACTCTTTGAGGCTCTGATGATCTGACAGAAATGTTGTTTTGCATAACAGAATCTCTTTATACAAATGTGCGATTCATTCCTTTAAATATTACAGCCTCCAGTGAATAAATGTAAAAGCTGCCCCCTTCCCTGTTATTTCCCCTGCCAGCTGTCCTGAAGTTAATCTCTGTGGGTAATGACCAGAATTTGATTTGCCCCTGAGGAAATTTATTAATTTAATCCTTATCTCTTGCTTGTAATAGATCTGTGCTCTGATTACTTTGGGCAGCATTTGACGAGATTAGATGTTATTCACATTGAGTTTCTGAGTATCTGCCTGCATGGAAAAATTGTCCCGTACGCTTACATTTATATTTAAAAAACACATGCTTATATATGATGCACAGTTATATACAAATAAAAATGCTGTCTCTTCTGACAACTCTAATTTCTATTGTTTTTCATATTAAATGATCTGCAGGAAAATCCTTTCTCTTCAGTGAAAGAAATTCAATGTAATAATATAAATATCACAAATAATAACAAAGATACAGCAAGTAACACATTGAATTAAACATAAAATATATTATATAATATGTAATTAAACATATATATTTAAATATAACATATATATCTGAACACTTTTATACTTGTGCTCATCCTCTGACAGCTTAAACATGACAACCTTTCTAGTAAGTGAATCCAGTGAGCAGCGGATGCTCGTTTCAGTGCAGTGCAGTGATTTTGACAGTTGGAAAGTACACTAATCTAGGGAGCTGATTGAGACGCACATGTAAGGTTGTTTTTGCAACAAGTTCTGCAAACCACCCTCACAAGGAAAGCAGTGAGACACAGGTCGCACATTTTATTTGGCATGCTGAGATTTACCTTTCATCCCTTGCAGAATAACAATAACAAGATAACTCTGTTTGTCTTTTTTACTCCAGCTTCCTGAACAGGCCGGTCTCTAGGTTTATGCTGGAAAGGCTGCTATGAGGAAATATCTCACAGATAAGAGTGTGCACACACGCCATCGCATTCATAGTCATAACCACTCAAAAAATGAAAAACAAACAAAAAACATTAATTTTTAGCTTGGTATTCCAGCAGCCTTGAAATATATCAGCTTGGTGATTTCCGTGGTATTACTTTTGAGTCACTATGTAAGCTGATCTTTTCAATATTAAAGAAGGATTTTGAGAGGTGTTATGTGCTTGATCCTGCACTTCAGATTACATTGAAAAACAGCCACCTTAACTATACTTTCATATTGGTGACCTTCACCACTGCTATGTTTCTTTATTCTAATCTGCGCCAAACATCATATTTAGTTTTGGACTAAGGAAAGGACTTCCTCTTTGTATTATTGTGATGATTTCTCTGGTCCGCCGAGTGTGAGACCCAGAAAAAGAAAGCTGATAACTCTCTTCACAGGCCTCACATTTCTCTATCAGCGATCTGTCGACATGCCATGCACTCTCCGACTCGGGATGTCATTTTTATTACCAGCTTGCCACAATATTGGACTTTAAACAGCTCACTCTCACCTTCTCTCTCTCGATAGACACCAGTGCATATAGCACATGAAGACCCCAGCCAATATCAAAGCTTAGATAAAAGACTGTTTGTGATTAAAATAGGAAGGGGTACGGATGGAACGTGATGGATTCGATACAAATAGGCTCCTCTGGCTGTAATGCATATCACAGCCTGGTGTGGCTTCAGCTCAGAAGATTGCTTTTCCCTTCTCCCTGCTGTTATAACCCACCCCAAAGTGACCGGCACTCTGTCACTTTCTCAAAAGGATTGGTCAAGATTACAGCATTACACGCCGTAGAACCGAAAGGCCCCGGGGTGAATTTAATTGGCAAGAACAGGAGTCAGCAGCTATTTGCTCTGAGAAATGGCCATCTGACGTACACTGTGATGTAGCATTTAATATTACATATTTATATAGATAGCCTAGAGGACATCTATAACTTCCATTTAATTTTCTTGCGTCTTATCTCTTCACTTCTGGCAGCATTTTTCCATTTTTCCTGCAAGTTTTATTTCATTTCGATATTTTATTTTAAATGCCATTATAATTTTTCTTGCTATTATTATTACTATTTTTCTTTGTAGCAGAAAACAACAGAAGAGTTATGAATGAGGACAGTACGTTATGTGAAAGGTACTTTGTACAGAGAGTACTAAAAAAAAGAACAAAAGTTTTCAGCTGTTTTCTCTGTGTTTAGACTTTATTAATATTATGCGACCTGCCTTCAAAATGTAGTCTCTTTGTTTTAAACAATTAATTTCAAAATGTATCACAAATGAACAAGTTTTATTGTGAAAATAATCAATTGCACTTCTGGATATGCCTTAAGAGGCACTACAATAAACAGAGTGACGATTGGTTTATAAATCACAAGTCCAGAAGTAATTGGCTGAAGTGAGTATAATTTGATTGCTAATTGGCCCATGCAGCAGAATGTAATAATGAACAGCCTAATTATCTGACAGTTTAGATGTGGTGCCATAATCCAGTGTCTGGTAGAACCGTTATTTATAAGCCGTTTAATACTTCCAGTCCCATTATTCTTTTTCTCTGACTGTAGCTGTGTAAATGTATGAAGAAAATAAGTGAGGAGAAATTGAATTGTTTTGTAAATGGTGTTAAGAGTAGCAGTTGACCTAGATATTATTTCATGTACTGATCTGGGGTGCGTTTCCCAAAAGCATCGTTAGCTAACTATGGTCGTTAGTTCCATTGAAGTCTATTGGTATAATGACGGAACTTGCGACCATAGTTGTTTTTGGGAAACGCAGCCCTGGAATGGACTGAGATCTCTTTAGTTTTTTCTTTAAAAAAATGTATTTTAAAGAAATTCAGCAAGGCTTAATTAAAGTGGTGATGAAAAAGGATAGACATTTGTTATTTCTATTTCAAAGAAACAATATTACTTTGCAACTTAGATTTTTTAAACATTGATAATTTGAAATATTTCTTCAACAGCAAATCAGCATATTAGAATATTTACACTGAAGACTGGAGTACATTCAGCTTTGCTATAACAGGAATAAATTACATTTTTAAATATATTAAAATATATTTTGTATCTTTTAATGTTTATAATGTTTTTACTGTATATTTGATCAGATAAATGCCCTATTAAACATAAAAAAAAAAACATTACCAACCACAGCTTTTAAACAGTTTTATTTATGTGATATACATCATTTTATGTAGATATATTATATAAAATTATGTCTATATTTAAGGGCAGAATTAAGGGTGCTACTATAACGAACTGAGCAGTTTGTGATCTTAGTCTCCTTACTGATTTAATTTTCTTTTGATATAAACAATTCTTTTGAACAATAATTGACATTCAATGAAGGTCAAAGTAAAAAATCGCAAACAGAGGAGTTCCTATTCTGGCAGTTTTCGATTTCTCTGAGGACTCCGAGTGAGCTGCAAAACAGCAGGCGATTCACTTTGTAGAAACACAAATGTGTGCTATTGAGACAGGATTAAAATCATAAAATGCATTTGCGAAAGGTCCAATTTACCTAATCGCCCCAGTGAAAACTAGTCCAAATAGGGTTATTCTCTCTTAACCTTTTCTCTCTGCTTTCCTCCCTTTCCTCCAGTTCTCCTTTCATCTCTCTCCCCCTCCCTAAAATAATCCTCCCTTTTTCCACGGTGGTTCTTTGAGCAGTAACTGCAGGAAACTAATCAGAGGATCAATACTGTGGATGTAGCGGCCGGCTCGTCCCTCTGATCGTCAGCAGAAACAAAGTGTTTATATAGCAGAAGCCCTGGCGATGCAGCAGTGGCACAAGCGTCAGAGGCTAAGGCTGTGCCGGTCCTCCTCCTGTCGATACCCCCTGAGTGTAAAGCATGCCTGTAGCATCTCGAGAGGAGTTTATCTGACAGCATTCTTAATTGCCCGATCCTTCTTTTTTCGCTTACACAAACACTTTGCCTGGTCACTGAAGCAAAATGTTCTTTGTTTTGTGTCTGATGCTGCAGCAGGGTTGAACTCCCGAGGGCAAGTTTAGCTCTCAGCAGCAGAGATTGATATTTCTCATTCCAATCGCTCAGCTGATATTGGTGATTATATCAGACAGATCATAAATGGCAGGTCTTTGTGGTCGGTCATTGACAACAACAACCATAGCCAGTCTTAACCTTTTCTACACAGAATTATTTCATGGCAGATTAAATGTGAAAGGAGGAAAATGATTTTCTGTGGAAGATGGAACAATGGCAGGATCACATGCGTGGAATTAATGATCGATTCATTCATTAATGTGATTTACACTGCTCTAAGCATCTTCCATCCATTATAGCACCTTATCAAACTTATTATCAGACAATATTTGTGTTACATGCATGTTTAAATATCCGTGAACAGCAATTATATATAATAGGAATGCACAGATATGAATTCTAGCTGATACTGATTTATTATATATTTTTATTTTATGAGCTCTGTTATCATGTTATAGCCGATAACTAATAAATGGATGAAAATTCTATACTATTTAATAAATTTAAATATAACATTATAAAGTAAAATGAATTTTTTTAAATGCAGCTATTTTAAAATTGACAAAAAATGTCTTATATTGGCATGTTATCCAATGTAGTATGTAGTACCAAAAAATTGTGCATCCATTATATACATGATTAGTATTTTGAGACTAGGGTACATGTTCTGTTTCTGTCGTAGCTATAGAAAATATTTTGCATGGATTTTTATTTTTTAAATGATGGCTCTAATCATGTTGGAATGAAACATGTACACACGCTAATTACCAGTGAAAAACTCTTTTTCTTTGAACACTGACTTGTGAATTTCATAGAATTTGCATGTCATTTTCTTGTACAATTAAATGCATTTTTAACTGAATTTGGATCCTTTGCTGTTCACTATGGTTTCACTTGTAAGTTGAAACTTCCCAGGAGAACACAGACAGCATAAGGCCTAGTTTAGCAATCCAGCCGGTGTGTATTCTTAACTCCCTGCTCTGGTATTTGCCAATAATGTGCAGTGCATAGCAAGTAATTCTGGTAAGAAAAGATCTGCTAAGAACATAAATGTACCGCTGTTTTCCCTGATTCTGCGTGATAGACAGAGGAAATAGATCTGTGCCACTCAGAGCTCCAGCTAGGCAGTGGAATAATCAATCTCCCATTAATGGACTAAGTGGCTGTGCAGGGATATTAAATGTTAATTGCTGTAAAGTATTGATCACGTCCATTGATCCCCATGATAATTGCAATCGGTGCAAACAAAGATACATTATACAGGGTTTGTGGGGCTTACCTTACAGTGGACCATGGACTGGAAGAAGGGATGGAAGGGTAAAGAGCTTTAAATGGATGGGTTTAAATGGGTTTGATTTATTGATCTCTTGATTAACATGTTAAAAAGTCATTTCCCATTACTTGCTTTTCCATTTATTCTTTAATATGTTTTTATTCTGTACTCTTGGGACTTCCTGTGAATAGCTGTAGATGCTACAACAGACTGGTTTGAAAACCAAGTCGCCAATTTGCTCAGGTTTGTTTTTTCATGTTTTCATGAATTTAAGTAAGAACTGAATTTCAAGATTATAACTAAGGAAGGAAAGCAAATTATATAGTTATCACATCAGTGTGCAAATAGTTGTATAAAGTGTCCACAAACATGATAGAAAACAAGAAAACCAGGGCGACAAGTGTCAGACTTGCCATGCCAGGTCAATCTTCAGATTTTCAGATGGTTGCTCTGGATGTTTGGATGGTTTTGTTTTTGTTGTTTTCCGCCCTCCACTGGGTCAGAGCAGGGGGGTTGTGATCTCAGATTGTCTGCTTCATTTTCAGCAGGTATAGACAACTAGTCTGTGCGCAGTTCATATATTAACCTCTGGCTGCTTTGGGTCGATGAATTCTTAACAACAATCTGGCACCAAAGCGGGCTATAGCCAGGGGCCAGTGGGTATGTGAGTGAGCGAACGAGTGTGTGCGCGTGTGTGTGTGTGGCCGGGGAAGTTAGTCACAGTTGAGCTCCTGTTGCCCTGGGATTGCTGGCTGCCAGTAGAGCTTGTCAGCTGCCTGTTGAATAATGCATGGTAGAACGGTTTGGGTCCTAATACCGCATGACTGAGACATCCCCTACAGGTCCCAGATCAATAGCACTTAGCTGCAGCTTTATAATCAAGAAGACTTTAAAATACCATCATCACGCAATTAGATTAAGTCTCCAGCCATCTTTATTTTTCTCTCCGACATCCACGGCGTACTTACCCCCACCACACGGTCCATTCACGACCCATTCATGACCCACAGGCCATCCTTTCTTCAAAGACATCCTACTCATAGTAAGAAACACATTTTAATGGTGAATTCCGATGAATTTAACGAGGCAAATGTCAAGCAGTTTTCGTTCAGGAATGTTTGGAGAGATCTGCCAGGGAAACATGAGGGCTGCTGTGGCCTAAAGCCTGTTTCACATTGTGTATTTTTTCCGTCACCCATGGTTGCAGTATTGACAGTACAGTTTTCATGCTAAGCCACACACTTACCATGCTGAGCTCAACAGAAAGTGCGTTAAAAATTCATTTTAAATATGAATAAATTTATTAACACAGTATTTTTTAATATAGGTGCACACAGTGACAAGAACATAAAATGGTTGTTTCTGTTCAGTAAATCTGACTGAATCCAGATGATCTAAGCAGTTTGTAGCTACATTTTGGGGTTTGGCAGGTTTGAGTTTTTGCGTTAAGCCGCACACTTACTGTACCATGCTGAACTGAACAGAAAATGCGCTAAAATTAATTTTAAATCTAATTATTAACACTATTTTGTAATATAGGCACTCACAGTGACAAGCACATACAATGGTTGTTTCTATTCAGTAAATCTGACTGAATCTAGATGATGCAGTTTATAGCTACATTTTGGGGTTTGGGTTCTATTCTGAATACCATTTGTACATGTGGTCCTCCTCATGTTAATTAGATTTCACAACAACATTTATCATGAATTCTTTGGAATCTTCTTATGCTTAGCTGCTTTAAGTACTTTTCTGTATATTTGAGTTGCACCTGAGTTTCAGCTTCCTTGTGTGTGAAGCTGAAATGCATTTTCTAGCATGCCATTTTCTGTAGATTTAATAGTGATTGTAGCCTCAGGCAGATGCAATAAAATCTAAAGTCACTGCATGTACTGTGCGAGGTATGGACACATGTTAATGTGAGTTCACATCTTTGTGGTTTCACATGAATGACTTTCATTAAATGGCAGCTCTAATGGTGCAATCCATGATGGCCTGAGCAAATGAAAATGCCCTAAAGAAAAACAAAATATGCAAGTATGTTAGCAATAGCATTATAAAAAAACAGTCACTTGACACAATGGCAAGTAAGCCTAACACAGGACTGGTTTTAACAGCATTCAGAACTGACATACTAGTCATACAAATCCAATGCAAACAATGTTAAAAGAAGTTTACCAAGGAAAAATACATTAACCAAAACAACAACAACAACAACAACAACAACAAAAACTAAAACAAAAGGCTCTCTGGTCAAAAAAGGTTCCCGACCCCTGCCTTAAAGATTTGAATGCAGAACAATGAATGTATATCAGAGAAGCATCTTACATTTTTCTGAGAGGTTTGTATTTGCTCTGATGCCGAACTGTTGAAAGATATCTAATGTGACCAGAGTAGACGTTAGCACAGTCTAAGATCAGTCAGTAAGGTGGAGACGGGCACTGAAGATTGAGGTCAGTTCATTAGTACATCCTGCCAACATAAAGATGGCCTGGATCATTACAGTCCATTATGTATGGTTACATCATTCCATGTGGTCAGATCTAAGTGCTTCTCAAAGTCCCTGGACAGATGATCTTATCCACTGAAAGTGTCTTCTGCCTATAGGGGGAGTCATTAGTTGGGAAATAGTTTCAGGATATTTCAGAGAACATACAAATCTTAAAAGTCAGAAGACATCTCTGTTTTCAGAAATCCAGATATTGTCCAGAATTGTTTTAAAATATGGAATTCATTTGGAATATTTTGTATACTTTTATTAAGCAAAGCTACATTATATTGATTAAATGAGGCCGTAAAGAAATGTATAATGTTACAAAACAAACAGCCACTTTTCTAAAAAGACAATAAATGGCACATTTGGCATCTACGTAGCAGCATGCAGAGCTCTCCTCAATGTCAAGAGCAGCTCTCCACTGTGCCACCCCCTCTATCTAATTCATATTTGCCATTAATATACATCTAATGCATTCATCTCCAGCTCTGCGGCATGCAGAGTGGAGGAGTGGGGCCTTCAGCTGAAATTGGCCAGCTCTGTGGATTCTCATCACTGGGCAAGAGACTGGCGCCGTTCCTCAGTCAGTTCTGAAGAGCTCTCCTCATCGCTGAAGACCACAAGGTTACACCCGTGGCAGAGGCCTATCAGTCAATCTGCAATAATAGAATAATTGCGTAATTAACAGGGAGGAAAATTGCCCTGGGCGAAAGCGCTCAGTCTCCGCCATTAAAGGAGATCATAGGGCCATAATTAGGTCCTCGCCGGCCACTAATTATCCTGCCGTTATGGCACTAGGGTGTTTCTGTTATTTATAACGAGGGCGCACACTCACCCACAGAGCGGGGTCACACTCCAGCACACTCGGGGGTCCGTTTTGGAGAAGGCCTACTGTGTATGTTTGTGATGGATAGTGAGAGAATGAGAGGGGAAGAGACAATGAAAACTAAAATATTAAAGCAATAAGCTATGAATGAACTGGAAACATTTTGTCTGAATTGTAAGTTACTCGATATTATTGCTTTTTTATTGATATTACTACTTTTATACAACAGTTTTGCAAGGAAGATCTTATTCAAAATCAACTCACCATTTCAACCCAGGCTTATTGGAAAAACGTGCCTTTGGCGACATTGCTACAAAATGATATTCCTTTCCTTCTTGCATGTTTCACAACACTTTCCAAGTGAAATGTCCAGTTAGTGGTGCTAAAAGCATTTTCTGTTTTATCCAAAACAGATGAAGGCAAATCTGGCAACGTTTTATTATGCTGGTAGTTGTATGCATTGCAGCAGTTCAGAATATTGGTAGTTAAATGTTCTATGGCATAAAAATAACGTACCACATACACAAAATCTACCCTAAACTTTGCTGATAATGTTATCCAAAGCAAATGTGAGATGAAAAACCTGAGTTTGCTTGCAACCATGCCATTTTAGCTTGTTTAGCTCTTTTATCGTCCCCCTTTCATGTGAAGGTTTCGTACCCAAATGCACTACATCGCAAGTACAATGCTGTACCAGGTGAGCTACCAAGCAAGTTTACCAAGTTTACCAAGTACCAAGTTTTTGAGATGTAGATATTAAAATGTATTTGTTTGCAAATTATGCACTATGATAATAGGGTTTTGAAGTCATTACACATTATTGTTCAAGGAACTGCGCAAAATAAGTCTTTATTAATTGACCTGTAATCAAAATTTGTGTGAATAGGAATAAACATTGGTGGTGTTTATTTCAGCTGGAATGGCTGTAAATTGTATGTGTTGTATTGTATGTATTGTATTGGAGTCTATGTTGACTGTTTTATATGTTCATTTTCACAATAAACACTAAAGCCAAATGGCTTTCTTTTCAACTTGTTCAAAACTATTCTGCTGTTTGTGTTCTTAAGAGGGAAGCAAATCATTTGCATTCTTGTTAATTTGTAGCAGCTAAGAATGTGCTCTAAATAAAGCTGCAAAAATTGCAGCACAATGCCAATGTACGGTTTACTCTGTAGGGTTTTTGTAGTAGAGATCAAGATGCATTAGGCAAACTCTCTCTGTGTGACTGATTACCTTTTTTGTGAGAAGACAAAATCCAGCTGAAGTGACAATTGGCAGTAGATGTTTGAAAAATGCTTTCAGCAACTATTGTTACACGTCGAGTTAAAATGGCTCTGTCACATAGGACAAAAGCGAAAGGAGATGGAGGGAGAGAGGAAGAATACGAGCATTATAATGAAAGGCGAAGATTAGGAGAGGTGTGTAAGAGAGGGAGACAGCATTGTGATGAACCGCAGGTTTGTGCTGTTCTGTTGTCATAAGTGCTGCTCTGCGAGGACTGTGCACGCAGATACTGGCGCATTGCAGTAGAGAAAGAGAGAGGAAAAAAGTGAGAAGAGAGTTTGTGAGTTGAGGAAAATTTGACAAGCTTTTCATTTACTGTCTATGTAAATCAACTCATTTCAGTTCTCTTTCTCTCACACATGCACACAGGCTCGCTCTCCCACGTCTGGGCTCAAAGATGTGCCTATTGACCTTTTATGCAAGTTTTTTTTTTCGTTTTTTCTCTGCTATAAAGAATGAAAATCACTTTGAAATGTAAATGTCACATTCAGCTCTTTTTTTTATTTAATGAAGTGTGGAAAGAGGAAAGAGTTAGAGTTTGAGGTAAATAACACTCCTCAGCTTTAAAGAGTTTGTTCTTCATGGAATGTGTTGTAACCCTGTCTACTGATGTGACCGTTCTTTAATGCATTTGAGGGGTGAAATGAGATCGAAATGAAACAAATCCATCAGAAACAAAGGACATTTGTGAAATGAATTGAAGCAGACTTAGTTAAGGCAGACTGTTGAACCTTTTCCAGGCCAAAGACCCCTTGATGGATAAAGAGACGGATCAGGGATTCCCTGCTACATATTGTGTGAAACTGAGTGTTGCATTTAAAATCTGGCCTATAATGTCATGCATATAATATTCCCTATAATGCTGTATGAACACACTTTATGATGCTTACATTGCAAAAGGCATTAACAAGCTATAAACATTGATATAAGCCATGTACATTACATTTTAATTTTGCTTAATACATTTTAATATGCACAATAAAACATTAATATGGAACAATGAAACATTATGGACATCAACAATTTTTGTTAATGTTTATTTTATTTTAGTCCTTTCTCCTTTCACTTATGTCCTTTGCTTTATTTTATTTTATAATTTATAAAATAAAATACAATACCAGATTGTCAAACCAGATTGTAAGATGTGCCACATTTTATTGAAGCCAAGTACATCAGTACTATGAGAAAGAGTTATGAATAATATGAATATGCCATATATTATAGGTTGCATCCTAATTTAATATTATGATTAAATTTAAACTGAAATTGATAAAAATCTACAACAAAAACATGTATAACTTCTGATTTAACAAGAAGAAAGAAAGAAAGAGAAACTGAGCCCATGTTGGAGGTTAGTTGCAACTACTTATAAGTCTTTTTGTTGTAGATTTTTATCATAATTTCAGTTTAAATTAATTAAATACATTAAATTCTAATATTAAATTAGTGTCATGTCAAGTTAAAGCACTGAAAAATATGTAAAAGATTTGCATTTCAATTACAATGTTAACAAGAAGTCTTTGTCAGCACTGGATAATTTTTTAGCATGCTGTATTTTCCTTTTTCCCTGACAAGTAGGTTACTAATGAAGATGGGAACTTATTCAAAACTACTGTCTCTGGAATTGTGTGTTTTTGTACTATATAGTCTTCCTGTGTGGCAGATATTGCAGTGGTTCAGGGATGGTGCTGGTCTTCGTGTTTGCTGTAGAAACAGTAAAAGCCTAATTTCATGACTGGCTGGGCTTTATGTGTGAGACATTATTTAAAATGTGCAAAAGTCCACACAATATATCAACCGGTTTTCTCTCTCCCCCCATCATCTGTCCTTTTTATAGCGCCCTCAGCGTCAGCTCTTTCTTTTTCCATTACTTTTTCTTCTCTCTTTTTTACCCTCACCACCCTCCTCATTTTTTTGTCTCACGAGTTCCTTCAGCACAGCTGATGACAGAGTTTGACTAGCTTGCAGCAACCACAAATAGATGTGCTAAAAAAAGTGTTTTATACTATAAAAACTTAAAAAGCCTTAGAATAATGTAAGCCTAAAGAACCAAGGTCAAAAATATACTGCACTGTATGTACCTTGTCAGTTTGCTGATTTACAGCGTTTTCTCTGACAAAAGCAAGCATATTAGCGGGACCAGGGCTAGTTACATTTATTAATTACAATATTTGTTATTCATGTCTGAATAATGGCCACCTTGACTACATTTTTTGTAGAGACACAAATGTTTTTGAAATAAGTCTCTATTGCTCACCAAGGCTGCATTTATTTGTTTAATAATACCATAAAAACAGAAATATTGTAAAATATTATTGCAATTTAAAACAGCTGTTTTTTTATTTATTTATTTAAATATCTTGTAAAATGAAATTTATTCCTTTGGTAGCAAAGCTGAATTTTCAGCATCATTACTCCAGCCTTCAGTGTCATATGAATGTGACAATGTGGAAAACAGTTGTGCTGCTTAACATTTTTTGCAAACCATGATTCATTTGTTTTGGATTCGCTGAACATTTTGCAAAATTTTGACATGCTAACTTTTAATGTAAAAAAAAACTATCATAGAAAATCTCAAATGATTTAATAATGCTATTTAGCAAATCCCCAGAGAGCCTCTTCTGTTTTGGGATAAAATTAGTATATTATGCTGTCTGTTTGCTCTGAGCCAGTGTAGAGATTGAGCTAACATGTTTACTGTGGACTGCATAATCCTGTATAGCACTTTGTCACATGCCTGCAAGGTCCAGAGACTGATAACCTGAACTGAAGATCTGCAGAGGAGCTGAAGTGTGCTTTTAGCCCTTAGCATTTGTTCGTCTTTGCTGTCAGAACACAATCTTGTCAAAATTTGCTGCTGTCCTCCACTTGTCAAATTTTACTGGTGCCTTACATTTTAAATGTGGAGATAATCCTTGAGGCACATTTACAGGAATAAAAAAGTGAAATAAAAGAAATAAAAATCCACGCAAGACCTAAAACAAAAATATAAAGGCTCCAAGTATCCTTGGTTGTTATTGAACAAGCCATTACAAAAACACAAAAATAAGCTTCAGGTGGAGTCTTCAAGTCGAGCAGATCTTTAAAAACTGTCACGATTAAGTTCATATCATACTATTTGGACTTCAGAATTGAGAGAAGAAAAAGTCTGAGTTGAAATGCAATGTAAACTTGCAGTTGCAATGAAAAAAGTCGGAATTGTGAGATAAGTGATAAAAACAAAACAAAAATTAAGTGTGACATATAAACTGAAAATTGTGTGAAAAGTCAAAATTGTAAGATAATCCACGCAATACACGATTTCATGATGGAAACAAAAAATAGAACTGTAAACTCAAAATTCTGTGGAAAAAAGTCAAAATTGTGAGATGTAAACTCAATTATAAAATAACCATGTAAACAATTACCATGACATATCTTGCAATTATGAGATGTAAACTCACAATTGTGAGAAAAAAAAATTGCATGGAAATGTGAGATAGAAACTCAGAATTGTGAGTAAAAAAGCCAGAATTGTAAGAAAAAATGTGACATATTCTAATGTTTATATCAAATGCAAATTTAAAAGAGCAGTTCACCCTTTTAGAAAGAATAATTTGACACTAGACTATAACTCATATACATTGTTTGCTAATTTATTTATTTTAGTTAGTTCATGTATTAGTTCATGTATGTTAGTCCAAGTTTGCTGCTGGCAGAGGTCATATCGAGGCCACCAGGTGGTGCTTATCCAGTGCTCTGGGTCAGTCCTTATTCCCCATAGTGCCAGCCAGACTGTACTGTAAAAAATATGTATTGTTTTATTATCATCCACATAAAAGCACTATCAGTATGGTGAATAATGACACTGCAAGCGTCTGTTAAAGCAGCAGAAATACTTGTCAATTTTCGCTTGGCCCTTTGTGTAGAGTGCGCATGATGTTTACATCTTAATGCCCCAGTTTGCCCTTCATTAAAACTGAACGCATCAGTTCAAGATGTCAAAGAGAACCTCAGGCCTTCACACGTCTCAACACACAAAACTGAGATGCAGCTGTGACCGAGCACCATCCATGCAACCTAACTCACCCTGCAAACTGTGGCGTCAGTGACGGAGATGGAGGGTTTCATTAAGAATAATTAGATATAGTTGTTTTTGAGGAGCGCGTGGGAGGCAGGAACGCTTATGTGTGCCGCAGGTTTGAACGCTGGCATTCGCTGGCTCCTATGATTCTGTGCCATGAGTTTTCCCTTCACACTGATGCACAAGATTCAGATGCCATCTGTAGTCATTCTTATGTGTGTGTGTGTGTGTGTGTGTGTGTGTGTCTTGTGGATGACAGCGCAGTGTGTAGCTCAGATGTATAGTGGCAATGGATGAGCCGGGTCAGTGCAGAAATAGAATTTGGAACACACTGCGGCTGTGACTGTATCTTCTGGGTATATTATCATAACAGTAAACAGAGAGACTCTTAGAAATCAGCGGTTAGAAATGAATGCATTTTCAGATTCTTGGCTTTGAATCACAGATTTGCTTTTATAGGCTTAGATTTAAAGCTTTGGATGAAGAAATGCATTCAAATTAGTCCACATCTGCTGCAATCAGGCTGTTTTTTAGCTAGTTGTTCAACCTATTCGTTTTGTAATAGCACAGTATTGATGCTTCAGTCAAACCCTGAAAATATACGATGGTTCTATACCATAGTTTAATTGTGATGTTTTAGTAAGAGCATAGTGTAACTGTCATGATCTTGGTGGGGTCTGCCTAGGTTTTGTTGTCCTGTGTTCGTTGTCGGGTGCTTTGTTGTCCTGGAGCATATGGTCTTTTGTTTTCACGGCTCGCCATGTGCTCCACTGTCATCATGGTGTTTACCCCGCCCCTCTTTTTATCCTTGTTTGAACTCTTGTAGGGAGCCAAGGTCTTCACTAAGTTAGACCTCCGCAATGCCTATCATCTCATCCGCATTCGCGAGGGCGATGAGTGGAAGACAGCCTTCCACGGGACACTATGAATATCTGGTCCTTCCATTCGGGCTTACTAATGCCCCCACTGAATTCCAGGGCATGGTCAATAGGGTGTTGGGAGACATGATTAACCAGTTTGTCTTTGTGTACCTCGATGATATTCTCATCTTTTCTCCATCCCTTCAGGTACACACTCAGCACGTGCGCCAGGTCCTCCAACGGCTGCTGGAGAACCAGCTTTATGTTAAGGCGGAGAAGTGCGAGTTCCATGCCCAGTCGGTCTCGTTCCTGGGCTTTATTGTTTCAGCTGGGGAGATTCAGCCAGATCTGGCCAAGGTCAAAGCGGTCTCTAAGTGGCCAGCCCCGACTCTAGGAAGGCAGCGTTTCTTGGGCTTCGCCAACTTCTACTGGTGATTCATCAGGAACTTTGGCCAGGTAGCTGCACCCTTAACGGCGCTCACCTCCTTCAAGGTACCGTTCGCCTGGAGTGCTCAGGCTCAGGAGGCCTTTGATAATTTAAAGTCCTGGTTTATCTCTGCTCCTGTTCTCTCCATTCCAGATCCCCGAATGGCAATTCATTGTTGAGGTGGACGCTTCTGAGGTCGGGGAAGGTGCAGTCTTGTCCCAGCGTTCCCCTAAGGATGGGAAGGTGCACCCCTGTGCATATTTCTCCCATCGCCTCAACCCAGCTGAACACAATTACGACATTGGCAACCGGGAGCTGCTGGCAGTCAGGTTGGCCTTGGGTGAGTGGTGTCACTGGTTGGAGGGGTCAGCGCAGCCCTTCTTGCTCTGGACGGATCATAAGAACTTAGAATATATCCACTCAGCCTAGAGCCTGAGCTCGCGCCAGGCTCACTGGGCACTCTTCTTTGACTGATTCGACTTCACCCTTTTGTACCGGTCCGGGTCCAAAAACGTTAAGCCTGATACTCTATCCCGCCAATTCAAGCGTCTGGGAGAGGAGACCCTGGCTGATGCCATACTCTTGGAGAGAGTGGTGGTAGGGGCCCTCTCCTGGGATGTCGAGCGGAGGGTGGAGGAGGCCGGAAAAGGGGTGGAAGTGCCAGTCGAGTGTCGGCGGCGCTGTGCCCTGAGGTCCTCCAGTGTGGTCATGAATCTAGGGTTGCCTGCCATCCAGGAGTGAGGAGGTCGCTGGCTGCCATCCGCTGGTTGGCCAGGGCATCAGGCAGTTTGTATTGGCTTGCTCTGTTTATGCCCAGAATAAGGTCTCTAACCGTCCCCTTGTTGGTCTACTCCAACCCCTGCCCATCCCTTCTAGCCCTTGGTCACACATAGCCTTAGATTTTGTCTCTGGCTTACCCCCTTCAAGAGGTAACACCGTCATTCTCATGGTGGTGGATCGCTTCTCTAAGGTGGTCCATTTCCTGCCCCTACCCAAACTCCCCTCTGCCAAGGAGATAGCCCAACTGATAATTGACCACATCTTCCAGATCCATGGACTTCCGTTTGACTTGGTCTCTTATAGGGGTCCCCAGTTTGTCTCCCGTTTTTGGCAGGAATTTTGTCTACAGATCGGGGCCTCTACGAGTCTGTCGTCAGGTTTTCATCCCCAGACCAACGGACAGTGTGAGCGAGCCAATCAGGATCTCGAGCGGGCTCTCCGCTGCCTGGCATCCCGCAATCCTGCCTCTTGGAGCCAACAGCTCACTTGGATTGAGTATTCCCACAATACTCTCCCTGTAGCATCCACAGGTATGTCACCATTTGTATGTATGGCTATCTACCAAGGACCTGACTCTCAAGGCTGTCTCTCGCAAGTTAACACCTGGGTTCATTGGTCCATACCAGATCACTAAGTTCCTTAATCCGGTTGCGGTACGGCTCAAGTTGCCTTCCTCTTTTGGTCGGGTACACCCTGTTTTTCATGTATCCAGGGTTAAACCTGTTTTCAGATCTCCACTTAATGCCAACATTTCATCCCCTCCCCCTCATCTAGTGATTGGTGCTCCGGTCTATTGTTAGGAGATTACTAGATGTTCGTTGTCGTGGCAGGGGTTTCCAATACCTGGTGGACTGGGAGGGTTACGGTCCGGAGGAGAGGAGTTGGGTTCCAGCTCGGGATATTCTGGATCGGTCGCTGATAGAGGACTTCCGCCGGAGACAAGGTACCCCCCGTACTGTCACGATCTCGGTGGGGTCTGCCTAGGTTTTGTTGTCCTGTGTTCGTTGTCGGGTGCTGTGTTGTCCTGGAGCACATGGTCTTTTTTTTTTTTTGACTGCTCGCCATGTGCTCCGCTGTCATCGTGGTGTTTACTCCGCCCCTCTTTTTATCCCTGTTAGCTAATTCTCCCTCCTCACCTGCACCCTGTTTTGTCCTCATTATCTCCCCTTTATCATGCCCTCATGTTTGCTGTCTTGTGTCAGTCCATTATGGGTTGTTCTGAAGTTCAGATTGTCTCGGCACCTGTTGTGGTTTCTGACCCCCTCTTGTTTTGTTTATTTTTCTAGTCTAGTCGGTCTGGCGTTCCTGTGTTTGTCATCCTTCCCTTTTTACACACCTGCCCCCCTAGGACTCTGGTCGGCTCTCTGCCTTGGCTTTCTCTGCCCGGATGCTTGTCTCTTCACGGCAGCCCCTCCCAATTACTCTCTGCTCACACTCGGCACTTCCTCTGGAATTCAGCGGCGGCTTTCAATTGCCGGCTTGCCACCTCTCTTCCCTGCTGGCTCGGCAGAGGCTGGTCTGTCCTCTGCTGTCCAAACGGATTATTTTGCTGCCGGTTTTGCTATCCGGTTAATTTATTGACGGAGCTTTTTCTGTTTTCAGTTTTCAATAAACTTTGAATTTTTTGTTTCACCTGCTATTGGATCCCGGTCTCGTTTCTGACAGTAACATTGGTGAAACTTTGGATGGTTCCTAATTTTCATTGTTATATCAACCGGTATTTTATAGCCAACTCTGTTTCTCCTTTGTTACATGAATGTCACATTAAAAATGTTTATTTTATTAATTAATCTTTTTTATTTTTTTTATTTCATGCCTTTATTTATTTTTGCTACTTTTATTTCACATCCAGCCTTTTACTCTAAATAAGAAAATGCACACATACATTTTTGATCATCTAAACCAAGATTAAACTGGTATATAATCATTTCGGTATTTATTTGAAAAATATTGCTTTTTTTAAAAGTTTGTGCTTTCTATACACTACAAAATTGTATGTTAATACTTTAGAACAGAATATTTTTATACATAATTGCAAGTCAAGCTTTAATTTTGACAAAATGTTTTGTAAAGAATATTGTGTGTGTATTGCTTAAAGAATAAAAATATTTTTAGTGTCATTTTCATTTGGTTTTCAATATATATAAAAAGCTTTACTATCACAGGGATAAATTACATAAATACACACACACACACACACACACACACACACACACACACACACACACACACACACACACACACATATATATATATATATATATATACACACACACACACACACACACACACACATATATATATATATATATATATATATATGTGTATATATATATATACACATACACACATATATATATATATATATATGGTAAATATATACACTGCCGCTCAAAAGTTTGGGATCAGTAAGATTTTTAATGTTTTTTAAAGAAGTTTCTTCTGGTCATCAAGGCTTTATCTATTTAATCAAAGATACAGAAAAAAAAAAATTGTGAAATATTATTGCAATTTAAAATAACAGTTTTCTATTTTAATATACTTTAAAATAGAATTTATTTCTGTGACGCAGTGCTGAATTTTCAGCATCATTACTCCAGTCTTCAGTGTCAGTATTCAGTATTCAGTATTTTTTTTTAAGATTCACTGATTAATAAAAAGTTAAAAAGAACAGCATTTATTTAAAAAAATAAATTTTGTGTTACAATATACAATGCTATTCAAAAGTTTGAGGGCAGTACAATTTTTTCTTTCTTTTCTTTTTCTTTTTCTTTTAAAGAAATTAATACTTTTTATTCAGGAGAGATGTGTTAAATGAATAAAAAGTCATAGCAAAGACTTGTATTGTTAGAAAAGATTTCTATTTTGAACAAATGCTGCTCTTTTTATCTTTGTATTCATCAAAGAATCAAAGAAAAAAGTACATGTTCCAAAAAACAATATGAAGCAGCACAAAAGTTTCAACACTCATAATAAATCAGCATATTAGAATGATTTCTGAAGGATCATGTGACACTGAAGACTGCAGTAATGATGCTGACAATTCAGCTTTTATCACAGAAATAAATTATATTTTAAAGTATATTTAAATAGGAAACCAATATAAGAAATTGCAATAAGATTTCACAATATTACTGTTTTTTTTTTCTGCTTTTGATCGAATAAATACAGCCTTGATGAGCAGAAGAGACTCCCTTAAAAAAAACATGAAAAATCTTACTGATCCCAAACTTTTGAGCGGCAGTGTATATTTAAAGATGAAATAAAACAGTAAACACTATAGGTGGCAGTAAAAAAGTAAATACCAAATATATTAGTTACTTTACTAACATTTTCATATGTGAACAAAAAAATGTTTTCAATATTAAGATTATCTATGTTTTCTATAATATACAAACAGAAATATGAGGCAGTCTTAAGTCTTTTAAAATAAAGTGATTTCAAAGCATTGAGTTTCTGTGCAAGAAAAAATTTGCAAGTGCAAGATAATGTTTTTATATCATATGGAGAGTCTAAATGTGATGATGAAATCTCTCAGAAGCAGCATCACAATAAATCAGTGCAGGCTCTCCATTCTGACACTCAGCATACTATTCTCAAATCAGATTGCTTCATAAGGAGAGGCCCTGGCGATGGAATGGCATCTTCTGTGGGTGACTGCAGTCATGTGTCTAGCCTGTCAAAGCAAGAAACTGATATTTTCTTTTCTCTGCCTATGACTCCTTTTCATCAAATCCAATGTTTACCATAATTTAATCACTCTATCCGTGCACCAGCAGATAATGGGGAAAAAATTAGCCATGCCATCATCATCATGTCTAAATCATTAAATCATACAAATGTGAGTGTCTGACTGCCTTCTGTGCTGGCATGTAATTACAATCAAAAAGTCTGAATGACGCTTGCCTTCTGCGAGCCTCTGCTGAGTGTCTTTAGCAGTTCGTTAAAATTCAGCATGTTTTCTTTGTGTAGGCATATTGTCCTCCTTGCTCATCATCATGTTGCGAACCGGTTCAGTCTTAGCAATATTTGTCATCACGTTCAATTACATTATTGTGCAATAATTTGACAACAAACCCTTGCAAACCCCATCAGCTGACCACTAATTTGAATATTGAGGGTGGACGTGTCTAAGGCGGTTACAACCCAGAATTCAATATTTGTTGCCATTATGTAGGTGTGCAAGTGAAATGTTGTCAGAATGACTCATCAAAGTCGGCCCACTAGCTAGATTGTCATAGTTTATCTGGCCTGTGAATGAATGTGGGCAGCAAAATAAGCCATTCTGCCCATAAAATGATTGTTACAACCACACAAGCCTGTATTTCCAAGTTCTCCCCAGCATACAGTGCTATATTATGATAATAAGCGTTGCTAGAGCCTGTCTTTTATTTTAACCCCCATGGAAATCTGCAATTAAGCTGTCCCCTAAAATTGTGCATTTATGTGATTTCTCCTCACATTTGTTAAAAACTGGAGCAGTAAGATATCAGTTTCATTTTGACTCTGAATCTTCCCTTCCCAGTCATTTAACCCATGGGATATCGTCATTTATAAATGACACTAAGAAAATTGCATTTAAAATACAATATTAATGTTCAATCAACAAAAAATTATTTTAGTGAAGTTAAATGACATCCCCTTCAACCAGCAAAATTAAAATTTATTAGCCATGTGCTTCACATTTTTGGTAGTAAAGGAGACATTAGCACATGTTAGGTCACATGATTTTAAGGCTCCGTATTGAGCTCATTTTAGACTAGAAAATACATATAAATTCAAGTTATAAAAAATATAATTGTACATCCAAATGTGTTTTTTTTTTGTCATTTTTAATGCACTTTCATAAAAACAATGACTCAGAGACCAACAAATCTGAGCGTCATGCATAACTGACAAAGTCCTATTATGTGAAGCATATTTGCTGTAGCTAGCACTATTGACCAGCATTGGCAGGCAGAATACTAGCCTTTATGCATGTGTTTTAGGTTCATTTTTGGAAGATTTTTGGAAGATGGTGAGACAAATCTGTACTTATTTCAGAAAGTATTGATGATAGTGATAGGAGTGCATCAGAAAATCAGGTTATAGTAATAAAATAAGTTGTTGAGGACCAAGGAGGATAGAAGCAATGAGGGTGAGGGCAGTGATGAAGAATAGGTTTTTGTGGAAGTTGGGCATTTGGGTACATTATTGTATGCCAGTTTGAAAGATGTGATCCATACAACAACCAGAGGTCAGGAAAGATGCCTATGTCTATTGGCATTACTATACTGACAGGCAGCAATGCTCCAATGATGACTGCACAAGTCAACATTTACTTACGTGTGGGGGTGAGTTTTGTTGACTTTCACTTGTGCTATGATAATTAATTTGAAATTCCAAGATGAAACACAATGTTGTTTTAATGCTTTTGAAACATTAAGACACGGTTTTCAGGCAGTGAAATTGCATCCGAATTTGTGTCAAGTTTTAGACATTTTCACGCACAAGTTCCAAATCAAATATAGCTAGACAAGAAAAAAATGTAATGTTCATAAAGATTTTTAATGTTTTTTGAAACGGTAAGACCTTTTCACTTCTTGTCAGATGAAAGTGAAAAATAATTTGATTGTGTGTGAAGTTTCAGACAAAAATAATTTAGCCTAATGGGACAACGTCAATTATAAATGACGGATGCCTAAAAAAAAGGTCAAAGGTCAGATGAAGAAAACAATTTTTGGAAAATGATTTTACCTAAATATATGTAAAATATAAAGTCAATTATTTTTTAAGTTGTAAATTCACAATTAGTCCTATAGAGGGTTAAATCATTGAAGTTTGTTACATTAAGTATTACTTTCACCATAGACAGTGTTTGACCCAGTCATAGGGTGGTAATGTTCGTCAGTCTCTTATCCGTCTCTTATCTTTTCAAGTTAATTCTCAAACTAAAGTGCAAGCAAACACTGATGTACTGATATACATCTACAGACTAACAAATGCAGTACACTATTTCTTTTTTTTTTTCTTTTTTTTTTTTTTGGCTGTTGTGCAAAATCACTTAAAATTGTCTTGTGTTTTTGAATGTTAAGGTGCAGTGATATTTACCAATATTTTCTTCCAGTAATTTCAATACGAATTGAAAAACCGAGGGCGAAAGATTTCCCTATGCAGATTCACAGCATTGACCAACAGAAAGCTGCTTGTTTGAAAGAGATTTCAGGACTTTTTGAGTCCTAGGCGAGATCCCTATTGACGCCCCCTTCCCAGCTTCACAACTTAAAACACTTAAAACTTAAATGATGTTTCTAAAGACTGATTTGATACTGTTTACAAATTATATAAATACATTGTCTCTTAATAAGCATTGAAATGATTCACCAGCATACTGTACAACCGCTGGTTGTGGTTCAGCGTATCTAAATGAGTTAATATAACAGTATTATTTCTTTATTAATAGAACAGCAATATTTTTAGATATAATACAATATATGCTTTTGATTAGGATAATGATATGATTATTGAAATATTTCACATGAGACAGATGTTGGTATATCATTGACCTTTTAGATTTTATTTTCATACGTGAACGGAACACTTTACTTTTGTACATTTTTATGTATTATTTATTTTTTATTTGGTCATGGCAACCAATCCAACAATTGCATTATTTCACTAATACCTTTGCTAATTTTTTCAATATATATTTTCAATATACAATAAATATTTGCATCACCTTCTTTCTCATAACATTTAAAACATTCTTATGCTAATATTTAGCAGCTTGAATGTACTTAACATAGTAGATGCGTACCAAATCGCGTACTTATGCACTATTCTATGACGTTTTGTAGTATAAATAGTGCGAGTAGTGTGTTCACACTGAAAATTCCAAAAATAAAAAGTGCACTTTAAATTCCTGGATGATGCACTTAACCGAAAAAATTAAGTATAGAATGTTGAACACTTCATGCACTCAACTGTTGCAGCTTTAATTACGTCACGAAGGGGGAGGAGCTATCAGACTCCAATTATAAATGACAAAATATCCTTTAAATAATTCATACACTACATGGTTGAGAACATAGTGCAAAAGTACATAGTGTATAAGTGCATAGTGCGTCATTTGGGACACAGTAAGCGTGAATATTAGCTAAAATACAGTGTCATTGTGTGTTTACAATAATGTTGAGGTGTTCACTGGCGCCCTCTCTAGCTGGTGGACTTTTTTTTTTTTTTTTGCAGAAATTCTGCTACTGTGACTGCACCTTTAAGCAAGTATTGGTGTTGCTAGAATTAATGGACTCTGTTAGACACCTAGTATTTATAACTGTGTTGCTGCTTTAGATGAAGGTGCTTCCAGTAAGTTCCAGCGGCTGTTGTTTTCTTCCGTTTGGGAGAGTGATGGCTCGAGATGTTGTAAATTAGTTCGCTAATCACAAACAGATTAGCTGCTCTCATATTACTCCCTCCCACTCCCACTCCTCTTGATTATTATGCCTGAGCTTTAATAGAATCTCTAAAACTCCCCTAATTGAGAAAGAGAGATGAAGATATGTGAGAGTGGGAGACGTGAGATTAAAAAAATTAGATTTAATCTCTCAATTACTCTGCAATAATTTGTTTGTCCATGCGCATATTGTTAACACCTGTTGCTATTTTGTTTGAATTCAATTTCATATTGAACTTTTATAGCTTGCTGTATAGGCTCATTTATATAGCAGTAATGCTAGTTGTGTTAAAAGTTTGGTTTGCAGTGTCACTTTATGCAGGCGTCACACCAGCCAATATTTCAACGTATTTTCTTCATTTACGTAATCGTAAGGAGTTGGTGTGAATGGCTGGGTGGGTGTTAACAGCTTCTTTGACTGAACTCTCTTCAGAGTTAATGGCCTTATTGGCCCTCAGACAACATACAGCAAGTTTGGAAGTATCGGAGGCAGTTGATACTTTGCATCCTGCTCAGATCTGATGCAGACTTTTCCAAACACAAAGTCACATATTGCAAACACTGATTGTTACCCATGGTGATTGTGTAACCAAGCATTTTTCTGAGGCTCACCTACACTTACTGTAAATAACTGAAGTGAAGGCGGAACAGTTTGTGTTATTAACGGCAAATGTTATTTTTCCTTGCTGAACCTGTGTAGAAATATAAATATATTCTGAAAAAGATAATTAATCCTTGAATCCTTGAAAATCCTTGAAATTTACAAGTACAACATCGTACTAAACCTGAAATATTCCTAGTGTGACAGGCCTCTGACTACAGGTGGCCAGATTTCAGTAGGTGCTGGGGGGGAATTTATATATATATATATATATATATATATATATATATATATATATATATATATATATATATATATATATATATATATATATATATATATATATATATATATATATATATATATTTGTCAGTTAATTACATGATATACTGTCTGACTGATAGGTAGAAACAAAAGGCCCCTTTTCACCAATGGGAATAATTTTACTAAGACAGAAAAGGTACTTATAATGTTTGACAGTTTCATACTTTTCATACTTGCAGCTCCTCTGTCATCTAGTCCACTCATAATAAGCACTGCAGATCTGTTCCTTACTCGGTACGTCCTGGAGAATTGTTGACCTTCATTGCATTGTGGGATTTAGATGGCCAGCCATTTATCAAACACAGGTCTGACTGAAAGTGCCTTTCACAGTGCCGCACAAAAAAAAAAAAAAAATCCCATAATGCAGACTGATGGAGAAGGAAAGTGTGTGCACGGCTGCGCACATTTTTAGTCCTTAAACTAGATTTTGCTTTTATTTGCTCGGTTGCATCTCACACTATCGTCCTTTTGGTACCTCAGGGAATTTCCACAACAAAATTAGCCTAAATGCAGAGAGAAGTTTTTCGCAAACTTCTTCCACTCACTCGCTCGCTTACTTTTTTCTTGTCTGTAATAAATCGCCAGAGGTCTGCACATCCGAGATTTATCGCTTTCCCTCATCGGCTGCTTATAAACTGAAGATGAGTGACACAATCTAATATTCGGCACTTAAATGATGAATAATGTCAGACAACAACAAGCGGAGGGTACCAAAGCCTCTGAATATTAAACGCCCAAACTCAATTTGGATCCAAAGGGAAATGATTCATTAATGGGGAGAGAGAGGCATGCTGCCATCTCAGTATGAGATTTCAGGTTTGTTCCATCAATCCAGATGCCCAGCCAGGTAATGGCACTGCGGCCACAGAGTGGCAGCTTATCTGCCCTGTCATTAGGCCCTTAAGTGGCGGCCCCTAGTGTCACTGCTTGTCTATCAGGAGCTATTTGGGGAACAGGGGTTTCCTATTAAAGGCCTGGAGGTTAAGAGAGGAGTAATGGCCTCCAGAAATGCTGATAGAGCAGCACGAGGAAGAGTAATGCAGGGCATCAACTGCTCTTGGAATTTACCCTATAACGGACTCTTAGTATATCAGCACCTCTTTCCTGTTCTTTCTTTATCACAATCTCTCCAAGGGTTGAGGAGATAAAGCATCAACAGTCCAGCAGCTGTAGTTTTTCTGTTTTGCTTGCTGATGTAAATGAGTCTTGCTAAGAACTTCCTCATCCAGATCAGATTTCAGGTCTGCTGGCTAATTACCCAGACTTAGTTTTGCATTGGGTCTGATAAGGGAATGAAAGCTAGAACAGCACACCAGAAACAACAGAGACAAGGTTTGATTAGCCAAATTAGTGTACTTTATCTTCTTATTGTTTTCATAGGTCTGACTCTTTTATTGAGTAATCTAGAAGACTGATAACAACGTTCCCTTTCATTCTTTTGCTGCAGTGCTATAATTTGATTTCTTTAAAGTCAACAAGAAACAGCATTTTACAGCATATATTTTGCTTCTATAATGGGTTTGTTTACACTGGTTCCAACACACACACACACACACAAACAAAAAAAAAAAAAAAAAAAAAAAAATATATATATATATATATATAATTAAAAAATGTGTTTATTGTATATTTATATTTTTTTAAAGTTAATAATTCATATTTATTTAAAAAATATACATTTACACAAAACAAAAAAATGTACTGGTTTCAAAAGAGAAGTGCTATTTCTTTTCGCTTTTGGTGCGTTTGCCGTTTAATATGTATTTATCATGCAAAACAGAATGCTAACGCTTATCAGTTTAGGTAGATTGGTAGTGGCACCAGCGCGACCTCTAACAAAATTTAGTGTCATCGGCAGAAAAAAAAGGTTGCAAAATATCCATTTAGTCACAGTCTGGAGCCCTGGTAGACTACTGTCAATTGCACTTTTATTTAATTGTTTATTTTATTTAATTGCCTTATCTTGGCATCGTAAGCATATGATTTAATAACATTTTTATATAAAATTATCAGTGTAACATTTTATACAATTTTATTTGACCTCAAAGCATATCAGCTCCCGTGCAACCCCCCCCCCCCCCTCCCTTCTAGCTTTCTATTCAATTTTTGTGTCATCACTATTTGCTTTTCATCATTGACTAAACTCATTTAAGAAGATGCTAATTGGTCTAGACAGAATTATCCTCTTGAACCTGTAGAGAAAAAGCAATGTGGGGATGGGTGAAGTTCAGTGCATTATTTCGATGACCTGCTCATTGCTCATCCATTGTGAATATCACCATGCTCTGACATTGTCAACACTCTCGATTGAGTATCCTGACGCCCCTCACACTACCACTTGCTTTTCAAATCTCTCTGTTTGCTTCTCTCTTGTCCTCCCCTTTCAGTAGTAATTAGTGCTTCCGTCACATTGCTGTGAGCTGATTGGACCTGATGTCACTGCGCTGGCTGTATGTCTGCATGAAATGTGGGGTAGGAACAGGGGAAAGCAATAGGTTGCCTCCCATAGCGATCAATGCTCAATCACCAGAGAGCATTTTTCTTCTGTCGCACCATCTTTTTTCCCCTCAATGTCTCTGTCATCTTTTCTTTCTCCATGATTCTACACATGATTAAGGCCTTTAGGCAATTATGATTAATCTCAGAGTAGATGGGAAAAGAAGTATCAAGATCAATCTTCTATAAGCTCCCCATTCTGCCCACCCCAAAGCAGATTGTCAAATCTTTTGTGTAAAAGCAACATTTTTTCTTTATTATCTGCTAGACTGTAAGCATTGTAACACCCATATATTATTTTTTCCCCAAAGCTTACAGTCTGTTGTTTGATGGAAGCTTTTATTGATTGTCTGATTTGACATTTGTTTTACTGAGAGATCTTGGTTTTTTAAAGATGTGAAGCTGGAAGATAAATCTAACAGTTTGGATGAAGGCCAGATATTCATTCTCCATAAAAACAGGGTATTAAAATAGCCTTTCATGAATATAGAATCTAAAGAAAGATTGTCTTGTAGAAAAAAAATGCATTTCCCTCTTTGTATCTAGACCAGAAAAGATCCGCACTCATCCAAAGAGCCCAAAAAGGCTTAACATTTATTACTCAGAGGTCATAAACAATGCAAAGGTCCAACAGTGCAAAACGTTTTCGGGTATTACCCCTTCCTCAGTGCCATGTGCTACCAGACACACACCCGCGCTCATTAAACTATATAGCTCATTACCATAATACACTTAATATACAAATACAAAATTTTTTCAATACATACAAAAACAATTTTTTTCTTTTCTTTGCATCAGCTTTATATACAATAAGTAAACATTGTATCCTCTTTGTATCTAGAAAATGATCCTGTTTGTTTGAAAAGCTTCTGGATTCTACTTGGATCCTATACATTTTTAAATTAAAATCGCATTTGCCATCCTCTTTTAAATTGGTAAAGTTTATGAGCAACATTTTAGCTTTGTGTTCCTCTAAAATAGTCTCTGTTCCCAATGAAGACATTCTCATAACAAGCAATAACCCTGATATTATAGACACCTCCAATAATGCCCTCTCATCCTCATCTACTCTGAGATTCAATTCAGCTTTGGTATACAGTTTATGAATTGTGTTCTAGCGAACAGGCCTTTGTGTACATGCCCTAGTGTGTACAACGTGCGTGATGTGGAATATGTGTGTATATGGGACAATTCGTCAATGTGTCTGTTGAGGGGCACAATAGCTCAGGTCCAAATCGTTTAAGCGAGGCAGGTTTGTGGGTCATTAACCTAGCTGGATAATGCTTTAGTGTTCATTACATTGGAATGGGTCTGCATAGACACAGGGCTCATTAAAAAAAGATAATTGAGAGAGATGTGAGAATAAGAAACCATGCTTGTTATTAAAAATGCAGGCAATTTTTTGAAATGGGAAAAATGTATTTCTCTTTTCATTTTGCTTCTATATATTAAAATACATTTATTTTATATGACTTTAAATATATTGTTTAAAGATTCCTAATACTTTATTGTGATTACATGTTTTTCTTGCTGTGGGACTTTTCCCATTATATTAAAACAATTACTCATTGAGACGCATTAAATCAGTCTTTAGTGTCATGCAGTCATGCTTGTATATTTTTCTTGTATAATTTACAAATTGAAAATCTCAGTGAGTAAATGTTTGTGTGCTTCTGATAATGTTAGGTTCAGTGGTCCATGAATGGTTTTGCAAATAAATGGAAAATATGATAGCAAGAAAAATAATATTAGCTACAGGGTGTGAGCAAGGGGGACAATAGAACGGCGTGATTTTCAAGAAATAACATCACACAACAATATAATCCCTTTAAAATTGACAACGATACTGTAGCTGCTGCTGCAGCAACCCATTTACCTTTCATTAGATTAAAGCACTTTTGAAATTGAATGAAATGCAAAGTGTGAATTGAAAAATGTTCTTATGAGTCAGATCAGACTTGCCACTTAATCACAAGTTAATCACAATTTTTAGCTGGACAGATTACAATTGATCCTTTTTAATTACTAGATTCAGCCAGTAACACGCAATGATGTTTGGGTGCAATTTTTGTTTGGGTGTTTTAGAACAAAGAATATTGGAGCTTAAAAGATGGAGGAAGATATAAAATGCAATAAATATATCAAATATAGAGCAAAGAAAGAATGCTGTTATTGTAACATTGTCTTCTTATGTACCAGTCAAGGTCTCCTCCAGTTTCCTTGTTAATCAGTTTAGTAGCATGTGATGTCATTGGCCGTCCCACTAATTAGGCCAGTGAGCGGTTCGACACTGATCTCAATTGTCAGAATGTAAATATCTCCCATTTCCATGACGAGAAGTGCCTCAGTCATACAGCAATGCAATTATGCGATGGGCCGCAGAATGTGCTCTGTTAGGAGACCAATTAGCTTATCTCCATGTCCATTCAGTCTTTGTTTTGATACCACATTACAGCATCTCCATTTGCATTGATGAGGGGCTTGTCAGAGGAATAGGAGTTTAATGCGAGATGGATTTTTTCTTTCTTGGTTGAGTGGAATAGATGTCATTAATTAGAATAAAGGCTGTGACAAGAGGATTTAATTTTCTAAAAATAGCAAAATGAGAAATCCTGCTTTTAGGAAATGCAACTATGGTCATGCAATAACTAAACCAGGGTTTTTAAAAGACTATTTGTTACTTTATCAAAATGTATTGTATTGTAGCTGCCGAATACTTCACAAATAATGATCAACAGCTTTCAATTCAGTCTGACAGGCATAGTTGGCAATATGTCATACACGGGTGAGGGGGAAACAATCCCATTAGACCGAATTGACTTACTATTCCCACTGCATGACATCTATCATTGAGAAAATATACCAGTTATAAATATTTCTTATATATCTGTCTCTATGACAACAGAATGACTTTTCCTTGCAAATTTGTGGCAAACAAAAGGTCATTGTGCCACTTAAGATGAGCGGGTGAAGATTTTGAATTTTACATCAGTTAAAGACCTATTTATTAAAGGCCTATTTCTGCCTCAGAGTAAAAAAAAAAGTTTAAGTATTTATAAGAAAATAAAGTCACTGTGTGAGAAATAGTTGCAATTGCAACAAGTTTTTTTCTTGTCTTTACTAATATGACAGTAAATCTGACAATTAACATCCAACACCTTTTGTTATTTTATAGGTAGTTTAGTATTAGTTTAGTATTTATATACCATTATAGTATTGGATAAAATTTAATTAGCTTTCCTTTTTATATTAGATTTCATTTTTAATTTTAGATTTCGTTTAATTTAACTTTTTTTGTTTTTATTAATTTTAGTTTTTAGTGATTATGATTCTGTCATATAGCTATAATTTCTATTTAAGTTTTTTTTAGTTTTCATAATTTTAGTTCTTCAACTTTTTAACTTATTTCAGTTAGCTGCCAAGGCAACATTTCTAATTATTTCAAATTTTTGTTAGTTTTATTTTTTAAGTTTTTCATCTAATATTTATTTTATTATTTGTTATTTTATTTTATTTCAGCTTTATTTTAATAGCAAAATAAAAATTTGTCATTTTAATTAACAATAACAACACTGGGAAATCAGGCTAAGCAGAACTCAAAATTAATGCAAAAGAACCTATCAACATATGCATATGTAAATGATTTTTTCCCCCCTCCTAAACTGCGTAATTTCAGTTTAATAGAAGAAATTCCACCAGCATGTTGACAATAACAATTTTTGTTCCACTGGTGGATGGTTATTTATTTATTTGTGGTTGTGAATGACAGTTTATGAAGGGAGAGTTATCCTGTGTTCACTCGGATGCTGCTGTATTATTAGAGGGTTTTTGAGTTTCTCTGACTTTGCATCAGCTGAATGATGTTTTTCAAGGTTGACTTCAGGCTGCTGTGGTCAAGACATAATTTAAATGTACTATCAGCAAGCCTTTGCCCCCAAGCCCCAGCGGCCACAAATACTCGGCTTTAAACGAATTGGACTCCACCATCTCTGGAGTCTGCTGTTATCAAGTCATTTCACAGGCCATTTCCTAATTGCCATCTGAAGCCCATTCGAGCGTGCAGGTGCTCTGAAGAACACTTTAGCATTCAGGGTTTTCGAGTTCTGCTCTCGTTTTTTGAAAGCAAAACGGTGGAATGGATTTCTGCCAAATTGGAACATGTTGAATAAACACGTAAAGAGGCTTTAGTAAAAAAATACAGCTATTTAATGAAGAGCACATAATCATTAATTCAAGCTTGATTTCTGTGCATTAGGGTCTATGTGTGTTATGCATGTTATGGTTATAACGGGTTGAAACTTTAAAATCTTACCTGTTTTCCCTTTTTTTTTAATTGGGTTTTACTATAGGTCTGGTTCTGCTAGACATCAGCAGTGACCTTTTTTCATCTCAAAGTCAGTTGTCAACCACCCAGAGGTCACAGTCTGCAATCTGAGTGCTGACCGTTACCTCTCTGGTCCAAGGCTTTGGGTTGCACAGACATTTCCGTCTCCCACCTTCTGCTCCAAACCCCTAGAAACAACCATATGGGGTCTTGACTCTGGGCCTGTGACTCATGATTCGCCAAGCAACAGATGGACGCCTCGTAGAATATACAACAACAGCTTCGACTCACTCTAGTGAACATAACGTGTCTTATTCACCCTGAACCTAGAGTCAGATATGGTACAGTGCATGTCTAGCATATATTGACAGCCACCTACACTGCAAAAATGTATTTTCTTACTCAGTATTTTTGACTTGTTTTGCAAGTCTTTAGACTTGACAAGACTTTATATCTTGTCATTTTCTCAAGTAAATTTAACTTGATTAATGATTGTTCAGATTTTTTTATCAAAAACTCAAGACAAAATGCTTGTTTAAAAAGAGTGTGCAGTGTGTATAATGCACATCTGCTTTATAGAGGAATAATTGGCTCAAATATTAAATATAAAAATAATTTACTTTTGTCTTCTTTTGGCTTTTTGGTAAGGAACAGAACTTTGGGATTTGTTCAAATCCTGCAATTTGCAATTTTATTTTTAAATCATATAAAACAAGAGTTATCAATAAAACTGTCCACAATCCTCATTAAGCTACAGAGGCTCAAGGAGATAAAATGTTTTGTTTTAAACATGGGGTCCTGAGTTCAAATCCCACTATTCCCTACACTGAATTATGATTATATCAAACAAAGTACCCCAATGCCATCTTCCAGTGTGAACACCACAATGATTCAGTGCTTTAAACACATGTTGATTGTGGTAGGATTATGTGTTTAAATCCAACTCTTGCAAATGTTAAATTGTTGACAGTATATCCAATAAAATATCCTAAATGCCATCTCTTGTTGTAAAGGCCATGATGGCACAGTGGTTTAAGCATAAGCTAGTTGCAGACAAGGTTGCAATGGGATTATGGGTTCAAATCTGACTTTTGCATATGTTAAAATTGTTGTCATTATATCCAGAAAAGTGTCCTAAATGCCATTTTTTTTTAGTGTGAAAGCCACAATGGTGGAGTGGCTGACTGTACATTAGATGTGAACAAAGTTGCAGTGGCTTTATGGGTTCAAATCCCTTTTTTGCATATGTTAAATTGTTGTCATTATATAACAAAGTGCAACAAATGCCTTCTATCAATATAAAAGTCATGATGGTACAGTGGTTAAATGCACATTAGTTGTGAACATGGTTGCAATGGAGTCATGGGTTCAAACAGTAGCTCAGTGTGTAACTTAAATTATTTTACTGTAAAATTCCAAGGCACATACAGCTGAATAGTGAAATATAAGTTCCTGCAAATGTTCAGACAAGAGATCTGTGGCTCAGTGGTAAGAGCGCTACCTCATGGCTTCAGAGGTTGCTGCTTCAATCCAGCCAGATCTCTGTGATATGAGTGAATGGTCTTGTGTGGGGGACCAAGGTGACACCCCTCCCAGTTACAGCACAATGTCCAGCAGGGTTTATACTTCTGGCTGAAAAATATTACATGTTTCAACCCCAGTCGCTTCCCCACCTACCTAGGTTACCATCATTTGCTTTTCAAAGGGGGGCTCCTTCAAAAAGAAAATGATAGTATTCCAGAATGCACGGTTAACTTACCTTCAGCTTACCTTCTGCTTACTCGAGGTATCTGGTTCCAAAACCGCGTCCAGGAGTAAATTCATTCAACTCAGAGTATATTCCTGATTAAGACTCGAGACATTCTCAACAGAGCGATGAATCGACGAGTCACTATGGAAACGGACGCTAAGAAAAAGTGCACCATGCTGTTTCTTTCTTCCTTTGTTCAATGGTCATTTACATGCTTAGTGCATACCTAATTGATGGTTGTGCAATCATTTCTGCCCCCCCCCCCCCCCCCCAGTTTAATCTTTAATCCTTGAGATTGAATATGAATTATATTGTTTGTTTGATGCTAATTATATATTAAGTCATATCAGATATGTATTTTTATTATAGAATTACATTATAGAAAATGCCGATCCATGTGTGAGATGAATTTAATATAAAATGTAATAAATACAATATAATAAATGAAACATTACCTTGTCATAGGCCTGGTTTCACAGACAGGGTTTAGACTAAACCAGGATTAGGCCATTGTTCAATTAGGACATTTAAGTAATTTTTATGAACGTGCCTTAGAAAAAAAACATTACTGGTGTGCATCTAAAGACAAAATGCCTATATTAGCACTTAATCATTAATATATCATCTCATATATATATATATATATATATATATATATATATATATATATATATATATAATATACTATATTACATAATCTAATATTATATAATGTTGTACGCTATCTGTCACGCCCACTGAAGGCTCCCTGACTTACATACCCTGAAAGTAACCTCTGATTTTGGAACCGAAAGCTGAGGTTATCCACTCTCTTATCCTCAAACATACCTGGGTATGTCACATAACCTGCTTTCTGGAATACACCCCAGATGTCAATCATTACACTCAATGTTTGTCCACATGTCCCAGAGCTCTGTTTCTGTTGGCTAGATGTAACAGTTCAAACACATCCCTTAATCTGCAGGGGAAAGACAAAAACACAAATGTTACTTCTTATTGTACTTGTAAGAACGCAGGTGTCTACCACTCTCAAGGTTTTTGAGGTCTGTTTGCCTGCTTTAACTCTACATTGGATCGGTCAGTATTTTGATTTGGATTGTTTGCCCAGGCTGCTACAGTTGATGTTAAGTGCGATACACAATTATCTCACTTCCTCAGGCATTTGGATTCCTCCATTCCATTCTGTCTCCTAACATTCTTCCATGTGCCCAAAGGATTGTGGGAAATCTGATAAGAATACACGTCAGACTGCCTGATGTTTTCTGCCCTGAGATAACACCTGTGTTTTCTGAGACTGCAGCATCCTGTTGTGCAACAAGGCTAGACTGAGCTGATGTGTTCATGTATTGTCAGGCTTTTCATTCAAACTGTAGCTGAAAGTGATGGCTTTCCCCTGTTCTGTGCCCGTGTTGACGACAAAAGGCATGATGTTTATAGCGTTTTCAGACAGTCACGGATATGTTTAGATGTGTGATATGTTCCAATCTGCTGAGAGCTCTTTGTTTTTTCTTGCTTTTGGTATGTATTGTGTCACTGCGCTGGCAGACACACGCACATCGCTTAGTGTTTCAGTGAAAGATTAGAGAGGCAGTCTTTCAGTTTCAGTGAACTCAGCTTGAATTCTATATACACTACTGTGCAAAAATTTGGGGTCTGTAAGATTTTTTGTTTTGTTTTGTTTTTGAAAGGCTGCTTTTATTGATAAATAAACCATAAAACCAGCAATATTCTCACTATTAACTATTTGCTTATTAGCATGTGTAATTACATATCGGCTGTTTATTAGTACTTGTAATGTTCCCAGGTCCAGAAACATAGTAAGGACATCGGTAAAATAGTCCATGTGACATCAGGGGTTCAACCATAATTTTACGAAACTTTTTATGCGCAAAGAAAACAAAAAGAATGACTTTATTCAACAATTCTTCTCCTCCATGTCACCCTTTAGCACTATTTTGAAGAGTATCACAATGCATGCGCGTACTTTCCTCTGAATGTAAACAAGGCGTAGCGCATGCGCACAAAAAGTATTTTCGTATCTTAAAATTATGGTTGAACCACTGATGTCACATGGACTATTTTAACAATGTCCTTACTATGTTTCTGTGCCAAGTTAATCGTGGTAGTGCCCTTGCTATCTATGGAGGGTCAGAGAGCTCTCGGATTTAAATAAAAATATTTTAATTTGTGTTCCAAAGATGAACGGAGGTCTTACAGGTTTGGAATGACACGAGGGTGAATAATTAATGACACAATTTTCATTTTTGGGTGAATTATCCCTTTAATATTCTGTGATTCTCTGCCAGTTACAGAGGGATTTGGCTGAGCAGATTCACAACAGCTTCGCTGGCTATGCTCTATTGCTATAAACTGTCATGATTGTTTTTGCGTTCTTATTGGTTTCCTTGCATGTGTTTGATTTCATGCACAAGAAAAGCTGTCTGTGAATTGCACATCCAAGTGTAAAAATGTGCTGTTGCTGGCAGATCTCCATTTCGAAAATCACATTGTATTTAATGCAAAACTAACTTGACTAAATCAAAAAAAAAGTGACTGTATTTTCATGTTTTCTCAAGAAAAGCAAAATCTGAAAGTCCACTGATAACGTATGTTCTTACTGTTTTCTGGCTTTGACAAAATATTGTGAAGGTACACAGTATTTGGCAACATAGTTGAGCAAACTAATAAAAGTGAAATTTATAGGATTTTTATTGTTCCATTTGGTTTCTCCATACTTGAAAAATCTTGTGTTTGTGATATGTATATAATATATACTTGTGTGTGTGTGTAAGCATTAGGGTTGCACGATACACCGGTACTACGGTTTTATCGCGATACTAAAGCTTAAAAATACCCGCGGTGCCATTGCATTTTTTAAACGGTAGTATCGTCGGGTACCGTAAAAGATATGTTGTATGCACGGCAGGAACACTGTTTAAAACGTTCATTTGAACATGCATGCCAGCAGTAGTATAGTCCGTGTATACGCGTTGTATAGTAGGCTACTGAGTGTTTCCCGACGCTTCAGTTCAGTTTGCAATGCGAAGTCGCACTTGCACGTCGTTGTTCATGCTGCAGTTTATCAGAAAAAAGGGTTTGATTCAGACCATCTGATGTCATTTTAAAAAAGAGCAGCTCAAGAATCACTAATTCAACATCATAATATCTCACAAGAAAGTATTCTCGCAGTTTTATTCATTTGACCACTTCTAGAACAGGTGTAATAGTTCGTATATATATTCATTTATAATGTTATCTTTTAATATACATGCTGCTAACTAGGAAATTTCAAGATATGAGAGCAAAAAATGCACCTGACAGTTCGGCAATACGACACGAGCGAGAGTGCTGTTTGTTTCGTTTCTGTGTTCGAATCCCAATCCGCGTTGGCGAATCACTGATTCACTGAGCCATTCATTAAAACAGTCATTTGATTCACTCACTCCTCAACTAGCAAGACCAGTTTTACCCTGAGATTAAATTAAAGAGATGGAGTTGAGGAATGTCTATGAAAGTGGAGGCGGAGGAGGAGATAAAGGAAACAGTATATATACATCATCTGTGTGCAGACCTTAAACTACCAGCTGAAGACAGACTGAACACAACATCATAACAGCTCAAAAAGAAGGTAATATTAAACGATGAAGAGCCACATATAAATTATAAAATGAAAATGTTTGCTATGATATTAACAATTATCTTTATTATTTACAGCTTACTTTGGAAGCAATGGCAGGTGGGTCATATTACGTAGAATATGTATTTCTGTAATAATTTTAAAGCAGGAATTGTAATATTGAATGTTTTCCAAATGCTGATTTAAGGCCAAAACAAAACTAAAGTGAAAAATCTATACTCTGGATAGATCTGTATTCTTTCATCTTGGGGTTTAAAAAACCCTTAATATTCAGTAACATTATCATATCTGACTATACTATTAGACACTATTGGATGACAACAGAACAAAACTGAGCTGGACAATGACACTATTGTCTTTTGTAGAGCTGCTTTATACATAACTTTATACAACTTCAACGCTGAACTATACGTGAGTTGAATAATGATACTTCTGCAGAACTGCTTTAAAGTTAAACTGTGTTTGCTTCATAACTAATGAACTTGCAACTTTGCAGTTATTAAACTAAAGGGAATCAAAATTGAACAACATTTTTACAGCTTTCAGCTGAAATTGTGTATTTCTTTCATAATTGAAGAACTTCACAATGCTTTTTATTTTCTTCACCATCACTGTGAAGTTGCTGATACAATCTGTATAAAGCACTAGGCCTACATAAATAAGTGTGACTTGATTTGACCTCCTGTAAATTTACTGAAAGGTTTGGGCATGTTTACAACTTTATTTATTTTCTAGATTTAGTTTATGAATAAAGGGCTGGTGTTGCTATGATTCTCCCCAGATGATAGATTTCAACAGGAGTTTCTGGAGGCCCATAACCAGTACAGGAAGCAGCATCAAGCCCCAGAGCTGATGTACAGTGACGAGCTGTGCAGCGCTGCTCAGAAGTGGGCAGATCACCTGCTGAGCAAAAAATCATTGAGCCACAGTGACACGGAAAACGGGGAGAATGTGTATTATTCCTTCAGCTCTGTCAAAAAGACGCCCAAAGGTAAAATCTGCAGTTTAATAATTACGTACAGTGTCTTAAGATTGATGCAGAGTGAGAAGGTATAGACTTGGTAATAATTGTGTGGATTCCTATAGGCCTATGCACAAAAAAAAAAAAAAAAAAAATTCGCACCTCAAGCACTGTATCTAAACAAGACTGTTTTGGAAAGATTTAAACATTTATATTAATAGAAAACTAGGATGTGCGATAGAGATTTGTGTATTTGATGTGCTTTTTGTTTTCAGAATGATATTTGGAAAAGTAAAGAACAACTTGTTATTAAGCTATTTATTTTATTAAGTATCATATACATAAGAAGTGGGCTCGCTGCAAACCAAACTTTTCACATTTTATAAATTACTTTAAATTATATATAAACCTGCAACAAACTAAGAATAAAAGCACTGAAGATTTTGATTGTTTTGTATATTTTAGGGAAGGAGGCTGTAGACAGTTGGTACAGTGAGATCCAGGATTACGACTTTAGCTCACCAGGATATCAGCCCCAAACAGGTAATAATAATTTTGGGAATAAATGATTTAATTTGAATATATGACATTACAAAGATGTTATAAATTGTTCAGACACTGATATTTCTTATTACTGGCTTAGTTTAATTCTGTCTAGTTAAATATAAATATAAATATATATAAATATAGCCTATAAATATATATTTAATATACTTGCAGGGCATTTCACCCAGGTTGTGTGGAAATCATCTACAGAGCTCGGAGTAGGTCTGGCTACTGATGGAAACACAGTTTTTGTCGTTGGTCAATACAAACCTGCTGGAAATATAACCAGTGCTGGTTTATTTGAGAAAAATGTTCTACCTAAAACTGAATAATGATGGTATTCTTTCCTTATTGGATTTGTCTATTGCTAAATGTAAACATGATTTAGCAGATGCTTTTAATTCAAAGTGACTTACAGTACATCACCATAACCAGTTTAAATGTGAAGGACAGTCCTATAATACATTGTGATCAAATCCAATGTGTGTTTATAAAATAATGGACCTTTGCATCATAAGCGGATGTGCATTTATTTATATTAAAACTGATATTATGACTGAATGTTATGAGCACAAAACACTGAAATTGTACAAAATTGAAACTGAAACAAATACCAAAAGAAGCAACAACCTCTCCCGTACATATGAAGACTGAAAGACAAGGTGGGATTTGTCTTGGGTTGGGATCATATTTGATTTACTACATGCCTTACGTCGTCCAACTGATCATTTCTTCTTCTTCTTCTTCTTCTTCTTCTTTTTTATTATTATTAGCCAGTAAAAGGCCTTTTGGGGCATTTGTACACTATAAAAAATTATTTAAATTAAAATTCATCAGCATAGCGGCTTTGCACTTGGTTCTTATCAATATATATATATATATATATATATATATATATATATATATATATATATATATATATATATATATATATATATATATATATATATATATATTATTCATTTATAATGTTATGTTTTATATACATGCTCTAACTAGGAAATTTAGGAGAGCAAAAAATGCTCCTGACAGTTCGGCAATACGACACGAGCAAGAGCGCTGTTTGTTTCGTTTCTGTGTTCGAATCCAAATCCGCGTTGATTTGGGCGAATCACTGATTCACTGAGCCATTCATTAAAACAGTCATTTGATTCACTCCTGAAGGATTCAGCCGTTTTGAAAGAATCGTTTGAATGACTCAGTGATTCAGTCACGAACTTCTGCCACCTGCTGGCCGTTTTTAAGTTTCCCGTCTAAAAGTAGGCATATTACATTATTTTCCAACACATTTCTATATTCAGAATTTAGTATTTAAAACATTAATCTCATAAAATTATTTGTGCAATTATAAATACAGTCTAAATGTATAAATGCCACATCTAAATGTCACTTCATGCAGCTTCTGTGCAGTGCTGAGATGAGGTTTGTTTAGATCATTTCATGGATAACAATAGCCAGTCATTCATTCACATTAATTAAGTATTCAGAGAATAATATTGTCTGTTTTCACTTACATCTATTTATTTATTAAATTTTGATTCATTTTGTAGAACTGAATTTTAAATTAACACAATACTGCATGGTATCGTGATACTTCAGCTGGTATAGTATCGTAAGATATTTTTATGGTATCCAGGGCCGTACGCAGGATTTTGTAAGTACAGAGGTCCCAAAATGGAGATTGTTAGGGGGGTTCGGGGGCATGAAATTTTGATTTTCCTGACTTACATGTGTGCATTTTAAGATGTTTTAAAGGAACACTCCACTTTTTTTGGAAATAGGCTCATTCTCCAACTCCCCCAGAGTTAATAAGTTGAGTTTTACCGTTTTTGAATCCATTCAGCCGATCTCCGGGTCTGGTGATAGCACTTTTAGCATAGCTTAGCATAGATCATTGAATCCGATTAGACCAGTAGCATCGCGTTCAAAAATGACCAAAGAGTTTCGATAGTTTTCCTATTTAAAACTTGACTCTTCTGTAGTTATATCGTGTACTAAGACCGGCGGAAAATGAAAAGTTGCGATTTTCTAGTCCGATTTGGCTAGGAACTATACTCTCATTCCGGTGTAATAATCAAGGAACTTTGCTGCCATAACATGGCCGCAGCAGGCGCAGTGATATTACGCAGCGCCTGAAAGTAGTCCCCAGCTAGGTAACTACTAGTTATAATATAGCTGGGGACTACTTTCAGGCGCTGAAAGAAAAAAAAACTGAACGCCCACATAATGACAGAAAACCGGGGAAAACGGCCCACGAGTCACGAAAAAAAAAAAAAAAAAAAAAAAAAATATATATATATATATATATATATATATATATATAACATTCGCTGGTCAAAAGCTTCGTATTTGAACTTGATTTTGGTGAACTGTTTATATTAATATCTAATGACACATGCAACGATGCAAATAAACATAGCCTATCTGTAGGCCTAAACATCTAGATAACACTATACAATCGGTCTTTGTCAGACACGTGGTTTTGTTGTGTGTGACGTCACTGCGGCGCCATTTTTGAGGTATCGCGCTACTGACTGAGAATTAAAGAGATTACAGGAGTAAAAGTAAATGAGATAACTCTAAGATAACTAATAAGACAAATATTTAGATACGACGTAAATATAACTCACAAACATGGAGAAGCAAAAGAAAATTGAGAAAAGGCCGTACCGAGATAAACTCGATAAAGATGCCAGGGACCGTTATTTAGAGAAATTGTTATCCATTCAGAACATAGATCCATATGAGCTGACTGCTGTAAGTTGGAGTGCTGACCCCGCATTGCTACCTTCATCCTCATACTTAGACATTGTTAATTATCTTGTTTATGGTATAAGCGCATATACCAGTGAACAATTTAAAAACTATAAATCTCTGGAAGCCCACGGACATTTCACCAATGGCTGGGTACAGGATTTATTTACATTCCGTCCAAAGGACTGCGACAACACAGTAGTAACAGCAAAAGTATGTTTTCTGTAATGATTATTATGTAATAATGTCATGTTAACTGTATAAGGATGGTTTGTTTAGTTTGAACGTGTCAAATAAATTTGAATACTACCCTCTTTTCATGCATTTTTTTCTTTATTGTATTAATTACACAAACCAATACCTAACACAATAAAGCAGAAACATTGTTCCAATAAAATATGTTTGCAAAGGTGATGTTTTTGCGTCGCACAGCTCCAACCCAGGCCATCCGACGCCTCTTTGTTACGTCCGCTACATGCTGTCCATGTCCTTTCTTCAAAGTGGAAAACTAAAAAACCTTTCCCCGTTACTTAGTTTGTGACCTTTTCTGTCGTGAGACTTACTATTGCAGCCTATCACACAACAAGAACGTACCATTTTATCACAGAATTATTTTTAAATGAACAACACAATTCTCCCAACAGAACACACCAGCAATGATACCTTACAAATGGCGGCTGCGCCCATAATGCACTTCGTGTTCCACGAGTGTGACGTCACCTGACAAAGACCGATACGATTTCATTCAAATACATTTGTTACAGTATTTATTAATCTTTGTTAATGAAAATACAGTCGTTCATTGGTAGTTCATGTTAGTTCACAGTGCATTAACAAATGTTAACAAACAAATTTTGATTTTAATAATGCGTTAGAAAATGTTGAAATTAACATTAAGATAAATGCTGCAGAAGTATTGTTCATTCTTAGTTCATGTTAACTACGCTAGTTAACTAATGTTAACTACTGAACCTTATTGTGAAGTGTTACCATTTATATAAATTTATCTGTATACAATAAAGCCACAATACCAACTACAAATAGGAGATTTCCGGCCAACAGCAAAAATGTATTTTGCCTATGTCACAATTTGAGGTCAATCCGGTCCCGTATGTGATACTGATTATGTTGCCAAATTGGTTTGGAACAGCTGTTGAATAAACAATTAAACTGAACTATTATGCCTGTCTATCTGCTTCACTGACCGTTTTATTGATCACTGAGAGAGCATTGACATGGTATGATCTTGGTGCAATATAATTTTTTTTTTTAAATAGCTTGGATGTAGTAAACTACTTTTGCCATGTTGCTGTAGCTTAGCTTGCTACATTTCCCAGGGCTGTAGCTTTAGTGTAGTGAAGCTTCATTTAAAGAAGAGTAACTGTTAGCTTAGCTCACTACATTTTCCAAGTACAGCTTGCCCAACACTGGAAACTGATTAACTATGTGAAGTAGTATAAATATATACATTTTCTGCCCCCATGTCTTGAATTTGTGATCATTCTAAATGTATTTTAATAGACTGAATCATGCAGTGAAAGAAATGCGCACTCGTGTAGGATTCACGTAACGTTAATGTATGCGTGCACTCTGTCGGGGTGTTTTGAATGGTTTTTGCAAAATACTCGATCATGTCAAACAACAATTACGATATTATCGCAGACTACATATCGCACACCCCTACGCTGAGATCTGTTACCTTGGCTTTTTATCCTTGCAGCACCAAAGCAGAGTTAATATAAATTAATTATTTTACAACTTCTGTTATTGGAAAAATACCGAGGTCCGGACCTTGGGGACCTCAATGGTGGGTACGGCCCTGATGGTGTCGTGACAACCCTAGTAAGCATATGGCTATTCCTGGCAACCTACTTTTATATCGACACCTGCCATGGTGTTTCTTATATGCCGTTTTTGCGAGAGAGGAAGAGTAAGCCGACAATAGATTAGATATATTATGGGAGAAGCTAGAATAAAAGGCTGAACATATTCTTTCCCCAAAACCAGAGTATAGATAATAAAGTATAAAGTAGATACAACACTGACGATAACCTTCAATGCCATTTGCTTATCACGTCTCCCACTTTAATTCACCTATAGAGGCTATAGTTTTCCTGGATCAGAAATAATCTTCAGTGGTACCTTACATACAATGGCCATTTACATTTTCTGAAGACATATGAGTGGTTCTTGCCAATGCAAAATATGCTGACATAATATTAGTGTATTCTGGGTGTCATTGCTTGCAATACTTTTCATATAACGTCTTTTTGTTAAAAGATATGTGTCATGTTTGAATTAATCCCTAATCCTAAATACGAGCATTAGTATGTTGTTTTTTTATTGCTTCAATAAAACTGCCATAAAAATTACCTTTTACTAATAATCAGTAATAATTGATATAGTTGCAATTTGTTAACATATGATAGATGAATTCCTCTAAGGATCTAAATTTAATTTGTAATAATAATTCGAATTATACATTACACGTCAAGTTTTTTTTTTAATTACATTTACATTTAGTCACTTAGCAGATGCTTTTTTTAAAGAATAGAATTAGAATAGAGAAAGATAGAGTTCGTGGATCAGATAAAGATGGAACAGATGTGTTTTCAGCCGATTCTTGAAGATGGCTAACAGCTGCTTGGATTGAGTTGGGCAGGTCATTCAACCAGGAGGGAACATTTAATTTAGAAGTCCGTGAAAGTGATTTTGTGCCTCTTTGGGATGGCACAATAAAGCGACGTTCACTTGTAGAACGTAAGCTTCTAGAGGGCACATAAGTCTGAAGTAATTATTCTCAAATTTGATTGACAAATGTCACCAATTTCAGTCAGGGCATTAGTGGGGATTTTTTCAGTGACTCTTTCTATAATTACGTTATTGTGCCAGTAGGTGGCACCAAGTGACTTTATAAGTCTTTATGAGTGAATCATGGATTCGTTCAACCGATTCATTTCCAAACACTGATTCACTCAGGAATGAAACAAGTAAATGCTTTTGTAAGTGACTCATTGAATTTGTTTAGCAACAAAAGTGACTGACTAAAGAGTAACTCATTGAATTGTTTATTTAATCGATTCATTCAGGAACAATAACTTGCTTGATTTTTTTTTATTGTTACATTTTTGTTGTTGTACTGACATATTCTCACAGGCAGTGAGTTTACAGTGATAACAAATTTGCTTTCTCAGGTTTTTAATTAATTGAGAACATATGGATCTCATTTCAACAACAGCTGCAATGCTCTGTTTTCGAGCCAGAAATAACAATACAGAAGATTAACCAGGAAAGGGTCACTTTGTATAGTAATTTTTGAACCTGTCAGTAATTGGGTTTGTCTGGGCAGAAGGCCATACTGCCTAAAAGATGTGCTGCTGATTTGATCAATTTGCATGAAAATTCATGAAAAAACAGCAACCATCACATATTTTCTGATACATGTAAACATATCACTGTAGTTCATTCTTAAGTGCAATGTTAAAGGGATAGTTCACCCAAAAATGAAAATTTGATGTTTATCTGCTTACCCCAAGGGCATCCACGATGTAGGTGACTTTGTTTCTTCAGTAGAACACAAACAAAGATTTTTAACTCAAACTGTTGCAGTCTGTCAGTCATATAATGACAGTCAATGGGACTCATGGCTTTGAGAGAAAAAAAACATACACAGACAAAACCAAATTAAATCCTGCGACTCGTGACGATACCTTGAGGTCTAAAGACATGAAACAATCGGTCTGTGCAAGAAACTGAACGGTATTTATATAGTTTTTTACCTATGATCCGCTGCCCGGTCCAAGTGTCCTGAGCTCGTTAACAGAAATCTGCAATCCGCCTTAAAGCAAGAAAAAGAAGACGTGTCACGCGCTGGCTGTTGTGTAAACGAGCTCAGGACACCACTCCAACTGGTCTTTCAGGAAAGCTATTGATGTTTTTGGTGAAAATTCTCTGCTTTTATATATTGAAACCTTTAAAGACTATGAGATTTGAACCAAGACACCCAGGTTGGAAGGCAAACAATTATCCTGTGCATCACTGAATCACTGAATGTCAGCAACTACTTGTGAAAATATATATGTATGAATTTAGGCTAGGTTAAAATCTTACATCTGTGGGATTTAAACCCATTTGCGTTGTGGTTTTGCTTGTCAGAAACCTGCTGTTAACCACCACACCAACCAGCCATTCACAGCAGAAAAGGCAACACTTTTGGGATAAAACAGAAGCCTGTATGACTGTGTTTTATATAAAATTTTAAAAGTTACATAATTTGAAAGAAACCTTTAAAATTGGAAGGCAAACAATTACCCTTTGTGTCAGTGAATCGTTCAGCATGTAATGGTACTTGATGTATGGACTAGGGTAAAAAAACAACAACAACAAAAAACCTAACCTGCTTGGTTTGAACCTATGCTTATGTTGTTATTTAACAAAGACCTGCAAGTAACCACCACACCATCCGGTCTCTCACAAAGAGCTGGGGCAGTTTCAGTGTGTGATGTTTAATATGATGAATAATAACAAAAACAAACAAACAAACAAACAAAAAAGATATGAGTGGCAGAACTCTGAAAAAACATTAAAAATAAATCAGCATTTGTGTCTTGATTGATGTTGGAACCTGAGTCTCTACCATCTTAAAGACAAGGAACTTCTTACTGCCCCTCTCAACAACATTATTTTAAAGACTAAACTGAACTTTCAAGAACGCCACCTTAAGGTGCAAATATAATAATTCATCAGTTTGTTTTAATTCAGCATGACCCTTTATTTTTTAGATACAAACACAAAGATGGTGAGACAATAACACACTAATTAATGGTTAAAATCTTGTGGCATAACACAAAGGCGGCGACAACTTCAGAGCAAATAATGCAGTAAAGAGTAAAAACATGGAACAATGAGGCAGAAATTTGCATGATTCATTCACACAGTGCATTCTGGGAAACAGAGTCCAACAAATTGGTTCTGTAAAAAGTCTAACCTAACACTTGGTAGCAGAAAACAATACTATTCCAGAAGTCCAGCAACAAAATAGCTGACTTCAGGTGTATTACTTGGTCAGGGGCAACCAAAAATAGCGCCATCATGTGTTTGATCGGTGCATTGCCCACTGGGGGAGGTGAGATCAGTCAATGTCTAAACCAGGGGTGTCAAACTCAGGTCCTGGAGGACCACAGCCCTGCAGAGTTTAGTTCCAACCCTGCTCCAACACACATATCATGTTGTTTTCAAACAAGCCTTTAGGACTTGATTAGCTGGATCAGGTGTGTTTAATTAGGGTTGAAGCTAAACTCTCTCTGTCAGAGTTTGACACCCTGACCCTTCTAACAAACACCTTGATTTTTACCCCTTGTTTGCAATAATGCTGAAAAATGTCCTTCCAAACCTTGATTCAAAGACCTTTTTTTCTTTGGTTCTGAGCCAGCAAGTTCAGTGTCATAGTCAGGACTCAAACCCAAACCTTTTGTGTCTGAAGACTATAGTGCTCAGTACTGACCTACCAGCTCCTTAAGCTAGGCTCACACTGTGCGATTTTTTAAAAGTCCTTTAGGATTGTACTTGTCATACTGTACAAACATGATGATCATGTCACACTGTGGGATCTCAGTTGTCATTAATGTCAGACTGTACGACAGTCAAGACGAGTTAAAAACAGGTGCGTGCAAGAAACCTTAAAATTATCAACCCATACATGTCCAGTGACTGCGAACTGCATTGCACACAATGAAATTTTAAATTTGATCGGAACAGCCATTAATCGGCTGTCGGTGAACATGTCAAACCAGCGATCAAAGACTACAGATTTTAGCCTTGTTTTTAGGAATCTTTTAGGATTTTCAAAATTTGTCTCAGGCGACCAAATTGTGGCCAAAATCGCACAGTGTGAGCCGGGCTAGATCGCTTCTGGTAAAGTCTTAATTTCATCATAAAATCATAATTTTCAAGCACCCATGTCTATGACTGAATGACAGTATGGAGTGTAAAACCTTCAAAGTTCAAGCTTCTAAAATCATTTTTAACTTTCAGACAAGGCATTGTCAAATTATTTTCAAAGTTTGTCTTGACAAACTTTAGCCATCTAGTTGAATGACTGGTTTGTCTTCAGGCCTTGCTGAAGTTGATCGTTGTGGTGCTTTTTTGTTTCCCTTTTTGTATCTCTATCCATCTAAATGACCAAGAGGGAAAGCCAACCATTTTTTCTCAGCATCACACCCTATTTTCCCACGAAAATCGATTGATTTTGTCTGGCTATTAATCATTTAAAGTATCATTCAATGACAACTGGAAGGACCTTGCCTCCCCTGACAGGATTGATTGATGTGTTTTGAAGCCAATAGGAGGTACAATGTCAAACTTTTAACTTGATAGTAAATGTCAGATCAAACATTAGCCTCACGGAAAGCTAATAGTCAGAGATGTGGATTTTTATTGTGACATTCATCCTCTCATGAAGATAAATGGAAATTTTTATCTTAGCAGGCGTTTAAGTTATAAAACTCATTATATCAATGGATAAACATTATGGGCAAATTGCTCTCATGAATTGTAATGTCTAGTCGTGAAAAAGGGTTTCTGTGTTTGCTGCGTAGATCTAATGAGATTTCCAGAGGGTTACCAGCCAGCTAACATCATTCGCATTCTGCCTGTCTTTATAGTTTATGGTCCTTGAAGCAGTGGTAGTGTTTAGACAATGTTTAGCATTCTTTCATAGTACTTCATTGTATTAATATCTCTTCATTGTATAGTATTTATACTGTGCACAATATGTGCCAATTTTTTTTTATAGAATAATGGAATAACTGGCTGCATTTGTAAAAAAAGAGCATTTTTGATTAGGTTTTAAAAAGTAGACAGCTAATCATTATGGCAAAACAAACTCCAATAGGGTAACCAATTTGACCAATCAGAATCAAGTATTCTAATCATTTTAATTACTCATTGAAAATAGAAGCCCCGCACCTTTTCCGGCCCCATAGACAAACATTCTATGAAAAACAGAAACCACTGAGTTCATGTTGATGAGCTTGATTTTTTGAGACTTCATTTGGGCCCTTATTTGGATAGGAAGCAAAGTGGGAACACAAGCCAGGATTTGAACTCAGAGCACTACCCACAAGGCTATTGGCTTCAACAATAAGCTTCATATTTGACTCGACTTAAAGTAAGGTTTTAAAGGAGAAAAAAAGGAAAGTACTGTACTATACTATACTAACTGTAATATAACAGTTTCTCATCGACTTCCTGAACTCCTTACCGTGCCTTGACCTCTCACCCATCATGGTGTGACGGCACCATCAGCAGAACGAATAACATGCAGACAACTTGCCACAATGATGTACTTTTAACGCAGAGGGATGTGAAGAAAGTGCACTTTGCATGAAGGGCACTGCTGTTGATTCGTTTTCATGCCAGCCTTCGCCACAGAGTCTGTGTGAACGATGACTTCTCCATATGGGCGGATAAATTGAAATGAGCACCAACGAAATATGGTGTTGCAAACTTTCTTGGATGCACCTATCTGCTTCACAGCGGCCGTGTGCCGACCATCTCTGCATTTTAATCTCATACCCAGTAGGTGGAAGGAAACTTTACAGTGCGGATGAAATATGAACAGTGCAGGGTTGCAGGGGGTACGAAGATGGTAGCATATTTTATTTTAGTTAGCGGAGACGCGACAACCCCGTGCACTTCTTGCTGGGTTGCTGTGACATACTGGCAATTGAATCCTCATCCATAGAAGTTTATTTGCTGGATCACAGGTCACAATTCATCAGACGCACACTCACCTCTATACGCGTCCTCTCAAAGCCGTCCCACACTATCTGCGAGACTCATTGGCGATGTATTGATTAAACACATGAAATTTGAATAAATGAGTCATAGCATCTGTATGGAGCTTTTGTAGACACCCAAAGCACTTTACATGCAAATGAGACTCACCTCACCACCACTGCCCACATGTGCGCATTGCAAACACATGAATATGGATAAGCAGACAATTTTAAGATACACAAAGCTCATCACAGGTAGATGCAGAAATCCTACACAGCCCTGTGTACCACTCAGCTATGGCTGAAGTAATGATCTTGCAGCAGCATGCTAACTTTTTGTTGGTTGCATGGCGAAATTTAGGTGTATAAGAGGATGTGAACTTTTGTAGCCACCTGAAATATGTCTCCATTGATATTCAAATTGACATTGTTGTTGCTTTTCATTAGAAAATATTGCTTGTTCTTCCCAGTGCACATGTAATATTCCCAAAGGACCGCAACAAAGACATGGCGGTCATGTCTGTTGGCTTTTCTAATATTAATCAATAGCATGAAAATTAATGCACAGTCACTCGTTGATGTTTGAGATGGGTTCATTCAGGCAGTGCCGGGAGAGGGTGGCCAGACACAGGTGATGGGCATCTTTCCACTGTTTGACTGAAGCGATGAGGAAGGAATTTAATTACAGCAGTGTTCATATTGGAGAAAAAAAGTCACCGGCATTGGAAAAGTGACAAGAGACAGACAGATTCAGATGGATTGAGTGCATATGTTTGACAGAAAAAGAACAGGTAGCCAGTTGCAATCAAGTGCCGTCATGCTTTCATGTACAGAAACGCTAGTTCTACACTGTTGATTGTTGAAGCTTTTTGCATAAAAAAATGCAGAAATCATATTAATGTGTGGCATATGGGTTTTAAGCTTGACAAACGGGCTCATATGTTATGGAATTTTTGTTGCCAGGCGATATATTCCGAAGGACGTTTTCAATTTACACCAACATCAGTCATTCTCTACAGCGTTTAGGGTTGTTTTACAGTGCTTGGGCGTAATATCCCTAAAGCTGCATAATGAGTCATATAAAACAGAATCTCAACTGGTTTTGCTGCAGGACCCACATTTTACTTTGGATATCAAACGGCAAACCAAAACTTCACCAGAACTGATTTTTGCACAAAAGTAAAGAAAAATGGAATGTATTTATATTACCAGGAACTTAATAGACACAACAATATGCATTATTAGGATAAGCTAAAAAGGCACAGATGTATTATTTATGCCTGTTTGATTAGATCAACAATCTTTGACATCAACAACAACAAATGGGAAGCATTTTCTCCTTTTTAAAGTTGCAATGAAGCATAAGTAGCGACAGACCTGTTTTTCTGAATTTTATGAATTAGCGAAAAATGTAGCATTTCAGCATAGGGACCAATGCTTACTATTAACTAGTTGCTTATTAGCATGCCTATTATTAACATATTGGCTGTTTATTAGTACCTGTAAAGCACATTCTGCATGACCATATTTGATATTCCTTTGATATCCTGTAGTACCTTATATGTTAACTACATAACTATTAATAAGCAGCAAATAGGAGTTGATTGAGGCAAAAGTCGTAGTTATGGTTTGTTAATGGTGAGAATTGGACCTTAAAATAAGATGACTTATAAAATAGACTTTAAAAGATCATTTTGCTGTCATTACTACTGTATGTATGACTATATGATACTTTGCATTTTATTGTTTGCATTTAGCATGATTGTTTCCTGATGTCCACAACCCATCAAAACAGACTGGCAACCCATGTTTAAGGTTGCAAACCACTGATATCAAACACGAAGTTTTCTGCTTTGTATGCTGTTTTACAACACATTATATACTTGTCTATTGAATCCAATAGATGCACTCTTTGTGAGAATACTTATGTTAGATCTCACCACACAAGAAAAAGGTAATTAGATTATTAAACAGCCAATTCTGTCGGAGACATGCAAACATAATAATGCAATCAGAACGTGAACATGGTCTGTGCCACAATCAATTTTTCCTCATATGAAACATGCATTTGCCAGAGCGTCACGCATTTATTAGGAAATTAAGCATCGCTGCACACATGATGAAATCCATTTTGAAAATGAACCTGGGCCGGTAACTGATTCCAAAGCAGACACTACTTGTGAGTCAAAACCATGTTTTGGTACTGAAACGGATCGGATCAATAGTTTTAGAGGGGTTGTGTTTGGTAGAGACAGAAGCAGTGGAGGGCAGTGCTGCTCTATCACTGATACAGAAATTTACAGTGGATGTGCTTTCCCATTTTTCATCTGCGCCTCGTGAAATGGTACTTTTGGAAAATGAGCAGCACCCCAAGGGATTCAGCATGACTTTAGACACTCTCAGAAGTCTAAGTGTTCTTATTCAGCTGTCTGTTTCTTAGCTCTACCTTTTGGGCCATTTCTGGTGAATTTGATAATGATCGCATCTCCGTTCCTCCAGATGGGCGCAGACAGCATGTTGATATTTTTATCATATTTATTTCTAAGCTGTTCGGTTTTCTGTGTGGGCCGTGGATGGCAGATCTCATTGCTGTCTGCAGCGTCTCTGTTCAGTTGAGCTGTTTGGTTTCTCTGTTTACTCGACGGGAGCCTTTGCCGGATCTGTTGTCTTTTCACAGATGTTTACTTAGACAGATAGGACAAAGCACAACCAACTAATAATGCTAATTGCTTCCATCTGCTCCCCCGCAGCTGTCAATAGCCATTTTAGTCAATCCCAGGAATTAGTCCACCATCGTTCACCCTGCATTCTTATTAGCCGGCCCGCACTGCGTCTGCAGCTGGAGAGAATTCTGCTGGAACGTTCAGGAATTAACAGATTCGTAAGAAAACGAGTTTGTAGATTGGAACAGGGGAACTAGGTTTAACATTTGAAAAGAACGCTATGCGGTAAATCCTTGCTGTTATGATGACCTTGCGCTCGAGGCTAAAAGGCAAGAAATCACTCAAAAGGGGCAGACGCTTTTAGCACCTGTTGTGAGGTGGCATTTTTGTGAAGAGGTTTTAAAATCGCCATCTCGCTCTAACCTTCCTCCAAGAGAGCCCAGAGACAAACGCTGAAAGGTCAGGGGGAACGTACTGGAGTTGTGGAGGGGAACGGTTTCTCGTTAACTGAGAGAAGCGATACAGTGCAATGAGATGAAATGTAATAAAGGTGGCAATTGAGCCCTCTGGCACTATGAGACAGGAGGAGGTTAAAGTCTGAGTCTTTGTTTTTCTGCAAGATGACGGTTGTAAAAATGTTCTAGTGTTATTGAAGCAGGAAAAGAAATAGTACAGGTCTGGTTTAGAGGGGTGGACGTGAAGGTTGAGGCCGTATCCAGTCAGATTAGAGGTTGGTGCACATAACTAAGTGAGATTGTATTCTTTCATAGACAGCGGTGTTGAAAATAGTTTAATTGGAATTGTTTTGAAAGTTGTGCAAATGGGCTTTGTGGGAGCAAGCGCTGCTGAGCTCTTTTGCCGCAATTTCTGTTTCTATGGAAACCGCAACTTCTCTGACTTCCCCATTAGGCTAATTCAAAGCAAGGTAGAGACACAAAAATGAAAGAGAAAACTCCATCTTTTTCATAATAAAGTTTATTCTATATTACAAATAGTATTTTGTTCTTGACTGCAAAATAGGAATGCATTATATTTACATACACAGGTATACAATTAATTATAACAAAGTTAGAGAAGCTTGCCTTTCCGCTGGTCTCTCTCTTTCTCTCCTCCCATCAGGATAACTCTATCTTGCATCAAATCTGGAAATATTAAAAAGTCTTTTCGAACAGGTCTCTGTAATGCCTGTTGTAACACTGAGCTAAAAGGACTTTTTAGTTCTTACAAAATGTTTAAGGTGGAAACTTTATCAGGTCTTTTGGGCGTAAAGGGAAGGGGGTCGTCCTGTTAAACGTACATGAAAGATGAAACGTGAAACACAGGATCAGAGTCATGAGGGAATCCAGGAACATATCAGCTTTCCAATCAAATCATCATCAGCTCATTTAAAACCTCTGTGGACTTTATAAATGAGTTCCCAGAAGAAATAATGAAACACTTTCTACTGTCAATTCTGAACTCATTTGCAAGATTTGTTATTCATTACCAAATATCAGTGTTGAAAGATTTACTAAAATAATAATAATAATGAAAATACCTAACATGGTGACAGTGGTATTTTATTGGTTTATCTCATTAGAATCATTAGTCGGGGGCAGCTGTGTACCTGAAATCCTGAAATACCTCAAAACAATCCTCTGTTACTTAGCTACACCGAAAAATAACACAAGGGAGCCCAAAGCAATCACACATACAGAGACCATATCCAAAACAACATTAAAAAATAATTTGGTGTAATGCTAATGGAATCCTGAAAACATTAGGTTGCATCAAAATGATTCAAATGTACAGAAAAAAATAAGCAGCAATATAATATACGGACAGATATGGAGAACAACAACTGAACACATTCAAGGAATCAACTCTTTAGAGTTGGACATTAAAGACGTACAGTAAAAAACACAGATGTAATGTGTTGTGGTAGTATGTTAGGTGTGACTGGACTGGCATGTGATGTCATGGTCACAGTTGCTCAGCGTGAACGAGAACTCTCAGATGGACGGCCTTCGAGAAAGGCGATCCACCTGACAGGAAGAGCAAAGGAGTCTGATGAAAGTCTAACAAGAGTTTGGTTCGATTTAGAAATCCCTAGTAGTATTAGATAAATTGATAGCAAGGCAGTTCATTTCATATCATCCAAATAGGTCAGCATGCAAGGGTATATACTATATCTGCTTAAGGTTTCACCTTAGTCTTAATTAGCATCTAACACATTCACAAAACATGGTCATGGCAGTTGAATGGAAGGGTAGGATAAAGGTTCCACCTTAACAGAAGTTGCAATTTTGAAGATGACAGCCACTTTTTTCCATCTCGTTCTTCCAAGCAAAAGAAAGAAAAGAACACATCCACATCATCAATTGCAAGGCTTATTTTTTTCAGTTTTCCTTTTTTCTTTTTTTTGAAGTTTAAATTGAAATACATGCGCTGAAAAAGCCAATAAAGCACCCAAGGTGGACCTGGGCAGATTCTCCACACATTCACATCACCACATAGGGTACGCTGTCAAGGGGAAAGAGGGGGTCAGAGGACAGAGGAAAGGTGGGCAGCTAAATTGTCTCTTTCCCTTTGTTAAAGTTACATCCAATACTAGTTACGTCCTCATCACGCCATCCGTTTGCTTTTGGGGTCGTTAAGCCCAGGTAAGATTCTTCTCTCAAGGCCGCCAGCAACACTTAAACTACAGCAAGCCCTTAAACTTCAGATCGGGATTTCTTTCCGCCTTCCCAGTTGTGCAATAACCAAACACGGACACGCAAGGGTAAGTACGGCCTCTGTGCTGCGCACAGAATAATGGACAGAAACAAATATGAGGCTGCAGACAGAGTTATAGCTTCGTTCTGCAGGTCATAAAACAAACAATGCCTTATATTCGCTTTCTCAGGGGTAATTTATTCGCTTTGCTATTTTTTAAATTGGGCTCCTTTGGTTTTTTGCTGACCAACTTTGTCCACGTGTGGGTTTTTCTAGAGGCTCCCAGAGTGTTCGTTTGGGTGGGACCCTGTGGCAGTTTCAACAACACACCATTCCCCCCTTTAACGGTTAATTCTTAGTAGGATATTTTGTAATTAAAGTCCCCCTACTGGATGTGTGAACTGAGACACCTATTGAATGTGCTTTTTTTGTCATTAAGATTACTTCGTCCTCTTGCAGAACAGCGTAGGTCCTGGCAACCTCGGTGGAGTGCAGAGAGAAGGCGTCGCTCTCTGGAAGAGGTGTGCGTGTGTGCTTGCTTCTAAGGGGGTCGAACCTTGGCTTCTCCTCCACTCATCTAGATAAGAGAGGATAAATTCAGATGTGCACAAGCCGGATAAATGCCGAAATGAAGGCTGGGGGTGAAGTGGTGAAGAAGTGGGTATCCCACAAGATGACAGGTCTCATCTTTTAGTTTCACTGTCAAGTAAGGTCCCGGAAGAGACAAAAGAATTGAAGCATTAACTTGCTGCGTCCTTCTAAACGCTGAGGGTTTTAAATAAACCTCACTGTCTTCAAACTGAGAATAAGCAGTCGGGGTTCTCAAGGCTTGATTGTTCTCTTAAAGCATATAAATGATCTTGCGCGTCCCGTAAATCCAGTGTCCTCGAAGTGTTTTGTGTCTTTTGAAATGGCCCGAATGGACTGCATTCTTTCGATGCATGCAGTACCATTTTTCGTCTCGCGTTTCAGTGTTTAATAAAGGTACTACAATGAACTGGACTCTATATTAGTGTCGTACACTACCCTAGTCATAAAAGTCAGAACAAATTGACACCAAACATCGTGGTTTCTGCTTATCAGCTAAACTTTGAAGGCAACAGAATTTTTTTTTTTCTTTTCCAGTCAGGGAGAAAGATGGAGGATGCAGTGACGTGGAACTCGTAGGCAGCCACCCCTCCTCTACACAGCAGAGCCGGATGGCCACCCACTCTACTGCATTATGGGTAATGTAGTCCTTGGCTCCTCCGCCCACCCTCCAGTTCCCATCTCTACTCTTCTAGGAAGCAGAGCTAATATGATGCAAACGCTTGTTTTTGTGGGAAGATTGCAAACAGAAGAGATGAGATAGATGGACAGGTCTTCACTCAGGCACGGCTCGGTTTCTGATGGATCTCCCAGTGCACTCTGGGAAATGCGGTCCTCAGCTCTCCAGGCTCATGAAGGCGACCACCTGCTCCAGCTTATAGGCCAGTCTCTGTTTCCTGGCACCATCATCCTGCTCCAGCGCAGACACAATCTGCCAGAGGGAGATGACACATCAGTTACACATGCCTCCAAATAACCACATATTCCTCTCATCTGCACTTCTCACTCTTATTTGTTCTTATTTTGGGTATGTTCTTAACAGGCATTAAGGCGATTTAACAGGTCCATACCTCTTCTGTATATTTGCCCACGTAAGAGTAGATCTCGCTGAGGGAGCTCATGGTGTTGAACTCGTTCATGTGCATACGAGACTGTTCTGCCAGATATGCGTTCATATCCTGATCACTGATCGCAGGCATCTTACTAATGTCGGAGTAATATCTGCAGAGAAACGTAGAGAAGCAGAAATAGCACAGGTTATTTAGTGAACATTTAGAACTTGGACAGGTGACAGGGCATGTTTATATGAAGTCTTTTTATAATTCATGTAGAATAAGAATAGCATGTTTCAGGGTCATTACTGGCACTGAGTGAGAGCTGTCACGCCCCTTCCAATCAGTTCACCATTTACTTTCTGTGGCAGTACAGCTGCGGCTTACATCAGTGAGTGACTGTGAGTCTTAATGAGCTGCTGTCCTTGAAAGTTTTCGAGAGATCAGCGGAATCTATAGGATGCTGGAAATATTGAATAAATGTGTCCCACGCATATGCTGACACTAAACATACATCCAAAACAAAATGTGCACATAAAAGCTAACCGTTATTATAGATACAAGTACTCTTCCAAAACCACTGCCTAGGTAGACAGTATTGCAACAGTCATACCGTATGTGATTTGGAACACTCTAGTTAGGCAGAAACTTCTTGCATCAAAACTTGCAATTGTGTTTGATGTTACCATGTTGATAAGATAATGCTGTGATACACTAATAAGCTTAAAAACACACACAAACATTTTTATCCATAATTTTTATTTTGAATGAAATATGGTTATTGTAATCCATATTTCACTTGCTTCATTCACTACCTTGGATTTTTCCACTCAACTCGTCAATGCATTCTGGGATTGCCTTTTCATGGAGAATACATGTGACGCTACGGGGTATCTTATGAGGCTGTATAATTAACATGCCTATCTTTTGGAACAGCCTTCGTGCCTGGTGAGCGCCCACGATGCCTTAAAATGCTGTCTCTGTAGGCAGCTCACTAGGTTTTGGAACGGAACAACACTATCTGTTGTCTTTGGGTGGCTGGTGCGTGTGAGTGAGTGAAAGTGTGTTGGTGGAGGAAAAGCAATCAGTCACTGTCACCTGCAGCTGCAGAGGGCTCTGTCGACTCTTTAATTAAGGCAGGTCATTTACATTTTTAATTCCTGCACCATGCCAACTCCTGGACTCAACACATTGACTGACTAACCGGTGGCGAGCATGTCTGTTTCAGGCTCCCGTGAACACCTTGAGTGGCAAGTACGTGCTGCATTGCACCATGGGGCATCAGTGGGGGGAGAATGGCATGGTGTTGAATGAGAGCGATAGTGAGGGTTTGTAATCTCCAGGTATGGCCTTCCCAAAGGAATCTATTCTCCAGTGACAGGTACACTCCCCTAGAAGAGTTTAGCTTCTCTCTCTGCGTCCTCTGCTTCCCAAGGCTAATGACTGGCAGCTCGTCTGGCACTAATTAATACCACGTTTAAATGTCAGCTGTTCGTCAGCCAGAACGAGTCTATGCTGGTTATTCCCTCGCATCGTGCGTGTTTTGCAAATGGCTAAATATGGAGTTGCTACACTTTCTGACCAATGAATGACCATGACTTTTACAGAAATAGTAATGAAGAACTGGAAATGGCATTTAAAAATAAATTGAGTAAAAATTAGAATTATAATAGATATTGTAATTAACATTTAATATATATATATTTGTGACCCTGGAACACAAAACCAGTCATAAGTAGCACAGGTATATTTGTAGCAATAGCCGACAATACATTGTGTGGGTCAAGATATTTTGTTTCCGTAAATATATCAAAACTTAATTTTTGATCAGTAATATGCATTGCTAAGAACGTCATTTGGACAACTTTAAGGGTGATTTTCTCAGTATTTAGATTTTTTTTTTTTTTTTTGCACACTCAGATTCCAAATATTCAAATAGTTATATCTCAGCCAAATATTGTCCTATCCTAACAAACCATCAATGGAAAGCTTATTTATTCATTATAAACTTATGACTGTTTTTTGGTCCAGGGTCACATATACAGTCAGGTCCATAAATATTGGGACATCGACACAATTCTAACATTTTTGGCGCTATACACCACCACAATGGATTTCAAATGAAACGAACAAGATGTGCTTTAACTGCAGACTGTCAGCTTTAATTTGAGGTTATTTACATCCAAATCAGGTGAACGGTGTAGGAATTACAACAGTTTGCATATGTGCCTCCCACTTGTTAAGGGACCAAAAGTAATGGGACAGAATAATAAATCATAAATCAAACTTTCACTTTTTAATACTTGGTTGCAAATCCTTTGCAGTCAATTACAGCCTGAAATCTGGAACGCATAGACATCACCAGACGCTGGGTTTCATCCCTGGTGATGCTCTGCCAGGCCTCTACTGCAACCGTCTTCAGTTCCTGCATGTTCTTGGGGCATTTTCCCTTCAGTTTTGTCTTCAGCAAGTGAAATGCATGCTCAATCGGATTCAGGTCAGGTGATTGACTTGGCCATTGCATAACAGTCCACTTCTTTCCCTTCAAAAACTCTTTGGTTGCTTTTGCAGTATGCTTGGGTCATTGTCCATCTGCACTGTGAAGCGCCGTCCAATGAGTTCTGAAGCATTTGGCTGAATATGAGCAGATAATATTGCCCGAAACACTTCAGAATTCATCCTGCTGCTTTTGTCAGCAGTCACATCATCAATAAATACAAGAGAACCAGTTCCACTGGCAGCCATACATGCCCACGCCATGACACCACTGATGAGGTGGTATGCTTAGGATCATGAGCAGTTCCTTTCCTTCTCCATACTCTTCTCTTCCCATCACTCTGGTACAAGTTGATCTGTCCATAGGATGTTGTTCCAGAACTGTGAAGGCTTTTTTAGATGTCGTTTGGCAAACTCTAATCTGGCCTTCCTCACCAATGGTTTACATCTTGTGGTGAACCCTCTGTATTGACTCTGGTGAAGTCTTCTCTTGATTGTTGACTTTGACACACATACACCTACCTCCTGGAGAGTGTTCTTGATCTGGCCAACTGTTGTGAAGATTGTTTTCTTCACCAGGGAAAGAATTCTTCGGTCATCCACCACAGTTGTTTTCCGTGGTCTTCCGGGTCTTTTGGTGTTGCTGAGCTCACCGGTGCGTCCCTTCTTTTTAAGAATGTTCCAAACAGTTGTTTTGGCCACGCCTGATGTTTTTGCTATCTCTCTGATGGGTCTGTTTTGTTTTTTCAGCCTAATGATGGCTTGCTTCACTGATAGTGACAGCTCTTTTGATCTCATCTTGACAGTTGACAGCAACAGATTCCAAATGCAAATAGCACACTTGAAATTAACTCTGGACCTTTTATCTGCTCATTGTAATTGGGATAATGAGGGAATAACACACACCATGGAACAGCTGAGAAGCCAATTGTCCCATTACTTTTGGTCCCTTAACAAGTGGGAGGCATATATGCAAACTGTTGTAATTCCTACACCGTTCACCTGATTTGGATGTAAATACCCTCAAATTAAAGCTGACAGTCTGCAGTTAAAGCACATCTTTTCATTTGAAATCCATTGTGGTGGTGTATAGAGCCAAAAATGTTAGAATTGTGTCGATGTCCCAATATTTATGGACCTGACTGTACCTTATATGACCTTATATAATAAATAGACCTTATATAATAAATATAAGACCTGATATTTTTAGGTTTTTCATTTCAACCCTATAAGAAGATATGTATGAATATGTTCTCAAGAGCATGGTACCCCGACAATGAATTTAACTCCCCCCCCAAAAACACTCTGACCAAACGCTGCCCGATTTACCTCTTTCCCCGAAAACAGATCAACCCCTGCATTTATGAAGACATGAAAGGATCAAAGGCAGCTTTTCTTGCTGTCTTTTTTGCTGGGTAATTTTAGCCTGGCCCTCTTCAGTCTTGTATGTGTGCGAGAGAGAGTCTTAGCATGGGGCACATTTCTAATCTGTAACTCTCTCTTCTCAAATCATCTGACAAAGAGAAAAAAGAAGGATTCTCACTTCGCACAGATTTGTCACCTATCAGGATATTACCGAAAACAACCAATTAAGGAGTAACATGAGATCTGTAACTCAGAACAAAGAATGTATCTTTGAGAATGTATTTAACCACGTAGATGTCAGCAACTATAATTAAAGAAGGCTTTTCTCACCTCAGTAGGCACGTTTTAGTATGATCTCAGTCCTTAAAGATGTGTAACACATTAGCTAATGCATGAAAATGAGCTTTCTCTCCATCTCAGCTCTTTTGTAGTGAATGTGAGCTGGCAGCATGATTACGGTCTTATCATTTTCCCCATCACGCTCGTCTGCCAGCTACCCATCTCCTCCTGCAGCCTCTAATACCTCACGGCAAATAAACACACGTTAGTCAGAGGCTGAGGGTCAGTGTGCGTGAGCAGAGACACACGGCACTGATGAGTTTTATCAGAGCCGTTTACTGTAGGGTGGTGGGCTTGAGTAGACCAGCGCTGTGTGCTGAATTGAGCAGAAAACAATAGAATCACGCCTAATTCCATACTATATAGTATGCGAAAAACACCATTATGGAAAAAGAGTAGTATGTTAAAACTCATAGCATTCCAAAGACTGTTGACGAGAAGTACCATGAAGCCATGTTGATTGCATATACTACATACATTAACAGTCGCAGAGTAACTACTCAAATGCAGTACCTACTAGACAGCAGCAGCTTTTTACAGTCATTGCATATAGGAAGATGTTCTTTAGCTGTATTTACCCATGATTCTCCTTTCTTGGCATTGTTGAATGCAGAGTTTCTGACCCAGAGGATTGTGGGAAAAGCAGAAAAGTTTGTTCCTCTCACCAAACAGTGACTAATTGCTCTGGTGCAGTGTTGGGTAGACCCAGAAGATCTACTGAACTACAATAGAGCTGCAATTCATCATCCTGGAGCTCGACAACACACTTCAGTCTGATTACCAGCAGCTACACACACACACACACACACACACACACACACACACACACAACCTGCAGGACATAAAATACTGGGCTTTTATTCACACTGATACCCACACAAACACTGTATCTTTGCATCTCCTCTGATTAAAAACATTCACAAGTGCACCTTAGTCTCATTCTCCCTCACACACACACACACACACACACACATTAAAACGATCCAGCAGTTTCTACCCAATTGATTCACACTAAGACCTTAGAACCATGCAAAGTGCAGGAAGTCTAATATGGGTCTGATATGGGTTTGTCAGGCTGCGGTGGTCCACCAGATACCGTGATTGACAGTCTGTGGGTTTGTCTGTTCAATCACTTATAATCATAGAAATGTGCTTGCTCACCTCTCCACCCAGCTCTTGTAGCTGGGAATGTCCTTGGCATACAGCAGCTTGTTAGAGGGGGAGTCTTTGCCCAGGCGGTGCTCTGACGTCGAGCAGGAATCCATGAAGGTTTGCGCCACCACAGACAGACAGGCGTCCGTGATGCTGCTCTTATGGATGTCGAACACAAACTGGGGGTTCTTGATCACATTCACCCAGAACCGTAGAGGTAGACTGTGGAGAGCAGATAATGTTTTAATGGCATTCTATTTTCAAAAGCTCTTTTAATGCACAAGAAAACAGTTTTGGAACAGGAAGCAGTGGCTTTATGAAACCACAGACTGCTTTTAAATGATCTAAATATATATTGAATAGATACTGGAATGATACTGATAAATTAAATTATTTTAATTTAGATGTGTAGAGAAAATTTTTCCAGTCTGAAATGGCACCATGAGTATTTGTGCCATACTCGGAGAGCTTTACTAATACATCTCATATTAGTTTGTTTGTATCCAAGCGCTGCCCTGCAATTGTGCACCTGTCCAAAACAATAAACGTATACAACGCTACTTTATACCCCAGCCCATTTGTGCTAAAATGAAATCAACTTAGCCTAGGCCCTAGGAGTGTGTGCATGCACGTCTCGGGGGTCCCAGATGTTGTTTGGTCTGGGACTTTGTGCGCTTGTGTCTGAGACTGCAGAGTTCTCATTAGTTTTCAAGACAGCTTTGGTTTTGTCTTAGATAACAAAAACTGAAGAGAGGAGACGAGGGAATAAGAAAGGACACTGCAGTGAAATGGACGCAGAGTTTCACATCAAAGGAAAAGAGAGAGAAAGCAGTCAACAAAAGCTTTTCCATAGCAGCCTCCTCTCTGTTGCCCTCTGAATTCATTCAACAATAACAACTGCACCAAAGAGGATTTGGAGTGCAAACCATGTATTATGACTCCCAAATTAATCAGAGAGAATCAACTGGGATTATCTGCGCTCTATCAAAAGGATATCAATGCTTTAACAACGAGTCGACACTCTCGTAAACCTGCCACAGCTGGCCTCTGTGAAGATCATATTCTCTGCACAGAACAAAAAGCAGGACGTGTCTAAAGCGCCATACTTCAGAGAGCTCTCAGCGGAGAGAGTGAGTGGATCAGGAGATGGGAATGATGTCTGGATGGACTAGATCCCAGCTAAATATAGCAGTCAGCTCAGCGCAGCCCTCTCTGGGAAAAGCCTCACATTCTTCTGTCAGTATTTTGGGTTTCTTCTGTCTGTTTTTTGTGTAAAGGTAGAAATGTTTGTAACGCATGAAATGGTTCTGATGTAGTAGGGAACCACTGCTTTATGTCCAATAAAGTGCCTAAACTAATGTTTGAACTAGTTGATTAGTGAGGTTTATCTAGAAACGCATTTGAGGTCAGGTGAACTTAATTGAGGTGAACCTAATTTTACTGGACTTCAAATGTGCGGTTACATCATCAAAATTCAGTGAAACTTCTGCCAAATTTCACAGGCAAGAAAGGTCCACCGTGTTGACCAACTTGAACCCATTGTGAAATCCGCATGGGAAAATCTTCCCGATTATGTGGAATCTGAATGAAATAACCAACAAAAATGTGCTGAACAACCCTGAATGTGACTGCAACTTGGACCAATCAACTAGTCATAGTGTCCGTATGTATAATAGCATAACATATAATGCACCTCTGCTTGACTACAGTATGTAACCGCATCAGATGAATAGCACATTGATAGCCGCTGCAATGCGCCACTGAGCATTTGCATAGTTTAACTTTTTTGCATTGTTTAACTATGCTGCATCGTCACTGTTGCCTCAAATTTCCAACTCATCGAAAACAACGACGTACAGTTGCTTGTTGCTACAAATCACTGTCAGTGTGAACGCCCCTTCAAAAATAAAGCAATAGCATTCATTTTGGTCAACTGAATTTTGAGTAGCTCAACAAAGAGAGTTAATTTAACCACATCAAACAAACTGCTTTGATTATCTGTATCTCTGCAATGACAGCTTCTACTCTGATTGACAGGCTGGACCGCCCAATCCTCGCCCAGTCACAAGATAGACAATGGCATGATGGATGATTCACAAGAGCCTTGTCCATGAGCAATCCATCTCTGCCTGGCTTTGGTTAAAGATCTGATACTTGAGGCTTCCTTTGAAGAAGAGATTTGTAACAAAACTGGGGAATCCATCATTTAGGTTGTGATTTGTTTGAATGAATCCTTTTGGGATTGATTAAAGTCAGTCTAGATGTTTATGGGATTCACACAGAAAGAACTGCACCCATTGATAGCAGTGTTAATTTGCATTTGCTTTATGCATTGTTTTTAGCACTAGATTCACCTAATCTATGTGAATCAGATGGTCAAAAATCTGTTTTTAAAATAGCTCTTAAAAAAGGTTCAAATGTGCTTGATTATGGGTGTTTAGTGAATAAGATTAAAGGTTTTTTTTTTGCTGAAATACTTGATTTGGCCGATCTAGACTGTTATTCTCGCCACTAATATTAAATAAGTGTTTGTCTGTGTAGGACACACTCAAATAAGCGGATAAGGAAGAGACTTGGACATCTTAAGTTGCCATCTGGATTGTCTGGAAGTCTCTCATTTGCAAAATCAATCAAAACGAGAAACCCCTCACTGCACCCTGCACAAATAATTTCACTTCCCCATTAAGAACAATAATAATTGGTAAAGAGCAAACACTAACAGGCTGTAAACAAAATAGTGATTATGCCTGTGCTTTCATGGCCAAAAGCATTTAGCTTTAGAGTGTTAAAATCCTCTACAGACAGCAAATATGCCCCACCCACGGCTCTGGTCCAATTAATGGCCTGTGTGGTGGCAGAAGCAGATCTAGCCGTACCAATAAAGCTGAGCCTGTTGTTTTGTGCACAATATCTGAAAATGGAGCTATTTCATTCTCTGTGAGAGACATTAGTTGTCAGCAAAAAGCTGGGTAGCTGTGCATTAGTCCTGTAGAAGACCCTCTCACGCATATTAAAAAACATCACAGACGCCGCAGTGGCATCAGGCTGTAATGCCCGACGATGAGTGTGAGATGATAAATCGCTATTTAACGTTCCACTCTTTGCGAGAACGATTCCATTAATGTGCGATGCAAGAGTGACCCTCTGTGCTCTCCAAAAACACTTAACGCTCTCAAATGGCCCCAAAACACACTGCGGGGGGAGACGGGGAGAAATTAGGTCTATAAAACAGAGCAAATAGGGACTGTACCCACTGCCCCCCTGCCGTGCCCTCACATCAATATCATCGCTTCATCCCCCAAAGCCCTTTGGGGTGGTGCGTGATGGGACGTTGGCAGAGGCTAATGATAGATTACCACTCATTAAATGTAATGCCAAGCTTTCCTTTCCCCTCTCATCCACTCCACCCCCTCTTCCTTTCTCACTCGATCTGCTAGTTGTTTATTTAACCCCCACAACCCCCTTCCACCATGGGGATGTGCCTCTAAATTGGTTGGGTGAAATTAATTTGGAAACGAGCGTTATTAATTCCTCTCATACTCATTTCCATGGTGATGTCCATGGTTACAGCTACATTAGTGGCAGTGTCAATGTATCTGCTTTTATGGGTCTGTTACTATAGTTTTCCATTTCAGTTTTGTTTTAATTTAGGTTGTATTATATATAGACCTATTTTTCATATAAATATAATTCAAAATATATAATACTACGAGTGTATGAGACCTCTTACCAGTTGCTCTTCCATGTGTGTCTGACGTGCGGGTCGTGAATGTTGTGCTTGTCGGCCTGCTCATCCAGGAAGTCAAACATGTACTTGATCGCGAGAGGAAGGGCACTTCCTCTGTGTGCTGTGCTGAAGATGGTCTCAAACAGGTCATCCACAAACTTCTGTAGAGTGCCCTGAGGAACCACAAATCAGTGGAGAACAGGGTTAATTTTCATCCGACCCATCCCATTCACTCATATCAGATGTCAGCATTACAGAGGCAGACCATATATGAAGACCCTGCATGAGCCTGATATTTAGCAATGACATGAGCTGCTGTGTTCCTCAGAACAGTTATCTGTGTTTATGAGTATTTGTGGGCCACATGTCAGTAATCCCACCAACGAAACCAGCGTTCCTGAATCAAGCTCTTTGATAGTGAAAGTGTTACTTTGAAGTTCACCTTTAATATCACGTAACGGAAGCGATTCTGCCTAAGCTGCTTTGTGCGGATGGATTAACGTCCACCCCGCACCATTGACCCTAATTTGATTTAATGGCGGCGAGTCTAAGAAGGAGAGAAGACGACAGAATCTAATCCACTTGTAATGAAAGAACTGATAGGATGCACGGAAAAGAGAGAGAGAGAGAGGAAAGTATCAAAAAGCGCCGCCCGTATCTCACAGCCAGCACCGGCTTCGCATCCGGATGAGGTGTGCACAAGGCACAGCACACAAAATCCTATTTCCGTTTGAGCAGACAGCAAGAGTCGATGGGGAAGAAGAAAAAAATCCCGTTAGCTGACAATCACGACAATAATTCTACTGTGTCCCAGATCCCTGACAGCTTATCTTTTCCCTATGAAGATGAAAATACATATTTCTCACTCGCACCCTGTATCAACGCAGCGACAGCTGCAGGAGGCTGGCAACAGGGATGGCTGCGAGGGTTCTGACAGGTGTCATCCTGTGTGACGACTGACATCATCATTAGTCGCCCAGAAACCAAAGTGGCTATTTGCAGCCGTTTGAAATGTACCTGGTCATTATAGCGCACTTAAAAGCATGCTATCAGACACAGCCTGGCAGTCGGAGAAGCATTAAACTTCAAGTGATCTCGTTCCGGACAGGTGAGGAAAGAAAATTTGTGTAATTGCAAACAGAAAGAGGAGGGAAAAGTGCAGAAGACAGAACGGTAGAGGAAGAAAGATTAAATAAAGCCTGGCATAATGGAGGGAGATGGAAAAAGGTAAAGCTCACCCATCCTCAGAGACACTGATGGACCGAATGCGGAAAGCGTCAGCACCCCAGGCAGATCACTGGTATTTATTGCAGGGGTGAAAGCCAAACAGTCAATTACTGTGCTGTCACACCAATCATTTTTCACCAAGAGAGATGGTGTCTGCGATAAACTGGTTATTTCACAGAAATAATCCATCTAAAAATGTGACACACAGTCTGCAAGTGGAGTAGGGTAATCACTAGGGCATTTGTGCATGTGTGTGTGTTCGAAGAAAGTCTTGTGACACTCTTGCTTGGTTACATCAGGAATGTTTCTTGATGGTCAGAATCACAGACACATGCAGTTCTGCAAATAGCATTCTTCTGTGCCAGTACTTCAGTTTCCCAGCCTTTAAGAAAACAGGAACAGGTTTAACCAAACACTAAATCACAACTGTGGGGTTTCTTTTTTAATCTTCCTTTTGTGGATCGTCCAGTTATTTATAAAAGTCATAGCACAACTGTCATCAATAAACTGCTGTGTTTTGAGGTTTATAATACAGAATGACTTGAGTGCCAAAGTACAACTCTAAGGGATACGGATTTGAACAGTGATCTATAGTAATAGCGATGCCTGCTTAATCAAACAAAACCTTTTATTCCATTTCTTCAAACAAAGACAAACAGCATAAACATGAACCAATTGACACTGTGGCCTTTTGCGACAATCACTGACTCCACAATCTTGCCGTTTGATCTCATTCTAGAAGATTTGCATGTTTCAGGAAGGATTAGATCTGTTGACAACTTCAGCCCTTTTCGGGGCCGTTCAATACATTCTGGCATGTGTCTAGCGGCTGGAATATTAAACATGGTGGCAGAGCTTACCTTGGTGGCCAACAGTCTAGTCAAGTAGATCTCTGAGACCATCTTGCTGCCACGGTCTCCCTCCTTCTGGTCTCCATGCTCATGGTTCTTCACCAGATGCCACACTTTGACGCCGCTCTCCAGGTCAGGTGTGATCATTGGTGTGCGGGAACGCAGGCTGTCTGGACTGCCCGTGTACTTGATCATGTTTTCTGTTGGAGTGAAAAAGACAAAGACCCATCAGATGGCGGTTCCTCCTCAATCTTCCTTTGCTGACAAATGTCCCATGCAGCTGTTCAAATCTGTTCCTATCTGTACAAAACACATTGCCTTTTGTTGTGCAGTACTAGATTGGATATGAATCATTTAGAACGTATGGATGCTTAATTTTTCATCCCTTGCTCTCCTGTGCACTTTCTCTCTGGTGAACGTGTGCGTTCGCTCACTTTGGCGGACACAAAATCGAACAGGTGTCAGGCCAGATGAAATATTCATGCGTCAGCCAATAGGGAGAGATCAGCCATGACATTTAAAAAAACACAGAGCTCAATGAATGTTTACACAGTGTGAAAAAAAATTGATTGGCAAAGGCCTGATTTGGTAAGATAAAAAACGGTTCACAGTGGCAGATGCAACAGAAATCAATCTCTCCAGGGGAAAGAAACGGAGAGAGAGAAGAGGAGGAGGATCCTGATAAAGAAAGACAATAACACCTTCAGGAAAAGAAGAACAGAGAGGATGACAAACAAGAAATGATATTGAGCATGTATATTTGCATTTCTTTCCCTGGTGCTGATCTCGGTGTGGCTATTCAAGACTTGACCAAATTTTGAGACTGAGTGTTGATATATGCTGTATGAACCAAACTAGTTGTCTGTAGCACAAATTGTTCATTATAAGCACTGACTGTGTGAACGTAGCCTATATTTGGTAGAGATCTAATTAATAAGCAGCCTCACAAAGGTCTCACAAAATGTCTTTCCAGGTGTTTCAAAACGTGTCTCTTGCTGAACCTGTTAGAAGAACCTCAATGTTGTTTGAAGCCAATTCTGAAAGAGTGAAATGATGTATGGCATTTTCTTTCTATCTTTCCCATCAGTCACACTCCCTCTCTCTCTTCTTTAAGGCTCATTTAGAGTGCAGGAAAGTATATGGAGATGAGATGATTTTAATGGTCTATTTGATGTGTAGGGGGAGTGCTCGGACAGCCCTGAGCTTTGATCTTGCGCTTTATCAGACCCAATCGTACGAGGGACTGATGGCGGGCGAATGACAGGGATGGATTCAGAGTCTCAGGAGGGAAGTCAAGTGCAAAGAGACTCATTTTCCCTGCTTTTACCTTTGTATGCTGCCAGACTATCTCAGCTCTCTCCACGTAATTCCGTTTGAGCTTCGTTCCTGTTCTCTTTTGTGAGTGGCTGAGACGCTACACATTTAACATCTCTTACCTCCCTGTGAGATGACAAGACTGTTTTTTAAACTCCTTTTCTGTTCTTAGTGCAGCTCAGGTGGAATGTTACCCTACGCTGTTGTAGAAACTTTAGTCAGTTGATTTTTTTTATATAGTGTGCTGTATATATATATTTTTTTCTTTCTCTCTCGGATATATAGATGCATTTTAGAATTAGAAAAGGAGTTGACAAACACAAACCATATTTGCTAGCAGAGGTTCTGGAGACAGTGGAGTTGTTCACAGAGTTGTATGCGGTGACCTGCTTTGGTACGAGAGCCACCACAGCATTATCAGACACCTGCAGACAAAGAAACAAAGATTATCGTACACAACATTTCTTTAAAAAACAAGTATGATGTCTCCAGCACCTTAATGGTTGCATAGAGTTTGGGTCATTGGTTTAAAAATCTTTTATTTCCGATCTAGGTAAATGTCAGACTGCATGAGTGAGGGACGGGATGGGATGGGATAATCTGCTTCTATTTCAATAAGTCCCTTCCAGTGGGATGGGTCGGGCTATTTAACTATATGCCTCAGCAACTGCTAACCACAGTAAGCCTTAGCAAGCCAAATTCAATTAACACATGGGGGCCTCTACTCCCCAACCACACATCCCTCCATCCATATAATTTGCCATTGAATGCCTGCGGCACTTACAGGGTTAATTGAGGTGACTGTGTAGATCTAGATGATGTGGGCTCAGAACTGCACTGGGACCCAAACCACAGCAGGAGGGAGAATATGGGCTTCACAGACCATTAGGACATTATTCTTATACCCTTAACCTCTTTTCTCCCCGGACAAACTCGACATGAAGTCGTCCCCGTTTACTGCCGCGGCCCATGAGGACAGCTGTCCAAACTTCAACAGAATCAAACAGATATTTCTTACACCTCAGTATAGATGAATGACTGTGTGAAAGGAGACTTCAGACAAGGGCTATGTTTCCCTGAAAAGGGGCTTTTTAGAAAACAGCAGAGATTTTCTCTTTTATCTTTCCTCTGCGGGCAAGTTTACACTTTAAGAGAGTCTCTGTGTTCCTGATAGCATTCAGACATGTCAGATATCCGAGATGGGGCTTATACAACCCCAATGTGAAGCTTCCTAAGAAGACATCAAAGAATTAATGTCGGAGCCAGATGCATTTGTAGCACCTCTATTTGGAGGAAAGAATCAAAGATGACTTGAGATATACATTCGAAAATGCACAAAGGATCCTTAATGATTTAGCGTGACACTGAACGACTTTTCATGTTGTATACTAGACTAAACAAGGGAATTCGGTGCTATTAGAAATGAAAGGATGTCATTCATGAACACGTATGTGGTGCAAGGATATAAATTAGGAAATGGAAGATGGTATGGGGTGCACGGAGGGTCTCTTCCCCCTCTTCAGCAACTCTAACAGGCTTAGGGTGTCTGATAGCTTTTTTGTCAAGGATAGCATGCCCTCCCCGACTGAAAATGAATTAACTTCTGTCTTCATTATCTCATCTCCGATTCCAATCAACAGCTAATCCATCCTGCCGTTTGCAGCCCTGCACCCATGTGCCGCCCCGTGACATTTAATTTAAGTACTGTGCAGACTCCTCTCTCTCAAAAAGCTCATTTGGAGGGCAGCTTACGGAGGAAATTATTTACACCGTAATGAAGCGCCGCCTGTCTCCTCTCCACCCTAAACTGCCCCTCCCAGTTCTCACATTTTGAGTGTTTATATAATTGCAGATAGACCGATTTTATCAGTCCCCTGCTGAGACAGCATTGCCAGACCTGACTCCTGAAACTCGATGGTCCCTGTCCACCACGTTGGAGATCTGTCAGTCAAAGTAGGTTTTCTAAATGACCTGAAGGTGCCTTGACTGCACCCTATTATAGAGGTCAACGGGAGCATAAAAGTGTTCGATAGGGTTGAGATACAGTGAATGTTAACAGTGTGTATGTTTCCCTAAACTAGATCAACCAAGACACACCAACCAAAAGCAATTACCATCACAGAGTATCTTTTCTCTGCTCATCCTTTTTTGTGCTAATCACCTCATAAAGGTTCCTTGTTTCATCTGAGACGAACATAAATAGAGCATTACACTTCTGAGCTTCATGAAAGACATTCATCTCGCATTCAAATCTCTTTGTTCCAGTATTAGTTACTCTGTGAGAATCTGTGCTATTATTGAAAGCCCACGCCAAAACTCACATCACGCAGAGAGCTGTTTATCAAAAGTCATTAGCTAGATCATCTAACCCGAGTGTCAAGCTACAGATCCACCTGCACCTGCATCCCACTGCTGTCAGATTAAATGTACTGGGACATCTGGAGATGCTGCTTTAAATAGAAACCAGCAGGTACAATGCTCGTCCTCTTTCTGATTTAAGATAGATTTCAAAGGCTCAAAACAATCTTTTGTGACAGCAGATATCTTTCTATACACTAACTGAAAAAGATTTCAGTCTAAAACAGCAAACAACCTTTTCAACAATTTTTCTCACTAGAAGCCTTGAAGTAGATGGTAGGGATGATAGAAAGAAGAAAGAACGCACCCCTTCTGAAGCATTCATGTCTTGGACCTCTGACTGTATAAAAATCTAAAACTGAACACCTCGTTACAGGAATAAGTTTACCTGGAAACGTGTCTTGTCGTAAATACTGCATCAGTGTTAATTTTGGCAGGCATTTTTGATTTAGTCTTAAGGTCATTGCACACTGAGTCTGAAATTTTCGCACATTAAAAAATAAATACGACCTCACGTTGTGTCAATCACGTTTACACACTGCCTCCGAAACTTTTGTTCGTCATAAAATTTGGATCAGTTTTTTTTTTTTTGCGTTTTCGTATCCATAGCATGCATTTTGATAGGAAAGGATGAGGAATACGAAAAAAAAGGGGAAAACGCACGCAAAAATTTCAGACTCAGTGTGCAATGACCTTAAGTCTTTATCTTGAGACGAAAAGGCTTAATAGTCATTTTAGTCATTTGAGTCTTTCATAGTGTTAGTCTAGTTATATTCGACAAAAAGTCATTGCATTTTTGTCAACTTTTAGTCATTACTTTTAGTCAAACTGCAGTTACCAGCATTTATTTTGGTAGCTATTTTATGTAGTCTTCAAACAAAAATTTACAATAATTCTTCTCTCTTTAGACCAAATCAATTAAGCTTATGAGAAATTTGAATAAAGGATTGAATTTGGAAAAACTGGTATAAATTTTAAAAATGGTAAAAATTCATTTTTTGGTAGAGATACTATGGTAGAGAACTATAATTCAACTAATTTTACAGATATGGTAGGTTTACTTATACATTTATTTAACATCTTTTGTTGGTTAACATTGATGACACATAGGTATTTAATGCTGTCCCTTTAAGACGGAAGGCATGCATGTAATACTGACACACGTTCAGTTTTCACCCACCTGTTTACGTTCACTTAAGCCATAACTGACTGTTTTTATGTGAGATACTCTACACGATAGACATTTGGACTGCTGAGTGTGTATTTGAGCACTGAGAACTGATCGCGTGCTGTATGAGAACCGAAGAAGTGAAGTGTGCGCGCGAGAACAGCGCTGTCAGCACAAATCCGCCTATCCTGTCTTCACTAACTAAGTTTATCGACAACGAATTGTGACTCCCGGGAAAAACGGGATGTCTGGTCACTCTATGCCTAACCCTTCTGGGGCTGAGGCCATTCTTTCAGATTGCTAGTTCGCGTTTTGGTAGCCTATCCATCTACTGCGGCTGCCATACTGAGACTAGATATGCTGAGACTATCTGAGACTATATCTGAGACTAGATATCATCTGACTGTAATCCAATCACAGGGACGCACATTTTGAAAGACAAGACTTAACTTAGACTTAATTTAGCCTATAGGATGTATTTTGAATGTTCGGTGGTCCTCAAATAACATTCTAGTCCCGTCTCGTCTTGTTAACGAAGACGTGGCATAAATTTCGTCATAGTTTTTATCATCAGATATTAGTTTTAGCTCGTCAACGTCTCGTCTTAGTCACAGAAAAAAGGTTTGTTAACAAATATTTTACGTCGTCGTCTTTTTTGACGAAATTAACACTGTACTGCATAATGGATCTTACCTGGTAGTGAGTCAACATGTTGAGTCTTTTCCAGTCACCCTCAATCTTTGTCGTAACATCTTCATCTTGAAGGATGACTCGTACTACTCTGCCTTGACGCCACTCTGCAACAAGAATACAATGACAACATCCAGTGATTAATACTCAAGGTAATTTTGAAAGTGCAGCAGAACCAATTAAATTTCATTCACATATATTTGTATATCACTTTTTACAACAGAGATTGTTTCAATGCGGCTTTACAGAATATGTATGTAGATGAACACGGAATCTTACATTAAATCCCTAAATTTTCTTTAATCTCTGATTAAAGATATTAACTGTTTACAGAGTGAAATAACTTGTATAGTTGTCTCTGAATATTAATTGGACATAGAAAGTATTCCAAACACGAAAACTTTAGCAAACCACAGCAATTATTTTTCTTTTGTTTTTGTCTAAGCAATATTTTCAGTGCATTAAGCCACTTAAAGCTTTCACATTCAAGCAGACACATCTATTGTGATGATAAATTTGCTGCTATTTATAGTATACAATATATATAATCTTAAAAATTATTCTTTCTTCAGCTTTGAAGCTAAAAAATGGCTTTTTTAAAAAACAAAAAATTTAACTAACGAAAAGGAACAATAGAAGAAAAGAGGCATGGGACCAAGTCTATACTGAGAGAGAGCAGGAGAAAGAAATAAAAACGAGAGAGAAAATAAGGGTACATGAAGGAGCATTTGAGAAGGGGAGGAAGGAAAGGAAAGGTAAATTAATCTCTTCTGCCCTTTGTTAGAGAGCCGGGCCTTCGTGGCCAGTGGATCGATGGGCGTGATTACAGCCACTGCTGAAAGCCACTTCCTTTTTCATCTGTAGTGGGTCGAGCATCCTGAGCCCAAACGGCCCTGATCGACCGCGTTAAGCCTCCCGCTGAGCTTGCTCTTATTGTAGTTACTGAGCTCACTAGAGATGCACAACAAAATGCGAAGATATTCTCCCACCCTCCCCACCAGCCACTGTCTGCAGCCTCAGCAAAAACAGCAACGTGAAACGGAGATGCGATGGGAATCAGTGCTGAATGAAATAAACATATCCCTTTGCAATGTGATGTGAGGATAACATGGCCAGGAACAAGAGAGACATCTCTCTCATTTTTTTTTTTTTTAACTCCCCTCTGCTGCAAATGAATGTATGATTGGAATGCTAGCGGAGTGAGGCCTCTTCACGCCGCCTGCTGCTATCTTTCGCTCTGATCCCAACCAGAAAAGCAAAACAGCAATCACAGGCAAGATGATGAAACATGTCTCTGGGTGATGAGAATAACTTCAAATCTCCAGGAGAGGCCCGACCATTGTTTTATATCTCACTACAGTGCTGTCTATAAACATGCAAATGAGCCTCGACTCGAAGCACAAACAGAAATGTAAACAGAGGGAAGAATAGAAGCTAAAAGAAAAAGAAAACTAGAAGAAAAAACAAATGAAAAAAAAAAAAAGATGTGAGAAAACCTAAAAACACAAAAAGAAAAAAGTGACTAAAAGCTACAAAAACGAAAAACTTAATAAAAGACTAAAAGTGAAACAAAAAGGATAGAATAGAAATGAAAATAAAACAGGACTGAAAGCAAGAGCAGCAGGATATAGCTAGATACAGAATAAAGCCAAGGAGATTGTTAAAATAGAGACTGAGATGGGCTGAAGTACATTGATTTGTCTGCATCACTCTCTCATTCTTTCCCTCTATCTTCCCTCCCTCCATCCCTGCCCTCAGGGGACTGTGACAGAGAGAATTAAAAACAAAGGCAAGGGACAGAAACACTCCGGTCCAATCTGTCTCAGAGGGATCGAGGAGACGGAGGCTACCTCATTCCTATTACCCATTATCTTTATCTGGCCCCCGGATCAGGGCCAGAGAGTGTGCTGAGGCTCAGGAGACCCTGAGATCCGTTTACGGAATGCCGAGATGCCTCCTCTCAACCAAGGACGCCCGTTGCTTTATCTTACAACACACTCACACACAGTCCCACAGACATCGTCCAATTCTTCCCCCTAATAAAACGATAATAAAACAACACGCTCGCCCTCCGGGGCCCATAAAAGCATTTTACACAAGAGAGCCTGTCAAAGAGGGTAAAATTATTTCTTCACTTATCATGGTCCTAATCCCTTATGGATAGACTAGAGTTAGGTTACAACTTGAGAAGTATGTTAAAAAAATAAATAAAATAGTGTGGAAGGAGTAGTGTACAGAATAAACAATCAGATTCTCATTTGGAATTTGTAGAAAGATAGATCTGCACGGATCAGTCTACCAATTTTTTCCCAGTACCTGTGAGATGCTCCCACCTGTCAATTAAGTGTGTATAAATAAACTCACATACTGTCACAGCTGATATTTGTTTATCAGCATGCATGTTCGACACATGCATGGAGGCGGGAATAGCTTAGTGTTTAAAGGGCTATGGTTGTAATGAGTACGTTGTCATTTCAAACTCTACAAACCAGGACTGATAAACTTTACAGTTATGGCATCTCTAAGGAACTTTATGCTCTTTAAGAGATAGTTTGCCTAAAAATTAGAATTCTGTCATCATATCTTCGTAAGTCGCTAACTCAGTTAGCTGGATTTGATTGTTGACGATTTTGCTTGATCTTGGGTTGGTTAGTTCTTCAAAGCTCATCCTGGACTGGCTTTCATAGCAACAGGTTCGTAAGCTTAAACCTGCTCGGTAGCAGGTTTATTTCATGTAAACAGGGTAAGATTGAATCTTTTTAAGTGGAATTAATACTTAAAATCTGTCCGAGCCAGCACTACTTTATTAGAAGACTACCCTACTGATCCAGGGACAATAATTTAAAATAATAATTTAAAAAATTATTTTGAAAATAATATAATAATGTTGTGTAGTCTATAATACTACAGACACAGCCAGTTTTACTCATTGATATATTTATTCATGATAAAAATAATAACTTTATAATTGTATTGGAGTCTGACACACATGCTATACAGTTAATCTGAGTCGTGCATTAATTTGAGCGGTGAAAGTGATTATGGGAGTGGAGAGGAGACACAGATAACTTCACCTTGACCCCCCCAAATCTGCTTCAAAGATAAAATTAAATGAATTGCTAATTACAACATTAAATAAAAAGGTAAAGCCTGTACAAATACTAGCAGTTGCGAATATAAATAATTGGGAATCATGCAAAAAAAAAAAAAATTATAAAAATAAAAACAGAGTACATTTCATTTATCTATTATAACATTTATGTAGTTTTGTTCACTTGGCTGTTTCCTTATAAAGGTCCAGAAATTTGTCAAGTTTTTCGTCAGGTGTCTTTTTTTAATTATATGATGTCATTACGTTGCTGTCTTGCCGCCAGCCAATCGCTGCATTGCTGATCGTGGTTTCGAGTATCGATACATCTGCCCTTTTTGGGGAACGCGAGAACGCGCAGTAATCTTAGACAACTTAATACAGATATTTTAATCAAATCCGCAAATTCATTTGAAGAACCAAATTAGCCAGAGATCAGTTATCAAGATTATAAGATCTGGAATCTTTCAAATCTCAGATCTATTAAGCGAGGTACGAAGAACGGACCCCTGGTATGAAGGTATGAAAAAAAAACAAAAAAAAAAAAACAGCAAGAAGCTTAATGTTGGAAGTTGAAATTTGGTTGGAGGATGTAAAACCTGCTTAGCAATACAAAAGTTACTGATGAAATCAATGTTTACTCCTATGTTCTATCACTGCTGATCAAGACTAAACCCAGAAAAAGGGTATTTATCGACTTCATTATTGGAACCTCTATCATGATTATGCCCTAGGACCCTGTCTGTCAAATGAGAAATAACAGATTTTGAGATAGGCCGATATTGATATAATGAGCACCAATCACATTCATTTGACCCAGCATTCCACAAAAGTCAATGTCATTGATTCACACATTGAATCTCCTGTCCAGGAGCAAATGAAGGGCTGATGAGGAAAACTTAAAGGGTAAAGGAATCTAATGTTAGCATAATGTTAGTCATACCTAGGTCCATGTCAGAAGCCTTTGGTCTGTGCGAGTAGGGGACGTTCTTGTAGATGGCGTCCAAGATCTTCTCTTTCACCTGGCTGATAGTGTCACAGTTCAGCACCTTCACCTGCACCTCTGGGCTCTTCTCATTGTCTGGATGCATGCAGTTCACCACCTACACAACACAGAACAAAATTACGCCAATTAGCACATGTGTGGGAGACACATGAATATTTATGTGGCTGTAAAATGATCTTTCTGCATGATTTGAAATGTATTGAGAGTTTAAAGAATGCTAAAACGCATCTGTGTATGTGAGCTGAAAAATCGTGAGAACAAATTTCTGTTAAAAGGTTTAACCAAGCTATACGAAGAGCTTGTAACATGTACAGTATACATCTATGCTTAACACCTACAACATCATACTTTAAATGGATGACAGTTGTCTAGTCAAACCTGTAAAGGTGCGCTTTAGTGAACGTAGCCAGCAGGTGTAATGGCGCAAACATAAAAGCCCATTGGCCACCCTGAGGGAGCCGTCACCTCACTCACCTCAGCCTGCAAAAGTATGCAATTAACACACTAACTGTCCTCATCTTAGTTCCTGTTAGATTCTCTGTCTCCCATGATAGCCGTCATTAACGCCACCAATGGTACTGTCATCATCATCATCAGACGTAATTACATAGCTCATAGTTGGTATTGTAGGATATCAGAGCGAATCAGACAATTTAAGATTCGATCAGAACATCGAAACATGAAGAGCCGAAATTCCACAGAGGCCCAAGAAAACAGGATGTTCGTCATAAATCTGTCCACCAAACCCTAGAGCCAGCCAGTCTGAAGAAAGCCTAACATACAAGCCTATATAATATACAATAAAGAACATTTATTGATAATCCCAACTCAGAAAGGAGATTGTCAAATTTGGGGCAAGTAACCAAGATTGATGGTCAAAGAAAAAAATGTAAATCCATGTAAATCATGTTAAATCCATGATTATAGAAATCATGAGCTTCCTTAGATTGACTTCCCCCAGCCACCCAGGAAAAGAACCAGACCAGAATTCCTTCTAAACCCTTTTTGTTTTACACAGAACTACACAGAGACTGTCTTTTCCATATGTAGATGCATCTAAAATCATCTTAAAAGGACTTAAAAAAACAAATGTCAGTCCATTGCATAACTTCATAGCATATGTCTTTTGTGTATGTCTTTTTAATAACTATTGAATCGCTTAAGGGTTTATATTCATGTTTGGTATGTAACATGAAAAATCAAACTTTAAATGTTTCTATCAATCAATTCTTTGTCAAATGTATCATATTTTGGTTATAGAAATCATGGCCAAAATTATACTCCAAAAAAGTTCGGACCACGTGACTGACCAGATAACATGTTGATTTATGGATTGGGAGGAGAAACGGAACAACGGCCTGCGCTAAGACAATGACTAATTGGTCAACACACCATTTTGGGATGTGTCCAAAAGCTGAGTTTAAAAACTCAGGACACCATCAAACTCCCACTCTTCTAGCTTTTAGCCATGCTTTTTGTCATTACTTTCTACGTTCTTTGAGCGTGCTTCAGCCTGCATGCCAGCTGCTAACACCACGATGAGAAGAAAAACCACCTAGTCTCGTTACATCCTTTCTTTCTTTTACTTTAGTTTCTTTTCTTTTCTGTTGTGAGTTTTGTGTTCTCAGTTTAAGTTTTGCCTCCACGCCTTGGTCTGTGACCGCCTCAAAACTTCTACCAGCCACAACTCCGCATCTTCAGCCAACGCCCAACCATTGGCTTCCCAAGACATCACTTCAACAACTACTGAACTTCCAGCCAATCAGCAACCTTGGGAAACCCCCTTTTTGCCACAACAGAAGGAAATCCCTTGACACAAAGGCAATGCAAGTACAAACTTCCAGGCTGAACTGGTGCATTTAATATAAATTTTAGCCTCATTGAGAAACCCAATGCGAGGGTTAAATAAGTGATTGATGTTTGTTCAGGTCTATGCAATAGACCTTTCAGATTTTCATTCTCTTAAACTCATCCTTTCCTCACTTTCTCTCTTTCTTCAATGTGTGAACGAGTGTGTTCATGTGTTAGATTAGTTTACATGTCTTAGAAATATAAATAAAGTCTTATTTATATTGAAAAGAGAAGTATCTTGTGTTTTGTGCTTACAAGTTAATGTCTTAAACTGCCGATCTTGTTACTGTGCTATTTAATAGTGTTTTCACAATATTTTGGATTTTAATATCCAGTGCAGAGTTGATGTTATACGGCTCGTTCAGTGAATTGCCAGCAGACAGTGATTCTGTTCAAATTCCCTATAAAATCATAAATGATTCCCTTTGAGCTAAATTGACCTGTTTCCCTTACAGTATATAAAGGCTGTGAAGGCCCTTGTTGGCGTCTGTTATGATAAAATACCCACACACTGCAAAAGAGCTCATTTACTTACAGTCCAGTAGTATAATGGACTCTCCTGAAGGACCAAAACCAGAATCAATACAATTAAATGCACTGTGTGTGGGCTGTAAGGAAAGGCTTTGTCAGACCTTTAGAAGGGATAGAGCGTGTTTCCCCACAGAATAAGCTCCAAACATTAAAGGCCAGTGCTAAGCCCTTTCTTGGACTAAAAAACACTGTCAGAAAAGCTTTCGCATTGAAAACAAAACCAAACTTTAATCCAGATCTAAGATCCGTATCTAGGTACCCTGAAGTTATTACAGAAACTACGTGTAGAAGACGAATTAAAAATAGTACAAAGAATTTCAAATCAGTGCTAAAATGTTGTGGATGCTGATTTGGCAGTATAAAACATAACCACTCATATCTTATTGTGTAAGAAATGATTGACTGGAAAATGTCCTCAATATCTTTCTAGGGAAGGGAGAATGTGCTATTGGTAGTGGCTTGTATTGTGGTGAGTCTGCAGCCGTTTAAGTGTTTTGGAAGTGAGGACAGAATGATGAAGCTGAAACGGCTCCTACAGTCATCAAATCAGTGCGGTGTTCAAAGGAATGGGTCGGATGCCAAGAGATGACACTATTCGCCACATTCCTCCTCTTTCGTTTTCTTCGTCTCACACAGAATACAGATTACCCTCCCAGTAAACAGCCCGTCCTGGCATACGTGCAGCCCTGACAACACGGGCTTAGCTCATGCCTGTCACAGTGGCCAGCCAAACACAACACTGCCAATCACCACAAGACAGCAGACAGGTCAAAGGTCATAACAAGTCTGCGTGTTCCCTGTCAGGCATGAAGACTGTGGGCATTGCATGCTGCGTCAACCCAAACAAATTACCTTACCCTTTTCTCTACCTCCACACCTGTCTGCTTCTGGATGCTTTCACGCTCCTTAGCCTCCTTCTCACCCATTTATCCTAGTCTTTTTCTTCTTTCCTATTTTAGTTTACTCCTCTCCTTCTCTATCCTTCCAAAACTGTTCCTCTTTCCTTTCTTCATCCACGCTGTGGTCCAGAGCCTTACCAGAGTCTTGTAATCAATTTGCTGTCTGATGAGCTTGTCTTCACTGAGTGAGTAGCGGGCTTCTCCGGTGATAGAGTCGATGGGGCCTTTTTCCATTTGTTGCTTTATGGCACAGAAAAGAGAGAAGAGGGGCTCCCCGGCACACTCCTTCATGAGGAAAAAAAGACACTGTCACTTTCACTCTCTTAAATTTCCCACCAACCACCTACGGAGAATGTGGGCTGTCATTCCCTCATTCAGTAACAGTAATAGACATTTTGAAAGGAGCTTTACAGTTGTGGCACTAGTGTGTCAATTTCAACTGACGCAACAATTTCAGTCATATGGATTTCAGTAATAGTTAAACTCGATCCCTGGTGGACAGACAGACAGAGCTGGGACCCACTGTTAAATATTGTAAAAAATGTTGCATTTTTAGCCTGGCTTAAAATTTTGTTATGATTATGACACATTGCGGCATGCCGTGGAAAAAAAAAAAGTGCATTCTTAATAGCCACATCTGTACATTTAAATCACAAAGCCATTGAAACATTAGAAATAATTTTTATTTTACTTGAACATTGTTTTAATTTTACTACATACATTTTAATGTGGCAGGGAAAATGAAACATTTAGATAAACATTATCTGCTAACCATTTTTGGAAAACAAAAAAAACAAAACACAAAAGATCAAACAACAATTGGTAACCCCCCTTTTGAAGATCCCTGAACTACAAATTAAGCTGAAGTGCAGTGTCTCTAGCTGAATTTGAGCAAAATATGCTTTTTGAAATGAGAAATGGACTGTAAAACCAACTAGTGGTCTGGGCAGCTGGTCAAGTACTGTTCAATAATACTCAAATCAATGTGCTGTGACTACAATAATAATGTTATGGTTTTGCATGGATGAGGTCACAATAAAGTCCTTCTCTTACAGTAGAGTCCAATTTGAGCTTAAATGAATCCTGAAGCTCTCGAGTGATGTTTCGGCTTCATTCACTCAGGTCTAATCCGTTAAACCAGACTGGACAAAATATTGTACATTCCAGAATTCAGGAAATTTCTGTACACTTGTGAAATTGCACATGCCTTGTTCTGATTGCCGCAGATGTGTTTATTAAGAGATTAATGACAAGTGCTAGAGAGGACCGCGGTGGTACTGACGGTCACAGTGCTATATGTAGAATTGAGCAGCACCTGCTAAGCTGACTGTCTCATTATAGGAACAGAAAAACGCTGAAGTCAGCAAGACTCGGCCAACTTTAAACCCTCTTTGATTAAAAGTGCATGCAGGCACACTCAGATACAGATGTACATACACACCTACACATATTCATACACAAGACACACACACACACACACACACACACACACACACACACACACACACACACACACACACACACTCTTTGTCAAACACCTGCAGTGCATCTCTGCCAATGATCCTGCAGGACTTCACTTGATTCCTCTGTGCTCAACAGTGCATGTGCCAAATGACCTTGAGGGTGACTGATCTCTTTTCTTTGCATATCGGCCAACCGCTAATCTGAATATTCTTCAGCAATTTTAATGGTTGATTCTTAATTATTACATTTTGGGTGCCCAGACCTGAATATGTGGTAACACACACAAACACAACACGGACTTACCTTGAGGAATTTGTATAGCAGAAAAGTGAACCAATTTGTGAGCATTTTCTCAGCCACAGACTCCGTTCTGAAAAACAAACAAATAAACAGAGTAAATAAATAAATAAAAGCAACACAAAGCCACGATTATCACTGTGCGTGTCACGCACAAATGCGATTACCACGACCATGAAAAATTCACTTCACAAAGGACGGTGTCTCCTAATGAATAGGACTTTGTTAAACAAACATAATTGCTGGAACATGAATTGCGCTCTGGAATCTATAGCCCCAATCTGCAGGCTCTCTTTATTACCACAATAATCCACGAGACCCTAATACAAGAAACCCAATTAAAAGCCTTTATTTGATCCGGCTGGATTGATGCCAAGTGAACCTGCTCTGGCCTGGAATAAGACCGGACTCATTTCCTCCCCCCCACAGTCTGGCCATTGAGCTCGAAATGGATCAGGTTACAATAAAGGGTGGCTGAATGGAGGGCCGGGGTGTGTTAGAGTACATCATGATTGGCTAACACCTTCGCTTGGACCACAGGCTCTGATCCGGCATGAGAGATGTACATACATAATAACTATTAACAAAGTGAAACTCAATATACGTGGATCCGGTGTCTCCAGCCTGTGTGTGCCGCAGGGAGCTGGTGAATTGCCAAGGCGCCCTGCAATGAGCCATGGCACAGAGCATCAATATTTCAGGATTACAGCATTGTAGTGTGTGTGCGTCTACGCCTCCTCTGCCGCCCTGCATCCCAGCTGCCACCTGCATTCCCACTGTCCCACTGCCGTATTGAGACCTGCCACTGCGCAGTACCGTGTGTACATGTGCACGTATTCGTGTCTGCGTGTGCCCGCTAAGCTGGCGCAACACCTGGAAAGGATTAGTGTCCCCTTGTTTTGTAGCCACTGCCTTGAGCGGGCCAAAGGAGGACAGGTCCAGGGGTCAACGGGGTCACGTTTCATCTTTCCTTTCATCTCCATCCTAACACTGCCCTGTAATCATCCTCACTCCCGACTGTTCTCAATGCCTGGACCAATTACAAGAGAAACGGTAGGCGGGGGAAAACACGGAGATAGACTGCAGTATATATATAAAAAAAAAAAACAGAAAAAAGAAGAAAACAGCTTTTCGCCACCTTCTTGCCTCGGTGTACTGTTATTCCCCTTAGCTTTCTCTTTCTTGTGCTATCGGCTGGTTTGATGGTAATTAATGTTGGCAAGACCCCATAAACTCACTTACCCATATCCTGTGTTACCTCTCGGCTCACCGGAGGGGGAATAAGTAGCCTCGTTGCCAGACAATCCTGGCACAACCTCTCCATAACTTTGCCACAGCGCCAAGAGCAACCAACTATCACTGTCCCCCAAATCCTTATGTCACATATCACTGGCACAGAGAGAGCGAGCCCTTGTTTGGCTTTGGTTTAGGGAGGCAGGAAAAGTGATGCCCATCCAGCGGTGAGGAATGGGATGTGGGCAGCACCTGGTGCTTAGTTCCCCCTGATTAAACAGCCATTTCGAAATGGAACGAAGCAAAAACTGCTGGAGAATTCCTCCATGCTGAATGTGCAAAGAGGCACATTCCATAAACAAGAAAAAGAGGGAGAGGAAAGAGCTCCATATATCTTCCTCATCATCTATTGCATCCAGCAAAGGCCATTTACATTTGATGCTGCTTTCTGCCACCGTAAATGGATGTGAACAGCCAGCTCTGCCAACTTTGAGGACCTGAGAGTGGTTTATGATTCCAGACACCCTGCAAAAATGAGAACTGTCACCCTATGACAGATACTGCACTGCAAATGTGTTATATGCAAAAAATGCATCTCGTAAACAAGTTCATAGATTTAACTATGTTGCAATGTGCATGGCGTTGACTGAGTAAAGATTTACTGAGAGTTAGTCTAAGCCTGCTATGAAATTGAAACTACGCTTCAGCTAAAAGCTGACCAGGAACAGACACACACCTGGCTAATGGGCTGACGTTATTCACCTTGCAGCATCATAGGCTTTATTTTCTTAACCAATCAATCGTTTGTTGAAACAAACTCCCCCTCCTTAATGCACATGTGTTAAAGAACGCAGCTTGAAGCCAGGAATAATTTCAATTTCGCACTCCGCCTCACGTGGAGAAGATTGTCCGCTCTGCGCACTGTCGGGTCCCACTGCGTAACCATGGTCCCCCTTCACTAAGGATTATCCCCAGAGAATAATCACAGGACTTCTATTCAGCTCTGCCTGACTGTGTGTGTATGTGTATGAAAGTGTGTTCGAACGTGTTGGTCACTAAATGTCTGAGTAAAAATATGTGTATGAGCATATGCAGGAAAAGGAGACCCACGTGGAATTCACTGATGCCATACATATAGAGAAAATGGGCTACATGATCTGAGACGTTATTTTTATTCATAGACAAGAAGAGTGGGCTGCAGGGAGCGAGGGAGAAGGAGAAATACGACAGATGGTTCTAGAAGCCGCCCGTTAGTTAGTTAGCCTGTGTGTGCTTGTGAACTCAGGTTGAGGCTGGACAGATGGGGCGACCGTCGCAAGCGCTTTCTTGGAAATGGGGAAACGAAAGCTGGTTGGAGGCTTCTGCCAAAGATGTCCTGCTTCTCTGCATTTTAAACACAGATTTAGAAATCATGCAGTGAAAGAGAGACAGGGATGAGAAAATTATTCTCAGACAACAGCTTAAGCTTCTCTGTTCTGGCCCAGTGCTCTGTATCGTCCTTTGCTAAGCAGGTGCTGGAGGTTAGACAGGTTCCATGTGGTGAAGATCGCTCTATATGCCCATGAGGGTCTAATCCACTGAAATATATGGACTAAAACAGTGCTTCTCATCTACACACTTCACGGTTTAATAAATTTCAGTGTTTCATTTTAATGATATTTTTTACACAATACAGAATTTCTGTCAAATGTTGAATCTGGAACCTGAAGCAGAACCTATTGAGAGCCACAGGTTGAAAGCTAGGTCATGATGAGACATTGTAGCATCACAAAGTGCAGATGTTTCAGGTGCATACAAAAAGGTAATAGGTTGGTTTTGACTCTGACAGAAGCCTGACTGAAACAAAGAAAAATCTCTTTTATTTTCCACCGCTAATATGCATGGCAGCTCTTTGTGCAATTAATCTTCCCTTCACTTGTTTCAATTAATCACGCCTGCCATCAAGGGTGTTGAATCAGTTATGATTCAGACAAGGAGCACCTCTTGTAGTTGTCACATGATCAGCCTATCGCTATAGCAAGCTCGTTTTGACCAATACATTAATTTGTATTTCATGCCATTATGAAAGCACTCTATTTTTTCATCCCAGTAGTTTCAGTTAGCAAAAATATCAGAAGTGTCATTAGAACACAGCATTAGAAGTGTTCAAATGAGCTAAATTAATGAATAATCAATATGATTTGGTAATAATATTGTCCCCTATGCTTTTAGAATACAGAGATAAAAAGGAGTTGATTGCATGGGGAATTGAGGTTCACATATCTCCCAACATTCAGTAGGTTTTTAGTGCACTGTTAATTGGATCTCAAACTAATTAATCCTAATTACAATTTAGTGATGAGCATGTCAATGCATTACATGTTTGGGAGAGAAAGTGTGCATTTTGATGTCCCCAAATGCAATTACTCCCATTCAGTGCACTGGAGTCCACGTATCAAAGACAATTCGCAGAGGTCATCTGCTCTCATTTATGAAGTTGACTATAATTAGAATCAGGCAGATTGAAATGATCCCAAAATTTAGAACATGTTCTCTGTTGATTACTCTCACTTGAGGGGCATTTATAATCAGTAAAACCCACTGGACTGCAAGACTAGATTTTTTAAGATGTCTCTTCATGTGCAATGTGTCTAGTACCTTCTGAGTAAGAGTTTGGGATGGTTCTTGCTTTCCAGGTTCTTGTCAATGAGGTCAGACAGCAGGTGTTTGAGCACGTCCGTTGCATACTCAAGTTTACTTTGCAAAACGGTCATGATCAAGGAGGCGACGTTGCCGCGGTCTCGCATGGAGAAACCTCTCTGAGACTCTAGGGTTCGGATGAAGGACAGCAGGAAAACCTTGTTGTTGATAAGCTGTCCAAACAGTTTTAGGCCCTTCTCCACCTGTTCCTGTCTGTAACCTGGCACCTGCAGGAAAAAAATGGGTACAAACAGATGACATTTCACAGCCTGAATGTGATAATTCACCTGCATATTTATGCAGCATCAACATATTTATGACACCATTTGCTTTATAAATACACATTCTAGTACTTATGTTACACAATTCATTAGTCAACGTTAACAAAAAAGAGAATATTTTATTTAAATTGTTGAATTTATTTAATATTATTATTATTGTTTGATAAATTAAAGTCCTGTTCTACATTTTCTCACTGAAAGTCTCATTTAACTCATCACAAATATGTCAAATGTTATTTTTGTCATGTTTAAGAATGCTCACTTAAACTTCAGCTAGGCTTATTTGACTGAAAAGCTTTTTCCAACCCTCTCATTTGGCCTACAGCATCCTCTACTAGTGTCCAGTGAAACACCCAAATACATCAAACAAATAATAAAGCAAACCTAAAGCTAAACAATCCAGGATACAAATGAAAATCTTACATGTAATAACAGCTGCTCACTGGGTTAAAATGCATTTATTGTGCACTTAGAATACCTGATGACAAACACTTCACCACGCAGAGACCTCATGACATCATTTGATGTCATTTGCTTCATCAATAATAATTAAACACCTGTCAAAATCTCGAGACGGCTCCTGTCATTAGCTGTGATTTTACAATAAACTTTTCCAGAGAGAGGGGACGTTTATTCCAATTAAGTCTTAATTGATATAGCTGATTAGAACCAGAGCTCAGCTGGCATAAGCAAGTAAGGTATGGCTCATGCGTTGGCTGAAGAAATGTGTGTGATTCAATTAAAACTGTCCATCACTGTCATAGCAGGGCGTAAATAACCCATAGCTCGGTGTACCCTGCGTTAGATTTTAATTCTGTTCCCCACACTCTGGAAAAAAACAAAACAGTTGAGTCGCATGTCATTACTGTTATTAACGAAAGACTGATTGTGAATCAGAGAGCAGCTCATTACTTTAAGAAAAAAATGAGTGAGAGAGAGAAAGAGCATGCATGTAGATTATAATGAGAGCTGCTGCCTTTTGTTTACTGAGGGTGAACACAAACAGCAGTGACAGCTTTAATTCCCAACAACCCCACTGTGCTGTTAGTCCTTCAGAACCAAAAAACAGAAAGAAAAAAAAACATATACTTAGCAGCCATCACTGTGACCGTTCTTCATACAGGTACAATGTGCAGTAATTACATGCACACATGAATATGCAAATGTATGCATGTACATCTCAGAAACTCAGTAAAGGGCCCTTTGGATGCAAATTTGTTATATCAGTAAAATTGTTAGATTACCTCCAGGTCTCTAAGAACAGGGTGCTCCTCAATGCCAGGAAACAGGACTCGCATTGTGTATGTGCGGTAGTCTAAGAATGGAATACCAGCTCCGTCCAGATCGCTGGTCAGCTCGTGAATATCTGTCTGCAGCTCTGCAAATGCTGAGAAACAAAAAAACACGAAAATCAAATAGACTGAGATAGATAACTCAAATAGACTAAATACTTCTCGTAAAATCTGTGCAAATGTCTTACAAATGTTGCAGAGGCAGTTTATGAAGTATTTTGAACATTTTTGATCATACTGGATTGTGCAAATTCTGACTCACAATCTGGATTGACAGAGTCAAACCACTTCCCGACTACTTACCCTCCTTGCACTCCAAGGCTACTCTGGACTCCAGGTTGTCCATCTGCATCTGCAGGCGCTTGAGAGTGAGGTCACTCTCACGGGATTTGCGCTTGTAGGCAATGAGGACAATGACGATGAAGAAGATGAGGAGGCCTCCTGCCCCAGCAATGCTGATGACAGCGGTGCTGCTGAGGGGGCTGTCAGAGGTGATGTGGACTACACCTGGAGAGAACTCGATGCCACCTACACGGGCCTAAAATGAAGCACATTTGAATGAATCCAATACTTTGTAGTAGGTAAAATTAGCAGACTGGTACCTTGTTCAATAACCTAAGCTACCATTCAAATCAGATCAATATACATCTAAAGATGGAGAAAATCTATTTTATTTGTTGTTATTGTGTCACAATGACCCAACAGCAGAAGGTAATGTGCCTGTTCCTTTTGTGAGTTCATGGCTGTAAAGGTTTGCAGAACTTTCACTTCACACGACTGCCAACAAGCAGGCAGTGAAGCACGCAGCCACCTAAAATACCCACTGAGAAGCATAAAATGTTTTTATTAGTTTTTTTAGCTCTAATAAGTCTTACTGAGGAGGTATTTTCTATTTCTCTGTCAACTTCTCAGAATGTACAATAACCACAAAGTCCCCAAAGCATTAGTTCACTGTGAAGAGTGGATATGCGCCTCAGTATTCAGCAACTTACCAGAACCTTATGTCGTCCAGTCAGATTGGGCGATTCGCAGAGCAGTTGAGTATCTGATACAGTTAATGTGCAAGGTTTGTCTCCAATTAGAACAGTGTAGTTGAGCTTCCCGTTGCCACCCGGGGCTGGAGGGAGGAAGTTTCTACCCTGAAAATCACATTCACACAATGTAGTAAGTGCAATGGACAACTGAAAAACCAACAATGCTGAAATTTATGTAAATGCTTGATTTACCTTGAGTATGATGGGAGACCCTGGCTTGAGCTCCTGGACCCCAGACACACTGAGCGGTTCAAACACTGGATTTGGGTAGTAGATGAAGTTGGTGCTGTTGAGGGCCAGCACAGACTGAACATTGTCCAGGATGAAGCCGAACTCATCGGGTCTCTCTGGCACTTCCTTCTGCCTGCTTAGACTGTAGGGAAGCTCTGGGGCCATGCACTGCATAGTGGTGGGAGTCAGAACCTGACATATCTAGTAAGGGGAAACAGGTGACATTGAACATTCAATAAATCATTTGCACTCCTTGTGCAATTCCAAATACAACAAACATTTAGATTTATAACTGTTTTATTTTAGATTCAGACTGTTTTAATCAGTTCTGCATGAATAAAAAATACCTGGATTTAACCTCAACTTGCTACAAAAGAGGTTTTGTTTCAACAAAGCAGCACTTTTAAAATGGCCACACTCTGATTGTGACTGCAGTGCTGGTGACTCACCAACGGATAACTAACTGCGCTTACCTTTGCTACCCTGAGAGAGATTTGACATTGTCATCTCTCCTTGACTCCCTGTCTGTCTTCATCTCTCTTCTTTCTCTCACATAGGTCACATATACATATTGCAGCTAAATGCGGTTGTGAGGCCTTTGACTTCTTTATCTGATTCTGTACACATCATTATTTACAGGAAGTCAGTTTTTCTCAGCCCACTTCTTTACTTTTCCCCCTTCTTTCTTATTAACAGGTCAGGTTTATTTAATGCAAAGTTATGGCATAGGTTTATTCAAACCTATATATGCATTCACTTTGAAGTGTATAAATAAAAAGCCAGACAAGACCCTTGAGTTTTGTGAATCCACAGTGCTTTGCAGTTGGCTGTTAAAATACCCAGACAGCAGACTCACCATCAAAAACATCCCTACAGATATCTCCAGTCATTTTAATTGGATTCCTCTCAAAGCTGTAGCAGCCAGGCAGTCGAACCTTCACTTCCTCTAACACAAAGGCTTCTATAGAAGGTCGTAACGGGTGGAATTGTTCAAGATAAAATGGATTTCAGGTCACCTTATTTTTTCACTGCACAAAGTCTGGTCAAACTCTTTTCAGACTAGTTATGAGTGATCGCATTACAAACAAGGATATGAGACGTCTTGTGCCCCACAAACAACTTCTTTCAGAGACTGCGAGGTAGGGTATGACTTTTTTCTGCCGTGCTTTGAGGAACAGTGTGCCAAAGCCTAATCATATCGCAGCCCAGATGCTAAACGCGGCCATGTGTGAGATACGTGCCCGAGATAACATTACGCTCTTTTGTCTCTGTTGCCTTTCAATCAGATCTCACTGAGTGCAGCCTCCCATGGCTCTTTGGGTCCATTCTGAAGACGGGGAACATGATATCCTTGTCTATGCATCCACCCTGTGTTACGGCATTCTCCTCTTTCCTGCACAATGGGAACATTGCTGCTACTGCTGCTGAGACCTGGCAGTTTTCCTGTTCTCTGTCTGTTTCTTTGTCTCTCTCTCTCTCCTTATTTCCCTCTTTTATGCAGCTACTGTCCTGGATCCAATGGTGCGCAGCCGACACAGGTGATTGGAGCAGGGGGAATAGTCTGCTAATGGTCATTCCAGTTCACTAGCCTCAGGTTAGGTGAAGGCCGAGTGATCATTTACTGTGGAAAACGTTTGCACTTACGTTGACCGTCTCCAAGTTCTTATACTTGGCTCTGATGAGAGGAGTCTGGATGATGTCCAGGTTTGTCCCGGTAACAGTCACTGGTGTGTTGCCACTGTGAAAACAACACCATGTTTGTTAAACATTCACTTTGTGAGGTTCATTACAATAATCTTTAGATAATTTTTTTTAGATTAAAATCAACAGTGCATACATTTTTAACCACAAAAAGTTAATATGATAACATGATAACCAATTCGAAAAATTGCACGGTCTGGGGGCAAAATTATGGGCTGTTTCCCCAACAGCTTTGTCTTAACTGGCTTTGTAGTACACACACCTGAAAATGCTCCACTCAGGTTCAAGTTTGGTGACAGTGGGGTCCTCCACATACTCAAACTTGAGATCTTTGTGAATGTGGGCTTTATCCACAAAAACAGATACGGATACGTTTCCATAGCCTTGCATAGAGGCGTGAGAACGACACGTTATCCACTGTCCTCCTCGCCTGTTTTGTCAAACAGAAAAATAAAAAAAAACAGTGAATGAGTAGACATCCTTTACACTTTTTTTATAGTTACACTTGTTTAGAGTTTTATACTAAATTAAACTTTCAATTCAAAAAAATGTAAAAATTGAAATAATGCAATCTATTATAAATGTATTGATACCTGCTTTAGGAATTGGTTCAGTTAATTGGTTTTGTATTATTAAAGAGTTGGTTTTGCTGGTTTTATGTGGCTGTAAAGAGTATTCCCATTAAAGCAAAGCATACTAGACCTAATTTAATCTTCTGCTCATATGATCAGACACTGTGGCTACACCTGATGCAAGAAGAGAGTGATGGCTATTGATGTTATTGATTACAGATCATAAACTCTCAAGCTCTTAAGATCATGATTGACTTTCTCTGGTGGTTTGGATCCACCAGAGGCTTTGAATGACTGGCAAACTAACCAAAAAGCATGATGACATCTCAAAGGGCAGTGCACTCTACCTTTCCATTCAACCCTACCTTTGATAGGTGCACTTCTGGTCTTTAAACATGATTGAGACATTGCTGCCCGCATCCAGGTTGCTGCCGGTGATGTTAACTATGGTGCCTCCAGATACTGGTCCTCGGTTCGGCTTTAAATTCAACAGTCTAGGGATCTGTAGAAAGCAAGGCCAAAACAAGCAATGGGAATTATTTACAAGCTCACACATCACACGACAAAGGTGAGGCAGCAATCCCTAATGTTTTCATTCCTCTGTATCTCTTTCCCAATCTGATTATCACCTCCTTTTCTCAGAACACCGATTGCCCTCCTCACCCAAGAATCACATAATCCAATTACTACATCTGAATGAGACATAAAAGCCATTAATGTTTGCATAAAACTGATAAATGCTATAAAATGACATTATAATGGGAAAAATTACACTGCAGCTCAATTCATTTGGGTGGCTGGATCACAATCTGATTATGAGTGTTATATCAGCATGTGCACTGGGAGTACTAGAAGCAAGAGAAAAGTGTAGGATGGATATAAAAATTAGTGTGGCCAGTGTCATGCAAGATCCTATCAAAGACGGAATCCTACTGGCTGAAAGAGCTTTTCTTGATCTGAAAAATCTTACAAAATCACTTTATGTATGTGGTCTCAACAAGTGTTAATTTTGACAGCAAATTTTGATTTAGTTTTAGTCATAGTCTTTTGACTAAAATGCCATTTAGTTTTAGTCATATTTTAGTCATTGAATTGATTTTAGTTTTAGTCTAGTTTTAGTCAACTAAATATCATAAGATTTTAGTCCACTAAATCTACAGTAAATTTAGTCGGCTAAAATCTAATGGGTTTAGTTACAGTGCATTTATTAAGCATTTCTCTAAAATTTCCAAACTCATATAGGTTTGATATTAAGGTTTTATCATTATAAACTGCAATTTAACTGCGGTGACACACAACAAGCCTTTGTTAAAATTAAACAAAACCACTTCTCATAAACAACAAGAACATGGTCTTCTTTTTAATGAAATACCAATGGTTATATAGGCTAATTATGCATTCTTTATAACAACTTGTTTACCATATTCTTCATTCTTTCAAGCAGACATTTATTTCTATAAATAAATTTAGATTCATCTTTAGGGCTACTAAAGTGATTCAGTCTAGATCAGTGAGTGATTTTCTGTCTTTCTTTTGTTGCTTGATTAACATCAATGACTCAGACAAGAGTGACTAAATTAGGCTGCTGTCCCTTTAAAACCGAATGCACGGATGCAATGTACTGATACACGTTCTCCCTACTGTTTACGTTCACTTAAGATGTAAATCAACTGCGTTTACGTGAATACTCGTCAAAACTGACATTTCGACATCATTTTGTGTGTATTTCTCCATTCATGCGACGTGAGAGAGTACTCACGTGCTGTGAGACACGCTTTCTGTGTGTGTATGCTTCAGTGTCTGTGCTCAGAAAACCGGACCGAATTGAGTTCTCTCTTGCGTTGTCAGATTTATCCATATGCCTGCTCTTCTCTTACTCTCACATATTGACATTTTTTAACGTTTTATGCGCCGTGCAGCAAATGTATTTTAGCTTATGTCCTGCCGGTTCATACACTGAACAAAATTATAAACGCAACACTTTTGTTTTTGCCCCCATTTCTCATGAGCTGAACTCTGAACTTACCCCCCCAAAAGCTGAACTTTTTCTATGTACACAAAAGGCCTATTTCTCTCAAATATTGTTCACAAATCTGTCTAAATCTGTGTTAGTGAGCAACTCCTTTCTCCTTTGCCAAGATAATCCATCCACCTCACAGGTGTGGCATATCAAGATGCTGATTAGACAGCATGATTATTGCACAGGTCTGCCTTAGGCTGGCCACAATAAAAGGCCACTCTAAAATGTGCAGTTTTACTGTATTGGGGGGGGGGGGTTAAATAATTCACCTGCCAGCCTTCCTTACGGGTTTATGAATACACTGTTTTCTTCAAATTGTAGGGTACCAGAGCGATCAGAACATTGAAACATGAGGAGCCAAAATTCCACAGAGGCCCAAGACAACAGGATGTCATAAATCAGATCCCTAGTGTCACGAGCCTGAAGCAAGCAAAACCAACCACCTCTTTGACAGAACAGCTTACAACATTAACACAAAAAGAACACTTATTGATAATCCCAACTCAGGAAGGAGATTGTCAAGTTTGGGGCAAGTAACCAAGATTGATGGTCAAAGACACAGCACATCATGGCCATCACATGAGAAGAATCCTTAGTAGAGACTTTGTTGGGTGGGTTCCCCCACCCAGGACAAAGACCAGACTGAAATTCCTTCTAAACCCTTTTTGACCTTTGTTCCTCAGAACACCTTCTCACATCCAAAGAATGGCACAGAAACTGTGTAGATGCACCTAAAATCATCTTAAAAGGACTTATGAGCAACTAATAATTTCTATGCATAACTCCATATTATGTATGTAACACACTTTTGACTATCATGTCCTAATCACTCATTGTGTATGTCTTTTTAATAACTATTGAATAGCTTAAGGGTTTATATTCATGTTTGGTATGTATAAGTGTGAAAATTCTAGCTTGAAACGTTTCTTCCAATCAATATTTTGTCAAATGTATCATATTCTGGTTATAGGAATCATGTCCAAAATTATACTCTGCAAGAGTGGGAAAGTTCGGACCATGTGACTGACCAGATAACATGTTTATTTATGGATTGGGAGGAGAAACAGAACAACACCCCAAGCTAAGACAATATCTAACTGGTCAACACACCATTTTGGGATGTGTCCAAAAGCCAAGTTTAAAAACTCAGGACACCATCAAACCATGCTTTTAGCCATGCTTTTTGTCATCACATTTTGCGTTATTTGAGCGTTGTTCCAAGCGTGCTTCGGCCTGCACGCCAGCTGCTACCTAACCACGATGGGAAGACAAACCACCTAGTCTCGTTACATCCTTTTATTCTTTTACTTTAGTTTATTTTATTTCCGTTGAGAGTTTCGTGTTAAGTTTGCTGCAAAGTCCAGCTCCGACTGCACCCGCTTCAAACTTCAAACAGCAACTGACTCCGAGACCATTCTTCAGCCAATGCCCAAGACGTCACTTCAACAACTACTGAACTTCCAACCAATCAGCAACCTCAGGAAACGACGACAAAAGGGAATCCCTTAACACAAAGGCAACGCAAGCAATACAACTCCAGATTCTAGCTGAACTGGTGCTTTTAATATAAATTTTAGCCTCACTGAGAAACTCAATGCGAGGGTTAATTAAGTGATTGATGATTGGTTCAGGTCTATATGCAATTGCACATATTGCTATAAACTTGGGATTTCACATTTTCATTCTCTAAACTCATCCTTTCCTCACTTTCTCTCTTCCTGCAACTTGTGTGAATGTGTGAATGCGTGCGTTCATGTGTTAGATTAGTTTACATGTCTTAGGTTTATCTAATAAAGTCTTATTTACATTGAAAAAAGAAGTATCTTGTGTTTTGTGCTTACAAGATAATGTCTTAAACTGCCAATCTTGTTACTGTGCTATTTAATGGTGTTTTCACTGTATTTTGGATTTTAATATCCAGTGCAGAGTTGATGTTGTACGGCTCATTCAGTGAATCACTGGCCGACTCAGTGATCAGCCGTAAAACAGTGATTCTGTTCAAATTCCCTATAAAATGATAAATGATTCCCTTTTAGTTAAATTTGAGTTGACCTGTTTCCCTTACATATATTGGTGGAGAATGCGGGCAGAGCAACACTCACTCCATTCACCCTTAGGAAAGACACATAATGCCCATAAAATGGACTCTTCTCTAATGAATTCAAAGGAAAACCTTTCTTTGAATGAACAAGCATATCCTTCAGGTCATTGTGTATGTTGTTATTGTTCTTGTATATTGTCTTTTGTATTGTATACTGTTTTATGCATGCTTATGATAGAACCACTCGTTCATGTAACCTTAGCTATACCATGTGTGTTCTCTACCAATTCGTCCACAAGTACTTTCGCGTCGCATGAACAGAGAATTATACACAAAATGATGTTGAATTTTCCGTTTTGACGAGTATTCACATAAACACAGTCAATTAAGTCTAAAGTGAACGTAAACAGTAGGGAGAACGTGTATCAGTACATTGAATCTATTGCATCACACACTACTCTTGACTGAAAAACTTTAGTAGCCCTAAAGGTTAATCTAAATTTATTTATAGAAATAAATATGTCTGCTTGAAAGAATGATGAATATGGTAAACGAGTTTATATAAAGCATGCATAATAAGCCTATATAACCATTGGCATTTCATTGAAAATAGACCATATTTTTGTTTCTTTATGAGTAGTGGTTTCATTTAATTTAATATTAAGGCATGTTGTGTGTCACCGCAGTTAAATCGGTGTCCATCATGATAAAACCTTAATAAAATTTTAGAGAAATGCTTAATAAATGCATTGCACTGTAACTAAACCCATTAGATTTTAGCTGACTAAATTTACTGTAGATTTAGTTAAAATCTCATGATATTTAGTTGACTAAAACTAGACTAAAACTAAAAGCAATTCAGTTTTCACTCGTCAACGACCAAGGCAATGCAAGTATCATACATCTAACTAAATGAAACAGAGGTTTAGTATAAGCTATAGACCCCATTATAAACGGCGCTGATGGTTTTACTCAGGTGGTTAACTGGCTCTTTTCATTGCTTCATTCTCTGGTTTTCCTGATGGTTTCCTCCAAGTCTCATTTGCCCTTTCCCCATGTATGAGTGATTGTTTGTTTGTTTGTTAGACTAGTTTGTGTTAGCATTTAGTTAATAAAACTTTTGTGCACAAATTACAGGAGTTACCGGTCGTGCTTGTAGATAATGTCCCTTTACGATTTTGATCCTTACTACATGCTCTAATGTATTAATAGGAAAGTATTTTCTGTGGCCACGTAAATATCCTTTCTTAAGAGTTGATATGAACTTACACTGAATGTTTGCTGGACGAACAGATTAGTTGATGGCAATTTAATTCTGCTAAAGTTATTACTGGCAGCCGATATAAATAATTGTAATTAATCATAATTAATTGTAATTATTTATATACATTTCCCTTTTGAGCTAATTTGCTACAATAACATTCAGTGTATATATATAAAAACGCGAACATTCAGTGTATATATATATATATATAAAAACTTACATTGTTTTTTTCACTAATTGTTTTAGTAAATCAAGATCCCTATCAAGAGAAATGTTATGTAAATTACATTATGTAAAACAAGCACAAAAATGCCTGTGCGAAGGAGGAAAGGATTCTGTGGGAGGAAACAATCTTGCACAACAGCAGCAGTAAAATGCAAGTTTTATGGGTAGCCTCTACGGGTGTTGACCGAACACTTGGTGGGGTCAAGTGCCCGCTGATATGACTAAGTACATCAGCAGGGCTACATGGCCAAAGTGTTCACTCTTTATTAGTGACACAATAGTAAATCCAAGCACTTTCAACCCTGAAGCGGCAAAGACTTGTAATTATACAGACATGATTCAGAACATGGTAGATGGACCAGCAGTTCATTGGGGGGTATTTTACAGCCAGTGATTTGCTGAGGTACTCACCACAAAGTAGTAGTACTTAGACGACTTAGCCATGAACTCGGGGCGACACTCTCCAACACACACTTGGACATTTCCAGCAAACTGGCTTCTTTCCGCTTTTCCCATTTCGCACACAATCCTGCAAAACACACACATATGCAATCAGTCAACCAGAACAGTTCCACAATAACAAGCAAACCATTTATAACACTTTACACGAGAGACTTTAATGTCTGTCCCTGCCATAATAATATATGCATGAGATATAATATGAACGAGTTAATCTGCCTCCTCATTCCATGACAGGTGTCAAACTCTCTCATGCACCACAGTAAGAGGCTTATCACAGCGTCCAAATAATAATAATAATAAACTTGTGCTGCAGCAACCTGCAGCAGAGAAACTCAGAATAAAAGAAAGGGTTTTTCAGGTCAGGACAATAATACTGGAGAATTTTTCATGCTGTCAGCAGGGCTTTCTCAAATGCTTGCCAAATAACGCATAATTATCTTTTGCTGTCCTGACCTCGGATTAAAAGTTTCTTTAATGCTTTCTCTGTGTTTACTGCCAATCCATATCAGGCACTTTTAAAAGACACGGGGTTCTTGGCAACATTTATTAGGCCTGCATTATGCTAACTCAGGCTGCGTCTGTAAAGAACAACTGCTTAGAGACTAAAAACAAATCTATTAAGGCGATTCAAGGGAGATGACATCATTTAGCCATTAAATCCAGGTTAAAAATATGCCATTACGACAAAACGACAAAGAAATGTCAAATCTGGCCTGGTACTATAGTAAACACTGAATGCTCTACAAACAAAAAGTGTTTCTGAATTTAGACACTTACTGTTCTGCTGGGATATATCCCTCGGGTACTGGTGTACATTCCACATCTGCAACCTTCACATGGTCCTTAATCTCACTGAACTCCAGTCCCAGGTTCTCGCCACGAATAGTCACCAGTGTTCCACCTTCACGCGGTCCTCGAAGTGGAGTGATCTGTAGACAAGTCACCATAGAGACATTCCCATCATTCCCATTGAATAAGAAACAACATGGAGAGGTCCGACACCCCCCAGTATCTTCGTCGCTGGTACGAACCAACGGGAAGTGGAGAATGACTCAGCAACCGATTCCTTCATGCACCTGCAGGAGTCAGTGATTGCGAGACGGTGTGAGGGGCGGGCGACAGCGAGAGAAGCTGTGAGTGATTTGGTTCAGTGGGATAATTGGGCCGCTCTCTGTCAGAGCAGCAAAGCCTGCGTGCTTATGGTGAATAATGATCAGCCGCACAGCCAGCTGAGCTAGCCGAGCCCTGCCTATAGCAAAAACAAAGCCATGCTAATTTATGAACACAGAGTTAGCGTCTGGGAAGAAATATGCCGACACCAGCATGTAAAATCATATGCTGCTAAGATTGGAATATAAACACGGGCGTGCACGAGGATGCTTATTTTCATCTGTGCATGTCAGGCGATCAAACACCTTTTATTCTTTGCTCCTAGGGATGCTAAGCAGTACCAAATCCGGCTGATTAGAGTTAACGTGTCTAATGCACTCGCACAGTGCTATCTCTAGCATCTTCATGCTTTTGCTGGTGTTATACTATTAAAACAAGAAACACTTGGCTGCCGATTCATTAAACACTGTTAAAGGAAGGCATTTATGGTGCATTAAAATGTAGCGAATCACACGTAATAATTTAATTGGCAATTCATGTGCCATAAAACATGTCTTGTGATGTGAAGACAGAGTCATGTCTGCTCGATTGAGGGGAAAATTCCATAAACCAGGCCCATATAGTCATAACAGAACCAGCCATCCAATCAGAATAAACTATTCTTCCAACTCCATGGTTCTGATAAGTGGGGTTATAACAATTTAAAATATAAATAATAAAATAAAAAACAGATGTACAATTTCTCTGGCAACATTAACCTGCTGAAATGGGGGGGGGGGGGGGGGGGTTAATGTAAGTAAGCATGCAATTCATTCCCACAATGCATTTTTGAATAAATGTACTTGTGAATAACATAGGCCAGTGTTTAGCTGAAACCACACAAGATGAACAGCTCTTTTATTGAGTGACTATCCATCAGCATTATAAAAAGAGCCTATCAAACATATTCTGACAGTCTTGACCCACGTGTCTGAGGTCGGGCCTCATATGTGTATTGACAGCTGGGCTATTAGGCCAAATGTAGGACACCCATTCCTCATCTTGGCAAAACGAGGGACCATTGGATCCCAAAGGGCAATACAGACATGTTAACATCTTGGCTCTGTCATTATTTCCTGCCTGATAATGATCCAACTTTAGGTCAGAGATCTCATTAGTAGCCTGGTAGAGAAGTAATTTCCCTTTAACCCATCACATGTACTGATCGTAGCAGAGAGATTCAAGTTTTTCAGGTTCTTTATTGGCTTCAGAGCACTGTGGGAATATTGATATCCCAAAGGCTCTGACTGTTTAAATTTGAAACATGCCAGTGTACTACGAACTCACCCTGTCTGGACCAAGCATTTTAAGGAACATTATAGTACTGTCGTAATTTACAGTAATTCAGTTTAATCAGAGTTTTCCTCTTCTATGATACTATCAATGTCTTTACTATGCCCTTAGGGCCTTATAGGTTTTTGGGACGTCTTTGAGTATTATGATACGCCAAATGATTATTTAAAATGAAATAACAGACCCACTTTACTGATACTTTACTGGAAAGTCATTGTAAAATTGCAACCTTCCGCTGAGAGAATGAAGCAGGAGTGTAGATGAGTATGAGCTGGAGAGAGAAACAGAGTAGTCTCTTTTCATTAGGAGATGGGGAGTTGATTAGATTTGTGACTTTGACAAGCTAATTGACGGTTGTTGGAGGAAAAACACTTAATCACCATCCACTTCAATGTCAGCAAAAGATTCCTCATCTACAATGTCACAGTAATAGTGCATTAGAATACATTATGACCTGTGAGCCGATCAATTGAAAGAAAGACGCCGAGAGTGATAATCAGAGAGAGAGAGAGTATTTATGAGGCACGAGGAGAACTCGGATCTGGAGATGGAATAAAAACAGAGGAGCTCAGTCCAGGAATTCCCTTCACAATACCCACAGCTCTGCTTGGCTTACTTCCATTTCAGACTTTCAAAGTGTTAATTGGCAATTAGAACCTCAGCTATGATCAAACAAAGCACTGAAGTGATTGTTTGAAGTGACAGTGGTGACCAACTTTAAACGGATTGCAGAATGATGCCGAATGAACTGGATTTATGATATAATTAGTATTAAACATTAATAATTGTGCAGCTTGTTGAGTATAGGCATACTTTTACTTTTTTAATTGACTGGACACATGATGGATGATAAAACTAGTCAAATCTACTTCATTCCAGTACTTTCTATAATTTTTCTTGTATTTTTCTGTGAATGAGCATTTCCTCGAGCCAACAAGTTTGAGTTTGATTAACAAGCTTCAGACACAACTGCTGTTCGTCATTCAGAGCCTGTGGCAATCAAACAGGTAGCGTTCCCTTTCTGCTATATGTTCATCAATCATTTTGATGGGGCGCTACAGATGGAGTTGATGGTGCAGAGGCTTCAATGTTCCTCCTCTCCTCCATCCTTCCATTCTTCCTCACCATTCTTTTACCCTCAGTATTCTGCCCAAGGTCACACTTCCATCATAACTCTTTCAGCAATGCACCCATCTGTTCCTCTTCCGCCTTTTCTTTCAGTTTATATCAACTGTTCATCTTCACAATGATGGTTAACCATAAAACATGCATATTTCAGTGAGTACAACTGAGCATTTCTGTCACATCTGTTTATGTTACCAGAGTTTTATTGTACCTATGGAACATAATATACCAAGAATGACATTAACCCAGACTTTTATGATTTAACAGATAGTTTAAGCTTGACTCTAAATGAAATTGTTTCAGCATTTGTAGTTCACCTTTGAGAACATTTTCACCTCTAAACCAGTTGTAAAAGTACAGGCTTGGCCCTGGGAAAGACCCCAAATGTCATGGGTAGTGACCTATATATACTACCTACAGTGGGGTCCAAAAGTCTGAGACCACATTGAAAATCTTCTATACAACATCTAATTCAAACCAGGAAATTTTAAATTAAAAGTGATGTAAAACGAATTGGATTAGAAAACATTAAATCAGAAAACTGAAAAACAGATGCATTTCCATTAGTGATCTCAGACGTCTGGACTCTATACGGTCTATTTTGTGTGTGGATTGGTGCACAGTTTTACCTTTGTGATTTTGGGGTGCGTGCACTTGCTATTGATGCCATTGTGCTCGAGCCACATGCTCTGCGGGTGAGGACAGTGCTGTTTCAGAGAGCAACGGTTCTCTCCCTTACACCACACACAACCGAACAGAGGGTCCGCCTTCAGACACAGTCCACAGCTCTCCCGCCGTGCGTCACACTTGTACAGGTGCACTGGGGATACAGGGAAGGCAAAGGGCAAGTCAGGTTGGGAGACCCATGGGACATCGATCAAAGCAAAATGGAAACTGATGTAATTTGCAGCAATGGCTTGAAGTACTTCTAAAATAATGAAAAAAAATATAGAATCGAAATCATATAGTTCCCAATTCGCTTGTTTCCTCTCAGCTCTCAAGATAACTGCTCATCTCCTTCTCTCCCTGGTACAGCGATATTATGTTTCATCTCCATGGCAACCAAAAAGGCATTTTTAATTGCTATTAGATGCTTGTATGATCTGTCCATCAACTGCTGCCCCCTGAGTGGCTCCCCCTCAGTGGGAAGCAAGAGAGAGATCTCACATACTTTACTTCCCCTCTTAAATTAGCTTAACCTTCACACAGACACAGACATACACACAGCGCTTTAATAACACTCAGACACATTCGTGCAATGTTCATTGATTTGGAATAAAGCAGGGGCACGTTTAACTTGAATCCAAATCCTATTTCATATCAATGAAAATGTTTTCAGAACTTCTAGTCTTGACATTGGGCATACATGTTTAAAAATCTCTGAGGGCTCAGACTGCCTCTGCAATTACTTTGAGTTTTCTTTTAATGGTCAGAGCATCTTTTTAAGTGCAAAAAATAATTTTCTAAATCAGTATTTTTGTCTTGTTTTCCAGTAAAACATCTAAACATCCACTTGATGAAAACCACTTGAGAAACAAAACTGCACAACACATTAAGATGTGATATCATGGATTAAGTTGAGTTTTCTAACCTCACTGGAAAGTTTTTTTAAGCAAAAATCTGACAAGAAGTATATACTATAATACTACATATATTGTTCACATAAATTATAATATTATAATTGCAAAATGGACTATAATATCAAATTATGATCAGATAAAATATTGATTGGTGTGAAAATAATCTCATGTCCAGACCTTCAAACTGACAGCAGAAGGTCTGGACTCTTTAACTGGCCAATGAATCAGCTTTAACTGGACAACGACCACCCAAGAGGCCATTTGACTGACATGTAAAGCAATCAATCACCATTAGTTTTGTTCAGCTTCATGTTTAGAGGCATAAAGTTGATGTTCCTACAACAACAAACTGGTGTGCAACCACTAAATCATTCATTCAAGAACATTGTCTTCAGTTGTGACGAGTCTATGCTGTGAACTTCACATACTTTTGTAAATCTAGCATTCGATTCAACCAATCAGATGAAGACTTTAAAACTCCTGAAGTATTTCCCTTTTTGTGTGGTTTATGGATCAGACATGAAATTGACATGAAGGGTGAAAATGATTCAAGGTTTCATATTGGATTTCATCTTGTGCTGGGTTGAGATTAAATTCGTTATAGTTAGTTGCCATTATTATATCTCTGTTCCTCTCTGTAGAAAGTGTTTGATGGCCAAAGAACAGCTGTCTTTGACTACAGATCTCTGACTGGCTGACTAACAGGTGGATACACACACAGGTTAATTTAACACACACTTAAAGACTATGGTAGATCTAATTGTCACAACATGTCTCTGACCTTCTGTGTGGTGCAAAGACATACACACAGGGAGAAGATTAGAAGTGTGAACATGAGATATTGTGATACATTAAGTTAAACAGAAGGTCAAAAAAGACAGAAATAAAGAGATGACGAAGAAGTTAAGCAAAAACAGAGGCTATCCGCAGTCAACTCCATCAGGATGTCAGGGGATGGATGCTGCAAGTCTGTTGCTATGGAGACTGAATCCAGGGGTACTAGCAGGGCTGCCGGATCAGAGGCCTCACCTTTGTTTTGGGCCGGGTTGTCAATGCTGAAGTCTCCGTTCCAGATGACCGTCAGATCCACAGGGAGGCTACTCATCTCCATCCCATCATACGAGTACTGTAGCCATGGGAACAGAGTCAGAAAGAGAGCGAGAGAGACACACACATTTACTAGTTGTGTTCTGCCGGAAGAGCGCTTTTATCATTCCTGGCAGGTTCATCCTCGGGTAAGTCATCACAGCACACAGTGGAGAAGACTCCAAAATCCCTACACTGTTGATGCTGGGAGAACAAGCAAGCATGCACTAAATATTCAGGACTGAACGCACTTGCGACTAAAATAAGCTGCTCTCACACAATCTCCAAACAACCGCTCGCTTTTATCACGTCTACGACTTTTTATGTTGCTTAAAATTCTGCGCCTTGTTTCTGAGAGTACCCTTGTGTCCACAGACAAATTCACTGAAATGTTTACTGAACATACTCCCACACACACACACACACACACACACACACACACACACACACACAATCTTACCGAGGTGTTCTGGCACTGTACGCTGGAGCTGTTGAAGCGGAGGGCGGGAACTCTCTGCTCCACACCCTGTATTGTGAGTACACACTCGTACCCACGCTGACCCGACTGTGGCTGGGGCAGGTTCTTGGCCCGAAGGGTGATGGGTTTCACCACGTTCACTGGAACCAGGATACGATCCGCTGGAAGCAGCTGAGGACATTCCTGCAGGAGAACAACACACTTCAAGGTCAAAAACAAACCGAAAATATCCCTTAACACAAGTCAGAAACTCCCTGGTGTTTCTCCTCAGAATGTGAGCCCAACAAATCCTCAAAATGGGCATGGGCCTGTTCTTAGCATCAAAATCCATCTTGACTGCTCCTTAGGCTGAAAGGACGGGCCAATAACGATGGTCAGAAGCTCATTAGCATGGCTGAATTGCTCTGGGGCAGAGTTTAAAAAAGCCATTATAGATAATTTGAGAGGCTATCTACAAAAAGAATAAAAGTGAGTGCCGTTAATTCAAGCAGACAAAAAGATGTAATTTTAAAGGAAGAAAGAGGATAAAGAACTCTTCAGTATGTGTTTTTTCTCTATGTCCCTGACTACAATCTATAAGACTGATGTAATGCTGCCTTTCGGATACTACGAAAGAAACCAACGAGGTGGCGCAGAGTGGTATTTATGCAGTGCAGGGCGTTCAAAGTGCTCAGGCGGCTTTTGTAAGATGAATACAAACTGAGGTGCTATCTGGACCAAAGCGGCTATGGAATGCAGATTGAATACTGAGTGCAAATTTAAAGATGCACCGCAGTCCGACTGCAGCGAGGTAACATTTTGTATGGGCATGAGATGGATCCATAAACCCCTTTCATTTTAACTCTCATACCGGATATTTACAGTACAAGAGACACTTAGTGTTTCACTTCTCCACACATGAATGCACACCTTCGTGAGCACACCAATGCTGGTAAGCATAAACACTTATCTTAACATGCCAAATAAACAAATACACCACCCACATGCATAATTGCAGTCTTAAATAAAACCGCATAGACACTACAACACGCCCGACTCTCATATCTCCACCCACACAGGCTCCAGATATTAAAGTCATCAGTAAATGCCGGGCGTAAAACGCACACCCATTCCGCCGAGGGCAGCCTTACTGTGACCCGACGTTCAGATCTCTAAATCCCCATTTAGAGCCCTCTCACCTTCATAATAGCTACCCAGCCCCATGGTCTACAAGGGCCTCTCTAAGTCCTTCCCCAGACCACCCTCCAAGGATTTATCACCCTATTACTCTGATATAATGTGAACATGTTTATTGGCAGTGGTCTTAGTCATAAATAAGGCACGACAAGGGAAAACCGCCCACTAAAACACCAATATCTCCGGCCATCCACGCCCAAGTCTCTCTGGTATGTGCGTTCTTCTTTGAGGAAGGTGTCTGGCCGGTCCCCCCCTCTCTCCACGCCTCTTATTGACGGATGAGCAGGGCTCCGCTGGCAGCTTTATGTGGAGGGAGATTGACTCCAAGCATAACAACACTATAATTGAAGGCTGGGAGGCTCTAATATGGAGTCTTGAGAGACACTGAAGACTAGGGCCACGTTATTAAGTCTTTACAAGGAGGCAGAGAAGAAAGGACAGAGATAGACACAATGAGAGAGAAAGCAGGACGGAACAAATGAAATGCTCTATTGCTGATTTTGAAACCTAAGGCTGTTTCCATTTCAGGCCTCAATATACGATTTGTCACCAAAAACCTTGAAGGACACAATGACGAACACATCATCATGTCAGCATCAAACTAGATCTTATGGTCTTGCTTCTTTGAACATAATTGAAGCAGATCAAAAAAGTGGCTCAGAAAGAGAGCCAGTGTCCATCGAGTCCAGGAAGAGAATGATTCCTGTAGCCTCAAGCCAGATATAGCTGAAGAGTCTTACTGGAAGAGACGTTAATAAAAAATGCAGAGACGGTAATTCAACATGCATTCATGAGACAAATGACTCGACACTGCGGCTTCCGGCCTTGTCCATGACGCGTATCAAATCTGACAAGAGGTGCCCGAGGCGGCTCATTTGAGGTGGGAAAACAAAGCAGGGTTTGATTAAAAAAAAAGGGGAAATTATTATTAAGAATAGGCATTTTACAGATAAAAGAGGCTCTTGAGAGTGTGTTTACAGTCTTGGTCTGAGCAAGAGAGGCCTGAGGGTGAGCTGAAGCATAATGATGTGTTTGTCACAGGGACGTGGAGTGAGGCAGACAGCAATTGGTCTCACGATTGTTTACTACTGCATTCAACTCACTGCAGCTGAATCTCCAACGTCTCAGAACAGGACTGATGCAATTAGATGCTGAAGAAAGAGATACTGTAGGTGGGGGAAAAGATTGAAGTTCAGTGCGTGCGCTTCTGTTAGAGATGCGCCGAGACAAAGATAGTCATTGAGTGCGAGCAGGGAGGAAGACGCCCTGGCACAGAGAACAGAGGGTAGTGAGCTGGCACGGAGTGATAGATCCATAATTAGAGCTGTTTGAGTATGTATGCATAATGGCAGCGTTCAGTCGGGTAGAAGATGAAACGCCTAATTCTCTCCACAGCTCTCGCGGTGTTAGCTGGATGATTACCGAGGCTTCCCTGCACTCCTTGTGCTTTAACGTACCTCCCTACCGCCACGGGCAAAAACCCTCCCCTCCCGTTCCTTGCCACATTTCACTTCCTGCGGCATCACGCGTGTTCTTATTCTCTCTTACCTCTGACACTTCCCTCCTTTTCATCTGTTTGTTTTCACTCTTGCTCCCCTCCCGAGTTGGTCTTTTCTTCTTCAAGTCTTGTCCTCCACCTCGATCTAAATGATTTTTTACCTCAAAGTTTCTCCCTGAGGGCTGTAGGCGAAGCAGAGAGGCCATCTCACAGTTCAGAACTCAGACCCAAATCCTCCTACTCACAATCTGCAGCTCAATTGCGCAAAGCTGCCAATTTTGCCTGTCAATTATCATCTTAATAAGATGGTAGAGAGTTCACTGGATCGATCAGTTCCTGCTTCCCACAACTCTCTCCTTTTCTTTCTTTCTACCTCCATATTGTTCCAAAATTGAGTGAGCTGCCTTGCTTCCTACTGTCTACATAGGCAGCTGCCTTCTGAGGCAGCTTGTAAGAGTCATGGAACCTCAAATTACTCATTTGGACAAATACTTCTCACGCTAAGCGCATTGAAGACTCCTCTCACAATTGATTTCAATACAAGCAACATGAAAACAAAATGTGGTATTGTAAGAAGTATAATATATAATTAGGTATTCTTGCATAAAATGGTCAGTTTATTTAAAAAAAACTATTTTCTCATACTTTTTTGAAAAATCCAAAACTTATTTCAGTCTATTTAGGCATAAGCATTCAGATAAAAAGGTTTATGAGTTCATGTGAATTGGTCTAGTGTCAAGGTTTTGACTGTCAGTGTATCTATTATTCAAAATCACACCACAATTTCACATTACCCATCGGTAAGGCATGTAAACAGGCACTTTGCAATTCCTAAAAGGATGTAAAAAGCCAAGCCATAAAAGAAGTTGTTTGCTAAAGTGCAGTGGATGTCTGGGTCAGACCGGTGTGCGTTTAGTCATGCAGCATTAAGCCAGCGGCCAAGAGTGAGACGTGGGGGACCAACACAGTCAGCAACTGACAGGATTCAGCACTATCCTTAGTATACACACTCTCGCCAGAGAGGAAATCAAGACCTGTACAGGAGAGTTAGATCAGCTGTGCTATGATGGAAAAACAGTGTTTAATCAAAATGGACTGAAACAAACACAAACAATCATTACTACATAATTCCATAATTCTGAAACAATTTCAGGGAAATATGACAAAATGTAGTAGGCTTACTATCAACCATTAGTTAATCCACTGACAGTGCTTGCCTCAAAGCATGTGACACTACCCCACAGCTACAATTTTGGAAAAAATGCTTCATTAAAAAATTCTTGACTAATCCATAAGCAAAACAAATGCGCATGGTTTTGTACAATGGCAATTTATCAAAATACAGGACATATTTGACCAATACATGACAATACAAAATACAAGACCAATTACAAGGCACCATCCCCCAGCACTGTGGAGAAGCAACAACTAGCAGACGATCTGAATAAATTTTATTGCAGGTTTGAAAAAACACCATTCACACCTCCTGCAACCCAGCCTCCCTCCTCCCCCCCGAAGACCGAATGTGGGTCAGGTCTTCAGAAAGAACAAGAGAAGGAAGACACCAGGCCCAGATGGTGTGACATCAGCCTGTCTGAAAACCTGCACTGACCAGCTGGCCCCCATCTTCACACAGATCTTCAACTGATCACTGGAGCCGTGCGAAGTCCCCTCATGCTTCAAACGCTCCACCATCATCCCCGTTCCAAAGAAACCCAAAATTACTGGACTTAATGACTACAGACCTGTGGCTCTAACGTCTGTGGCCATGAACTCATTTGAAAGACTGGTTTTGGCTTATTTGAAGGACATCGCTGGACCCTTACTGAACCTCCTGCAGTTTGCCTACAGAGCAAACAGGTCTGTGGATGATGCAGTCAATATGGGACTGCACTACATCCTGCAACATCTAGACAGACCAGGGACTTATGTGAGGATCCTGTTTGTAGATTTCAGCTCCGCTTTTAACACCATCATCCCTTCACTCCTCCAGCCCAAATTAACTCTGTCTGTCAATGGATCACCAGATTCCTGACAGACAGGCAGCAGCTAGTAAAGCTTGGAAAATTCTCATCCAGCACCCGTACGATCAGCACTGGTGCCCCCCAGGCTTGTGTCCTCTCCCCACTGCTCTTCTCCCTCTACACAAACAACTGCACATCTAAAGACCTCACTGTCAAGCTCCTGAAGTTTTCAGATGACGCCACAGTCATCGGCCTCGTTCAGGATGGTGACGAGTCTGCCTACAGACAAGAGGTTGAGGAGATGGCTGTCTGGTGCAGTCTTAACAACCTGGAGCTTAACACGCTAAAAACTGTGGAGATGATTGTGGACTTCAGGAGAAACCCCCTTGCGCTCCCCCCACTCACCATCATGAACAGCACTGTGACTGCAGTGGAGTCATTCAGATTCCTGGGCACCACAATTTCTCAGGACCTGAAGTGGGACAATCACATTGAGTCCATTGTGAAAAAGGCCCAGCAGAGGTTGTACTTCCTTCGTCAGCTGAGGAACTTCAACCTGCCACAGGAGCTGCTGAAACGGTTCTATTCTGTCATCATTGAATCTGTCCTCTGCAAGTCAATAACTTTCTGGTTCAGCTCAGCTACCAAATCTGACCTCAGAAGACTACAGAAGGTAGTCTGGACTGCTGAGCGAATCATTAGTACAACTCTCCCCACTCTCCAAGAACTGTACTTATCCAGAGTGAGCAAAAGGGCTGGCAAAATCACTCTGGACCCCTCACATCCAGCACACTAGCTCTTTGAACTGTTGGCATCTGGTCGGCGCTACAGAGCACTGCGCACCAGAACGGCCAGGCACAGGAACAGTTTCTTCCCTCAGGCAATCCATCTCATGAACACTTGACAATAAACGTGGAACACACAACACTATTATACATTATTATTTAACACACATACTTATTTACATTTCAAATTTGCACATATCATACTTGTACATACATAATTGTCTATATTATGTATTGTGTTTTTGCTATTTTGTACATTGTCTATTTTGCATATTATTCTTTTTATTATCTGTGTCCTGTCCTGTCACTGTCATTCTGTTGCACTGTGGAGCTTCTGTCACTATAACAAATTCCTTGTATGTGTAAACATACCTGACAATAAAGCTCATTCTCTCTCATTCTCATATTTCTAAACACTTTTTACTTGCCATATAGAAACTCCATTAAAAATGCTAATCACTTTTCTCACATGCATTTTATGCCAAGTTCCCCTACTTTATATAACAGGATAACACTAATACAGTACATCCTTTTCACTAGATAATTTATGATGCAAAACTAGAAAATCTGATCAAAATCTGTTAAAATACAGAGAAGCAAAGGATGTGACAGAATATTTGAATTTTGCCACTAAACAATTTCTCTTGCTGTTGTTGTTAAACAATAAACAAGTGTCACACAAATTGAAATATGATAATGAAACAAAAAGCAGACAGCTTAAGAAGACCCGTCAGATATTTAAATGTGAGAGACTGTGAATAGCACACACACTGTTGATAAATCTTGCCAGAGATGACATTCTGATGCCGTGGCACGTTTTGTTTGTGAATGTGGACTGTTCTCCTGTGCTCATGGGTGCATACTGAAACAAGCTCTGATTACAGGGGGTCTTCTCACTTCCAAAAACCATTGAAAGACAAGTCTGGATTATTCAGATCACTCTCAGCAATCCCTTAATTGGTATAAAACACAGAAATTCATCTGCGGAAGGTCAATGCTAAAGGTCATCTCATTTCTCCATGCAAAGTTGACTCGTCAGCGTCTGCTCGGAGGATTTGCACGGTAAACATCGCCGGTCATTAATTCTAAGCCACCCGGAGTTTGGAAGCGGCTCTGAGACCTCCAGTACGAGGGGTTAATGAAATCCAAATTAAACTCATTAACCGGACAAAACACCTGCCTTAAAACAAAAATCAAACAAAAACATCCAGTGGAAAAGTCATTAACATGTGCTAATATTCAGTCGCTGCTTTGTGTGCAAGTCGCTCGACACACAATAGGGAATCCTAATATTAAACTGGTCAATATTGACAGCGTGTCCATTTGATAATTGGAACACCAAATGCTGGCAGCCTGAGAAACGCTCTGTTAAGAGATGTTAATGAATGCTAAATGATGAGGCTACACATTTGTGTGGCTAAAACACATAGCCTCGGGGGGCAGGTGTCCTCATAATTCATTACGCATTTCAAAGCTAAGCACACGAGCAGGATGTACATAATCGTATCTTCATGGTAGCTGCCGATTTCTCTTCAGTTGCGTGACGCAAATGAAATAAACACATTGTGATCCGCGCCATGTAGACCCTCAGGGAGGGATTAAAGGGCGTTTCAGTGATACAAACTCGATGGCTCGACCCTCCTTGGCATCTCGGAGAGTGAGCTAGGAAAGGGTTTGGCTCCGGCAAAAAGCACAGAACCCCAACAGAAGCTTTTAATTTATCTGATGGGCCTGCGGTGGCCTTGAGGCATGCAAGTAGTGCCAATATTATTGATAATTTACATGGAATAAGATGTTGGTGGGAATCCAGATAGAAATATTAGAGATTAATGAGAATTAAGTTAAATTCAAAGCCATCAGATGTGCTCAACGTGACAGGATGATGCTGGGTAGCTTCTCTCAATCAGGACGTGACCTGAACCGTACTCCTGCACCAATCAAATCAATTAAGTTCAACTGAGAATGATGAGGGTCAATTATAAAACCCGATGCGTGACCAATCACAAGTAACTCACCTCTGGCTGTTTGACACGGCCCTCCTGGAAAGAGCAGCTGCTCGGATCGTGGGTGCACGTGTGACGATATTTGCACCAGTGGCACTGGTATGGGCTTCCAACACAGGACAGACACCTGGGATAGAGAATGCGTATGGATTAATGCAGTTAGTGTTCATAAAAATATACACGACTGCACTAAATCATTGCAAATATAAAAGATACTCACGACTTGTGAACGCTGCAGTTGTAGAAGACAAAGCTAGTGTTGGCAAAAGCTAGTCCTGTCTCCTTTGATTTGAGGTAGAGCTGGACAATCTGATGGTCACCTAAGAGGTGGAGGAGGGGAAACATTAAGAGTGTTGAAATAGCTGATAGTGTGCTACCCACATAAATATCAGTTTAAAGTCCAATTAGCTGCCTACAGAGACCACAGTTTGTTCCAAAGGTATGCAAACTGCAACAAGGTTTACTCAATATTTGTCATATAATAAAGACACTTTACAGTATATACCAAGGCGGTTAACTCATATTATGATGAAAGGGAGAAAGTGAACAGAGCAATATGGCAGAATATGCCCTGTCTTGTAAATAAAATAGCCAATTACTAACTGGTAAAGTCATTGCAACACTGCAGCAGCTTTTAGAAGCTCCGGTTCCCATAGAAACAGTCCTGAAATGCACACTTGGTACTGTACATGCGCATTGACTGGACCAACCTTATATATATACTTTTTTGAGCATAACATATCAGATTTTGTTGCTGATTTGAAATATTTAAATGTGAGTTTGGTAAGCAGTTTGTTATTTCCTCATACACTGACTTTCTTTGAAAGTGACTAATGTGCATTTTAGTGCTTAGGCTGTAAAATACCAAACACACTCTACCAAACTCTATATAGCAAACTAGCAGTTATCTTTTATACATACAAGCTAAATGTCTTAATAGCAAGTAGGCATGGGCCGGTATGAGATTCTGACGGTATGATAATCTTAGATAAATATATCACGGCTTCACGGTATTGCGATTACAGCTCTAAAATATGTTATTTTTTAAAAAACATATAGAACATTTTGGAACAGTAAACATGTAAGGCTAAATAATTAAAATAAATAATTGAAAGTCACTTAAGTGAGCCTAAACCTGCAGCTCAACAATAATCAGAACATAAATAAATTATTTTCTGTAAAAAAAAAAATAATAATAATAATAAAAAATCCTTCTAAATGGAAAAAAAATGCAGTCATGTAACCTAAACCTACAGCTCAATAATTAAAAACATACACATAAATCAAAACATAATTTCTGTAAAAAAAAAAAAAAAAAAAAAAAAAAAAAAAATGCAGTCATTAAACCTGCAACTCAAGAAGGTTTTTGGAGATATGCTCACTTTCTACACATTCATCTTTCAGTCCAAGTTATGAGCAGTGAGGTACAAAGATGTGTGCACATTCACATAAGGAGAGAGCGAGTGTGTCACACACACACACGCTCACGCGCGTGGCAAAGACACCTGAGAGCCAGCAGTTTGTTTTTTAAATGACGTGATTTTGAACAGATTTAAACAATGGCAGGAGGCTTAAAATTATAGACGTGATACCAGCTAAATTTAATTAGTGTCCTAAATCGCAGAAACGTAGTACTTTAGTCTGCTATTCCCCGCTCTATGAAGTAATGTGAGGGAGGAAACTAGTTGACGTTAGCTAGCTAATTAGCCATGGTATCTGCCTCGGTAGCAAGCCAAATAGTATTTATTTCAACACTGAAACAACCGGCGAATGGGTCTCTGTCTTGATCGAGGGTGAAAGAGGGAGAAATGAAGATGACACTGATATATTGTTTGTGTACGACCTGGAAGTATTTATTTAACGATCGGCGCCAAAACGTCATCTGTACGGAACATCGTTGTGAGTAGTCTACGTTACCCGAAAAATTCCCATACGGTAGACTTCGTGTTTTTCGACGGGGGAAAAACTTCCAGGGATTCAGGCTCTTCGACCATCATCCTACACACAGATGACTCTCACTGACCGCTCGCACCAACCGGAGGGGGAAGAATCATGTGACTCATTACGCTCTTCACTGCTCACAAATGACGGAGTCCTGCACTTTCCGTCTTTGACGACACATAAAAAACTGCGCATACCGCAGGAATGGTATAACGGAAAATTTTGAAACCGTGAATTTTCCAAATCGCGGTATACCTTGAAACCGGTTATCGTCCCATGCCTAATAGCAAGTAGATTATATAGTGTATGGATGCAGGTGACTGCTCCTCTCTGCCAAAAATGAGCCAAAACCCTTCCCAAAAAACATTCTTGAAGAAGAGGCAGCGAGCGAGAGAAAGAAACCTGTAAGAGTTAATGGAAATGTGGCACAAAAGTGCCCATCTTCAGCGTGTTTTTGTCTGAGCTAATGAAGAAGCTCATGTTTAATTCAACATGCCGGACAAGACATCTTCCCTCTCGAAGGAAGATCATACTTTTTCACCCTCTCTATCTATTCCTGTCTTTCCTTTTTTTGCATACTATTCTTCAACCTCTTTCTTGTTCTCCTAAAGCACTCCCCTTCCCTGCCATGCCACGTTTCTTTAACAAAGAGCGAATCATTCATCAATCACTGTAAAGTGTGCCTGACAATGAATCTGTCCTAATTAGTTCACCTAAATGTTACCTTGATGGCTGGTATCTCCGGAGTGTGTGTGCATGTGTGTGCGCAAGCCCCCTGCCACCCGCTGCAGAGTGTGTCTGCCTTTAATGAGTCACTCAGGACACATACTGTTACCATGACACTGAGAAACGGAAGGAAAGTGAGGAATATGGGAGAGAGAGCAAATAAATGACCTATAACTGCAGGGTATGTGTATGTGTGCACAGAATCCATAAAAACACATCTTGATCCACAACTTTAACGTTTTTTTTATGACGTATCCCACTATTAGGGGTTAAATACACTGTGTATGACAGTGATGGTGTATGTATCTTGTAGTGTGTGTGTAAATGTGTGCACCCTCAGGTGTGTAATAGTGTACTTATCCAGTGGTGTGAGAGTGTGTGTTTGCACTGCGGCATTTCAGAGCTCTAGGCCCTTGCAGATTGGGCCGACCTGTAATTTCATGGTGGCCTGACTAGCCTCACATCTCCAATGAGACTTGCATGCATCATTATTCACACACCTCACACCCCTGCGCACCGCTCTTTCTACCTCACATCCAGGCCGCTGTGCCACTTACTAAGGTAATTTGCGGGTGTTTCTATCCGAGACGCTGTGAAAGAACATTGTTGCCTCTATTCCGTCTTGTATTTTGTTATGTTTTACAATCTTTTTTCCCCCTCTTTTCACCCTGGAAACACATGCAGAGAAGTATTCCCCCGTATCCGCTGTAGTTGTGCGTCTTCATTATCTTTACGTTGAGACGTTTTCATATTATGAAAAATTACCAGCCTCTAGACAGCTGCCCAGATGTGCGCTCATTTCAATTACGTCAGGGTAACCAAGCACGTCGGCGAGAAAACAGAGGCGTAAGAACGGCATCAATGAGAGTACGGAAGAGGACGGCGAAATGTTCTCTTGAAAAATCTTTTCTCTCTCTTATCTGCTGGAGTGAATGCTGTCAAAACCATTTTCAGCCGAGCAGATGGAGTGAAGAGTGTCATCAGTTCAGGAGATCCAATCCAATCACTTTACTTGAAAAATCTCTCAAACCTCAGTGCCAATGGAGCCTCAGAATGAAAGAGCGAAATGGAGAGAGACAGACGAGAGCGCAGGAGACAGAATGCCAAAACTGCCTCCCTCTTGACGACCTTTATTCACTCAATTACAAAACACGTCCTGCGGCAAAAGTCAACAGCTGCAGGCAAGATAATGAGCATGTAAACTTCCATCTCTGCTCAGGTGTTCATGCCTATCACACTCTCTCTCTTTCTTAGACTGTCTTCCCTCCTTCCCTCTGATATAAATCCAGCTTCTCTGGAGTCTGGAGCAGATCTCTCGATCCAGCATCTCCAATTATAAAGCTGTCTCACTTTTAGTATCACTCTGCCTCAACAAATGGCAACATTCAGTTATTTCACCCAATTTTTCCATTGTATTTTATTGGTTAGTGGCAGCATATCTTCATACCTTGGTCTACGACGATGCGTGGGACTTCCTTCTCTGCAGGAGAGCTGCAGGTAATGCGGTTCCCCTCGACCAGACCATCCATCTCCGCCAGGTCCTCAAAGGTGCAGTTGACCCCTGCAGAAAGTTCTGGCACGTTATGAGCCTCCAGCACTAGCTGTCAGGGAAAAAGAAAAGACAAGTTGAAGTTATTCAGGAGAGAAAATAGAAGGCAATAACGGACAGAACAAACTTTGGTGTGTGTCACAAACTGACACACCAACTTTGTGCACAAAATAAACTCATTTTTGCTGCTGCCCCTAAAACTGCTGTAACGTGGATATTTTCTCATGTCCGTGATTTGAAATGCTCTTGAGAGAGTAGGAAGTCTGCAGACTCCACACATGGGAAATCTCAATCCAGCTGCAGACATCAAGACATCCCAGAAAACACACGCAGCCGTTCCATAAATATCCCAGCTGACACGTGGCCAACCGCACAGCGAAATCAGGCCATTGAACCAGCAGCCACATATCTCCTAAATTTCCTGGAGGAAAATGTCCAGAGACATCAAGAGACTTCAGTCAGCCATCAGTCAGCCTGTACTGACTCTAATGTGTTTCACTGAACACAAGTGGGTGGGAAATTGAGAGAGAGAAGGAGAGAATGAGAAAGAGAGAGGGCTATGGGGTGAGAGTTTTCATTCTCTTTTTTCTTTATGACTCTCATCTGGAGAGCCGCTGCTCGCTCGCTCTACTTGTGTCCTCTCCATCTCTGTTACCCACAATGCCCTCTGGCTCCCAGCCTTCGAATGAATTTTAAGCCCTGCTCTGAAGCACATGTGTTGCCTGACACCAGAGTCAGATGAAGTGAAAAACAGAAGGGGACGATGGCAAAGAGAAGAATGAGAAAGAGCAACTGTCATGAGACTGAAAGAAATGCCCCCTTTACACCTGCCACCTACATTGGCATTGTTTACTATCCGCATACAACTATGCATTTAACATATAATACAGAAGTTGCACCGCCAATAATCAGTCATTTTACAATTTAAATTTTTATTGTAAGTAAAACATTAATGCAGTAAAATATACTTTTAAATACTCAATCATTTGTATTTATACTTTTTGTGACTTTGAAATCACAAGAACTTTTGTTTTATTTTGCTCTTATGAACAGCAACTTATTCCACATTTTATAATCACTTATTTTTTTTTACCCCTAATACCCAGATTCTATCTGAATACTATACGAATTGCATGTTAAAGTTAAAGAAAGCTCAAAAATAAGGAGATCGCAGGAAGAGAGAATAATGAAGCTGTATACAGTAAGAAAGGCAGCAAAAATGCCCCGTTTAAAAAGCCCATAGTGGCGCTCTCTGTCAGTTTGACTCTGTTAGGGGTCCATTTGGGAAAGCATGCAGTAATGCTCTGTGAGGGCATCATGGGAAGTGAAGTGGATGAAATCGGAATATCCACACTAATAGGAAGCCGCAGCCTTGCATAGAGTGGCCCTGCACCCTGCATTACACTGGTGATACGGCCTGGAACACCCTTTACTCAACAGAACGGCTGACCGGGGCTGTTTTTAGATTGCTGTTTAATGAAAAGGCAGGGACATGTAGCAGACACTCTTTTCCCATCTCGCCCCCTCTCTCGCTGTTTTCCGCTTTCCCATTAAAGTTCAGGATGCACCGGTGGATGGCGGCGCCACTCTGGGATTTAATTTATTTTTCCTTTTAGAGAGGGATGCAGAGAGAATTTCTTCAATTACATTTCAAGCAGCGGCGAACAAACCCTCGCTGCCCACGATAAATATGAAAATCATCCCTCTCGGAGAGGGACCCAACAAACAAACAAAAAAAGGCCTCTCGCAGCAGAGGGTACGACATGAGGAATATGGTGTCTTTGATTACCTCCTGCCTCGACAGAAGAATGCATTAAGATGGCAGACTCTCACGGACTTCAGATGCTGATGTGGGTTTCTAATTACGCTTCAGGATTTGTGAGTGGAGGGAAACAGAGATGTCGGTGTACCCCCAGAGACCCCGAGAGCTATGAGACTCTACCTATTGTACCCCCTTGTTGTACTTTAAAATCGCATGGATAAAATCAATCTACATTTAAATGAATTCTGAGAGCACCTATAGTGTCAAATCCAGTCATGATTGATGTTTTCCGTAAACAACCATTTTAATCCTTCCTCAGAATAATGCTAAAGCCGTGCTATGCTCTGCTTATCAGAGCTTCGGTATTATCTAAATAGAAACTTCTTTGGTAAATGCACTTAGTAATTCGAACAATAGCAGTTTAAAAGAGGCAAATTCCTCTTACGATAGGCTTTTCTGTGGTTTGGGTGGAAGTCCGGGAAGGCTTATGGATAAAATGTGAAATAACATGAAAATATGAAATAGTCAAAAAAGTGTTTTCTTTTTTGATGAGAAACTTACTTCAATCCCTAAATTCTCCCTGCAGACTGAACAAAGGAGCTTTGTGCTTATCTCCTCAAACAAATATTTAATAATAAAAAAGGTCAAGAAGCAGCATGAATGCCTATAGTGTGTTCTGTGCACAGTTTACAATTTATCGCATTGCAGATGTGTTGTTTTCCTCTCAGCAATTCCAGTTTGAAGAAAAGGTCAATCTCTCTCTGACGCTGTCTGTGTAAATTGCATTTCAGTCATTTCATAACAAACATACATGTTTATAAAAATACTGTTAAAACTGTAACACTGAGTGCGTTTACATGCACCCTCTTAATGCGATTATAATGAGATTTTGATAATATTGCGATTAAATTTTACCTCACGTAAACGAAATACTATGATCTAAATAATGCGACTAAGCTCATAATCGCAGCAAGCATAGTATGTCGATTTTAATCGAAATATAGGCATGTAAACACATTAATCACAGTATTGCCGCTCTGACCAAAGTCTGCTTGTGCTTATGACATACGTGAATGACGTGACACGCACTTGTAACAATATGCAGATTAGAAACGATGGAGGGGAAGAAAGCATCGTATTTCTGGGGAAAACAACTCGCTGCCACAGTCTCTGTTCCTTACCCTCATCCAGAAACGGCATGTAGAACGCGACGGCAACGAAGGCAAACAAATTGCCATCACATTTCTATGGCGCCGAAAAAGCATGAAATACAACCATACAAAATAATTTTGCAGTAATACAGCGGCCAGTAATACACCTGCTCTTTCTGAGTCCATCATTTGTGCTGTTCAGTGGGGTATATGAATAATGGCAGTATATATGAGAATAATGGAAATTGCATGTAAACGGGAGTGAGGAGGTTTGCTCTTGACATGTAAACATCATAATGCAATTAAGTCCTTACTCTGATTATTGGAAATAATCTGATTATTTGATGATTTGCTCAAGAAACAAGTCTTATCAACATTGAAAACCTTGATTTTTTCAGGATTCTTGGATAAATGGATCATTCAAAAGAACAGCATTTTTCAGTAACAAATATAAAAGTTTTTACTGTTACTTTTGATCAGCTTAATGCATTGCCAAATAAAAGTTTTTACTTTTAATAAAAGTAAAAATAAATATTTAAAAAATGATTATATTGAACATTATAATGTGCTGTTTATTTTTACATATATACATCAAACCAACTCTACTGGTCTAAGCTGGTCTTTTCAGCAGGGATGTAGTCATATTAAGATTCAAAGGATTGAGAAAATTGAGAGGATTGAGCTCATTATTTAAAGCTTAAAGCCTTAGCACTCTCAGAACACACCTGGAGAGTTTATACAAGGACTTCTTGTGAAATGGGAATCTGGCGATATGATCACATCAACTCTTCAATGACTGTGAACAGCTACTACTGAATCTCCTGACATCTGCTTTGACTGGTTGCCTAGATACGGTCAACGCAAATGCTCTGATTGAAAGAAATGCAGTACTATGGAGAAATACTACTGTGTAAATGATTTAGTGTTATCTAAACATATCTAGGTCCTGGTTAAATATCATTCCGTGGAGTACAGTTCTTGTGTTATATGGTGACGTAATGGGAGTTTATTAGCTCTTATACAGCTTAGTAGTTGAGGTTTTGATTTTGGGCCCAGAATACAGATCCTGAATCAGCTGAAAGGCCAGCTTCTCTAGTGGAGACGATAATCTGATATAAAGGCTCAGAGGAGGTGCTGGATTACATGAGGATAAGGTCTGAAACCATGGCCTGCTTTGATGGATTTTACACACACACACACACACACACACACACACTCAACAAACGAGTGGTAGAGTCAGCATTAAAAAACACCAATAGAAAAAAGTAACTGTCCTGACAAGGGATATGGGCACATAGTGACTGGCATGAGAAAACAGACTTGATATGACACCCTGACTGTGTTTACATGCATAACAATAATATGATATTAATCAAAATTTGGTCACATTCAGGTTATCATGTAAAACCAAATTAAGCCAATTTTCTAGTTTCCAGAAATCTGAATAATATAGATTATTCACAAACCCATAATATTCATTCAGATATGTGTGTGTGTGACCAATCAGGTAATTCTGGTACAAATAGTCATAAAATACTAAGCTTCAACGAGCAAGGAGGATATTCACATTAAAAGAAACACCATGGCCTACATTTATAGGAGTTTCTTGTCCTACATTTTGCAATTAATCAAGCTTGTGCGCTATTGTTAAGGCCATGACTGAAAATTAATGAATTTGTTACATTACTGTCCAAAATTACCAAAAATATAGCATAATAAATGGAAAGAGCAAGCATCTCCAATATTTCTTAAAAGAGAATATCAGTTTATCCAGATCAAAAGCAGTGGAGAATGTAAACGTCTTTTTCAGAAAAACAACTGGATTTTAATCAGAAAATGACATGATAGATTTCATGAAGGACACCTCCCAGAAAAACAGTAAATCAGCTTTGTGTCATGTGTGTGAGTCGATGCAAACGTCACTGAAATAACATGGCACGTGTGGTACGGTCAGACTGCATGACGTGTCTTCATAAACCCATCAGTGTAACGGGCAGATCTATAAAGGCTGAACTTAAGACTATGATCGCATTAATGATGGAGCCAGAAGAGTAATGGGCTCCATAACTGAATTAGTGAAGGCTAATGTCAATATGTCCAGTGTTTGGCTTTATCCTCAGAAACACTTAACGCGGTTCTGTAATTCCTCAGTATTCCTTAAGGATACTTCACGGTGTTATTACACAGACGGAACTGAGGTGAGAATTGAAAATTAGCGCTCACCATGACACTGTATTGAGACACGGAGATGTTGTTGGGGTGAACGCTGAGTCTCACACACTGCTTTATATCAGAGGCAAAACGGCGAGGCTCAGATGACCGCTCACACTTCTCCTTCCTGGTGCACCTGGAAAACAAAGACAAAAAGAAATACGTGAGAAAGACAGCGTGTAAAAGTAAGACAAAGCATTTGATAGAATGTGGGGGGAAATCAAAACAGCTGCACAAATGCGTTCAACCATCTCCCATCTGTGACCAGTGCAGCATGAAGGAAATAGAACACAAGCTTGGTTACTAGTCCAAATCCATGCATTATATTTCTGTTTCGTATTTCAGGAGAGAGGGAGGTGGTTACAGAGAGAGAAAGAAAAGACCAGTTGGTTGTGGTGACTCTATCCTGTTTCTGCTCTCTCGGCGGCGTTAAAACAACAGCGACTCTATTTGTGGAAGCAGAGCAGGCCCAAAGGACCAAGGGACAAGCCAGCTTTGTGCTCTACCCTTAATGAAGCGTATTCATGGCTGCCGGGTTCTGCAGGTGGGGAGAAGCAGAGCTCAGAGACCCTCCCTTTAGATCCAAACACCCTCCACTCTGATCCGTTCACAACACTGGGTCACAGAGCCGATGAGGGGACCACCCTAACACTGTGACATCTAATCCAGACACATCAGATTACAGGACCAAGGTTAAGCACGTTTAAGACTATTTTACACTAGTGACTTTTAGTTCTGACCGCTTGACTTGCAAGGTACAAACTGGTGCTAAAGAACCCAGACACCAATACAGCGTGCTGTTTTCCTGGACCCTACAACAGTAAATTAATGTAATATTTAATTATAAAAACAATCAGCATAAAAAAGATTATTCATTTATTTGTTTAGACACTACTTCTAATCCTTCATAAGATATAATGACATGAATTCAGTGCTATTGAGTAGAAAAGTAAACAAATGTCCTTTTGATAAAATATTCAAATAAAGTTAATATTTAAATATAATGCATTTAATTTTTATGTATTTATATTATTATTCTTATTATATGATTATTATTTATATTTTTTTATTTGAAAACTTAATTTCAAAAAATGTATTAGATTAAAAGTACAAATTATACAGTAAGTATTTAGAAGAACCAAGATAAAATATAATATAATACAATATACAATTTTTGGATAAAAATACATCTTGTAATGGTTCATAAAATATACCTACATACGAAAGAGCGCAATTGAGTCCTACGCTTAAACATTTCAAAGTTTTTCTTGCTTGGATAGTACAACAGTGGATAAAATAGTCTGCTCTGACTGGGGTTTTTTAGCCTGTCATTCCCCTGACTAATCCAGATTGGCTTTATTCAAATCTGTGAAGCAATTAACTACGAATCAGCACAGAGTCCTTACGAGAGGGAGAGAAGTTTATAACGGATGACAGTTGTGACAGGGTTTTCTTCCACTGTAGAAAAGAAGGCGGGAGAGAGAGGTAGGACAGTGAATGAATTGAAAAGTTAAGAAGCCTAACGTGGAGAACTCTGAGAACAGAATGGGAATAATCTGCTGGTGAATGAAAGAGGAAAGGAAAGAGATTTAAATGGCAACAATCATCCTCTTTCTCTGTGCTTCTGTGCTAAGCAGGTCTAAGATGCGTTTAATCAGAATGGCCTCCTTTGTAGCTCCAATCACACAGCCTGAATCCCTTTTCTGCAGCTTATTTAATAACGTGTTCAAACACACACACACTTATGCTAGGTGGAAGCTATGGGTGGTGAAACATTGAACTCTAAAACGACAGAGTGTGTTGCATTCTCACAGCGCTGTGGGAGAGACAAACTGTCTTGTGCGAGTCTCTGGATGATTTGGCGGGGCTGTGCATCCCGCAGTTAGACGCACTTGTCAAAGTCCTTTAATAAAACATCACACCTAACTAGTCCCTCTCGGTCCGCACCCATTATGTAACACTACAGGAAAGTATGTAGGCAGTGAAGTCTGTTTAAACACAGACATTATTCTTTCTCACCAATAGGGGGCGTATAAGGGTTGTCTGTTTGTAATTTGAAGATTACAGGGGCTTTGACATGTTGTGGCTGAAACAAGTCAACTCAGCTTGCAAGAACGGGAATATTTCTTATTTAAAAGGGCTATAAAGGAGATGCCTGCTTATGGCCTGAGAGCACTGTAAAAACATTTATGGGCCTTCATTTACGAGCTCGTGTAAAAGGCCCGGAGACAAATATCAGCAGGATAAAGAGAACTGTTTGTGTATCTCACTCCTTTAATAAATTAAACATTTATTGGATGAATAAAATGAGTGTGAAACTGGCCTTATTTACTTTCTTTATTCACATTTCCAGTTAAGTTGTGAACAGTATTTATTATTTCTATATAATATTTATTTCACTGTCCAATGATCAGTTCCTAATAGATAAAATCAGAAAAATGTTTTTTTTTTTTGAATTTCTGTTGCATTTGGAAATATTATAAACTATTTTATAAATATAAAACGTTCATATATGCAAAACAGTATTTTACACATTTCATAGTAGATATTTTTGTAAAATAAAAAAATATAACACTAAATTTTATACATATGAAGTTACAATATAGTACACATTTCATTATTAATATTATCACTACATTGTATTGTATAACTGACTTCTATTAGTTAATTATAATATATTACATTGGGTTGCATTTCCAGTTTCAAGACTTTTCTGGTGTGTATTTGTGTGTGTACTTCATTAATATTTCTACATGTGTGTATGTGCAGTTAAATGAGTTTATTAAAACCATCTCAGCTCTCTGCAAATGCTTTTCCATCTGATGAATTGGTGATCTCCTTGATAAGTCATCCAGCGCGCACCTGTCAACACGCGGGAGGTTTGTTTTAATACCTTATCATTAGTAAAGTAAACTGCTCTATTAGACGACTAAGGAGTAATTTGTTTCCCTCGTTATGTAAATGCTGCCCGAACATGGAGAAATGCAGTACTTTGATGAATAATGAACAGGAAATGAAATCGCATCAAAGCGATCAGGCAGACGGGAGCGCTGGAGTGGGCACATGCAAAACACTCAAGACGGCCTCCTGGCATCTCGCCTGCCCTCTCTCTTCCTGTTCCCCTCGTGACCCTCCGTTCACTCTGCTCTCTGACACACTGACCTAAATACCATCACATCACCCATGCTAGCAGAGGAGGAAATAAACAAATAAATAACAACGCACATCGGTAAATGAATAAAAACATGTAATTAGTGCATCCAAATTCCTCATACTTGCCAGTTTTGTGTTTTGATCGGGGGAAAGAATTCTAGTAAGTTTGCAATGCCACCCTTCACATCAAACCCACAGATAGAGAGAGACTGCAGATGTCTTCAGAAGAAAACAGCTAACAGAGTCAGCCAGAAGCAGCTAAATTAATAAGTTCTGTTAAAATAATAAATCCCTCAAGGAGTTTTATTCAACAGAGTTTCACTTGCTGTACAACTAAAACTGTTAATTTACCATAAGAATGAGTTGGGACTCATACTGGAAAATAGTAGCAACCACGCTTTGCCAAGACTAATTTATAATAAACACGAGGAAGTACGTTTCTCACGTGTGACTGATGACAGTGGCCTAGTGGAGTTTAAAGTGTGGGAACTCCCAAGGTCTGACCAGCAGCATAAAGCAAAGACAGCTCTAATGGGACAAATACTGGAGAAGAACTACAGAAGTAGGCTTCAAAGGAAAGAGACGGTCTATGCTTAGAAAAGCAAACCAACACAGTAATTTTAGGATTTATGGAGTATACATGTTGGTGAGGTTATGTTGGAAATGTAATAGGTTACTGATTACCCTATTTAAAATGTGATAAATAGTGTAAATGTCAATTACTTCATTAAAGTAATGTAACTGATTACTTTTCTAAGCTCCTAACAAATGTTTTCAACTGTTAATCATTTTGAAACATTTAAAGCAGGCAGGGATAAGCTTACAGTAGTACTAAACACTGATTACTGTCAGACTTTCAAAATCCTTCCATAACTCGAATCAAGATTATAATAATTTAATTTTAAAGTACAGCCACCACAAAATCAGACTTTAACACCGCTTTTTACTTTGAGATCATTCCGAGGTTAAATACAGATTTAAAATCATAACAAAAGATAGTTTAATACTGATACTGTTTTTAAAAAATTATTTGCATTTAACACTGGCATCTTGGAATGCCTTGGAAAAAACAGTTAAATCACAAAAAATAATGCATATACATAAACCCAAATAGGAAATAAAACAGTTATCGAATAAGTATGTGTCCTATTCCCTGTCCTAAACTCCTGAAACAATGGTGTCAACGCAAGAGCAGTCGATGCAATTTGGAAAAGAAATAAATAAAATCTGTGTGTATGTAAAAATATTCAGATGTAACCCCCTTTGTAATAATTAACGTTTCCATAAGTAACTAATTTAATTACACATTTTTTTCTTAGTAACTGCAATAGATTACAGTAACATTTATTTTGTAATTAAACTACGTAACCCCATTGCGCACTGCATAGAATAGTGTATCCCATGATGCAACGCACTTGATTTGACCTTCCATTTCCAATGTGAAGAACAGACAGAAATTAAAATTTCAGCAACAATTTTTACCCTTTTCTTTCACTCACGTTTTTAAGTGAATTCAATTAAAAATGGGGGGGGGGAATCTTGGACTAAATTACTTCAAGAAGGAGAGTATAAGAGGCAGATAAAGTGAGAAAGGAAGAAAGCGAAATGTAAATGTAAAAGAACTAAGTACGTCGACTCAGTTGATTTCAACCGTTTGTTATTAGCATGTGGCTAAGTTAACAACACAATACTTTAAATAAAGCAGAAAATACATACTTTTCAGTATTAAATGAAATAGAAGTTGAGTTATAACTGCCATTTCTCCCATCTCACCCAACACCTCAGTTTTTTTCTTTCACTGAGCTTGTTGCAGTACATTCTGTGATTGCTGCTTTAGAATTTGGCCCAAATTACTGCAGTTAACTTGGGAAGCAGAATAATTAAGATCCTACCTTTTACAATAACCTTGGAATTGGAAGTGTTTTTAAAATGCTACCACAGTAGTCATAGTTTTGATAGCAGAAGAAAAACCTTTTACTGTGAAACACCTACCGTTCCTAAGCCAATTCTACTCCAAACATCTCATTGAAATTCCATTATGCGCAAAATAAAAAGCAAAGCCACAGTACCACCGAGTTCAGCTACTATAAAACAGACTTTTGAACTCTAGCCAGTTCATGCTCTACATATAGTACAGTAACATATTAACATTACTTATAGATGAGTCATTGCATATTTGAATATGCACTTAAATATACATTCATCCCCATGGTTATCAAGCCTCCCTTTGGGATATATTCCCAATGATTAACGGATGAGGAGCAAGAAGAGGAAATTGAGCTGAACTATTGCCCAGTGGCCAGACAGACAAACCCCCGTAAAGTTGCACATATAGAAAATAATTCTTTTAAAATGCAGTGATACCCAGAGAGAAAAGGAGCAAGGCAGAGCACTGACAAAAGAAGGTGCAGCCACACTGACAAATGGCAGGTTTAAATTTAGAGGCAGCGCTGTGAGCCAGACCCTCAGAGCCCCCTGCGAGAGAAGAGCCAGTCGGTCACCATCATTATGGAGTGAGCAAAGAAGAAGGATGGAAGGAAATAGGGAGCCATGAAGCAGAGAGAAGGAAGGAGGGGAGAAGAGAGAAAGAGGAAGAGACTCGTGGAGAGTCATTACGCAGCCCAGTGGCTCTGACCCGATTATTCCCAGCAGAGACCTCGGGGCCACTGCCCCCCACTGGGCCACAAACCTCAGCTGAGTGGAAAATTAGTGTGGAGCACCCCGGGAACGACCCCAACACACTGAGGCATACTGAGACACACAAACAAACGCTTGCACAAAAAACATCCAGGCTGCAGCACTCATGTCCAAAAAATAGAATCCAATACTCATACAGCATGCAGCAGTATATAAATCACAAACAAGTTTCTATTACAAGTATACTTTTTTGTACGCAAAGAAAATAAAAATAACGACTTCGTCTCTAACAACAATTCGTCTCTGTCTCTCTCCGCGTCACCATCAGCTGCACCATAAGGATGCGCTATTTTTGTTCAAATCAAAGCGTAAATACACGTATAAAACGTATCCTTGTGTTGCGGCAGAGGAGACGAATTGTTGAAAAAAAGTCGTTATTTTTATTTGATTTGCGTACAAAAAGTGTTCTCATCGCTTCATAAAATTCAGATTGAACCACAGATGGCAGATAGACTATCCTGATGATGGTTTTCATACTTTTCTGGGCCTTGACAGTGTTAATTACTTGGCAGTCAATGGGGCAGTCACAAGCATCCCGGATCTAAAATCTTAAATTGTGTTCCAAAGACGAACAAAGTTTTTACGGGTTTGGAACGACATGAGGGTGATTAATGACAAAATTTTCATTTTGGGGTGGAGTAACTCTTTAATGCAGTGAATTAATAAAAAAAAAATAAAAAGTACTTTATCTAATTTTCAACTTTATAGACACAAACCAAAAAACAAGATTATTCATGACAAATGAATAAGTCTGACAACAGTGCAAAGATGACATAATTCGCATTATGTAACAACTCGGTCTAAAACAAAAGACTCAAAACAGAGCCAATTCATGCCCTTTGTAAATTGTAAGATTTATATAATTTGATATGATTGATGGTTATGCAAGTCAAAATCTACTATGGGGAAATAAAAAGCAACAAATCATGTAAAATAATTGATAATAATTGCCTTATGGTTTACTTTCTTTTATGGAACACAAAAGACGATTTTTTTTGAAGAATGTTGGTAACCAAACAGTTTGGTGACAATTGACTTCCACTGTGTGGTCAAAAATATCATGGAAATCAATAGAAAACTGAAAATGTTTTAAGTATATGATGACAGAATTGCAATTTTTGGGTAGCCTATCCCTTTAATGGTTGTTTGGAAGTACAGTCTACAAAGACTGCCATGGATTCTTGTACTTTTGCCCAACCCTATTTACGTCAACACCAAATCTGCCTAAAAGCAGCATGACCTCAGAATCTGAGCTGCATTTCTAAACACTTTCATGTGACTTGAATCCATCCGACTCCAGACTACGGCACAGCTGGAGAGACGCATTACCTATCAAAGTTGCACACACCCACACAAATACCCACAATTCATCTCAATGCCATAAACGCGTCAAGTTTTCCGTGACGCAGCAGCGCTCGCATGCAATTTCAGGAGCTGTCAAAAACACCTCAGACTGGCTCCTTCATCTCATCTCCCTGCTGTCCCTGTTCCTCCTGGGCCAGGGGACCCATCTTACCCTGCTAATATTAAACAGATTATCAGTCTCCTCCAACACCACGTCCCCTACAGATCTGATCAAACATTGCACATATTAATACCCGATCTGTCTCCTGTGTCTGCCTTCCGGCTGTCAGGATCCAGCTCAGAGGAACGTTTACAACTCTTTTTTTATTTTTTATATATCTTGCTGTTTAGATCGAGCAGACAGATCTTTTTCCTTTCAGCTGCAGGGGTCAACTGAATTTTCAGCAGAAAGAAATACAGAACACGGAAGACCTCTAAGAATGACTGAAAAAGACAAAGGCAGAGTGGATGTGAGGACATTTAGAGTCTTTGTCTTCAAAGTTATACAAAGCATTTTAAAGAGGTCACACTCAATAAGACTCCACCTAAGAAAGGAGAGTAACTTGAGAGTGTGTGAGCTATAGATAGAGCGTCTGTCCTCTATCACAAAGGGCAAACAAGCGGGTCTTCAGCCACCTGAGAGAATGATCCAACAGGTTCCACGTGCCCAGAGGAAAAATCAATGTGCCGCTCAAATTAGAGCGAACAATCTGATCTGGTCGAACATTTATGAAAACATTTTGCTTCTGAGCCAATGCAAGGTGAATGGCAATTACAAAGAGTTTGCGAACTGGCATATCACGTTTCTGGAGCTGTTTGGAAAAGAGAAACATGCATGACATTTGAAACCTGTGTAAAATTAGGCTACGATGAACAAGACTGTCTCATTCCGTATCCTACCTGTGCTGGTTCAAAACCGTACACCTGCTGTGATGAACGCAATGTTCTTTCCATAATTCACAGCGGTGTTTATTCCCACAGCTTTATAGACCATTCAAAGACTTGGAAAATCATGAAAAGGAAATTTTTCACAAGATAAATTTAGAAGCACATTCTAACAGCACTTTTTAGTTGTTATATCACACTGTGACAAGAAGTTTCTATTGTTAAAGGAGCTCAAAAAGGTTACTGTAAAAAGATAATTTTTGTAGCATAAAACTTGTGCTGAGAACTTTGCTTTTACTTTAGTGATTTGGTTGGAATTATTCATTTAAATCAATGATTGATTGATACATAATGAAACATGCTCATTTTTGGTTAATGTTAGTTAATGCATTATTTAACATTAATGGAACTTTATATGTATAAACATTGGTAACACTATTTTACGGCGTCCTTGTTACACAAGTTACATGTGCTTACTATTATAACAATAAATTATTCATAATTACATGCAAGTAACCATAAGCCAAACCCTAATCCTAACCATATAGTAAGTACATGTAGTTAATTAATATTACTCAGTACTCAAATGTATAATTACACTGTAACAAGGACTCCTTAAAATAAAGTGTAACCAAAATATTATTAGAATTTAATAACAGTTTGTTTAGTGGTGTATGTATTACCATTAGTATAATATAATAAAAAAGTTAATTAATAAAATAAATTAAAATTATTGTCACTCTTATGTTGGTGTCACTCCAAAATGTATGACTGACTTTGTTCTGCTAAATACAAAAAAATGACATTTGAATTTCTGAATTTCTTTTCGCTTCTGGTAGTAGACAGTAATGCGCTTTGGAATGACATGACGATAAATACATAATGACGGAATTTTCATTTTTGCTTGAACTATTCCTTTAACTTCCTCCACATCTATTTCCTGTCTTTTCAATCAATGCCTGCATGCTTTTTCTCTTTCTCTCTCAGGTGTGTCTGTCTCCATGTCTAGTTCACGCTCTGTCACACCAGGACAGGCCACCCCGCTTGCTGTCTTCTACCCCCTCTCCCCTTTGCCTTCTCTCTCTCTGTGTCTCCTGCTCTTTCTCTGGTGACAGCATTGTGACAGTGAGGGATCGGTTGAGTCGTGTAGGACTGCCTGCTCTCTGAGAGATCTCGCTGACAGTCGTGAGTGTGGCTGTAGTTCTGTCCTGATGCTTCCGTCACTTTTGGAGCATGTTCCTTTCTCTCAGTCAGCCGCAAACTCCTCCTCCCGGCTCTTCAGGAGTTCAGCACCAGGGGCGACAGAGCCGGTCCTGTTCCCCTGGGGAGATGCCACTCTCTGCTGGGCACAGAGGGTGCCGTGCGTGTTTTGAGTCTAAAACAAGTCAGGACTGACTTGACAGGCCCGGGTGGAATGCTCTAAGAATAAATTGCTCCTGCTGATAGTACCGTTTATTTGCATGTGCAGTCTACATCATTTTAGAAATGCCACATGCAAAAGTGCCGTAACTACTTATGGCTCGTTTCCACTGAGCGGTACGGTACAGTACAGTTTAGTACAGTACGATTCGGTATGGGTAACCCTGATCAGGCTTGCGTTTCCACTGCCAATAGTACCCTTACTTGGTAGGCGTGGTGTATGCCGGAAAGTAGTGATCGACGATAAAGCGTGACAATAAGCACAACTCTGCCTCTTTTTGTTAAATGTCAGTTTTAATGAACAATAATAGCCATTATAAAAGTATAAGTACAAAGTATAAGAGGCTTATATAAGAGGAAATAAAGACAAAAGCAAACAGTTCAGTCAAATGTAGGCTACAGGTCAGCGCTGTTCTACGGTAAAGTACAAAATAAATATATAAAAGTTAAAGATAACTTTGTGCTCAGCCAAAACGATATGACCAGGAACAAATCATAGATTCATGAGACCACGAATGCCTGTTAAAAATAGCCTACCCAAAACGAATTGTATCTCATATTTGATCACTACAGAGACATCAGAGCCAGTGGAAAATGTCAGAAGGACTAGCCGAGCTAAGGCTGCTCTATGCGGACACACGAGCACTGAGCGCCCGGTGATCGCATGGAGCTCTGAAATCGGCATAGCAAATTTTCAAATAGTCGCTATCTTTATAAATAAACCGCAGATTTGAGATTTAAACAATTACATTCTCGCCTGAAAAAACTCTTAAAAGTACATTTTATGACACAATAACAGTATATTTAGAAAATTACACGTTTTTTTTGGGCAATGACCATTTCACAAGTCCACAAAAACAGACAAGAATGGATATTGAGAAACGGCTATTGTCTGTGTGAAAATATAAAATTATAAAATACATGAAGGAGTGAAGGAGAAGATTTACCCCCTTGTATGGCGCAAAAGTGATGATTCTTGTCAATAAATCAATGTTCTGCAGTGAGTTTAGCTCCACCCTTTTGGTACCCTTTGCTGTGCTAGGTACCCCAATGGAAGGGTACCAAAAAAGTGGTACGGTACGGTTTGCTATTTTGGTACCATTCACAACTTCTGACAGCAGAAATAATTGTACCAAACCGTACCGCTCAGTGGAAAAGAGCCATTTGTGTGTCCTAAAATAAAGTGTTACCAAAATTTCTTTGGTTCCATATTAACTTGTTGAATAAAATTTCTATTACAATTGTTATGTCAATTTGATTTCATGGTTAAAGGCAGGTATACAGAAGTGTATGCTGCATTGAAGCCATACATTTTTTTCAGTTTATGAATGTGAATTTTGCTAGGAATCGAACCCATAATCTCAAAATTGCTACCGCCATGCTCTACTGTTTGAGTTTAAAAATGTAATTTTAAAATGTAATCAATTTAAAACTGAGAAAAATATTGAAATATGATTGAAAAACGCAATTTGAAATGACAAAAACATACATAGGTAGCGTCATGTACGTTTCGTGACATATTCGATGTGAAATGTCCACTGAGTGGCGCTAAAAGAGTGTTCGTTTCTTTCCTGCAACAGATGAACGTACATATGGTACATTTTATGTGACTTTGGTTTTGTATGCGTCACCACAGTTCTGACTTGAAATGTCCATTGAGTGGCGCTATAACTAGCGCGCCGTGATGTTTTAAAATAAATTAAAATAAAACCATCTGCACTACACCTACCCGATAGTATGAACAAAAGCGAATATGACGTAAAAATGCATCTCATCTTTGAGCTCTTTCATCGTGAGTCATGTTTTTCATGGGATTTGTACCCAAGGATTCTGCATCCTAAGTCCAGTTCTGTGCTGGCTGAGCTACCAAGCAAGCTTTTTACATTCAGAAAGTGAAACATATGGAGCTGTAATCATAACTGTGTACGAAAACAATTACAAGTGCTCGCTGTTTTACCACCTCTAGTGTTCATTTCTGTTGGAAACTGCAGTGATATGTACAGTAATTATTGGTATGTATTTCATGTTTTGCGAAAAAAGTTTCCACAGGTACGTTTTAGTCATGAAATCAGGTTGTAAAAATCATTACTCACGTGTTTTTGTAATGTAAGTATTATTGTTAAAGGTTTAATGTTTTTACCTGATACCTTATTTTGAAAAATAAAAAAGCTAAATAATACATTTGAAATATAAAATTAAACAAACAAATAAATAATAAAACCATAAACCCTATTCATTTGTGGATGAAATCTGTAAAGTTTGTGCCTGAAGGACATCATGGCCATTACGCATCTCTCATAAAGCCTCAGCAACAAGCTGTCAAAGATACTGATGGATAGAGACATATTGATATTCTTGATATGCCCCAAAATAATATCCATCTCATAGCCATCCTAATAAAGATACATAAAGATATTATAATGGAGTGTGAATTTGCATCTCTGTCAATCTGCTCCAGTCTCAGCCTGTCAGCCTTCGAAAAGAGAGACGGAAATCTGACAGCCTTATTTTCCCTGTCTTAATTATGATTTACAGCCTATCCGTCTCCACACCATTCCAAAGCATCACAATCGCTGCTCATTTACACCCTATGCAAAATGACTGCCTGCGAAACATTCTGGCAATGTTTCCAAGACATTTGTAAAGCAGTCAGGGGAGTTATTCATTGCAGCCCTCGGGAACTAGTGCGATCGTCAAGGATGGATGTAATGTTGTTAAACTGTGGTGAATACGTTTTCCACTCAATCTGGGATTATAAAATTAAATGAATACTATAGACTCCACAGATTGACAGAATGCAAACATCCTTCATTCACAAAATACTATGGTGATTGCAACAGCACTTTCTCACTTATTTAATTATTTTACTTGATCCCTAGTTCAATTTTTTTATATAAATAAGTATAAAAATGTGTTCATTTTGTGTGGGTCTAGAATATACAAGAACGCTAATGCTCTTCTCTCATAAACACGAACAAATGATCCTCTCCAAGTCAAAGGGGCAGAGAGGGTTCAGATGGGGAAAAAAAAATGAAAGCCTTAACAAGTAAACAAACTGCTTCATAAATTACACATCTGAACATTTAAACTAGGAGAGCGCCCTCCCCCTCTCCTAGAAGGTTATTGATTTTTGCCTCTCTGGTCCTGTTTTCCAAGACTAACAGACTCTTCTGGAGATCTTCTGGGTAAACAGAAGTCTGGAGCAGGCGGCTTTGCTCCTGTGTTGACAGCGAGAGGGAAGGTTATCTGAAGGTTGATTGGAAACAACAAACTTGCAGAGACTCTTAAACTAAACAGCAACTCACAGATATTTGTCTTTCTCCCTTGCTATCCAATCAGACAGTCTCATAGCTATAAAATATATTTAAAAGGTATTGTTGTTGCCTCAGGTTTGTCTTATAACTGACATTCAGATGAAAGATGTATGAAGGCCATTTTGGCCCTGGCCATTTTGTATTCAAGACTTCAGATTTATTTATTTCTTACCTCCCCAGCACAACTGAATCCAGCTTAGTAAGTCAGTTTGTTGTACGTTCTAAAGGGGTCATATGATGATATTTGAAAGATCATTATTTGGTGTAACATAATATGTTGACATGCTTTAATGTTCAAAAAACACATTATTTTTCAAATACTGTACATTATTGTAGTTCCTCTATGCCCCGCCTCTCTCAAATACGTCATTTTCTACAAAGCCCCTCCTTCCAACAAGCGCTGTCTGCTCTGATTGGCCAGCTGACACAGTGCATTGTGATTGGCCGAACACCACAAGCACGCATCAGAAATGTAACGACCCTTACCATAATCGCAAGCTTCAGCTTTCAAGTTAGTTTTATCGGTTCAAGCCCGAAAGGGGAACAGAGTCACGTGACAGACACAGTGATGATGCTCGTATGTATTTGCAGTACACAAGCCAAGGTTAAGACGATTTCTGACCGGCTGTACACTCCGCTGTGATGTAACCCTGTTCCCCTCACATACACTCACACGACGCGTTACGCACAAAACTCCGCATTTCAACAGTCAACAGCAAATACTTGAACTAAGCACAAAACGTACTTACAGTCGCTGATTCAGAAGCACCAGATTGTCATAGCAAAGTCGGAATTGACCCTTTTATTTATTTATTTTTTTAGAAATAGCTTTCGTGCATAGCCAGCCTTGTACTCTCCCAGGTTCACAAAACTGTCGTCCATAAAATGTGTTGCACAAATTCGAACATTTGGGTTGTGCTGTTGTGTTGTAAACAAATCTTAAATCAATGATTTCTAATTACATCTACTTTCGGAAAGCCAAATAAAGTGCTTTTGCTTTCGCATAGAAACACACAGCGTCTCAACACTACTGCGGTTACTGAAACCATGCCTTCTTTCTTTGAGTGAACATTTGGGCTGCATTATGCAAATATTTCCACATTGTGACGTAGACATGTGGGGGCGTGTTTGAATGAGCCGTTTTAGGGGGGCATGGACGAGTCTTAACTTTTATAAAGAATATCTCTTTGGGTTTGAGACTTTAGTCTTTGCAACTTTAGGGATCTCAGCTATGCACGAACAGCTTGTAACACCCCAAAGAGAAAGGAAAACTTGAAATTGCATCATATGACCCCTTTAATGACCATTGCATTTAAACTTTCAAGGAAACAAGATTTAGGATTAGTTTACACTGTTTAACAGTGGTAAAAGAGAAAAAAACAGAGGGTCTGAGGGTTTGTGTGGTGATCCAGTCCACAAACTGAAGGTCAGAGCCAAGCATCCTGAGACTGAGTTAATGCATTGTTAATTTAGTGACACACAATCTTCCCAAGTGGATTATACACACACACACACACACACACACACTCAAATGGACCCCCTGACCCTTAACCCCTCTGCTCCATTTTCCCCATGATCAATAGTAGTGCGAGTTGAGCAAATAAGCCCAGCCATCCATCCATTCCTTCTGCGTGTTGTTTTCCTTCTCTCTCTAGTGACTGTATGGAAGTCTGTTGACTTTTGCATCCCTCTTGAGGACTGGAGTGATCTGTGTCTCATCACAGAGTCCTGTTCTCCAGCTGTCTAGATTACTATATTTATGCTCTGCTGGCCAACATATTGACCTCACTTAACACAAAACAGCCCTCTGAAACTCTTGCTTTGTGCCATTAGACTGTTTCATGCTTTTTGATGTGTCGGGAGAATCATGAGAGAGACAGAGACAGGAAAAAGAGCTAACGGCTTCCTTGAGTGATCTGAACAAACCTCTAACCCTGGTGTTAAACTGGTGCCTCAGAGGTTTTGTTACAGATATGAATGATACCTAAAATTTCCTGTTTCTAAGCCAACATACTTGAATCTGGTGCTGAACACTTTTAAGGTTTTTTTTTTTTTTTTTTTTTTTTTTTACTTTACCAGAAACACACAAAAACTTGTATTTCTTTCCAAAAATAGCCAGATATTCCTCTTCATGTTCCTCTATAGAAATCCATGGGTAACTATGGTAACTGGGATTTTCTCCACAGAGGAAGAGTAATTGTATGAGTTAGCAGAGGCAGTGTTATGGTCTAGTAAGATGAGCAAAATTAGGCAATTATTAATAATTTCAGTTCTCGTTAAAACCCTTTTAAATGAATTATTTTTAGCTTTTACTTTGTTAATTTATCATCAGTTCCTGTGCCTGCCCTGATATGCTTTGTACTTTGAGTTACACTGGCAAAAGTAAATTAAAAGATCAGAGCAACTAGAAATAGTTGCTTAAGGTGACAAGTGCACCTTTTCCCTCTTTACACTGTTTTTTTGTGTGGTTTCTGACATCTTGAAAAATAAATGTTATTTGAATCCAGTTTCTTACATGAACTTTAAGCATCAAACAGCTCACAAAAGTGCTTTATTGAGAAGTGTTATTTTGATATTTTATTTTAATTAGCCTTTTTGCATTTTCACTTTCATTTTAGTTTAAGTTTTAGTAATTGCATGTGCTTTTGTCATTTTTATTTATTTTATTTAATTATTTATTTGCAATCTTATTACTTTAGACTTATTTTGTCAGTTAAGGCAATATTTGTAATTTGTTCATTTTTCAATGAATGTTATTTTATTTTATTTTAGGGTTTTTCCGTGTCAAATTAACAACATTTTGGAAACTTCCCCAGCTTCAATTTTTGATTTTTGAGAAATATAAACATGCATAGTGATGAAAGCCAAAATATTAAATGTCACAAATGTATATTTCCTGGTTATTCCACTATTTTGCAGAAGGGGGTCAAAATGACCATTTTCACCTGAGATTTGGTGGCAATTTACAGGGGTTTAAAAATGACTTCAGAAAGCTGGCAGCATCATTTTTTATTTCTACACAAATTGGTAGGTCTATTAGTAAAAAGTACTACTTGTGTTTTGTTTTGTTACCTCAAATTTGCATGCCTGTAACTCAAAAAGTATTAAAGATATCCTTTTAGATTCTGTTTTTTAACAAACTTTCCTTTTGGTGTGTTTGTTTTAAAGTACCTAAATGGTTCAATCCCAGAGATATGGTGATCTTAATGCAGCTCCATGAGTAAACTGGCAAATTGTACACATTTTCAGTGGTCAAAAACCAAATGTGGGTCATTTTGCACACAGCTGATTCTTTTTTCTTTTAAAGTGGAGTATCTGAAGAACAAATAATGTTGAATGTAATAATGTTGAAATGTATCTCGTGATTTTCTATCAACACAATTGCATAGAACATACCCATTTAAGTGCCATAAATATTTTTTTTCCGAAGTTTGCATGCCTGTAACTTTAACACTTTAACAGTCAAAATATTTTAATATGCTTCTAGATTCTCATTCATAATGAACTTTCCTTTTGAAATCTTAATTTTCAAGGCCCCATATAGCTGATCCCCATAGATATGGGGATTTCAAAGCAGCTCTATGTTGACATTGTTTAATTTTACCCATTTTAAATGTAATATTTTGGCTTTCTACAGGAAAAAAAAATAGACAGAATAACTATAGAACAGAATGAACCTTAGAACTGTATCTCTCCGACAGACAGAGAGAGAGACAGACAGACAGATCTCTCAAACTCTCTGAAATGATCAGAGTGAGAAGTGTAGTCCATCTGATCTCTGCACTTCTCTATTGATCTGTTTACAGTGTCTTTCATCTCTCATTAAAAAGACAACCATACAGTCGCTGTATGACAGTCAGATAATCTCTTTGTGGCATATCAGTGTTAAGATATGCTGCTTTAAGCATCATTACCTATGAAAAACAGGTAGATTACAGCAGACAAATGAGGGGAGCACTGGTAGGAGTCATGCCTGGCGTGAGAGAGCCCTCTCTGGACAGGACTCGAGTTACAGGGACCCTGGTTAAGTATGCAGGGGAGGAGAGGATGGGAAAGGTAAACTCCAGGGCAATCAATCAGCCGGGGACCCAGGGAGGCCAGGTCAGATTGCCTGACTCCATCAGAGAGTGGTGCTGTTCACTTTCTCTGGGCATGAGGCCATGAGAGAGGAGAGAGAATGAGAGAGTGCTATGAGAAAGTAATGAAAAACAGAGAAGGGACAAATAGAACGGGGATATGAAAAATGCAGAGACAAAAGAGTCCAAAATAAGAAGCGACACAGTGCCTGAATGGAAGCAAGGGTTGGCCTATGCAGATGCAGCCGTACTGGTTGTGTTGCCAACCAACATAAAGACCTCCTGCGAGTGCTGGCCCTTCTACCACCTGAGGCTAAACAACAAACTGCTGCTGTTTTTATTAGCATTGTGTCCCGTGTACACTTGACACTGTTTCTGCTGCCAGAGGACAGAGAGAAATGACAGTGAAGGAGAGAAAGAGGCAGCTCTCTCTCTCTCTCTCTCTAGCTGCACAGTTTTCAGTCACAAATGACCTCCTTCCTTCATGGACAGTCAAGTTGATCAGCCTGCTACTGCAGTGTGAATACAGGACTCAATCCAAAACTAATAACATCATTCGCAGCAGCTAAATAAATAAATAAAAAATATAAATTGGACAAAATTCAAATAGTATAAAAACACAATCTACTTTGCAGCAACACTGCACACCTGCCTTCAACTGCACCTGAATCAATAGGTAAATCTGTGAAGCTTATATCCTCTATTTGTCTTACGTCTTGTGAATTCACAAGTCAAAGGTGTTTAAGACCGTAATGTTTTACTGTGGCTTGTATTTAGTATTTAAATATTAAAAACAATTGTGGGTTAATTAAAAAGTGAGTAAACCCCCCCCCCCCCCCCCAATGATTTAAATAAATAAATAAATATATAAATAGAAACCCAAGTGGCTACATGAATAAATAGCTAAATAAATATTTAAATAGTACATAAATTATGATAAAAAATACTTAAAAATGATAAAAAAAAATACTGCCAAATAAATTGCTAAAATTGGTAAAGAGCTAATAAATGAAATTAATAAAAATACAAATGATGTGATACATTAAATATAATGGACAACATAAATTACTAAACAGCTAAAATTGCCAATTAGCTAAATAAATAGCTAAATGTCTAAAATGACTATATAATAATGTAATAATTAATTATATTAAATATAATGATCGATAAAAATAATTAAAATTGCTAAATGGCTAAATAAAAAAAATAAGAGTATGCTAATGCTAAAGTGTCTCAATTCACCTGTACTCATCCTTTAAACATCGTCTGGATCAGGAAGTGCTCTAGAGCTGACGTTAAAGCAACAAAGCTTAAGACCGGAACTATCAAACATCTCAGGAGGAAACGATACATGCACAGGCCATTTGAGCACCTGTCTCACTGTCCAGCACTAATGCAGCTCTCGCTTTTACAAAAGCAAGAGAGAGCGAGAGAGAACGGGAGTGTGAGAGACAGATGAGTGTGAGATTTTAAGCATGCCTGACCTTGGGCAGCCATGTGGCAAACGCCATGCCCATGGCCCCTGTCGTGTCTAGAGCACTCAAAAGCCCTGAGAGAAACAGAGAGAGATAGGCCCTGAATCTCTACACATCTCTTTACTTTCCTCACTCCCTCTCTCTTTCTCCTGCACTTAAGAGTGTAACTGTGCTTTTGGTCTGAAATACTGCCAATGTCTGCTTGACCCTCTCTGGCCCTGTCGCTCCTTAGTGGCACAGGTGATGTGTGCATGTGTGTGTAAAGTGTTTTAAAGGGGTGGTTGACTGGTTTTTTCTAGGCTTGATTGTGTTCATGGGGTGCAGTCTAACATGTGTTCATGCTTCGTTTTTAAAAAACTTATTATTTTTCACATAATTTACCTTTATTCCACACCTCTCTGTCCCTTCTCTGACAAACGCCTCGATTATTTCCTGTTTTTGTGATGCCCCTCCCTCAGAAATACGCGATGGGCTCTGATTGGTTAGCTGGTCCAGTGTGTTGTGATTCACTAAACCGCCGAGTGTGCGTCTAAATGTCCTGCTCCTCAGCTCAACGGCATGTGCTCCGGTTGTATTGTAAACAGTGGCGTCGTCTATATTGCTTATCAATTTGAGCTTGATTGAGACACAGAATATTAGTAAAGAGGATCACGCAGAACCTGTGCAAGCACAGCTCTTAATGGTAATGTTTGTTGTTGTCTCATACTTTTAGATACGCTGTTGTTTGCTAGTGATTCTGTTAGCTTTTAATACACGGTTTTATTCTGATTAAAGCTTTAATACAGCACAGCAACCGCACGCGCATCCATGTATAATGTCCAGCTTCTCATTGCTGTGTGAAAATAAGTGAATAATTGGAACAGTTTGTTGGAGCGGATCTGATGATCTGAATGAGAGAGAGAGAGAGAGAGAGATGCAGAGCGTGTGCAGAGCAGGGCGACGCAAGGAACAGGATTGAGAACTGTTGCTTTAGAACATTGATTTTGAAACTTGTGAATCCATTAGAATCATCAGAAGACATAATCGCAATTCATATATAAATAGATTTTTACGTGCACCCCTAGTTTTCTCTTCCTCTTCTCTAAAACAGCACAGCATGGCCTCGCCCTCTTCGTTACATGTTCCCAATGGCGGGGTTTATCTGGGTTTGTGACGTATCGGACCCGGGAAGTAACTCGTTGTAGTCCCTTACTAGTCGTTTTTGTAGGCAATTTTAAAAGACAATATTTCCATTTGCATTGAACTTTCAGTACTGCAAGTTTGCAGATATTGTTTATGCTCAAACAGCAACATTACACACTAACTAACGTTAAAAAAGTGAAATCGCAATCAACCACCCCTTTAAAACCTAGACGTCATTGAATATGGAGCTGCTGAGATGTGGGAAAGCTTGAGCTCGCCATGTCGCACACACACACTCCTCTGGGGTCCTCAAAAGAGGACAAGAATCCAATTTTCAATTTACAGTGGAGTGGGAAATGTGGCCATCCCTTGAGGGCCTGAAGCATCCATCACCCTCGCTTTCTACACAGTGGGTGGAAAGGTGGCCGTGTACGAGTATTTGTGTTTATGTGTTTCCATGTGTGTCTGAGATCCATTAGTTGGAAAAATGTGAGGTGGTGAAGAGAGCTGTTCCTCAACTCTAAGGCCACACACTTACTTAAATGTGACTTACTTGAATTACTCTAAATGAGAACATATCACCCCACAATGCCTCTTAAATGGATAATCCACACAAAAATGAAAATTGTCATTCCATAACTGTGTACTATACATTTCTTTCATCTGCAGAACACACACAAACACACAAAAAGATATTTTGAAAGATGTTGACTACCAGTTTCAACCACTGTATAATGGAAGTCAATGGGAACCAAAACTGTTTGGTTACCAACATTCTTCAAAATATCTTACATTCCACAGTCCAAAGTTGTTAGTAAATAATGACAGAATTTACTAACTAAAAGGGCTATCCCTTTAAACAGCATCTAGTACACATACTGTACGTCCTTTATATGATTCTCAGGAGTTTGTCTACCTGTATATACAGGACAGTGCAGGAGAGTTGTACTCACATGCTATGAAGCACACACCAACCACAGTGAGGATCTCCAGATCCCAGACACTCTTTACAGGATGAGTACTGCTCGCAGGCCTCCACTGGGACACGGGTCAGCTGCAAACAGAGAAACAGAGAAGTTAGACTATGTGTGGAGACTTTGATTCATTTATGTCTCTCTTAAGGTGTGTTCACACTGACTACAACATTGGAGGCAGACAAGATGTCTCAACTGTGCCTCATCGTAAATGTTCATACTGTCAGATCTCATTGAAAATTAAAGCTGCAAGCAACGTTGAAAGGATCCTTGCACCCGGGCTCACCACCATCCAGTGGCTTTAGGAAAACCGCGAATGGTCAATAATATGCATCTGTGTGGCAAATATAGGAGGAACAATGTCAAAGTCATTTATACGTGCCAAACTTCTTGCTGACTGCTGGTGGCACTATGACTATAACTGAATATTGGCATGTAGATGTCTTCAAGCCAGGACTTTGATCAAACATATAAAGTGTGTGCAGATTGAACATGGTAAATTTGAGTTAGTGTTAAACATGACATATCCCGTTGCCAACAGGTGGCGCTATGATTATAACTGTATACTGGCCTTTAGATGTCTACAGGCCAGGACTCTTACCAAAATGTGAAATCTAGTGCAGATTGGACATTGCATGTTTAAGTTAGTGTAAACCAAGTAATTTCCTATTGCCAGCAGGTGGCGCTATAATTAAAACAGAATATTGGCCTTTAGATGTGTTCAGGCCAGGACTCTTATCGAACATGTGAATTTTGGGGCTGGTCGGACATTTGTATGGCTGAGTTACAACAACTATTGCATGGTGAAACATCGAACTTTGTCACGCCGCCACTGACAAGCCCTTCAACGAAATCTCAAGATCTACGCAATTTAATGTCACAAAGTGCTTAAGATTACACTGACCAAATTTGGTGTTGATTTGTTTAAATCTCTAGGAGGAATTTGTTTAAATACAACGCCTGAAATGGCAAAAAAAAAAAAAAAAACTTGTAGAAAATTGAAAATAAGACTTCCTGTTGGGTTTCGGACTTCGTACCTGGAGACTTTTTTGTAGGTACTGGTGTGTTACTTGTGTCTACCGAATTTCGTACATGTATGTGAAACACAGCTTGAGGGGCACTTCATTGATATTTTATAGGTGGCGCTATTGAGCCATTTTGCCACACCCACTTCTGAAACTCATATCAGATGTAAATTTTTGCAACTTCTGGTGTGTGTGCAAATTTTTGAGTTTGAGCATGTTAAGGCCCTCAAAAATGTGATTCATTTTGGAGAAGAAGAAGAAACTGAACAATTCCAAAAGGGTCCTCGCACCATCGGTGATCGGGCCCTAATTAACACTTTCCAGGTGTTCAATAAAATGTGTGGATAGAATGGCATTCCTCATTATTTTAATTAATCTATATATAAAAAAAAATCATCTGCTGAGATTTAAAATGAAGACTTATTTTTCTCCCTCTAAAAACCATCATTAAACTGGTAATAGTTTGTACATTAACTCAAACAGAAAGCAAAGAGACTTGCAGAGAGGTTCACGAGAACACACATGTACACATCTGCTAAATGTGGCATTTCGTCACACACAGCGGGATAAAGATGTGCCGAGAGAGCTCATCCCGGGACGTCAACTTCAGCTAGTGCATCTTACCGTTTACAGCCAATTAGCACTTGAGAGAAGGAGAGGCGCTGTGGAGCTGATGGGAAATAAACCGCACAGTGCCGAACCGAAGATGTAAGAGCTGGGAAGGCAAGGACCCTCTGCCATTCCTGTCTCCATGGATACGGCCCGGAGCCCTCAGTTTTCTTTTGCTTTGATTGATGACTTGTCACTGGTGGATGACTACTGTCAATCACAGCTTAGATGACAGCCGATAGGTCCAGAGCGGTCAGGCAGGACGAATGACAGACGACATCATTACTGGCCTCACCACAGTGGCATTTTTATTTTTTAAGAAAGAAATGGGCCTTTTTTCCATTTCAGTCAGGCTCGAGAATGAGACAGTGTTTTAAGATTGAGAAGATTTGACTATAACATTTATATAAGAGCAGAGTGACCAGTCGCAGTGAATCAGGGCTCATATTTAAGCACTTCGCTCTTGTTCTGTTGTCAGTGCTCATCCATCAGCTTGTTTACTGCTTTCTGTGTTTTGAAGTTCTGTCAAACTCTTTCTCTTTCTGGAACATTCTTACAGATATTGCAGCGACATTTACGTGAAATAATTTGGACACATGACACAAACGATACAGAGTTCAAAACAATGCAGAAAAACTAAATCAAGAATGTCATGACGCCCATTCAGGTGGTAAACTTTTTGCGAGGGGATGTGAGGTCATTTCAGCATTCGTGGAGTTATTTTATTGTCAGTGTTTTCAAAAACTACCCAGAAGAAAATTCTAGACTGAATTATCTACTGTTTTTTTTTTGTTTTTGATTTGTTTTTTTACAAAGGCACCTGATATGATTAAATACTCCAACCCAAATTGACATCTTAAGAGTGTACAAGGAGAACAAATCATTCTGAAAATCTCTTTTGACCACTGCTAAATGCCTTAGGGCTACTATTGGCCACTAATGACAATTTAGGTATTAGGCACAATGGAAATAAATAACATGAATAAAATTACATGCCCGGCCCATCACAGAGACTGGAAGCTCATAAGAAAATAGGGAGGCGAAAAAATGAAAACTGCTAGGTTCATAGTCAAAATTTGGAACGGTCTCATATGATTGTGCAAGTACAGGGCAATCTTTTGGTATTAAAGGGCACCAGAATGAACTAAAGGACAAATTTAAGTTGAATGTAAATGTTTGACATGTTACAATATGCGCTTAAGAGTCAAATTACTCTACATAGCTCTGCAAATAAAGTCTTAAACTGGCCTTTTGACACATTTTAAGAAAGACAAGATGAAAAATACATCTAGGCTCTGCTGTCTAAAAGCACATCCATTTTAACCCTATCTAATATCGCCCTCTGATTTCTTACAGTAACATTTTGACCAGGATTTACAGAAAATATCTCAGACTTTTCTAAGAAAATGTGAGAAAGAAAGAAAAAAAGTCCTCTGAATGGCTTAAAAGGGATAGCTACATTTACAGCTATTAGAGAAAGATAAAGAGAACGCAATAGGTGAAAAAGAGAGACCAGGAGGTTGCGACTGACAGAGGGCATCCTTTGGATGAGTGTTCCAGATGGCACGATCTCAAAGCCGTGTGCAAGTCTGAGGTTCTAAATCCAAAAGAAAAGTCATTTCTCTCTTGTCACGCACACATGATGCCTGTCAGCTGGTCTTGGTGCCGCCACAAAGCCCCCCGTTTCTCCCCGGCTGCACACCTGAATTCTCTTCCTCCATTTCACAGCTATGAAGAGGTAAATTATCAGGCATTGTGATAGAGCGCCTGCCTTAGCATAGGGGGCCTGAGAGACTGCAGGTTAGGCCTTGGTGAGCAGAGAGGGAGATTGACTCTCATTACCTTTAGAAAATGATAAGGGTTTAGGAGCCACCCGTGAAATTCTCCCCTCTGATATGACGGGTTTTCTTCCTATTTATGAAAGAGCTTGTTGCGCTTGTGGAAAGGTCTGTCTCGCTCTTTACGTGTGTGTGTGTGTGTGTGTGTGGGAAAATCACAGACTGGGAAGGCAAGAGCTTTCACAAAGCATCAGATCTGTATGCAACAGACACACATGACTGATAAAAAAATATGAAATTAATAAGACCAACCGACAGATGAAATATATAATCTCATGTGCGAGTACGGATGTGTGTGCGTGTTCATACTTTCTCCATTCAGCTAGGCATAAACTCTATCATCACATGATGTGAAAAGCAGCCTATTTTTAGGGCAGAAGCAGAGCCATCTGTCTGCACACCTCTTTTTTTTAATAATAATACTGATAATACAAGATTTTCACATTTTCTGAAGAATATGAGAGTGGTGCCTGCCCATGCAAAACCCACTGCTATAATGCTAGCATGGGCTAACAGGGTGTTGCAATGCTATTGCTAAGGTGTTGTGAGTGTGTTGTTAGGTTAGTCTGGATCATTTTTGGACCAAATAGAGACTCGACCCTCAAGTCAAAAATCATATTCACATCTCTAGATTGCGCAGTAACCTTAAAGGTCAAGTGTGTAATTTCTGTGCTAATAAGTTCACCAAACACATAGGCAAAAATAATGACTGCTTTCAAACAGGTTTTCCAAACACTCAACTTCAATTAGTGAAAGTATTTTAACAGACAAAATCAGCATTTTTCATTATGTTCTCACTGTACATTAAATATATTATGAACAACAACAACTAAAAATAAATGTTTAATGATTATCATCATCACCACTCTTAATAAAGTATTATTTTTAGCAGAACGAGTGTTAACTGATTCACAAACAAATTATTCATTTAAACCAGTCCTCTTAATGAACCATTGTAAAGTCACATGTTCTGAACGGAAATTTAACTGCAACTGTAATGTTTTGTAAAAGTAGAAGGTTCTCTGTATAATTTATCAGCTGAGAGTATGACCAGAACAGACAATATAACTATAAGAGATATATCTAAATGAATCAAAATTTAAAATTGAATCAAAAATCAAATCAGATTAAAAAAAAAAACTTCAGAATTAAATAAGGAATTGCATCATTCTAGGTAGCATATATTCCACGCATTTCCTGTTAGATGCAGCGAGCGAGTCTATGAATAGCGCACTCCGCTGGTGTAGAGAGGATGTGCGCTCTCTGCCGTCGCTAACACATGACTGTGAATTCTGCACTGTCTCAGCGGCCCAGAACAGAGTGTGCTTTAACACACTCCCCACGGCGATAGAGAGAGACGGAGACAACAGGAGGAGGAAGAAGACAAATGTGTCCAGAAAGAGGACTTCCCGCTGCCCTCCCGAGCTGGAAAAGGAGCGGCTCCGACTCAGGAATCTCATTATGTCGTAAATCCGCTAGATTATTAGTCATTTATCTGAGAGCTCTGTAAGAGGATTGAGACCAGCAGATAATGAGGCAAACTGACAAATGACACTGCCCAACAGATTAATGCAGCCGTTAACTCAGAGAGGGGCATCTCTCGTTCTCTTTCAAAAAACTAGCTGCCTACGAAGACAGCATTTTAAGGCATCATAGGCGCATTCTTGATGGTAGGAATATTGTGGAACAGAGTGCACGTTAATAAAACTATATGAGAGCTTCCATAATAATGGCTATAGGATGACACACTGCATGTCAAATTAAAAGTGGGCTTCTCATCACCTGTTTTGTAATACCTGGTCATTAAAGTCTGCTTTAATCACCCTACTAACCTAATCAAACAAAGTCCTCTTCCATTTCTCTCTTCTCTTGAAATCCGTCAGTAAATCCCACGGACCTGACTGACTGGCAGAGTTTCTCAGTCGTCTCGGAGCTGAGCTGTGGTTTATTATGGAGTCTAATCCACTGGGCTCATCTGTAGCTCAACGCTCCTCTGCTGGCATTAACAAACTTCCTCTGACTCACTGAGAGCCATTTCTTTTTCAGCTCTTTTGTACATCTACGAAAGTTCAAGGCATACGGATGCTGAACTAGCATGAAAGGTGACAATACATGGCTGCATTTTAAAACCTTGTAAGCTGCTTGTATGTTTATACAATCAAACCGAATGTTTGAACTTGCCTGATTTGGCTAAGTTGGACACTCAGACTTGAGAAACCAATGTACAAGACTATGTGACTGGGTCAGGTTTTATTAATTAATCAATTAAAACTTTCTATAAATGTTAGGTTTATGGGTAGGAGATAAATATATATTATCTCAGTATGAAAACAATAAACGTTTCCACCATGATTAAAAAAAAAATGTGTGCATGAGACAGCTGCCTTTATCAGAGGCATAATGCAGTGTTTGCAAGAAACGATGAGTCAAAGAATCAACAGGCTTCAGGGAAGAAGCGACATTGTTGTCTTGTGACAGAACAATATTTGCCATACCACACACTAAGATTGACCTAGCCAATCACCTGCTGAACAAACATTAGCTGAGCTTCAGCCAATCACAGACAATCTCTATTATCGCTAGGGATAAGAGCACAAAAATAAATAAATACATCAAATAAAATAAGTTTAAATAAGCACAAAAAATGTAGCTAACACCAACAAAAGCACACACTCATATTTAAATGAAATATTCCCTCAGACACACACACACACGTATCCCTCCCTTTCTGTATTTCCCAATTTTGGATGTATAACCACCAGTGAAGCAGAAGACAGATGACAACATCCCATCATAACTGATTTATGAAATGAATCCATCAATGTCCATCTTAAATGAATTTCACTGCTAACGCACACACACAGAGCCCGGCTGACGAGAAATATCGCTGTCATTTGGGTATCAGAGGAGGTCATGAAAAGTGCATTTATATGTGTATAGGGAGCATGTCAGTGGAAGATGAAAGCTGGTAATATGAGCTGTGATTTTCTTGTCTCTCATGATAACAAACACAGCAGAGATGTTGCGACCTTAATAACAACGTCTCATTAACAAACATAACATGCAATACAGTTACACACAATTTTGAGATAAAAATACACCCCTCATTAAAGCATCTACAGTTTACATACATTTGCACTAGCACATTTATATATATATATATATATATATATATATATATATATATATATATATATATATATATATATATATATATATATATATATATATATATATATATACACACACACATATACATACACACATATATATATATATATATACACACACACACACACACACATACATATATATATACACATACATACATACACACCATTGTGGGAACCTCCTATCGACATCTTTTGCTCAAAGCAATTCAGCTGATGTTGGGCCGCTTTGTGCTTATACTTTTTGAGAATCAAGAATGGCTTACTTATAGTCATGACTTCGTATTGGTACTGAAATATAACATAAATTGGAAAGATTTTTTTAGATGAAGCTAGAATAACTGTATCCCTACAATATCAGGTGATTTCCCTCATAGAATCTTTCTGAAGACATTTGGTCAAAATCTGACACATCTTTCCCTAAAACCGCAGTGGGTGCTCAGGTCTGGTAGCTGGTCATAGTCATGGTTAAACAGGCTGTGCCCTGCAAGGCCTTGGGGGCTTCACAGACGGAAAATGTAATTACGTGTGCTGTGAACCCAGCCACTCTGTGTGCTAACTGGATTTAAATTCAGGCCTTGATACTCCACTCCCGGCCGTCACAAACATATCAGAGCTGATTCTATCCAGACGACATCATTAGGCCTACAGGCACCAAACCCAGGAACCACATCACTAAACACACTATAACAGATCTGGGCAGCCACACACGCACACACACATACACATACACATACACATATGCTGAACTAACAACGCTCTCCCTCTTACTTTTTATTGCATTCATCTAAACAGGGAAATATTATAGACTTTTGTTTTTAAAGGTGAAGCGGATGATTTTTGTGCTACTAATGGCACAAATGGACTTGCTAAAAAATTTTTACACTCCTTGTCTTCCAGTGGTTGGTTAAACTCACACCATTGGTTGAGCCAATGTTGCTGTGTCAGGCCACTCAAACGAGTTATGAGAACAACACAGCTTTGTTTACATGCTTTGGGGAATCAACCAAGCAAAAGTCTTACTACTGCTGCGTGTGTCAGAATGACTGTAATTACGAGATGGTAACTTGGAGATTCTACTTAGAGCCGTTCAAGGCATCGGACTCAGAAGTGTTTAGTTTCTATGGTAACCATAATAATGGGTCAACATGCAACTTTGCTGATCATGACAGCAAAATACTTGAATTATTACATTAGTCCTCTTATATGCACTCAAAGTTTTTAACAATGAAAAAACACGACAGGTAGCATCAGCTAATAAAACAGTACTCTTTAGCCTACACTGTAGGCCTACTACAGTTACAGTAAAATCTTTTTATAAAATGTTACAACTTTTCAGAAGCTGCATTTCCATTACCTTTCAAATTGTGCGAATTGAAGATACGCCTAATGGAAACGTGTCAATTTCGCAAAAAATCACATATAATCACAAAAAAGTTTTTACTCGCGTAAGGTGGTTTTTCAGGGAATTCAAAAAAGGAATATGCTATATAGCAAAACTGTATTTTATAGCATTGACAGGTCACCTGGCGTACGTAAAAAAAAAAAAATCACATGATCATCCTTTAATTACTATAACCTCCAAGAAACACCTTATACGTGGCTGCTTTCAAGTATAAGGGGTTTTCCTTGCCATTAATGCTTGGATGGATAACTCCTTATTTACACTGCACACGTCTGCAGCGCATTACAGCTCCGACACGGCCACTCTAGTCAATGCTTGTTTATACCAGCTGCACTGCGGCACGTAAGAACCCCAGAAGCAGCTCTCCGCACTGCTTTGCTAAAGATACACGGATAGGTCTCCTTCGATTAAAGATAATGGCTAGGGCTGTGACTATATACGTAAACCTACCAACATGCGTCACCATGACTTATCGCAAGAGGAAAAAAAAACTTGCGTTTTAGACGCATAACATTGCTTAATGGAAACACCGCCATTTCGCAATAGTTTTTTGTTGACATTTATAAAATAATCGCAAAAGTGAAACTCACCTAGTGAGATTCACAGTCAGAGCTTTGATGAAGTTAGAAACTCTGAATTTTACGTGAAAGGGGGGTAACTAGTTGGAAGCTTATTACTTTGATCATTTTCAATATATGGCAGTTATAGTATGCTAATTACTATGGATATGATGCAAACGCAGCATTACATTTGTCTCTGAACATCAAGCTGACATAGGAGAACTTCAAATACTGTAAATATTTAATACAAACATTTTACACACTTTGCATTTAAATAAGCACAATTACATTTCACCTTAAAATAAAGCTGTCTGCAATTGATACAGAGCAACCCTAGCCCTATTTCTGAAGAAAACAAAAAACAAAAAAAATTAAATTAAATTGAACTTTTGTCCCCAAAGTTCTATATATCCACACACACACACACACACACACACACACACACACACACACACTTGTTGCATGTGTTCTTCTATATGTGCGCTTGCAAACTGATATTTGTGTTCACTCAGAACTCCTTTAATCAAAATCAGCATTTCAGGAGAACTTTCTCTGCTCTTGTTGATTAAAAATCCCCCAAAATTGCGCCAAAAGCATCCAGAGGTCCTGAGCACTTCTATTCACTCAAACACAATGGGCTGCGGTCTAAGTAGGCCACTGCAATATCACAACGAAATGTTCTCAAGATCCCGATGTCACACTGAGGGATTGGTGGCGAATGCCGCATATGGAACCGCCGTTAAACGGCAGCTCGTAACTGAAATTAAAGGTCATCTTTATTAAACCTGTTCTGATGAGGTGGCAGATGCCTTATCCCACCTATGAATGCCCAGATCTGATCTGCAACGAAAGAGTTTGACTTTGAGCTGTTTGGCTGGTGTGAGACACGCTTTAAATTATTAACACATATACTACCTGCAGTTTCAACTTTCCATACATGAATTATGAATATGCTGCAAGCATGAGAGTGTAGCGAAGCCACCGTCCACAGCTTGCTTTGTGACACAGCTGTTATGAGAAACACAGACACAAAAAATCAATTTAATCTCCCTGAAAATAAGGAAAACGAGCATCGATTCTTTAGATTCAAATGAAGCCATCGAAGTAGCACTTGTCTTAAATTGCGGACAGAACGTTCTAGGACAGGACAAAGGCCCAGGCGTACGCGCTCACCTCTGCGCGCTTCACACAAAAGACTGATTCGAAGATCCGGTGTAAAATGACAGTAAACTGCGGGAGAGAAAAACACAACTTCCATTTGGATGGTACTGACAGAACAAAAGGCTTTAATGTGCCAAGACCGGCAATTTGTGTAACTCCATTGAGCTCTGAACCTCCCTGTCATTCATTTAATGCAGGAGGAACTATAGCTGAGGCCTCTGTCATTAACGCTCCCAGCTGTCCCTCTGACCACACACACGCGCCTGATGCTGACATTGTCTAAAGTTACAATAAAAACACTTAGCCCTAGAAGAAAGGATGACAAACGTGGACAAAAAGCCAAGTGCAATAATTAGCTGCGAGCTCTGATAACTGTAATCTGCATCACTCTCAACAGACAGTCTGGCCCCTTTCCTTAAAAAGACGCATTTATCTTGCTGTTTAAAATGATACAGGAAAGTAGCCAGATTTAATTAGAGGGATAATCAGGGGATTAATTAGAAAGAGAGAGTAAGAGAGGGAGAGAGAAAAAAACAGAGAGACTTCGAAGAAAAAAAGTGATCAGTAAAGGTAAAAGTGAAAAAAGTCAATTAAGTCACCTTATAATTTATAATACAAAGTAAAAGAATGTCCCCAACTATTCTAATTCATTAAAAATATTTAAATTATCAATACTATTATCAAAGCTTTCATTCATTATCTAAGTGTACCACTTGGTTGTCAAAGTATTTTTCCCATAGGGATTTTTTTTCTTAGATCAAGAGTTATAAGCCATTAACCCATCCTAAACCCAATATAAATCAAAACTATACTGTATACTATTGATTTAAATATGCTTATTCTGTATATAGATCATTTGCTCGTTTTGATTCTCTGATTTGGGCAGATTTTCTTTTGGAAAAAATCTGGGGTATTGAAAGGCCGGGACACACCAAGCTGACTTCAAAGAACTAGCGGTGACGAAAGCGTCACGTCTGCATATCAATAACGTTGATAACTTTAATCATTTTAAGCGGCTCATGTTGTTATGAAAACATTCGCGTAAGATTACGCGTAATGGGAAAGATTACGTAACATTTAAATAGCCTTCTGTCTGTACCGTCTTCATTTACATGCTTGTTTTCATCACTTTCGCTTTAATTCTTGGGCACTGACTCGTTTGCTAAACTGAACATCCAATCAGAGTTCTCATCCTCACTGACGGTCCCAATGCAAACGGAAGCCGACGTGAGCCCGATGAGAGCCGACGAGTAGAACACACCAAACAAACTAGCCCGACCATTGCTAGTTTAGAAATATCAATTCCTCTACATGAATGGGATTTTTACACCCCATCTGTTGTGCAATATAAAGAGGACAGCTATAGGGAATTATGGTTGACACTTGGTAATTAAAAATGACTTGAAGTAAGTTAAATCCACTGTAATGGACACCATGTATCAAGACAGCTGATGCAGTACAACATGGATATCAACAGGCCTCGTTTCATGGGAAGCGTGATCAGTGCTGTACTTACAGCTGACCTCAGCAATGACTCAATGAGGGGGACTATGGGCTCTCGAACCCCAGCACAACCTGAGCTCTGTTCAACCAATCGTCCATAATCACACACATAACCCAGACCTCCTCCGTTCCCAAACACTATCATTCTCTGCCTCCAAACCCCTCTCATTCCCTCCCTCCATCTCTTTCTCTCTCTGCCTTTAAGGCTGGACCAGCAGGAGATTATCGACCTACTGTTCTTGTTTTTCTGCTCCTCTCTCCCGCAGGGAATTTGTATGACTGTGTGTGCTCATGATTGTTCTAGCATACACTAAACTTGGGATGTTGCAGGTTAATCCAAAAATGTTGCATGTTCCAGTTTACTAAACCTATAATTTCCTTATACGTACACTCAATTCAGTCACAGGTGTATCATGTTGAATTTCCAAGCAGCCTCCAAGCTTTATCATAACAGAGACCACAGGAATCTCTCTCAAAGGTGACAAACAAAAAAAGATATGTGTGTGAGAGAGGGAGCTTAAGGTACATGAAAGAGAAAGTGGTAAATGTTTTAAGTGGTACAGGTTTTGTGTGTGTGCGCGCAAGCATGGAGCAGATGCAACAGGCCTGACCGCAAAAACAGTCATGAGAATTTCTGCATTTTGTTATCAGTCATAAATATTAATGCGGACATCTCAACCACAGAGCTAGAGACAAACTGTGAGAGTGGGAGAGACTGAGACTGAAAGAAACAAGCCAAAAAATGGCACATCTCTCTGTTATTCATAACAAAACAAACAAAAGTGTAAACACAGAGATGAAAACCAAGTCTGTGTGAGATCTGAATTTGTGCAAATATATTAAAACTATCAGATCATTAAAACAGTCCACTGAGACAGACTCTGAGTTTATTCAATGAAAGATTTATCAGAATCAATCAACCTGTGAATCTTTGTGTGATTCATTAAAAAAAAAAAAAAAAAAAAAAAAGGGATTTCGTAAATCAGACTACACTAATCATACTGTATTTTTACGTCCAGGCATGAGGACAACACAATCGTGCCGTTATTTTACATCGAATTAATTCAAGATCACAACTCAGGTAAAATATAATTTGGTTTGCTGAGGAGCTGTAGATTCAGCAGCGGTGCTAGTGATGCAAGAAACGCTGTGTTACATAACAGATCATTAAATTTTAAAGCAAACTGGAATAAATCTTTCACAGTGCACGTGTGTGCTGAAGGGGGGGGGCAGAATTACAGGTAGGACAAGAGAATGCATGTTCACTAAATAGCTTCTAAATATATGCATGATTCCCCAGTAGATGTGATCCCCTGATGTTTGGGACTAAACAGAAACCAGACGACAACTCTCTAACTGGGCTAATAGGCTAATTGCAACAGGGTGAGATTATTCATTGGCAGAGCACTACAGGTCCAGCTCTGGTATTTATTCACGTCAAAGAAAACATCTTTCCTTTCCCATAAGACTCGAGTCGATGATCATGGCCTAGTTTTAAACCACACTTTCAATTGGTCTTAAATTATGTTTACAGCATTGCTAAAGTTGGTGAGAGTGACCTAAAGAACCTAGATTCTAGTTTAACGTGTTGATGACAACACAGAGAATTTGAATCCATTGCGAAATCTGCATGGGCAAATCTTATGCCCTCACATGAAATTCATAGATTTTGCCTGCGAAAATACACCTGACTGTAAATGTGAACAGTTATTAACAGACAGTGTGTCCAAACACAACTAACTTTTACAGACTAGGCAATTCATAAGCCGTGTCCAGCCAATGTGACTGTCTACCTCCACCTGAGCTGTGCCTTCAATCCCAGGATGCCATCCACTGACCCTCACTGCTAGTGAAGTTAATTTTACTGAATGAGATTTCAGATTTATAGCCATTGCTGTAAATCTTGACATTGGCTGAATGTCTTCTTTCAGGTCTGAGTGTGGCAGTACAGCAGCTTTGTATTGAAGTAGAAGGATTTGTGGGTAAAAATGTCATCTTGAATTTGCCACAATATTCGAACAAAGCATTGGGATACTTTGTAAGTGTGTGTGTGTGTGTGTGTGCGTGCGTGCGTGCGTGCGTGCGTGTGTGTGCGTGCGACAGCTGGGAGCCTTAAATCCTGGTAAGTGCAGTCAAGAGTGTTCAAGTTTATATAAAAGAGTGGAGAACCTCATCTAGGGGTCAGAGGTCAAAGGTTAAAACACCTAATAGTCACATAAACAACCTTTTAAATGGTATTTTGATTTATGCAGCAGACTTGATAGTTTTCACCGAATGATAAACAGGTGGCATAAAACACTGTGTTGGGTAATATGAAAAGCATTATTTATGTCACAAGAAATAAAAGCCTGAGCTGCAAACCTGATGACAGGTTATCCGAGTAAGGGTGTTTTTACAGCACTAAGTGCATGCAGTGTTTTTCTGATTTTGAGATTTACAAGCTTCAGTAGTGCTAAAGATAACCGGGACGGAGCCAGATGTACTCCATTACACCGATTGGGCCATTTTGAGCCGGAATATTCTGATGTGTAAATTGTGTGTGTATTTTGGACACACACAGTGTGTAAAAGTCCAATCCAGCAATCCATCACGTCACTTTTTATAAAGTAAAATGTCCCTCTCTTTGGCTGTCCAAGCACACCTCTCAGTCTGTAATTACAGTAAGTGAAACCCCTAAATTCTGGTATAATTTTATCTCTCCTTCTTTCCCGGCTTCCACGTGCAGCGTAAATCGTAATGCATTTCTGGCAAATGGTAGCAGTGACTCACCTGTGACTCTGACATCACATACAAGAAGTGCTGATCAGAAGAAAAGGCCATGTCTCGTAGGATCGGCCCGTTGTCGACCACCTGGATGGTTTCGTATTGTAAAGCGCCATAGGTTGGGCCATCCACTCGAATCTGAAAGGAGAGAATAAATTGTGTTACGTGACCATTAATAGGCTACTAAAGTGTGAAAGAGACAAGAGTAAAGCAGAGGGGAAGGGGAAATAGTTGTTAAGTTGTTAGACAGCTGTAGGGGACGTTACGTGCCATAAATTGCAGGTTCAGCAGAGAGCTGTAACATCCTCACACAGTTGGGCCGCAGTGATGGAGGTCTCATGACTATACTTGAACATCTGTTGTTGCTGACGCAAAACTGCACACTCACACTCTGTTCCAGTCTTGATATAACCCTAGCCTCCCTCCAGACTACATCTTCCAACCAAACACTCACTAAAGGGCCCTGTGAGAACTTAAGTCTTTATACCTGCCATTAAACATTACAATGCACCTGATAACCCATTACGACAGAATGAATCAGCAATTTCCTTTCCCTTTTTGACACTAAACAGTTTAGGAGGTATCAAGTCCATTCCCATCGGAATCAACCACTTTATCTTTGCGTTTATGGCCTGGAGTCCCATCAGACCGCAAGTCCTGTCAACCTAAGATCATCTTACCACAAGAGAGGTTGAAAATTATTTTGTGCCACCACTACAAAAAGTCTCGGTGATGTTTCAAGTGTTCCCTTTGGCTTTGCGTTCTCACTTTCTTTGGGGCTTTTTTGCTTTGTATGCTGAGGGTCACAAACAAAAACCAAAAAAAGAGATTGAACAAAAGAAGAGAACAGAAGGGAAGGGGCGGAAGAAAGCAAAAACCCTTCACACGAGCCAAAGCCTTATTCAGCAAGAGGGTTATCTAATCTCCCCGATCGAGGGCTGGTTAATTTGGCTGGGATTGGGTTTCGGCCAGGAACGGCTGCAGTGTTTGGGATGGCAGCGTGTGGACAGTGGAAGAATGAACTGCAGGAGGTTTTGTGAAGCCCCGGTCGAGCCCCAAGAGAGATACATGGAGTGGTCCGACAGATCACTGGAGGGACGGGGTGAAGTGGATGGGCATTATCACAACCGTATCTAAACAAATTAGCCACAGGGGATGTCTATTAGCATTAGCATGGTCATGCTATAGGGCTGAGGGAGAAAAAAGGAGAGTATCTGATCACAGATAGAGGAGGAAAATCAACATGCTAATATACATGACAAAATACATAGTGACATAGGACTGTTAAAAGTCCCACTTTAAACTCAAGCAGCAAGTACATCAGGTTTTATTAATGGTTGAACAATACTGGTTCTATAAAAGTTTTTCTTTCTTTCTCAGATTATAAACCGGAGAATCCCTAAGCCTAGAACAAAACAAAATAATTTTCTCCCTTTCATTTCAGTATCAATAAAATGGATTATATTCTTTGAAACCTGATTGGATTACACTGCTAATCTGTGTATCATATAATCATTTGGATTTAATTCCATGGTGTCGCGACTGACACCATTTTAACAGTTGTCTCATATTCAATGTTACACTTTCTGCCTCTGATTTTGAAAAAAAAAAAATTCTATGTTGCATTACAATAACAATTGGTTGCAGACTGTATTCTTAGAATAGAAGAGCTTTCATTTTGGAGTAGAATAAGCCTGCACATTTCTGCTCTGTGTATTGTGTGCTGTGGGACCTCAGGTGTACAGCCAATGCACAGTCTCAAAACATCCCCCTAGTGGTCATGGACTGTAACAACATTGGCCAGTCATGTGAGACACACTATGCGAGGTTACACAATAAATGAGTACTGATTAAATGTGGCCAAGGGTAAATTACAAATAACATTTGATGTTTTACAGCTCTTATTCATCATTTACACCAAGGTCACTGTATTATGCATAATAAGAGTGCTTTAAGCTTTATTGCATTTTTTTTAAAATTCAGTATAAAAATGAAAAAGAATGATTAAGTTACTGTCACAGCATTGCTCATTTGTTATATAGAGCACAAGTTAAAGCATTACACGGTCAAAGGGCAGTATAGTAGAGAACAGCAGGCTAAATCTAGTTAAGATCAGCTAAGCAAAGAGCAAACAGAAGGAGAGGTGATGAGAGAAGCCGTAACCACAGGAGCTCTGCAGCTTCATAATGTGGGCAGGACTCTACCCAGCATCCATGGAAACTGCAATTTCCTCTGGCTCAAAACAACTTGATCTTAAGCCCTGCAATCAGGCCAGTGCTATGACTATAGATTAAAACTGATGCTATAGAGCAGTTTCTCAAAAACTTCACTAAACAGTTGGAAACCTGCATCTTAAACCTAGATCTTATTCTCTAACCACCTGCAGTTCAGTTTAAGCAGACACTGAGGAGCCGATTTAGGTGCCTGATTCAAAATCAAAACAAAACATTTACCCTTTTGCCCTCCAGTGACTGATGAATGCAGAACTTCATTGCCACTCACAATTTTACCAATTTCTTTTCTCAGGTCAAGTCAATGTGTATGTGAAATTGAAATCTAAAAAGCAGTAAATATATTTTTCTCCTTTTAGTTAGCTCTTGTTGTTCTTGTTGAATTAAAATCGAGCATGCTATATCAATGCAATTCTCAATTGAATGCATATTTATTTTATTTATTCTTTTCAAATCTATACAACTGGATGCCTACAAACATTCAGGAGCATTTATTTATTGATTTTAACACAAAACAGCCAGAAAGAAAATTCCGATGTGGTACACTTCACAGCAAAGTACAAATAACTCACAAGAAAATATTCAGCCGTCTTGTAATCCCCACTCAATAAAACCCACCAATCCAGTTGTATTCAACTAATGATGGCTGCCCTTTCAAACTCAGTTTTTATGCTCTATCTAGCTATTGCCACTGACTTCAGAACAATCTGCATAAGCACGTAAGCACTTGTCTCAGGAGAACGCTTTACTTTTGGCACAAGGCAGCCCTTGCTAAAGCCTGCTGTTAACTAAAGCATTTCGCAAAGGAAAGAGAGCAACAGAACTTTCTACCAACCCTAAATTTAACCTTGGCAAAAGCCGTCTTGTGATCTTTCAGTGAGCTTTTCTTCCACAAGCTGCAGTCACTTGGGAGGTGTTCCTTCTGTTACCTTCAAAATGAGTGCGAGATAGCCCACACTCTCCATTTGTGAGGGCAACAGCGGTGCCACGAATACACTGTTCACACAGAGTAAAAGTCTGTTCGCCCCGGCACACGGGATGCTTCTGGTTGCCCGTTACATTACGGCTCAGAACGAGCCGACACTGATATAGAACAAAGCTGAGAAGAGGCACTGAGTCACTGAAGAACTGTGACAAAAGAGAACTACAAATAACGTCAACAGAGCTGCTCTTGAAGCAGTATTGGCTGCAGAGGTGCACATCTGACAGTACAAACACTTCCCGTCTCAAAGCTCGTGGGACACCAGACACTAGGCAGTGTTTGGGTGAAGGCCACTACGATTAAGGCAGTGTGCTGACGCTCCCTCGAGAGTTCCTTTAGAAGCAAGAGCTACTCTGATGCACAGATATTGATCTATGACATTTAAACCCCGACTATAACAAAAATAGAGCGGCACGTGTCAACAACTGTAAGCAGAACGGCCTCGCTACCGTGAGTGACTCTGTGTCAAGGCGTTGAGCGATTGTTTTCTGTTTTTTTTGAGCCAAATCCCCTGGGAGAGTTTGAGATAGAACCTGCGCATCAGCACTCTTAACGCACCGGGAGATCTTGACGTGTTCCAGCCTGCTATAGTCAAGGAAAGTGGAATGAAAGGTTTGCTTTGTTTTCGACGCCTCCATTGGCTAAGCCGGAGTGTGCTGTAGTAAACAGCTAGAGTGGGTGGACTGGGAAGTCTCTTAATGTCAATCAATGCTGAAAGAAAACTGCAAATTCACATTTTGCAACATCGATACTTAGCTGAAGGCGACTGGTTTGCAAAGGAACTTGAATGGGCTGACGCTAAGCTGGGGAATTAAAGATGATCATGTCCTGAAAGCCATTGTCTGCCGTCACAGTGAGCACTATGTATTAGGCAATTAAAAAAAAAAAGATGATTTCTGTGGGGAATAAAGACTACGGTGGTCAGTGTTTTTAGACTGCAAATAACAAATTCAAGGCCGAATCCACTGAACATCTGAAAAGCTCCAGGGTATAGGGCAACATTTAAATCAACGTTTCTTACATTTACATTTATTCATTTAGCCTACAAATGAGCAAAAAAAAAAAAATTAAAAATATATTTTATATTATATATACACATTAAAAGAGAATAATTTTAAGAAAATGAAAAATTACACATATACATATATATATATACACACACACACACACACACACACACACACACATATATAAAAGTGTGATTCTTAATTTGTTCTATAGCTTCTATTCAATTTAATATCCAATGTATTTTTAGCTGCTTCTAAGGAGCATAAAATATCACTTTACTGTCAGACGCAAAAGCTTACTGAAAAGTTTATGGTCAGTGTTTTACATTTCAGTGCCACCTGATAATTTGCATCATTACCTAATTTGCATAATTCCATTTGTGCAGCGATTCTTAATTCTTGTCCTCGCTCTGCATATTTTGCATGTCTCTCGTTTAACACACCTGATTCAAATCACCAGCTCGTTAGAAGAGAGCTCCATGAATGAATGGTGTTCCAACTGACGTGGTCCCTACACAGTATTCACTCCTCTCTACTCCCTGCACATGGGAAATCAGCTGAAGTTACTTCACTTAAAAACACAGATTTGTGCTACGCCACTGCCTGCAGCATCTTCACACACAGACTAAACAGTTTTTTATTACAGAGGTTATTTAACCCTCATGTCTTGCGCACTTATGGTCAAATGGAACAAACCTCTGAAGCGATAAGAGAAACAAAATGTGCAGAGCAGGGGGGTTGTGAGGACCAAGATTAAGAACCGCTGCTTTAGTGCATTGGGTCCTAAAATGGCATAGATTGAGAGTACAAAATAACACCAGAAGTGCCACCAAACACACCAAACGGCTTCATAATCAGGTTGCGCTGCAGCCAGGCAACTGGCCCTTCTAATATGGCATTTCCATCACTAACGAGTGAACGAGACATGGACCCGTTCCGCTCTAAACACGTCGCACCCAGCAGGCTGCCATGTTCACAAGAGAGAAAGGCTTTGTTTTGGTTGCCGGGTTATGAGATTGAGGTTGTTGAAAAGCTCTCATCCACAAAACACGTGTGCGTGCATGCGTGTACAAAGCCAGGCCCCGGTGTCTCAGGGAGCTCACAGGCAGAACCCTGCGGAGGAGAGACCTAATCAGATTTCCTGATCCGTTCGTCCCTCCGGTTTCTTCTTTGCAATCAGCGGATCGGTACCGCGGCAGGATTTTAATTACCAGGGCTCTAACAGCGCGGCACAAACCTGCTCTGACACACTGATTGCGGCAATGTCATCGCCAGCCAAATTAACTTTACTCTTCAACAACAGGCCTCCAAATAAGCTTAAAGCTTTTAAATACACCAGCTAAAGACCAACATAGTCTGAACTTAAATTGGCTTAAAAACTTTTACATTCATTTTCTCATTTAACGCTCTGTAACACACTGTAGGACATGAATACGCAATTTAGGGACACAATTTAAGCCATTGTTTCCCTGCTCGTAATGTAGTTAACCTTTATGTAATTGCGTTGAACTCTCAGTCGGTCTGCGTGAACTTCGAAATCTTGGCATATTTTGTACTCCTTTAGCGAAGTCGAAAATGTAAAAATGTCCTCGTTCTGCTTGAGGAAGGTGTGTTTTATATGCAGGGCTTGCGCTGGCTGCAGGGAGGATGGAAGCGATATTAGCAGGCCAAAAGTTTCTCTGTCACCTCTCTTACCCTGCAGTCCCGCAGAGAGGAGAGCTGGGATCACACTGCTCTAACTGTTAAAAACCCCTCACCGAGGGAGAGCAGGAGAGAGAGAAAGAGGGAGATATTACCCACGAGAGTCTGGCTGGGAAATGTTGTGAGCAGTTCCATCAAATTTCTCCTCTCTGCAGTTTTTCTAAAAGCGCTACTAGAGGAGATATTGCCATGAATACTCAAGTGAGAGCCTAAAATTGGAGATATCATCTTTGATGTTGCATGTATACACCACCGGTCAAAAGTTTTGAAACTTGACAAAATTGGTGTTTTATTTTTTGTTTACCAAGTTTTTTTTTTAATCTAAAGCCTTAAATGCTTGAAACTGGGTCAATGACCTGATGCCCATTTCTCATTTTATACTACAACATATATCACTCTGTAAAAAATATTTTAAATTATTAAATAGTATTATATAAAACTATTATATAAAAATATATAAAACTATGAACTCTGAATGTAAATTAATATGAAAAATAAAATCGCGATTGATATGCTGTGAAGATGTGAACACTCACGTGTATTCAGGGTGCAAAGACAATGTTTTCCTATATGTTTTAAAGTAGATTTTGAAAATATTTTTCCTTTTCTATATTATGAGCACTTTTGTATATTATTGACTCAAATTGTGGCTACATACTGTATGAAACTGAAATTTCATAGTTATGTTCGGAGAAAAGTATTTTAAGCTCCCAAATACTTCCCTGCAGATCGGAGGTTATTTTGGCCGTGTGTTTGTGGAGGCAAGTAAAGGGGACGTGTGTCCACAGGGCGGCCCGTCTTTCCTCCTGTGTGACAGACAGGACACCCCTCTCACTCTCTCTCCAGGGTGTCTGTGAGTCTGACCTTTCACCAGTCTATCTTTCTCCTCTTCCTCTCTACTTTTATCACCCATGCTTCCTCCTCACGTGCTCTTCTTCAGCTCTCTCCATTCCATATCCATCTCTCGCTTGGCCCATGTCACTCATGATTTCGCCATCTCTTTGCTCATTCCCACCAACCCCTTAAAAGCTGCCTTGTGCATCAATTTCCACCGTATTCCTCTGTCTGTCTCTCCATACTCATCTCTCTCATCCTCTCCCACTGGGTGTTCCTGGTTTAATCTGAGGTTAGATGTGACCTCTGGGCCACATGCTGTTTCTTCTCCATTTTCTACTCTATCCCTCTTTCACTCTCTCTCTCTCTCTCTTTTCAGAGAGGCTTCATTCTCTGTGTATTCAGTCTGAGAGGAGGCCTCATGGCCTGTAGCTGCTCTGAGTAGCACTAGATCTTTTTTTCTCTTCACCCTTATTTTGAGAGGCAGACGTCTCACTGTGGCTCTTCAGTCATGAGCGGTGAGGGCTCAGGGCTGATGCTTGACCAGCACATGCTCTCAGACTCCTCCACATCCATCAGAGAGAAAAACACAGCACACACACGTTGTTTCTTTAGTAATGCTTTGTTTATGTTGCACTGACTGAAACCTACTGCAAGTGTTGTTCTGACATATTCACTTTTTCAATTGGGAATGCGTCACACTGCAGAATTAAAATGGGTTGTGAATGCAATTTCATGTTTATTTTAATCCGTTTGGTTAAGTTAAGAACTTTGCAGTCCCTAACATGGAAAATTCAGTTTTTCATTCCACATACATCTTTAAAAACCCTCCACTATTATCGCTTTCACCGTGTATTATTTTCAGCCGTCAATAAGGCCATTCATTATTTAATACAGCTCTTTCTCTCGCTCCAGCTCCTCATTATAGTCACTGCAGGGTGGAGGGACAGACGGGCGTTGCTGGAATTTTCAAATGAGATAATTTATCTGAGACAAATACCTGCAGAAGGGAGACAAACCTATTTTCTATCAGCCCCATTTTTCTAGCTGGGAAATAAAAACAATTATTTTGCACTCTTCCTATTTTATCTTATTCACACACACACACGCCCAGTGGCCAAAAACACACACTTTAAAACATCAGGCTCCATGTGTGGTAAGGGTCAAAGCCATTCACACTGACTCAAAGTTGAGAAAATTTGAACTTTATGCAAATGAGAAAACATGATGCAGTGTCTTCCAAAGAGAATTTGTGTGATCCATTTCCTTGAGATAATTTATTAGAAATCTCTCTGCACAAGTCCGCTCCATCTCTGTCAGTGAGAATGGAGCCTGACACTGGCTACATATGGTGAATTAGCCGCCATTAACAGTGTTTATGTTGCGCAAATGGTTTTTATGTTCCATACATAAGCTACATTCAGCATGAATGATGAGCCCTGTAAGATGATGCACATTAAAACAGAAAGCAAGTGTGAGGAAAAGAGGGGAAGGTGTGTGCTCAAGCACCTGTGAGAGTTTTTGGAACAGGCTGCGAGACATATGGTGGATGAGAATTTTGATAGCTTTGAAGTGAGAGAAAAACAGGAGAGAGGAAAGGAGAAAGAGCAGATCATCCCTCAAGAAGTAAAATTGTAGATCTGACCAAAAAACAAAAACAACAACGTGTGCACTAACTTCCAAAAGTTTGGGGTCAGTAAGATTTTTGAAAAGTCTCATATTTCTGAAAAGTCTCTAATGCTTACTAAAGCTACATTTACATAGTAAAAATACAGTAAAATCAGTAATATTGTGAAATATTACATCCCTATCTATGATAAATTTAAGGCATGCTCGCTGAATAAACGTATTGATTTTTTTCCAAAAAGCACATTTTTCCCCAACAGATGACTTGCATGAGCAACAGCTCACAAAATGCAATCTGAAATGCACCCAAACGATAGAGTGACAAACAAAGCTATCCTGTAACAATAATTCCCTTTCTCTTGGTCTGTAGTGTCTGGCAGACTGAGGCTGTGGTAGACCAGATGCTGATAGAGTTACATAGAGACATTTCTTTCTCAGGGATCTATGGTCTTTGGCAGTAAAAAGAGGCCATTGTTTGAGCTGCTATGGGTTTGGGGCTATTCAGATTGCTACTGTGCAGCAGGTAAACAGCATTCAAATCGGTCTGTATGACTGAGGAACAGTCTCTTTATAATAAGAACAATTTGCCTATAATCAAAATTTCAGTCCTTCCATAAGTAATAGGCACTTAATTCTCAGACGCCATTCAGAAAGCAAAGCTTGAGGGTATCTATTTAACTTGCTACTAAGTTGTACTTCATACTTATGGAAGTTTACTAGTGAAATGATATACTCGCAGGGCATTCTGAACTGTTTTGAAAAGCTCAGGCATGAATCAGTTGATACCTGTGGACTGATTAACTGAAATAGTGATGCTGATAGACTCCTGCAGAGTGTGTCAGTCTCTCTGCCGTACCACATACACACACCTGACACTTTCCCCTGTCTGAGCTTCATGCGGCACTTCAGCAAATGATAGATGCTCCGACAGCTAAAACAACAGGTCTGATTCCCCTCTCTCACACACACCCCTCAATTAGCTTCACGACGGCAGACCTGAAACAGACATAATGTCACTCCATTCACAGCAGCTAACATGCCAACGGGACAGAAGAGTGGAGAGACGCGACAGGTAAAGAGTGCGTGTCTCTTCAGGTGAAAGTCTGATAAATGCAGGCACCAATAATAGCATCTCTTCAAACGGTCAGGCTAGTCTAATATGTGAGGATCTAGACTACGGGCAAAAAGTTTGCAGGTTCACACAGGAGTCACCAAGAAGTTGGGCAGGAAATCACATCGCAGTATTTGTGCAATGATCAAGCCACTGAACTCCATGTCCCCCACTGATTCACCCGAGACTACTGTAGTAGTGCAGTAATGGTGTTTCTGTAATTAATGAATCAATGTTTTTGAATGGATCTTTTAAGATAACGAATTGATTATTCTTGTTGATTTCTCTTCCTTGTGAATTGCATTACAATTCTTCTGCTCTAGAAAATTAATAGAGCCATAAATGTAGTAACTATAAAGTACACTAAGACTTGTTTCAATTGATTTCATGCAAATTAATATTCATATGGTCACCATCTACTGATGCAATAATGTAACAAAAGATTCACTGAACAAATCAGAAAGAATCTTTTTGAAGAACTGAATTAAAAGATTTAAAAACATCACGACTTGTATTGGAAAAGTGGCTGCTTATCAGTAAGAATGAAACGGATTTCGAAATAGAAAATGTCAGACGAAGTCAGGAGTGTGACAGCACTCTTTATCCTTTCAGGGAGCAAAGAGAGGGGTGAAAGGGAGGATGAAAGAGGGATGAGTGAAAACAGTCCTTAAAGGTGTGAATAATGCATGAAGAGCCGAGGCCAGACGAGAAACAGTCATCAGACCAGAACCCGATCGCTGATCCAGTTACCACTGAGCCGTCCCTAAAGCCCTGAAGTCTGCCTCTCTCTCTCTCTCTCTCTCTCTCTCTCCCTCTCATTTCTGTCTTGCTAAAACACACACATATTACACAGAGAAAGTGAGGTGAATTGATTCTGTATTGGTGTGTAAATGCCCACAAAAAATGAGAATCATTTAAAATGACTGTAGGTTGATCGGTCCGCACCATCCAATCATATTCTCTGTGGTACTCAGAGAAAATTCTCTCGTAGGAGCAGTTCACTCAGGGTTTGTTCTTGCGTTCACAAACAGCTACACACAGTACAAAAGAACAAAACAGAAATACAGATATCTCACAACACATTTCTTAAACATGAGCTTCTTTTAACTTCAGATGGTTTCTAAAAAAACAGACAACATTGGTAAGAATGTTCTTTTGAAGCCTGTTTACTAGTAGCTCACCTAATAAGGATGTATTGACACAAGATGTGTTCTTGCATCCATCTACACCCCCCCCCCCACTTTTTTGCACTCCATGTCATTTTAAGCAAAGTGAAAGGCTGAAACACTGAGAAAATAAGCAATAAGTCTCATTTCTCACCTTACCACATTTTCACATCTCAAAATGTGTTTGTCACCTCACAACAAAGACGGTCGTCCACACATAAAACCAATCTAACATTCCAGCACTTGTGCAATAAATCAAATTACCATAATTCAGATTTTACACAGAGCACTTGTGAAAATGCTCTCTGGTGAATAACAGATGATAGAAAGACAGATAATATTCACTTGTCATCAACAAACTATTGCTATAAAAACAAATCTGAAGTTAACATCGAATTAAAATCAAAAGTATTAATTATATAATGATTAACACTCGACAGGCTTCACATTTCACAACAGGCTTAATGTTTCTAAATGACTCAAATGAAAAAAAAAAATACTGAAGATTGACAGATTGATTGAATTTAATTCACTTTATTTAAATTTTTTGCAATATGCAAGCTCAGTGAAAAGCACAACTTTTGCTACAAAATGAATGTGAAATCATGCTTTATTTATCTAAAGCTAATTTTGTCCATGCATTGTACCAAGCCTTAGATGGCTGCATAGATGGTCATGTGATCACTTTGCCTATGGCTTCAGCCACTGATTCCTTGCTATAGCTTAGGCTATATGTAGCCTTTATTAACTCCATTCTAAAACCATCAACTCCTGGACATCCACGTCCGCTGAGAGGTGTGAGGCCATCCCTCTTTCTCTCTGTCTGTAGGTGTGAAGGTTGTACTACGCCTTGTTAGCTCTGAAACACGGATTCTCAGTTGCCTGAGAGAAGTGTTGGCACTTAACAGCAGTGCTCTGTCACTAGCTATCTGCACTCCATATGAGCCCGGGGAGAGATCTATCTCTCTCCATCACACACACACAATGTAAACCACGCACCACAACAAGACACTAAAACACTAGCATACATATGAAACTAACAGAAACAATATAGAGAATATCTATTCTGATTTCTGTTCATGTTTGCGACTCTGGTGTAATATCATAGTAGCGGCATTAACCTCTGTTTTTCAAGTTGTGACAGTGACAGTAGGTGGGTGAGTGAGTTTATCTGAGAGTTTACGGTATGTGTGTGCTCTCATCATTTTCTGCATGGTGACATATCAAAGAGCAAAGAGCGAGACCTGGCAGGCGTTGTCTTTGTATACAGTAAGGCTGAGTGACAAGGCAACTATGCTGCAATAAATACGGAGAGAGAAAGGTGTGCGCGCGCGTGTGTGTGCGTATAATCTGAAAGACAGCTCTTATAAGCGTAAAGCTTTAATTCGGGAGAGACGGGAATGGGTTGTTCCCCACAGAGACAGAAGTCTAAAGAGGATCACAGATTGTGTCTGTCAACAGCCATAAGAAATCCTTTCATGCGGTTTCAATTAGAAAATGGAACAGGAACTGTAGGGAGTCCATTTCCTGTCCTCCTTCCCCTGTTTCTTTTCTTTTTCTCTATTAATCCATCAAGAAAGCTGTGATTTACTTCATTTCTTTATCATTAAGCTCCAAGGATGTAGCTACGGATTGTGGGCCCCCTGGCAAAATGCAAGCGACACTTGGGATCAAATCCAAATGTTAACATTAATGTTATATAATATTGTATATTAATGTGTTAACATTTTAATGCATAATATAATGAAATTACAAAAATATATTCTGCTGTTCAAAAGTGTGGGATCAGCAAGATTTTAAATGTTTTTTTAAAGCAGCATCTTTTGCATTTCAAGGCTGCATTTATTTGATCAAAATTAGAGAAAAAAAACAGCAATACTGTGAAATATTATAACAATTTAAAACAACATTTTATCAAACTTTAAAATATAATTTTTTTTCCTGTGATGCAAAGCTGAATTTTCATTTACTGTTTCCAAACATTTGAATGGCAGTGTATTAAAAAAAAAATCCATGTATTTATGTAAAATACTGAAACTACTTGCATCAAACCAATTGTGATTCCCCCTCCCCCCTTCAAGTAAAATACTTTGAATTAAATTGAATTAATTCTATCAGTATTCTACATCAATCTTGCTGAAATTGTTGTGGGCCCTTTGAACGCGTGGGCCCCTAAAATCATTCCCACCGTACACCCCATTAGGTACAGCCCTGCTGCGCTCTGAATCCAGAAGAGAATGATCATCTGTAATAATTTGACTGAGTTCTGCATGTCTTTTACTCCACTCATGTCATCACAGGTATTTGAGTGAGTGTATATATATGTGTGTGTGTGTGAGAGACAGAGAGAGACGCTGCTCTCTGGCTCTGCACTTCCCTGCAGGCTTTCATCTTTCTCAGGTTAGATTACTGTAAAGCACTCCTGTCTGCCAGCATTCCTGGAAGCTTTTTATCCGTGCACTTGTTTGTTTAAAAAAAAAAAAAAAAAAAAGGAAAAAAAGCGAAGTGGAAAAAACGACAGATATAAAGGGAGCTGGGAATAAGAGGAGCTAACGGTCCTTCCCTCAACTGTGTCTAAACATATTTCAAAGCACTGTTAGCAAACTGACTTAACACTAGACTTGTTGGCACACTTCTACTTCTTATGCTTCCACTCAGGGTCATTTACATCAGTGCATGAAAGCTAATAAAACATAAAATTAACAATAACAAGTGCCATAATCACATACTCTGGGCTGAGGATTCAGTGTACCTTCTGAGAAAAAAAACAACTAAATAATATAACATAAATATTTTTATTTATTCATTTTTAAATGGAGCCAGAGACAATGTTATTCAAAGTCTAACCAATGACCTATTGATCAAGCTAGATCCAAAACATACTATTAGTAGCCTAGTTGGCAAGTGACCTATTCCAAAAAATAAAATGTAGAGTTTAGTGTAGTACATTACTGGCTTAGATTTACCTTTTGTGCACATATCATATAAGGTTATAAATGCTCTCTCTTCTCTTCATCTCCATACACAAGTTCCTGAAGTGTTAAATGCAGGTTTTACCTATCAAATAACACAGTTTTACACAGACTATATGCATTTAAGAAATCGAAAACATGAACACAGACCAATTGACGCTGCATGTTTTAGCAGATGCTGACAACTCACAAACAGCAGCACAAATTTAATTAGAGCTGCCCTGAAGCTGTTTGTAACTATTAGTGCTGGCAGTTGGACAACTGGAGGACTGTGTGTATTTGTATGTGTGTTCGATGGCACTCTGTGTTTAATAAAGGGCAGCATTAACATCCCACCTTGGAATGCCTGAAGGCAACATCAATAATCACAGGGCTCATCCCACACTCTCTTGCATGTCTCTTATGTTTATGTATAGAGGTGTGTGTGTGTGTGTGTGTGTGTGTGTGTGTGTGCGCATGCTTGTATGTGTGGGACAGAGTCTTGACTCTCTGCATCAGCTGGTAGGGCCTGAAGCCGGAATGGAATTCCCGCACAAAGCTGTTTAAGCATGACAAGCCCAGGCAGTGTTAACCCTGCAGGGCTTGGGCAGACCGGACCGCCCCTGTACCCAAAGACAGAAGCTGCGGAGAGAGCGCAGAACTTGTGAGTCGGATGGGCAGGTGTTGCCAAAGCCTGCCAAAGCTTGTGTGTCCTCTAGGACCTCTGTGTACACACACCCACCCACCCACCCACACATACTCGTGAACACACACGCTCTCTCCAGTCAATTCATTACATGGGTTTGCAACATGTTAAGATTTCCGAAAATATTGGGAATATAGGACTATCCCCTGGTGAGATTTAGCTCATTTCTGAAAACAATTTTGTCTCCAAACTATAGCCAAATAAACAAACTTATTGGAATATGTTTTACAAAAAATACTATTTCAGTCTTCCTACTTCAAAACTTTGCAAGTAATTGTGAAATTTACTAGCCATTTCTGAGTGAAAATTACTTTTATACTTTTCCCCTCCAGTGCATACACAGACACAAACAGAAAAACTTAGCTGGGCTCATATTGAAATTTTACCCATAATGCAGTGCTGGTTTCAACAATGCTAACATTTTTTATCTGAGGTTAGAGTTCAGGTCTTAATGACAAATTGTGTCCCTGGACCACAAAACCACTCATAAGTGTCCATTTTTCAAAATTGAGATTTACACACCATCTGAAAGCTGAATCAATAAGCTTTCCATTGATGTATGGTTTGTTAGGATCGGACAATATTTGGTTGAGACACAACTATTTGAAAATCTGGAATTTGAGGGTGCAAAGAAATCAAAATACTGAGAAAATTGCCTTTAAATTTGTCCAAATTAAGTTCTTAGCAATGCATATTACTGATCAAAAATTAAGTTGATATATTTACAGTAGGAAATTTACAAAATATCTTCATGGAACATGATCTTTACTTAATATTCTAATGATTTTTGGCATAAAAGAAAAATCATTTTGACCCATACAATGTATTTTTGGCTACTGCTATAAATATACCCCAGCGACTTAAGACTGGTTTTGTGGTCCAGGGTCACAATTGTTGACACATTCAACCTCTTTTATCTCAATGCAGAGAAAATGGTTAGAAAAAAAAAATTCAATTCAGGCACAATGCTTTTAAACAAACTAAAAGACTTGCTGAAAATGATTTTAAACTATTATTTAATTATTTCCTGTTGTTTTTCTATAAACTTGGTGAAGTAGGGCTGAAATGATAGTTTAATAAATGAATAAATTAACATGTGGCATCATTATTAACATCATCAGAATGAACAGAGTGAGCATAGCTTAGTGTTTAATTATCTCATGAATTTGCAAAAAGGCTAATTGGAAGGATTTTGATTCACTGTTTGTACAGAATAATCATTTAGGTAAGAAGTACAACAATGAAAAAATTCTGCATCAGCGCACTGGGGAGAAAACAGTGATGAACAAAACAATTTTAATTTTACTAGATATATTTACTGAAACAAACATAAGCTGCGCCAGCAGGCATACAACATACAGTATGTACATTTCACCTTGGCCCCAGTACATATTGCTGAGCCAATGACAGCAATTGATGAAAACCTGAAAAAGCATACAAAAAGCTAATACAATACAAACCAAATTTAGATTTACAAGCAGTCCTACAAAATGTCAAGCTATGAATTGCATGAGCTGCATTAAAGCTATTAGACATGGAGCTCAGAGAGAAGCAGCCAGCAGATATTCAGCTGAGAGCTAGGCTCTGAATGAGCGACTATATGATTGTTATAGGTAGACAGATGGTCGGCTCTCACTCATGTCTCCTCTTGGCCGTGTCAGCATGACCTCAGTCCCTTCCCAACTGCTCTACACACAGGTCATCTGCGCTCAAAACACCTGGACCGGACCTATGCCATGTCATCTGTGCTCAGGCTGTTTATGCACCTTGACCACACTCTCAATGCTTAAGCAGTTTTAAAGACACCATAGAGTTATAATCCAGCTTTGAGGTCACCCAGAGCCCTAAGCATTGACAAAATTCACTTGCACATGTTTAAAATGTACAGTCTTTCTCTTCAGGGAAAAGATACCATAAATATGGATGACTCATGGGACGAGCCCTACAACATGTCCCAACCAAAACTTCCTGTTTCAATAGAAAATACATCAGCACATGACAGAAAATGCAGCTTGTTGAGCAATTTCATGCAGTTTTTAACATCATTAGCAATAAGCGTATGTTTCTTCTACCAACATATGACCAACCCATGCTGTTTTACCTTCAGGGGGAATCAACTCAGCACACAAACACTCAAATCAGTGACTCATATGAGAAGATCTATGCTTATAGGCAGCATTCTACTCTAATCACCAGCAAGCACTTTAACCCTGATCTTTAAACTCTCTCAGTTAATGTATATAAACCAATATAAGGGAATCCAAAACTGATTTCAGACCAGCCGAAAATCCCCAATCTGCTATTTTCATTTCGAGCATCATACGCGGAAGGCCTGCTCCATGACAAACCCCTGAAACTCTTTAGCATTTTAATGAGGCGCTTTATCCTGCGTCAGTCGACTGTGTAAGTGTGGGTAAGGAGAGGAATGGCGGGGTAAATTATTAAGCAGAGCTGCCCTGTGCCTCCCAGCTGATACGTTCTGAACCAGAAGACACCAGGAGAGGAGGGGACGCACAGCCCAGAAGTACAACACAATTTATGACCTTTGATGGAAAACACCTTCTGAAACCATTATAGATGAGCCGTGTGGAATATGCAGATAAAGCAGCATATTTCAGTTTTACTGATAATTATTACAGTAGGAAGGTGATTATAGGAACATAAATTTACTCAATTTAAAATTGCATATTAAAAGATCATTTTAAAAAGCAGACAAAGATGTAAATAACAAAATAGCATATAATAATCTATACATTATGCGTTTTTATTTGAATAGTCTTTCTATATCAGTTTTGAAAGACAATAACAACATTCATATAAATCCATGAGAAACACCTACATTACTCTCCACAACAAAGGCTGTTCAAGTGAATATAAAATACCAGTGTCACAGTTTGAATAGTGTGATCTAATATTTGAATCGCACTGAAAGTGAACAGTGAAATCAAATGTGACTGTGCAATTTACCATAAACGTAACTAATATTGACACACAGATGTCCACATGCTTTTATTCCAAGACAAGGGAGTAAAATACTACTCCCAGTAGAACTAAATGGAACAAAGGAGGACTAGATGAGGGTGGACATATTTTTGGACATTTCATGCCCATCTAACGGTTTTAGCAAGGCAATCTTGACGCCAAAGAACGTTTCCCAAAGAAATATCTTGAAAAGCCAGAATACAACAGACAGACAAATCCCATCCTCAAATAAGGGCCGGAAAGAGGCTTTTCTATTGCACATTCAGAGGTACCACTCATCACGGGCATCTGAGAGGCTTGTTTAGTGTTCTGCAAATAATGGAGAATCAGAATTCCAAAGATTCCATCTTGTCTTGGAGCCTTTGATTGCTGATGAAAGAATGCATGGATAATCTCATTCAAAAGGCGCTAATAACCTTGACTGACCTCAACTGCCATGCATCAGAATGGGAGTGAAATGAGACTTTTTTGTGATAAAAATGAGTCCTTCACAAAGAGGCGCTTGGCTGTGGCCTTTTCTTTGTGGTGCGAGAGCAATATGAATGCACAGGGGCCTTTGACAGGCAGAAGTCAGTGTTCACGGTCAGCGTCTGGTGATGGAGACTATCTGGGAGACGGCCGCAAACCCTGAGGCAAAGAGAATGCCAGTGTGACTGGTTCTTCACGGCATTCACCGCGGAGCCCCAGGGCAGAGGCCCGACTTCAGATGAAGACTGGGTCAGTGACTATTGAACTTGAGAAGATGCAGAATGCATGAATGAATAAATTGACACATTTACACCTCTGTAAATCTGCATCTTTCATGTCTGAGCACAGATGATGAGTCAAAGATTCTCCATGCTTGAATCAGCTCTAAACTAGAGCAGACAAGAACCAGAAGAACAATCAGTGAGCAGATGTACCAACTCCAACACCTTCCAGTCGGATACTATCATTATGGATTTAATTATTGCATGCACTGTCCCAGATAAGGGATGAGCAAGTCTGTGTTTGAAAAACAAAAGACATGGGCAGTGGGAGAGCTCAGCACTGATTTACACACTTTAATAAAATCCAAAGACAATTGCTTGGCTGTAGATAACAAGCGGATGAATGAAAAAAATCAGGAGAAAAGCACAAGGCACTGATTTAGGATTTAATTAATTCATGAGATAACTGCAAACTGTCCCGCCAGAGAGACAGACAGACGAACAGACAGCATGGCTGAGACAGGATAAAGCAGCGGAAGAAAGACAGACAGACATAAAGACTAAGTCAATTTGGAAAGAGGAGAGGAGGAAAACAGAGAAAGAGAGAATCAAAGAGATTCAAGGATCTGGGTGCAAATTACTAGGGGTTTTGGGCAAGATGTAACCACACGTTTGTGATTGAGGAGGACCAAATTTTACCATTTATAAGTCAACCACTGAAACACCCATTTTGGTTGAACATTAATTTGAAGTATACTGGAGGATATTATATTATGGTTTGAACCCCACTGTATATAGTCAAAGTGAAAGGATGGTGGTCTTAAAATTACCTTTCTAATTCTACATATGTTTTAAAAGCATTTAAAAAAAAACATAATTATCCATCTAAAATTAGATTACAAGTTAACCAGAATGCTTATTTATACTTCTTTACTTATTTCCTAGGATCCTTTCTTGTTGAATCAGTATTGGACAGAGCATTGAGAAATTAATACTATCATTATTTACCACTTTATTACAGGTTCACATATCATGCGGTTTAAAAAACTGAAGATTTTAAGATGATTGGCTGTTAGCTAACTGAGCTAGGGGGCAGCAGAAGACATCAACAGACCACAAACCAAAATTTTCCTACAGAAATTAAAAGGTATTCTTTAAAAAAAAAAAAAAAAAAGAGTTGATGTAAAAGCACTCATGAGTTGGAGTGAGAAAGAGAAAAGGAAGTGTGCATGGCGAGTGTAGTCTCAGCGATGCAGGGGTATTTGTTACATAATTCCTGCTAGCAATGTAACATCATGGCTGAGTGCTTGTGCTGGGTGAGTTTATGCAGTGCTGGGCTTGTCGGAGCGGTTCGACACACATGGCACATATGCGGCTAAAGCTCTTAATGCAGTTCCCGCATGACCCCGACAGGCCATGTCCCAGCCAGCTGTAGCATGAGACGGATGGCCAGCTCCCGCTGGGACATACAGCCACTGGGGTGCAGGGGTCTCTAGAGGGTATTATCCACTCAGGACATCATATTTAATTTACTCAAAGATGTGGTAATTATCATAGACGCATGGGGGAATTAGGGACATCCTGGAGAATAATTATGGTACGGTTCAGGTGCAGAGAAATGTGTTAACAAAGCAAGTTGCATCTAAAAAAATCTATTTTTGGTCTTGCTGATACTTTTACTAACTGGTTTAATAAAATGAAAACCAGAAATTCTAGAAAGTTATTAGGTGTGAGAAATAAGCAAAGTTCGAACTCAAATTTCCCACTCAAGCACCAAGGCCCAACGTTAAACTGCTAAGCCACAGCTCCATTTGGTCTGATCCTATTTTTGAAAGGATCATGAAGATGTGGTATAGTCTGTGTGTACATGTATGTATTTCTGTGTGCGTTCAGCAGGAGGGGAGACAGAAACGCAGCAGGTACTAGGAGAACATCTAAAGTACATGAGTGATCTGTCACAGTGTGTGTTGCGTGCCTGTTTTTCTGTGAGATCCAGCAGAGATCTGTGCATTTGTGAATGCCACCCACATCAAATGTACATGCCTGTGCTTTTAATCAAGACATATCTGTTTAAAAGAAGGACTTTGTGTCTTCCTGTCTGTCTGTACGTGGGCCTATCCCTCTGTCTGTCTAGTCAGATGAGACCATGTGTTTGTGTGTAATTAATTGGATATGTTTGTAATTAGGAGTGAGTGAGCAACACATTTGGCTTTGTTTGGCTGCCTTAGCACAGCAAAAAAGGAGTGCAGAAATAAATTGATTACACAGAATTGTAATTACACTGAAATTATCTCTTTCACTCAGGGGGTTAATTACTGTCCACACAATAAACATGCACTGTTATTACTCATGGGCCTACATGCAGGGTCTCCCTATTAATTCTGACGACAACACTGCAAAAATGGACAATAAATATAGTAGAAATGTGGTCTGGTGGTGACTGATCAACATCATGATGGCAGGCCATCTCACCTCCTATTGTTACTAAAGGTCAGTATGTGACTCTCTGAAAATGCTGTATTTTGTAGTTCATTGTACATGTACACCGGTTGCTTTCTTCAACTCATCTATTCTTTGGCCTAATTTGAGGGGAGGCCATTTATATTTAAATTGTATTGCTAATTATCAAAGACTCAAAGAAAGATGAGCATGATTTCATAAATATTTTTTAACCACATATATATGCTGTTTTTAATTTATGTTTGTTCAAATAAATACAGTCTATGAGACATAAATGAGCATAAGTGACTATATGATGCAGAGTTTTGAAACCGGGCTAACGTATTTATCCAGTATAATGTGTGCATTTAATCTCACAACTACTTTTTTTCTATTCACAAAACTGAAAGTTCAAATCACAGCTGAGTCAACCAATCAGTGTCAGAGTAACTCCGCCTAATGAATGAGTTTTACATCTCCCTTCTCTATTTCCCTCAATCTTCTTTATTTCCTTTGGATAGTGATCTTTTTTTCCTAGCAGGCTGTTGGAGGCAGGCAGTAATGAACCGTCTCCGTTTAAAGAGGAGAGAGGGCAGTAGAGAGATGAACGCTCACACAGAGATGTGTTATCTTTTATAACTGTGACTAAAACACTGTTTAATGGGTGACTACTCACTCATCAGGGCTCTTGGCTTGACTCTGTTAATAAGCTCTTCTCCCAGCCACTTATAAAGACCCGTCAAAAGCTCACGACAGACGCACCAATGCTGACACAGAGTTACTCTGTATGTTTATAACTATAGGATATAAACATATGAACTGACATTATACTTCACTAAGCAGGGAAAGAGAGTTAAACAGGTAACTCTGTGCACTTGGTGGCTGCCTTGCCTCTTTTTTTTTTGGGCAGGGCGATCTTTTGTACAACTGCAAGTGTTATGGTATGGTCTATTCTTTTTTCTGTCCTTTATACAGTGTCTATTGAGACTCAACTCACGCTAACACACACACACACACACACACACACACACACACACACACACACACACACACACACACACACACACACACACTTGTGAGCCCATCAAAAGAATGTGAGCACAAATCGACTATCAGAGAGATGGAGAGCACCCTGAGAGTTTGAACATTCACAGCAACAGAGAGAAAGAAGGAAACATCTAGCTTTTAAAGCAGACGGCGCACACCTTCAGCTCCTCCATCGTAAACTCAGAGACAGAAGGTGAAAGATGGACAGAGCGAGAGAAAAAGAGAGAGAGTTTGGCGTGTTTGATGTCAGACCACATTCCAGAGATTCTGTCTGAATCCCTCCGACGGCTCTCCTTCCATCACTGCGGCTCTCACTCCGCCAGTTACCATGGCAACAAGGGCCTGAATGGTGGACCGGAGTTGGAGGGTGTGGATGGAGAGAGAGGGGAGGAAGAGAGTCTCTAACTGCAGCCAGGTACCCAGAGGCCTATAGAGACCCAACATCTTGGCACAGTGTGACGAGCGCTTTTCAACTCCCTCTTTCCGTCTACCTCTTCCCTTTTCTTCTCTGGAGAAACAATACGGTCTCCTCTGAATACTAAGAGCGCTCGTGCAAATTCCTCGCAACTGCTTCCTGACTGAAACGTCCTTCAGTATCAACGCAGAGATGTATGAGGACTCTCACTTCAGTGTACAAGGGCAAGTCGCATGAATAAGTCATTTGTCAACGTTCCAGTTGGGACGTCATAAGACCGAATCGTAATTATCAAAGTGTCACTCTTGGTTATGAACAAAAGCCATTCCCCTGGCACTTAAGACTCGAGTCTACGTGGACACTTTAGGGACTGATCGCTTCATTATTGTGAGCGCTTCCAACTCAAAATAAGCTCCTAGTGTCCGTCACTGTCTTAAGCCAATCGATGCAGAACGGGTTTATATTAAAGACTGACGACTTGTGCATGATAATGAAAGTTTATGAGAAGGCCTACATGGAATCTGTGGCCACAAAATGCTTATGTGGAATTTGAAGGCCAACTTCATACAAAAATCTTCTCATTTCATTTGTTTTTCCTCTAAAACCTGTAACATTGATTCAAAATCTAGATGCATACAACTACGCTAAACATCATCAGATTGGCTGAGACTGCGATGTCACAGAAAATATGCATTCAGTATGGACAGATAAATTGCTTGTTGACAGTAGCCTGCTGAATTTATGTATTTAGCAAATACTTGAGACTGTGTAGCATGTTGATTGAGGGTCATTTTTGAGCCATTCTCCTGGTGACTATCCATCCATTCATCACATGAGAAAGACCAGTGACTCAGGATTGACACGTGTTTATTTTTTAGCTTGATATCTTTTATGACACAAATCAACAGATAATACTGCTGGAGCTTTAAATGCAGAAAAACAATCAGCAATAGCTGATCATTATTATGATTAGCTCTTGAGACTCTGTAGGACAGATCGTTAATGTCTGCGGTGGTAAATGGAGAGAGTCGTGGAGCATCACTACAACCCTCAGCACCTTTCAGATCCAATCAGGACAGCCATTCCTCACCTCTTCACTCCATTAGAATATCCTTCAACAACAAGCAAATTAATTACAACTCATGGTAAACTCAACATGGTTGTGTGTGTGTGAGAGTATCCGTGTGATTTGGTAAAACCTAATGAAAAGTGCAAAAAGCTACGCATGCCAGCTTTACAAATGAAATGTTCAATCCATTCATTAGCAAGGACCATTAGGCAAAAGCTCACAGCAAAACAAACAAACATTATAGCCTATTTGGAACAATGACGGATGGACTCAGAAGAGATTTTTTAGTAGTTTCTCTTAGCTGAATGTGACCTCTGAAAAGACAGACCCTTAAAAAAAAAAAAAAAAAAAACTAGATATCTTTACTATTAGAAAACATTGATTTCTAAACCTGGGAGTGTTTCCAAAGTAAAACACATTTGCTCAGATTAATATTTTATAGATCAGGAGACCTAAGTGGGTTTCACATTGTGTTTCACATAAGCATCATTGTTGCGTTAGATGTTTTTCCTTAAAGAAAGGAAATAAATGAGACATAAAAGTAAAGAGCTATCAAATGAATGTGGACAGAATTTGATGAGAAATGTCTGATTCTTGTTAAAAAGAATAAAATTATAAATTAATTGTAGGCTTTGATATATTGGCAAAGATACTAAAACTGAAGTTACATTCAGTGGAGGCACTGAGACTACTAAGGTCTTTTTCTCAAGAGAAAAATCTGAACAGCAGGAAACTTGAGTAAAAATTTCCTCCATTTATTGTCTATGAGAATGAAATGAGATAAAGATGTCCTTTGTGATTTTTCTTTCATATGGGTTTGTGCGTGATTGTGTACGCCTTATGGGAAAGGGGGGGAAAAAATCATATCACTGACTCATAACCAAGTAACTAACTGAGAGCCACGGCATATGTGTGTGTGAGAGAGACACTGTTAGAGAGAGCGAGACGGAGAGAGAAAGAGATCCCAAATTCTGCTCGGAGTACTTTTCATATCTGACTCACAGTGCAAAGTCCCTCTGCAATTAATCTCTCCTTTAAAGTTCCTTTCTGACCCTCCCAAAGGCTTTCCTCTCATTCTCCTCTCTCGCTGTCTGTGTGTTTGTGTTCGGTGAGGAGTCATTGTGGATTGGGGTCTATCTGAGGCAGAATCACAACAGGAGTGGAAATGAGAACGAGGAAGAGGAAAATGAGAGTGCAGGGCCAGTAATGCTCAAAGACATTTGCTCCGTTTCAAAACCCAGTGAGCACACGGAGAGAGCATTTTAAGGCACCAGGCACACATCACCAAAAGCTACTGTAGGCAATTTAATGATGTTACCGCCCAAGATAACTTGTTTCATCCAAATTCTAAGGGTGAACGAATTGAATTGCACTAAGATAGTGAAATATGCAAAAGAAGTGTTGAATATAAATACACAGTTCATTGAAAACTAAGAAGTATAAATAAAAATAGCTTGATGTTATTAAAAATAGATTATTGTCCCTAATAATTGGGTGTGTAAGTATTTTTTTATGCTTAGCTCTACTTCACTCAAGTATGAGTTGCTGTCTATGTTCCAAATCTGTTCACCGATGAGGTTCCATGACTGTTAGGAAGCTGTCTATGTAAGCAGCTGGCTGCAAGGCTGCTCACTAGGTTTTGGGACAGAGCTTTCATCTCTCTTGTGACAGTTCTCTCTCTGTCAAAAAAAAAAAAAGAGATCATGCTGGTGGGGAAGGTGGGGGTCATTTTGAGAGGCCAGACTTTTATTCTTCTGGATTTCTCCAGGAAGAGCAAGAAAAAGTGAGGAGAGGATAGAGAGATCGAGAGGCAGGAAAGGACAAACAGGTAATATTAGCTCCTCCATCACTCCACAGGATGCCTCTGCGACGTCTGCTTTGGATGGCGATCGACAAAAAAAACATAACCACGTACAAAACTGACCTCAAATCAGCACTCCGAAGAATATGAACTTTGTTTCAGACTTTCTCCGTCATGTGATGTCAGTGACAACTTCACACAGTACACAAACACCCTGGTGGGGAACAGCAGGCTGGATAGGTTTGATTAATGGGTTTGATGGCTTCAGAAGGTGGTTTATATTTGGTATGCTAATATAGGCTCTGCAGAAGCGGAGGAGCTCTCCGATATATTGTGTTGAGTGCTCTCTAAACAGACCTCTTCATTAAAACTTCTGTAGTACACTCTGGAACTTTTTTGAGATAGATGACTACACCTTTACATTCACTGAAGAAAATGAAAGTGATGCTAGCAAATGCAAAACTCACCATTTTCTTGCTAGGGTGCTGTGTGTGCCGTGGTGTTGCAACTAGGTCACTGTGAAGCTCAGAAAGACTTTTAGTACATTGACGAGTGGTTGCGAAGTGGTTGTTTGGACTACTCCCTCAGTGAAAGAGTAAAAATGTTATTTTCTTCACCTGTTTTATTATGTGTCAGAAAAAGAAAAGAAAAATCTCAAGGCTGATTTCTTAGAAATGTAATAGCACAACATCTCCTCAAGCAGTTAATTACTTAAGACTAAGGCACCTCTCAAACAGTCACATTCAAACCAAACAGCTTTCTTTTGGTTAACATGCCAGTTTATGCAACCAACTTGAATCCAATGTGAAATCTGCAAGCAGAATTCTTGATCGCATGGATTCCGACTGAAATGACTGGATTTCTCCAGCAAAAATTCAATGGTGAATGTGACTGCACCTTTATAGGTTTGTACACAATTTTAGTAATAGCGATGACTACTTAAAAAGTCATTTTGCTTTATTTATAAAATACAGAGGACAGAATCGCATCTGTGAAGATTTACACAACAGAGATGACTTACAGCTTTGTGGAATTAACAGTTTTGGCTCTAAATTAGTGAAATAAACCAGTTACATTTATATTTGTACATAGTGTAAACATACTTCTGATGAATGTTTTCTTGGATTCATAGCTTGGAAAAGTAGTGTGTAGGAAAAAGCTTATGAACCTAGAAACCTTTCTCACTATCTCTTTGTCTGTAATTCTGCCTCCTTTTCTTCTCTCAATGTTTCTATTTTCTTCTTTTCCATGCCTCCTGTCAGCCAGAAATCATGCCGTATAAAGAGAGTCTGGAACAAAATACAACCTGTGGCCTTGGCAAGCTTTTCTATCAGGCTGCCATTGTGGCACAATGACACATTACCCATGGTTTACGATCATACGCACACACACACACACACAACAGGAATGTGCTGTCTTGATGATGTCTCCATGAGTAAGAATGTAATGAATGCTGACTTCAGACCCATCAAAACAGATGAGCATTAGCCCAATCCAAGCGTGACAGACAGTCAATAAATACTAATCAGACCTTGCTCACCTTTCCCCAGCCTGTCTGCATGACACAATGCCTGTGCTCGACATGAACACCCAGATATAACCCCCCCCCCAAAAAAAAAAAGAACGATGTGGCAATAGTCAAGTGACCTGATTTGAGTGTGCGGTTACCAAGATGTTGTGCTTTTTTGGTCTTTAGCATCTAAGCACTTCACAAAGTATGATTTCGCCCTCTGATTTCCCTGGCAATTTTATCCACACACACACACACACACACACACCTGCACAACAATATAAACTTGACAATTTTTCCTCATTTTTCCTTGCTCTGTCAGCTGCCTTACTGTTCGTCATGAGAACTGCTGCCCATTCTCCTTTTCTTGTTGACAGTTCATCTAAAGCTCACTCTTTAAGAGCCGCGCCATGTTCCTTCACTTCCTACTCCACACATCCGTCCAATTTTACGAGCTGGAGAGAGAAAAAGAGTGGGCTAATTATCAGCCGGATACTCTTGCAGGAGGTAACCCCCTCCCTGCCTTTCTGTCTAACACTGAATTTTCAATAGTCTAATCACTGCACTGTTCTGCGGGCTCTGTGGTCTTTAATATTTTAGGCAAAGAGGTTGACCTGTTGTGCCCAAGAGCTGGGAATTCCCAGAGGACCACCGTGATGGTGGAGAACTGGCACTTTAGCAGTGGCCTCGAACTGACTCATGCCTCCTGCGGTTTACACGGCGTTTCATCACCTGCCTCCAGCCTGAGCCAAAGAGTTTCCACAGAGATCTTATGATAACCAGGATTTAATGTGTCTGTAAACAAATAGTTGTAGTAAATCACATTTTAAGCTATTTGGGGATAATTTAATTGTCTAAATTGTTTTAGCACCCAAATTGTTAAAGGTTTTGTGCTGAAATACTGGGCATGCTAACTATTTAGCAAATGCCCCTTTACTGTAGTTAATGTGAGCATCATTATCTAATGACTGCGCTAATCTCTGAGAGTGTTCATTTATGTGAGTGTGTGTGTGTGTTACGCTTTGATGGAGTTTTGTGAGTGCCTTGGGGCAGAGCTTATTAACAGAGTCAAACCAAGAGCCCTGATGAGAGAATGGTCACCGATTAAACAGTGTTTTAGTCACTGTTATAAAAGATGACATCTCGCAGTGTGCATTCATCTTTCTTCTCTATTATTTGCGCAATTAAAACAACTTGAAATGCTTCCCAACGGAAGCCCCAACCAGACAACTTGCCTTCCTCTTTCCGTTCTCTCTCCCTCTCTATCATTCCGATCCAAAGTTCTGTCTCCGCACTGGATGGCTGAACCTGAGTTCCACTGTGGGCAGGTGTTAATGCATATTCATGAACACGCTGATTCTCATCCAGGCTACCATTGTGAAGCCAGTACCGTAGGTGGTAACTAGCCTTCACTCAAAGTTAAACAAACAATACGGTTGTGAAAAGCTTCCTGGACAGCAAATGCATGCATATTCATGAGTGAGTCACAAAGGTGGACGGCAGCCTAAGCAACAAATTACTGCAGTTCAGGGAGATTTTAGGCAACAAATTCGTGTTTTTATACAAGAACTGTTTAACCAAAACATCAATTCGCCAATGTGTTTGCTGGGAGATTTAACAAATATAGACGAAGCGCTAAGCTAATAATGGTCTTAACATTTGAGAATTGGGGAAATGTCACTTATAATCATTAAATTTAAATTCAAAACCTAATAATTGCTGCTGGAAAGGTTTGCCATGATCTTCCTGGTTTACAAATGAATGCAACTGCAACATGGTCAAAACCGTCACTGGAACATCAGGCCCAGTGACTTTTGAGGCTTTAGTCAAAATCTGTTGGCTTTGAGACCATCTGTTGTCTCCTAAAACTTAAGCAGATATATGCAATTAAAATTTAATTTTTTTCCCAATCAAAGGCTCTCTAGAATGAGAATGTTGAACACAACTAAAGCCTGTTCAAAAAAAGATGAGCTATATGATACATCCTGTTTTGACAGGAAATACACCAACAACACAGAGAAATGCCATTTCAAAGCCACTGCACAGATCTTTAAGATAGCAGTCATACTTACGCAAATGAAATCTTGATGAATTGATAGCAGTGCATTTTTTGGCATAATGTGCTGTAAGCAATTCTGCTCCTGAAGCTATTTGAATTCAAAACTTTCAGGGCATCAAAAGAGGTTTTCTTTTCAGGTGGAAGATACACTGTACGGCTTGTTGCAGAAATCAGGGTCACCTACCAGTTACAGTAATTACCCACAAAACACAGCTGCGGCAAAAGGTCCTCTGCAAACGGATTACTTTCAACGCTGCATTCAGATGAATCAACGTTTAATCAAAAAACAGGTTATTTCAAAAGTGAAGGACACGTCGCCCACACACACAGACGTCAATTTAATTTAAAAAATATTTTTCATACGCACACAATAAAGCACATTTTTGAGAGCACGTAATTTCCATGGAAACAACATTCAACAGATGTTACAGTGCCATGCCACATCAGGCCAGTAAGTTTATGCTTTTTCTCTCAATTGATTCAAGAACTGATGGCCATACATAATTGAGAAAGACAGGAGACTAGATTTTCACAGGGCTTTAAAAGACAGGCTTGGCAAAGACCACCTATATATCCTAAAGGACCTGGATTTAAGTGTCACCTCTTGCTTAAAACTGAACATTTATTTAAAAGAAAAGCTCCTAAGAGAGAGACATCAATAAATGATTTATATCATCGCCTGACAGATTAATCAGATATTCACTCCTGGGAGTGATGATGCTATGATAGCACTACGCGTTGTGCCCGAGGAGTCAGTCATGATGCATAATAATGAAGAGGGGGACTTGAAGGAAGACCACATGGTCATCACATGTGCAATGATAATAAGGCAGGTCCAATGGTAAGTTTTTAACAAGCATAGATATATTCAGTGTTGAAGCTGCTATAAAATTTCTTTAGATCATCCTATGCAGGAAAGCTTCAAGATGCTGTGTTAGCAAAGTTACAGCTGTTCAACATAGCTGGAGTGTTCAGTCTGAACGAGTGATTAATGTAAATCAGCATGAATGAGCTAAAATATGGTAAAACTCTCTCAATGTCATGATGTTGTGATGTCATAATCCCTTGTAAGGGCGTTATGATGCGTTTTGGCACTCCTGATGGGTGTTAGTGTGACCTGTAAAGTCTCAACTCTGTCACTCACGGGGTGTAATGACACTGAGAGATAATGACTCAGCATTTCAGCAGGGTGGAAACGTTCTCTGTGAATTTCAATAAAGCAGATGGTGGCGATGCCATCAAATATGCAGCTCACAGTTTCACTTTCCCTCCGCTGCGAGGACAGTTGGGTCTTTATTTAGCAGCTTTAGCGAGACTAGTCTGGCCGTAACTGGTAGCCGAGAGCGTGAATCACAAATGGCGAGTGATCTGAACTACGTCGGGTCTGGAGAGGACACTGAAAACCAGGTGGTGTCATCTTGAGTGTGCCATCTATTTTCAACCTACTATTCAAAATCCCATTCAGCATGAAAGTGCATCTCCACTCGACGTGCCAAATCAAAACTGCCAAAAAAAAAGACGAGCTCCTCTGGAAATGAACCCCCCTTGACTCGTCCCCTCACTGCAGCAGCCAATCACACTGTGAGACAGCTGCATCTCTTCTCAGTGCTCGTCCTACAGATGCTTGTCTGGCTGCTCCTGCGGACCGATGAATCCTGCAGGTAACGAGTCAGCACAGGGAGGCATGCTGGGACACGTGGCTCTTCTTTCGTGCATCTCGTTTGCCTAAATTTGCATTCATTACGCATCAGGCAGGGCATGGAGAAGTGCTCAGAGAGGAAGAAGAGAGCGCAGTGTGGCGCCGTGGTGGATTGTGGGAGCTCTGAGGGGGGCAAGAGCTCTGAGGGGCTGGAAAAACAACTCAGTGGGTTATTAAGCACAAGGGTGCAGCAGTTCACTGAGGTGAGAGGGAAAATAGTGAGGGGGAGAGAGTTTGCTCTGTTCTAAAACCTAGAGAAACAGCTTATTAATGCCACCTCATAAGATATCTAATTTTAGCCAAATTCTAAGTTGGCATTGTATCTATCCTTTGCAGAGAAAACAAACCCTGAATGCACTTCAATAAAAGTTAGTTAGTTTACTGAATATTTAGAGTATATGCCTAAATTAGCAGCATGCTAACATGCTAATAACAATGCCGTCATAGGAGGCCCATGTAAGAAGTGTGTTTGTGGGTAAATAAGCATGTTTCATCAAACTACGTGCATTTCGCAGGTTTCAAGGTGGAAGTGAGCCACCCTGGGAGTCGGAGGTGACGGAGCAGTGAGACAGAGGAAAGAGGAGACGAAAGGAAGAACATGTTTAAACGTCTCAGTGCACACGCTCAGACAAACCCCTCTGACACATCACAACTCCTCCAGTCTCCTGACAAATCCTGACAGATTAAGTGCTTTCATCTATTCACCATTTGCCACGAGAAAAGCGTTTATGAGAGCCGGGACAGTGTACATTAGTGATATTCCCTTAAGCGCTCAATCCCGTCAACTGCAATTTGGAAAAGAAAAGAGGAAAAAAAAAAATGCAAAAAGGTCAAGTCTATTCTTTTTTCTTTTTATCTGACTTCTAGATATATTATGATAGCAGGAGGATGGTATTCGTGTAAGAATAATTCTCTGAAACAGATCAGTTCCTGATCCCTGTTTCACTTTACTGAGCAGCAGAAACGGAGGGTTATGTGTCTTCTCATAACAACAAACAAAGAAAAATGCAGCAGAGCAGAACAGGTACACAATCCATGTCTTGAAAAAAGATAGAAAGAAATAAGTAGTGGCACAGTTTTACTAGGAACACAGGAGTTAATGCTTAAATTGACAAAATAATGGATAAATAATAGCACTGAAATAGATTAAACTAAAAGCAGTATGAGTTTTAAACACATATCAGGGTCAATCTTACAAATCCTGCCAAAAACATGTCTAAAACAAAAATTTTTGTATTAGTAGTACGCAAATCCCCCAGACCTCATTACTGTAATGTGCCATTTAAGAATAATATTTAACTTAATGCATATAATGTATGCTTTTTTTAAAAATAATAAATAAATAACATAGGGTCAAAAAAAAAAGATTCTTAAGCAAGTCATCAACGAGAATAAAGAGAATTAGCTACAAAAACATCTCTGCACATTACAACAAAAATCAAGGGGATGTGGATAATTCTCTTGAAAATTATGGCAGAAAGCATCAAATGCTAAAAGAATATTCATTTTCTCAACTCATGATATAATTTCTTATTTTAACTTTTGGTTTTCAAGGACGTGTTTTCACCCTTTCAAGTATGGTTTCATGTATGACTTAATGGAATTTCACTTTTGTGGCTTATTTTTCCAATACTGCAATCTCATTACATGCCTGTATGTAGAAAGCTATGCTTAAAAACTGACATCCATGTAAAATGATGAGGACAAGATCAAGTCAACCAGCATGTTTTCAAAGGCTTAGAAGGAAAAAAACATCACGACCAGTGAGTCTTAACACAATTTAAACTAATCACTTTCATTACAGACCTGATCGGGTTATCTGTCCTTGTTGTAAACAGCAGGGATATTAGCTTTATTCAAACTGCTCAAAATAGTCAGAGAAAATGGAGTGAAAATGCCAGTAATTAAGTTATGCAGCTATGTTCAAGGCGTAACCAAGGTGACACTGAGCTCAGTGTCCACGCCGGTGATGAAAGCCAATCATGACAGAGAGCAGACCTGATGTGGTCTGATCTCCTGAAATTATATCTGATATAGCTCATGCATGCACATAAACGGATAATGGAAGAGAAATTGTATTTATGGGAGCACATTTCTGCAGCGAGAGGAGGCAAACTGTAGTCTATACTCCTTTGAGAAGCTTATATAAAAGTAATGTCCAATGTATACATCTGCTCGGTCCCTTTATTGACTGCTGGGATCGGGTCAGAGCTGTAAAACATGCTCTAAATAATGTTTACCAGTGTGTTTATGTGTGCGAGTTGTGTGTAGTTGGCTTTCATATACAGAAACAAATAATGCAAGGACGTGTTCATACACACATACTGCACATACAAAGGCATTCATTTACACTGTAAACACTTTATATCACTGACCAAAGGCTGAGTTCATGCCAGAGAGGACACGAGGGACTAAGAGACTGTGCCAGACACAAACATATCTGTCATTTCCTTCAAATAGAGACGAGACAGAGCCATATCAACACAGAGCAGCTCATTCAGATCAATACACACAAACACAATTCTGCAACCCTTTCTACACACCAGCACACCTGGATGTTGCATTCTGTCTCCTTAAATCAAATCTCAACCTTTAAATCAATATCAAAAGTGTCAGGCTGGCACAAGGAAACAGACAGAAACAGCTCAGGAGTCACTTTTAATGACTAAGAGGCCAGAAAATCTGCCAATCTCAGTTGACTTCCAGTGAGCGTCTGGAAAAGATAGCCTCTCCAAATGGCTAAGATGCAACATTTTTTCTTCCTGAGGAATTGTGCTTAATAGCACCAGTAAAGGAAATTCATAGGGTTGATTTTGACATGTTTTCTTTGGAGTTAATATCACCACTAAAATTGCCTCCGATATAGACCCCAAACTGAAACCCCTATGGTTTGAGTCATGTAGTTGCTGAAGTGTTGCTCTACTAAGTGCAGGATATGATGCGTTGACTCATTGCTTTGGCGTGTGACTGCAGAGCCAGTCGCAATATGGCCTAAAGGTGTGGGGTCTGGTCACAAGCGGTCAGATGAAGAGACAGCGGAAGAAACTCAGACGAGGGCCAGTGTGCTTCATTAATCTCTCAGTGGCCATCCCATCTGGACTTGGATGGAAGGGTCAGTGGCCACACGCAGGTAGACGGGAGTGAGAAAGGACATAAGAGTTGTGAAGATGGTCAATAAGGAAAGGAAAAAAGTGGCAGAAGGTGAAGAGATATGAACAAAAGAGATATGTGCAGTTTCAAAAAGTAGTGAGCTATATTTTAAGGGTGCATTGAGTAGTTCAGCTAGCACTAGCATTGCTGTTCTTTGTGAAGTTTAATTACTGATATCACAACGGTTGGTCTTTAAATGTAACTTCAGACCTTCTTTGGCCATACAGGGACTGATTCTCCCATTGTCTCTGCTGGTAAAACATAATAATAAATGTGTGTTCCAGTATCTAATTTCAGATTTTTGCATCAACAATCTCATTACTAGCATATCTGCAGAGATGGCAGCCAAAGAACATGAGAAATCTCACTGATGTTCAACATAGCGAAATACAAATGAGCATTATAGGTGTGCTATTTTTAAAAATATAAATAAATGCGTTAAACATTTGCTTAGCAACGTGTTAACATGAAACTCTACTGGAATATATTGTAAATCACGTCTCTTGTGGTATTTTTGTATCATGCAAAGTTGTAGAGTGTTCCAAATCAGTCAATTTATGTGACGTTATAATGCGGTCCTAAAAGGCAGCTGCCTATGTAGGCAGTGAGGCAGCTCACTAGGTTTTGAAATGAAGTTACAGCAAGAACGTAAAAGAGCCAGAGAGAAACTGTAATTACCAGGCGCTCTGGGTGCACGTTTTACCGTTCTCGACCCCGAGATGGCTGTGTGTGAGAGGAGTGGGCCGGCTGGCAGGGTGGGCAGTTCAGAGCAGACAGCAGATGCTGCCTGAGCCCGACACACAGATGCAATCTGATCAACGCTCAACACTGCCAGGGGCCAGAAAGAGACAGACCAGACATACGGCACTCTGGCAGGTAAATCAGCACCGCCTCGTCTTTGCTGTGACTCCACAGCTTAAAGTCCTCTGCTGCCTCTCTGCAGATGGAAGAACATTTATTCCTTCTCGTTGCCTGTAACGTGACTGCACCAGAGGTACTTCCTCTCTGCATTGCTTTACAAAAAACCAAAGAGCTTAAGGTTGAGATTCATTAATCAGTTTCAGACCCAAGAGAAACCTTATTCTGTTCACCCTGACGCCCCTCACTTCTCAATGCTGACCGCAAATCCCCTTCCTTCTCTATCACTGTCCTCCTAAAGTATAGATATGACAATGTGTTTATAAGGCAAATCCTCAGGGGAGCCGCCTCTGAAGGAATCTGGCTGTTTAGAGGGAAACAAGGATTCTGCGGATAATTAGCTGAAGGCAAGGTTGCTTTTTATCAGAAAGCTGCACATTTCTGTTGCCTTTCTTTCCTCTCACCCAATCATGTGTCTTTTCTGCATGTAGCAGGGCATTATTAATCAATGTCCAGAATAATAAGGTCCTACGTGGCCAGAGATTGTGGATTGCAGCAATTGCACGACCATTTTAAAGGTCCACCGTGCAACAAGCCAAAAGAGGGAACCTCTAAGGGCCAACACATGCTTTATTGTCCAGCAAAATGGAAGGATGTTCGGATTTAGAAGAATGTGGGTATGGATTTGGCCCAAAAACTAGGTCTGCAATAAAGCCACTTATCATAAAATAGCAAGATTTCACTGTTACGCATGCTTGGAGAGAGATAAAAGTGTGAAACTTTAATGTTTGTGTTCTCTTTGATCCTGCAGAACATAATGAATTCATTTTCAGGCTGCTAGAACAGCATAAATCTATAGAAAACCTGAAGGATGAGAGTTGTCTGAATACAGCTGAAATTGATGTCAAAAACCTTTTAGCGCAACACCTCCACAGTAACGGATCAAATCTAAACTCCTGGCAAGAACTCCTGCGGTTTCCACTATCCTGATTTTTTTTTTTTTTTTTTCCCTAAATGTTGAACTGAGTCAATGCTAAATTTGCTGAGTGTGGCAGCTGGCTTTAGTTGCATCTCCTAATGGCTCTGATCTCCATGCCAGCTCACTGGCATCCACTCCAGCCACCCCGAGAGCGGCACTGCACGTCCTGAAGCATTGAACAGTCCTGTGCTGCCCACAAAGGCATTTTCTCAAATAGCCCCAGAAGGGGTTGGATGTTAAAAAGGGTAACCGGGGGCTGTCATAACACTGTTTAATGTGCTGTGGCACTCGAGCAACCTAGAGTTCACATTTCTAATGGATGAGCTTTGGGAGGGCTGCTAAAACTGTCCCCGCTGATCAGAGCAGGTCCGATCCAGTCATGTAAGAAGGATACATGGAAAGTAAGCCATCCTTTGATGTATGCAAAATGTTTATGTAACACGCACAACTCGCAAGGAGATGGGATATGAAGTATTAATCAACGGTTGTTCCTGAAAGAACCATCTGGATTTTGAAAGGTTTACATCTGGAGTTTAACAGAGGTTTATTTAATCTAAATAGCCTATGTGTTGAAGGATGAGGAGGTTTTATTTCTTCAGTGTTTATGCCATGGCGGAGACACCAGATTTAACCCTCTTTTAACGATCTATGCATTGAACCCAAAGACATCCAGCAACATCAAAGGAATACAAAAATGTCCTTTTCAAAAGCAGCTGAAGATTGTCATAACTGAAACAACTCTCCTTTCCACACGTGCTGTCATATATGAGACTGCTATATACTCCTGACAATAATGTCTGGATTGCATTGGGTCAAAGGGGACAGCCATATTGATATGTGTGGTCGGCATTGGCGAAACAGAGGCCAAGTCAATTGTAAAGCAACAACATATCATTCGGCTCAGACGCTGACCTGGGAGCAGTTCATTGATCTGCGACTGTTTCCTCACCCTGGGAATACCCACATGAAGGAACTGCAATATAATACAATAATGCTACAATAACAGGCTTTAAATAAACATTATAGCAATCTAAAGAGACTATGACTCTTGCAGAGTGAGGCATTACATTTACAGGAGATCCATGGCAAAACCTAGACGCAATATAACAGCACAAATGCCTAAGGAACCACGTATTTCTTTAAATTCTTTTATATGCAAGGCCACATTATAATATAAATGGTTTGAAAATATGGAAGCTCACTACAGGAGGATTATACTTCCGAACACACAGATTTATGCGTGAGATTAATAAAAGCCAATGAATGTTACAGTGTGACATACAAGAAAGACGCTCCATCGCATAATAAAAATATTCAGAGTGTCACCATGTAATCAAATATGGCCGAGGTGCTTCGCGCCTCGAGTCGCTACACTACTGCAAAAGCAATTTCTGTTTAGATAAACGCCCACAAAAACAGAAGGAGAAAACGCGAGAGGGGGAGAATTATGGGAACGCTGATGAGGTTTGAGCAGATGGGAGTCATCAAGCAAAGCTTTGCATGACATTTCACCACTAGGAGATGTCTATGATACAAATCGTGCCAAGATTAAAAAAAAAAAAAAACGCTTAAGAAAGTAAAAATCATTGCAGCGTAAGTGAGAGAATGAGTGCGAGTTGTTCTTCCAACATTGATTTAGAATGAGCCCTATAGCAATGCTGTGGTTCACTGCCAATTAAATGTGAGCATCGGCCTTACTAATTAGCAGTAGAATTCACGTCATTACTTCATACTGAACGATGATGGCTCTTAAAACGATGGTAATTACCTGTCAATTGGACGTAATTGACAATAACAACAGTAGCGACTGTGCAGATGAGGCGGGGACAGACATGTCAAAGGTTCTCCAGACGGGGCTGATGGGTAGACATACTGACAGCTCAGATTTAATGGACCAGAGACTTCCTTCCAAGTTTATTCTCTCTTTCCCCATCACTCTTCCTCCTTACACATTCCTTACATCCTCTTCCGTCTGTTTTTCATTCTTCATTTTGCTTGCATAGTCTCCTTTTGCAGTTGGCAGCACAACAGGACTCTCCGCTATCACTTCCCTGTTTAATTGGAGCATTAATCTTATTAATTTTTCTCTCTCTTTCTGTCTTTCGCTGTCAGAGAGGCAGGTCAGTGACAGCTCCCACTGTGTCAGTGCACTGGACTGTCTGCGCCCCTCCCTTTCCTTTCACACAATCTGTTAGCTCCACACTAGGGCCATTCATTATTGATCAGAGCCGGGGCCGCTCCATGTCCATGAGGCCAGCAGCACCATTTCCATCAGGAATATTTGAGGCCATAAAGTCATTCAGTGAGAGATTCCTGGAGAGACGCACGTCTTGTGTTGTATGGCTGTGGGCGCTGAGGGGCTCATGCTGCTTGTGTGAAAAATGAACATCTTGCCCACAGTATGTCACAGTAAGAGCCTGGGGCTACAATACCAGAGAATGAAGCAGGATGACACTTCCAGTTAAACACACAGCTCTGGCTATACTTTGAGTCTGTGTTTAGTGTAATCTAGGACTCAAGGACAAAAAGGATTTCGGTAGTACTTCACAGCATTTACATGTTGGAAACTGACCAAATGTGTCAACGGTGGTTTCTCGATTACAAGGCAGCTCAAAATGTTGCATGTGGTCAGGTGCCTACACTCTTAAAAATAAAGGTTCCAAAAAAAGGGGCTTCACAGCAATGCCCTAGAACAGGGATCCTCAAATCTGGGTCGCGAGATCCACCTTCCTGCAGAATTCAGCTCTAACCCTAATCAAACAAACCTGAGCATGCTAAACAATGTCTTCAGGATCATTAGAAAATCTAGGTGAGTTTGATCAGGGTTGGAGCTAATCTCTTCAGGAAAGTGGATCTCGCAAGCCAGATTTGAGAATCCCTGCTCTAAAAGTACAATTATGGGTTCCCCAAAGAACCTTTCAGTGAACAGTTAGTTTGAAGAACATTCTAAAATTCCAAAGAACCAGTTGTTTCTACACTAATTTCAATTTCTACCCCATAAAATATTTTAGAGCTTGGAATAACTAGGATTTTTTTTTTTTTTTTTTTTTTTAAATGCCCATAGTGTTTTACAATTTGGTCTAGAAATCACAATAAGCTTCATCACATATCTGGATTATTCAAAAATTTATAGTTTATTAGTTGTTTTTAATGCTTATTCTGTAACTTAAATAACTCTAAGTCATCTGGAGGCTCCCTAGAAAGTTTGCTGAGGACCCCTAGTGGGCCCTGGCCCCCTGGTCGATTAGTGCTGCATCACATTGTGCTTCTATGGGCAATGTAGGATTCTTTTCCCACCTCTTCTAGCCATAATTTTCTTGACTATTCCTGTCATTAAAAACTCTCCAGGCACATTGAGTTGGTGCTCATGCAGGTGATTCAGGTTTGAGTTGAGCTTACAAAGTGTCCATTTGTCCTCTCTTATTCCAATTATTTTATGTCTCCTCACCATTTATTAAAAAGTGTCAAAGGCTAAAAAAGGGATCCCATGTGGGGTAGCTAAAAAAAAACAAGACTCAGTTATTGATCATGACTATAGATAGTGATGCAGTAAACCAAGACTTTGTTCCCCTTTTAAGGTCATTTTACTGTTGGGGAGTGTAACATTTAAGACACATCTGAAACAGCTTTGACATCCCTGTGCAGCGGCCGCTGTTCTAGGAACAGTCGTGATTATCCAGCAGCGTGTAGGTCGAAGGCAAGTCACGACAGGGAAAATCTTCCCTTTTGAAAAGGTCACCGGCCTCTCCTTTTGTCTCATGTCAGGATTTATCCACACGCACATGGTCAGCGAGCAACCCACTATATTTCCATTTGCTTTCAGATAGGGATGGATGAGTAAAAGAGACCTCTCCACAGACTACGACACACTATTGTATAATATCTCTGGATTAAAACTCCACAACACTGTTCATGTGGACCACAACATCCTTTATCATTAAAGAGCAAGTGTGGCTTCCTGAGCTGGGTTATAAATGATCAATTGGAGGTCCTTATGCATCTAGCGTTAATCAGTCATGTGGCAGTACGAGAGGAAGTGGGGCTGCTTTATAGCCATGTTGAGACTCCCTGTGAATCTAAGTGGGCTCCACATCCTGTTCTATAGCTATACATTAACCTGCAGTTCATTAATCACACAGCTCTAATTATCTCAGCAGCAGCAGCACGGATGCAGATAACTGCACTAGGTATGTCAGCACGCACTACAGATGTTTCCAAAACCTAGCTGGCTGCCTTGTCTTCTATGGAAGCATCCTAATTGAAACATTTCTCATACTGCAAGTGGCAGATTTGAAATGCTCTACATAAGCAAAAACAAAAATAGCACTACTCGCATGATTCCAACAGAGTTTGACATTAACATGTAAAAATGTTCGTACACATGGTTAGTGAATGAGACCCACTGTCTATGTAGGCGGCTTGCTAGGTTATGGAACAGCTTATGTTTTTGCATACATGCACTGGTGTCGCAGTCAGGGTGTGTAAATGTGAAATCCAATATCAATGTTCTCACACTCTTAGTATGGTGTATGCTGACAGCAGAGACAGCCGTACATGACACAAGAGATCCCATCAACTCAAACTGTCAGCGAAGAAACGTGCAGGAAGAAAGTGGCTCTATATGGCTGAGGGCAAAAGAAGAGGAGTACAACCGCAGAAGCCCATCTGTTGTCTAAGATGAAGTCACCCTCTCATTTGGACTTGGAAATATCTGGACTTGTGTTCTCAAGGCCAAAGCCCTCTTCTGGGAAATGAATTTGAATATTGGTATAAACAGGCACGCTTGTGTCTTCTGCCACGCTGTAGAGAAAGAGACACATACTGTCTGATGTCCCCACGGAGGACGCATCCTACACATGGTCATATGCCAGAGCTATAAAGACGCTTCCAGAAGTTTATCAACAACCTGTGCATAATTACAGCAAACAGATGCAGTCATTGCTAATCACATACCTGTACATCTGTTTGGGTCTTCAATGCACGATCTGTTTTCTTAGCATTTTAGTGATTTACTTTATGAATAAAAGGCGAAACTGAAATACCACAAATGTCTGAAATTATCGAAAGGTTGATGACAATTACTACAGTAAAATGGAGTCCAACAACTTGTCTGTCTTAAGATCTACGGACACACCTGATTTTACCACCTATTTTCAAGTCAACTTGAAAATGTATAAATGTTATTAAACAAACCTGTCTAAAAAAAGTCCATGTAGACTGAAATATCACCCAGTAGCCAGTGTCTTTTTCGCCAGGAATTAATTTTGCACTCTTAACAACAAGGCAAAAAATGAGATTAACTTATTTAAAAAGACTCACTGATAGACCTCTAGATAAGGGGACAGACAGGGCAAATTTCAAACACACACATACCAGCATGAGCTTTCAATCAGTGTTTGACCATAAAGAGGTAATATGCAAATTGGGGAGCAGATAGGAAGAACAGAGAAGGGTGGAGGGAGTAGGGGGGAGGTAAAGCACTTGACCCTTTTAAATATTAAGTATCAGGGCCACTATCTACAGCCATCAGCTCTTATTGATTGAGCATGAATGTGGACTATATACACACACAATCAGTAACACACTCACAGTGCCCTGTATCCCCCCCCTTATTCTGACCTCTCTCCCTCCACTGTGCTGCATGGCAGTTTTAATTGCTGCGGTCAGTGCTACAACCCCATGGGGTCATTTCAATTAAACAGAGTATCTAGAGAAGAGCGAGAGACAGGGAAGTCTCTACTTGTGTCTCAGCCTGAGCCCATTATTCGACTCCAACTGGCTCGCACACACACATTAGCCATAACAAATGAACACAGATCCAGCAGCCCTTACTTAAATCAGAGGAAACCCCTCTCTGAGTGAAAGCTCATTCAGTGCTTATCACTTAATAACACTTATCAGGCTTTATTTGGGAATCTAATGGGACAATATATTTGTTATTTCATTACATCTAGACTATATTTCATGCTTTATTTGCATTTCCATGACAGGAACTGTTGTAATATTAACGCTTACCTTTGCATCTATAAATCAAAATCTTCATTCATATGCAACATTCTACAATATTAGTTCATTATGGCGGTCGCACATAGGGGACGATAAACGACTCAATCTTCATAATCAGCGTCCATGCAAAGAAAGGCTAGAAATGAGAGAGACCTCATGCATGTATAACCTTATCACATGCTTGCATGATGTGCTCCACACACCCTGAGGTGACATCAACACAATCATTTCTCTTTCAATTCAGCCTGACCTTCAACCTTCGACCTGTGGGGTTGATCTTGCGGCACAGGGGTTGAATATGTCTAGACCAGTCATGGCTTTAGGCGGAGGGCCTGACTCTGTGTGTGATTAAATAAACAAGGAAATTTTTATGCTCGGCTTTTGAAAAGAGTCACTAGATGCCCACTGGGCCTTTGAGTGGGATCAGGCTCCACTGCACTCTGTGATCAGCCGGCTGTTGCAGGGCAGCGGTCAGACTCTGTGATCGGCTAGAGAGGTCTGAGAGTTGTGGCCCAAAGGGCTGAAACACAAATCAGAGACTCAATCAAACACTAGAGGCGTCTGAATAAGACATGGCCTGCATCTGTATATAAACTTGTCCAGTCCTGAACACCGAAAAAAGCTGTAGTAGGATCAGATGCTTCCGTTTGAACTGAAGGGAACTATAAACCAGAAACATAGCTTCACATCTTTACTTCACAGATACAATATAAAAATAACATAATAATATAGTAATTTTTACAAACAACCATAAATTCTATTTTTATATGTATAAATTTTTAAATCAGCTTTAATATTTCCAAATGCTCTCAGGTTATCTGTGACCACAAGAAAATAAATTACATTTGAAAAAAAAAATTCTTCTTTTGGCTGTTGTTGATGGCATTATATCTTGGTTACATTCAGTTTTCAGTCTTGAAAAAGCACAACTCAATAGAAATATGAAAGTAGGCCCTGTTCTACAAGACTGTGGAGGGAGGGGATTACAGGAAGGAGGAAAAGGAAAGACTAATACATGTCTACATCTATCTTGTTAAGCCCTAATCTGTTTTCGCTTGTATGAGACGCCGTCGTCTTTACCTATTTTTCTTTCTTCAGCACATAAAAACGTCCGTAATAGGATTTCCCAAATATTACACCAGGATTATTATAGGCTTCCGGAAGGCTTCTTTGCCTCCGCTTTCGGAGCATCCGAAGGACTAGCATGCTTCATCATTCATAATGCAGCTGAGACACAACGGAAAAGCAATCAGCTCAGAGTTCACATTTCCCGAATCCGTCACTGTAATCTAAGTCATCTGTTGTGCCAACACAATGGGGAAATGCATGCATAATCCATCCCTTAATCGATAGGGGAGGCCAGACGTGCACTATTAAAGCTACCTCATCAATCATAACATATTTAACCTCTGTAGGCTCAAATTGTGCACCCCTCTCCCCCTCTATCCCAGCATTCCCTGTGATCCTCGCTATTCCCACAAACATCACAGTGCCTGGCACAGAGGGTGATGACTAGGAGGCAGAATGGACGTCCCAATGGAGATTCTTATGGCTATACGGTGGAACCACAAAAGCCCATTTGCGGTGTCCAAAGCCTCGCCCAATCTGGGCAGGTCAGTGAGGTAAACGACCCCTTCCCTTTCTCCATGCTGTTTTTGCCTGAGGGAGGCACTCAAGAGCTTTAACCCCCTCCCCGAGGAAAGAAGCTCATCAAGCAAGTCAATACCCTTTCATCCCTGGATATGAGCAGTCTTAAAACATACATGAGCCTAGGAGCCGTTCTGCCTACAGGAGGCCAAACGAATGACCCAGGACTAAGTGGAAAAAGGTTTTACTGGATTAGGGTTAAACATTTCACTCATCAACCAACATTCCCAATCCCGGCCCAATCATTCATCTACTTCCCACAACCGTTCTCACTATTTACTTCAGCCTGACCTTACCTCCAAACATGCACCCATAAATATTTAAACTTGAAGTGCGGAAATGTTGCACCACTTGCGTCACCAAAATTGAATCCTAATTTGGAAAAAAAAATGTTTTTGCAGTGAAACGGTGCAGTAGAGATTCACTCTCATCCCTGACACAGCCCTGGCCTTTCTTTACAGTATCTTAGCAAGCATTTAAAGCTTCCGCAGGTTTGTTTTAAAACATATACCGGCCATTTCCGTAGGACGTGCTTCAGGGCAATGAATCTTTGATGAACCAAAATGGCTTTATCCCTCAAACAGCTGCCAAGGCATGAAGGGCTTTTAGTGTTGCACAAGTGCGACTAAATGAGTTTCTGGAAACGGACAGATGACGGGAGAATAGTGTGGATACAGCAGAAGAAAAAGGTGTCTGTGTGGTCTTATGAGGACAATGAACAGGACTGATACAGTATACATTACATGAACATACATAAGCTACTTGAGCACAAATGATATTCCAAACTCAAAAAGGTCAGAAAGGTTGCCCGTGTACAGTTCATGTGACTTTAATGCAGTTGTGCAAAAACTACAAAGTGAAAATGGATCAGAATCAAATTCTGATTCCAATCAAGCAACCGAGACAAGTGTGGAAGCATCTCAGGATGATCCATTGTCTGCAATATGATGGACAGCAAGCTAATAATGCAGATGCAGACAAGAACCTTCACATATTCGCTCATTGTCTGAATAATGAGATATGGGTGGAAACAAATGAGGGACAAAGGACAGAGGGATACAGGCCTAGAGTAATGATGAAACAGACCCCCTGCTTAGCGGCACATTAATCATTAAAATACAAAAGGAGCACTGAGACAGACAAGCGGCAGACGCAGACTTAACTCCACTTTACACGCACTCTTCTGAGCACTCATTTTATTTCTCACTTTCTATTGGAATCTCTTTCCCTCTCTCTTTGTATCTCCTTGAGAATGATCAGTGTTCTGCCTTCTCTCCTTAAGTGCCACCATTACAGCATGCCTTTATAGCTTTTACTGCATTGATTGATCAAATCAATACGTCATCCTCAGCACTGCTTTGGAGACAATACATTAAGAGCTACATACAGAAGTGTTTCAAATGTACTACAGCCATTTTCAGGGCATACAAATTGGTGGCAAAGCAGAAGTCAGTGTCTGATCATCTCCATTTCGATTGTTTTTGTGGTTGAACAATCTCTCTGTCTGTGTTATGTGAGTATTTGTGTTTATAATATAGTGCATAGAATCTGCCTGAGATTTGCATTATTGCCACTTCATACCTTTCCCAGCTTGTCTTTCCCATGAGTCCCACTAAAGACTGATTGCAATCTATTGGTTGCGAAAACATCATGTAATAGATCATACAGTACTGCAGCATTCTGCAACCACATGTACTGGGATCATAATCTCTGATAAGAAAATAAATATCGATTTCACTTTTATACACCGTTTACAACCAGAGTGGGAAATGCAGGAGAGAATTGGTTCTCTATTTATTCTGAGATGACTAACCACAAATATGTTAGGGAGTTATATGGTGCTGATGTACTGTAGTATTCTACAAACCAGGGCTGGATATCTTGTATAAACTGCATCATGACACTACGCATTGCAATGTGCCACAGTATTATAACTGAATCAGAACTGAAACTGCACCAAATGTGGATATCAAATTGGAAACAATTTTCCATTTCTCAAATATTTGCTTACCTTTTGCAGAGTACAGCACCTTAAGACCGCAGTGAGAAGCATTGTTTTGGAGTGGCACTGCAATTTATTGTACTACTTCATCTATTGTAATGTAAAAAAAAATAATAATAATATAAGCATGCACACTTAAAGGAATTAAAAACTCCTGTAGTCTACAGTTTTCTTGAAAAAAAAAAAGTTGGTATGATTTTAAAAAATATGGGGTTTTTATGTTTTTGAAAGTCTGTAAACAGTAACACTGTTATAATACAGTAATAATGTGAAATATTACAATTTTAAATATCTGTTTTCTGTTTTAATAACTTTAAGTTGCAATTTATTTATGTGATGACAAAGTTGAATAGTTGAATCTTCAGTAGCCAATCATCTATCTTATACGATTCTATAGACATTTCTACAAACACAAAAGCAGTCAGTTTGATTCAGAAATTGTCTTGTTCTCTAGCTCTCTTCTCTGTCTTTCTCTCCATCTCACACAAACATGTTGTACAAGTTCAAAGCACAGCTTCTACACTTACAATTCAGTGCAGACTTTGCACTTTCAGCAGATCAATGATCCCTCGTGGCTCATTTAATACCTCTCCCACAATCAGTCTTTCTTAGCCTCTCTTGCTTCCGAACTTCTCCACTCTTTCAACACATTCTTTCCCACTGCAGCATTTTTACCTTTCCCTCCACCTTCCTTCTGTCTGTGTGCTGACTCAGGTCTGCGTGGGGTCAGATGCTGATGGTGGCCATAGTAGCGTGGTACCCCTGAAACGGCTGCACCCCCAAACATCTGCTCCTCATGAGAAGGAGGGGGCTCGATGATTGATGAACTTGTAAAAAAGGCCCGAGGTCAGTGATGTATGAAATCTCATCACTTATTCATACGAAAGGGAGCAAAATGAGACGGGATGAGAAGGCTTCATCTTGCAAATAAGAACCCGAAGAGCGAGGCGGCGGGACTCCGCCCTTGAGCATTTTTCTTAAACAAGCCCCTGCATCAGAGCCCTCTTCAGAGCCATTAAAACCCATTAAAACTGAATGGCATGCACAAACGCTTAGACAAACCATTTACGCAAGGGGAGAATAGCACAAGCAATTGACAAGCTTGTCATGTCATTGAAACGACTGCACTTTGGAGTAATCTGGGAGACCCATTCAAAGGTTTTAGTGGGCATTCGCACACACATTCACACACTCTTCACTCGTTGAGATGCAACAAAGGAGTGGCCTCTGTTTTTCTCTTCCCCATTTATGGGTTGAATTAGGATTCAGAGAGAGGCCGTTCGACCCGGCTGCAGGTGCTGAGTGGGGCTCACTTGCATTAATGCAGGCATGGTTGTGATATTAGTGTGTGTGTGTGTATGTGTGTGTGTGTGTGTGTGTGTGTGTGTGTGTGTGTGTGTGTGTGTGTGTGTGTGTGTGTGTGTGTGTGTTATAGCTCACAGCGGAGATGGGATGTCTCTGATTCCAAAGGAAACAGATCCAACACTTCTAACAAAAGCAGACAAATTCAACACACCCACTTCACGTCACACATATTTAAAAAGAAAGAGAGAAAAATCGGGGACGGAAAGACCGAGCTGGCAGGAAGTAATGAGCAGTGTATATTCAAAGACAGATTAAACAAATGTTGGCTGCTTAGTTGTAATTAAACATTGTGCATAGTGGCGTTCCAGCAAATAAAACACTGGCTCGGGCTCCGCTCTTCCTTTCAGTAGGGCCGCAGGTGGCGAAATTGGCAGTAATTGTTCCAATTGTTGGCAGTGCTTCCAGCTTAAGATATGTAGCTCTGTTCAATCAGCTGGGCAACTGGGAAAGAAACGGGATGGAGAGACTGAGAGGAGGCGGGCATGTGTGGAATGGAGGGATGAAAAGAAACGGAAGGGAGGAAAGACACAAAAATTCTGTCCAAGTGTTTACTGGTGGCCAAAAGAATTTCCCTGGCTAGCCACTAAGCCGGAACAGAGAGACTGTCTAGAGACAGAACGATTTCTACTGCGCTATTTTTGAATTTGTTGATACAAATGCATCAGGTGGGCTTTTTTTGTCGTCAATAAAATAGCTTTTTTTTTTCCATTGAGGAATTATTTCTGACAATGAATCTCACCCATAATTTCCCATTTTGAGGATAAATCCAGACATTCTAAATTATTATTTTTTTTTTTTTGTAATTCCTATTTTAGAAAGGTATTTTTTGGCAATATTGTCTATTGTTAATGGTGCAGCGATGTATAATGTACAGCCTACACAAAAGTCACTTTCTAATCAAACTGCTTTCCAGTGTAACGAATCCGTGCAAACCGAATTGAACCTTCTGCAAAAACCCTACTAAAATGAATGGATTTCACCTTTGAAAATTAAGTTAATATAATTAATATTATTAACAACACACATAATGCAGTAGTAAGAATTAAATATTTTGGTACAAATGAGTAATGGAGTAGAAACATGCTGAACTCCTATACAAAAACATAAAATAAAAAATGAAACAATGCAAAACTACGGAGCCCTTTAAAGGATATTGTGGTGGGAAAAATTCGGGGTGAGTGGAAAAAAATTCAGGGTGGGAGGAAAAAGCTAATTTTCAAATGTTTTGCGTTCTCTAGCAAAACATTTGCATTCCCTCGAGAAACTTTGCGTTCCCTCACAAAACTTTTGCATTCTCTCGCAAAACCATTTGAGTTCGGACAAACTCTTCCTGTTTACTTTACAGCTTGCAGTGGTTACAGCTTTTATGTTCACAATGGAGCGGTTCATAAAGTTTTTATTTTGAACTTTGACTAAAGTATAAAGAAATACAGTCAGACAGTGGTTAGTTGAAGGCACGGTTTTGGAACATTCTAAAACGCTTTAATGTGGTTTAATGTATTAAAACAGTGACATTAGGACCAAATTCAACAAAAATAAATACTAATAAAATTGTTAGGCTTATATTAATAAACTTATTAATAATATTACTATTAATAAAGGAGAATAGCCCAGAATATGAATGCAACGGATTTGGTATTTTTAAATCACTGTTTTCATTATAGCCTACTTTAAGCGTTTTATGAGGGAGAAAAAGCTTAGGCTACGTGCAGGGCTTTGCGTTCATATTCTGGGCTACTCTGCTTAGTAATATTATTAATAAGGTTATTAATATTAGCCTAATAATTTTATCAGCTTTTATTATCGAATTTGGTCCTCCAAGTCACTATTTTAAAACATTACATTTACATTTATGCATTTAACAGACGCTTTTATCCAAAGCGACTTACAGTGCATTCAGGCTATACATTTTTTTTTATCAGTATGTGTGCTCCCTGGGAATTGAACCCATGACCTTTTACGCTGCTAACGCAATGCTCTACCACTGAGCCACAGAAAACATTACGCCACATTAATTTATTTGAGTCCAAGTTCAAAATAAAACTCTATGAACCGCTCCATTATGAACATACGAGCTGTAACCACTGCAAGCTGTAAATTAAACAGGAAGAACTTGTCCGGACTCAAATGGTTTTGCGAGAGAATGCAAAAGTTTTGCGAGAGAACGCGAAACATTCGAAAATAATTTTTTCCTCCCACCCTGAATTTTTTTCCACTCACCTGAATTTTTCCCACCACAATGTCCTTTAAAGGGCTCTGTACAAAACATTGCACCGGCCCTAAAAAAAAAAATACACATTTTTAATTATTTCAGCAAAATATGAAATATGAAAACTTCTTGAGAAGTTTTGAGACATTCACCCACCCATGCTCATCTCTGGGTCTGTGACGGTAAAGAAGGAGAGGGGAAAAGAAAAAAAAGAGTGAAAGTTAGAAGCTTTCATTGCATCAGACTCAGCTCGAGTCTGTTCTTCATATTCCCCAGCCCGATGCAGCAGCCATTAGAGACTAACACATCATGTTGCCCATGGCAAACAGTGGATGCCAAGTAAGCTTCGTTGCATCTGCGAGTGTGTGTGTGGTGTAATACCTAATGTTTTTTCTCCCAAGAGTGGGAATGAGTCTGGTATGACGCAGCACCTGCCAGGTGTGAACAGATGACATACGCTGTGATGTCATCAACAAGGGACTCCCTGAATCTAAACAAATCATCCAATAATAGTTACTTACTGAGAAACTTCTCCACCGTGCAATTGTGAAGACAGGAGGAGAGGCTCCAGGCGAAGGTTTGTCAGGAGTCTGTCACGACTATCTCCCAGGCTACACCTGTACACTGCATGTTTCTGTCCATCCCTGTGTGCCAGTCTCCACAGAGACAAGCATGAAGTGTATAGAATGGCATGCTGGGATTTGTGTTCTGCTGTGAATTCCTGACAGCTGTGTTTGTGTGTTATCCTCCAGAACTGCTGATAAAAGGGTTGAGCAGTGTATCTGTGACTGAGCTAAAGGCAGGAGAGAGGAACTTCTCTATTCTGAACTAGCGCTATTGCCATGGAAACAGGGGCAGTAGAAAAAGTTCAAGGTTAAGAAACTTGTTTTCCTTCGGTCTTTACACAGATCTTGTTAGTCTGCAATGAACTAAGTTGAAAAATGGTAATACCCCGTCCAGGTGAGATCTGAGAATTTCTTTGGCTGGATCTGTGCTATTTTTACAGGAATGGCCTATTTAAATAGTCCAGGAATGGGCTGATCCACCTGTGTAATGTGATGGAAGAAAGAGACAGAAAACAAGGAACGGGGAGAGACCTGCTGGTATCAGGTGTAAAGGTGACGCAGGTGAAAGTCATGCTTTATTGACCTCACTGGTGCTTTCAGCCATGCAGGTGCAGTATGGGAAACATCTGAGCTTACTTAGAACACTGAACTTGCAATTTAATTTAAAAAAGGCTAAATATTAAACCCTGTTTAATGACTCTTGCTTAATTTAATTATTCAGAAATGCTCATATTTTACAGCTTCATGTATTTAATGGAAGATTCACAGACTTTGCTATAACCATTCATAATCTAAAATTCATTATTATCTTAAAAACTCAAAGTCGATTTCAAATGTGAATCAGATGAATTGCTATGCATATGTAGAATGCTTATTTCAGCTCGCTTTTGAGCGATTCTACAAAAATGCATTTATGTATCCGTCTGTTTACATCATGTTCATTTCCCCTATGCAAAATTAAATAAACTTAGTAAAACCTCATATATGCGATTTAGACTTGATGTAACCTGACAGCGTTTAAAGGCAAACACATGTTCCAGTAAAGCGCATTTGCATTCCTTTAATTTCCAATCCTGCATGTTCCAGCTCTCACTGCACAACCAAACACACTGTCTATTCCGCCCCAGTGAGCTTGATGGTGTAATTTGTTATTTGTTGGGCTGTTTTTCTGGTTCTCTGCTGTTGACAACCCTGAATAATTCAAATCAACTGAGCAAAGTTGTTTATTTGTGGAGGTGACTCTCTCCCCCACCCCTCCTTCTGTTCTCTCTTCCCCCCTTCTCTTTTTTCCTCACTCTTTCTCCATCGCTCTCACGAGTGTCGGAAAAAATCCCTCCCCTCTCTGATTCAGGTGCAGCGGCGGTTATAAAGAGCAACAAACACGGTCTCTCTCTCTATCGTCTGTGCTCCAGTAAGATGGCTTCCAGCTAAGACACAACAGCTCATTTCTCACTCGTACAGTTCAGCTGAGCAGATTCGTAGCGCGCAGCTGCGTCTAACATAATGCATTGAGAACCATTATGACAAGCTTCCACACACACACCAGCTGAGACATTAAAACTGCAGTCAAATAACCTTGATTTTGGATACTGCTATCAAATACAACAACCAAAAATATACTTATGATTAAAGTAAAAATAAAATAAAATAAAATTACTTTAAATATATACTCCTTGACCTACTGTGCACAATTCATCAGATCACGTCATTTCAGATATACATTTCAATATATATTTCATGCAAGTTCATTAATGCACATTATTTCAAATACAAATTTCATGTACATCTTTGTAATCTCAATTTTTTTTTAAAAAAGAGCAAGTTTTTTTTATGTTTTGAAAGAAGTCTCTTAAGCTCACTAATGTTGCATTCATTTTTATCAAAAAATAACATTTTTATTTTAATATATTTTAAAATGTAATTCATTGCTGTGATGACAAAGCCAAATTTTCAGCAGCCAGTCCTCAGTGTTATATTAACTTTCAGAAATAATTATAATTATTTACTGTTCAAGAAACAATTACTAGTAGCTCCTTAATATTTTGTGGAAATCATGATACATATTTTTCAGGATTCTATGATGAACAGAAAGTTCAAAAGAACAATGTTTTTTAAACATTATTACAATTAATATTTTAAAAAGTTAATGACTTTTGACATTTAGTATAATAAATTGTTTCACCTCTGAAATGACTTTCCCCTTAAGTTAATATTGTAAATCCCTTTATTTACTTTTTTTTTTAACTTATTAAACTCCTTTCTTTCATGTACAGCACTATACACCACTTTTTGTGATCAAATCAATTCCTATTAGATATTTCTTCTAGTGTAATAATGTGTTTTCACTTGGAAATATGCTCACAAAAGTAAAATAGGCTGTGAATAGCATTTCTTGCATAATTTATGAAAACATTATCTAATTACATACTACAGTTTCCATAAACAGCGTTCATGTTTAACTAAATCAAGGATTGCCAACAAGAGGCTGAATGGCAAAGCTACATGAGTCCAAAACAGAGTGATGAGGTTATCTCGGATGCTGTGTGTTTAATCATCCAGACTCATTCATCCCTTCATCTTCTCTCGTGCAGGTTGGTCCCTGGTCCCTGGGCCCTGGGGCAGATCTAATGGCCTGGGTACAGCAGGGGGGCAGGAGGCCACATGTCTGGGAGGATTTACTGGGTCACTGAGCTAAAGAGTCTCAGCACCGGCACCAAAAGCTCACTGTGGAGTTCAGAACCAGTCAAAGTAATGAGAATGCATGAAAAGAGATGGAGATAAGCAACTAGTGGTTAACTGATTTGAGATTGACATTAACTGATGCTGATATATCAGGGTGGCCAATGGATGATTTAAAGCTTATTGTAATGAAAGCAAATGATATGTACCCTTAACACAGGATTTACTCAAATTACTAAAGAACTGAATACAGAAATTGTGTACTATTCACTGACAAGGCAATAAATGCATTACCAGATTGAACTTTGTGTCTTCATTCTACCATCCAATCAAATGATAGAAAAGCACATGCATTGTTATGGGGTTAATTGCCACTCTCACCCAAGACTAACATCTAACATCTGTCTAATGTTCAATTAACACCTGTGCTTACCATTTGGCAAGGCAATGTTGGTATGCTGGCATTCGCTCTAGGACATCAAGGGGTTAAAGAGAGGAGACGCATACACACAAACACACAGCCTTCCCAATTAGCTCTAGGCATGAGCATCAGCGCTAGTGAAACATTTAATAAGGTATCAAGCTTCCATGCCGATCAGAAGCAGATTATATCAGTGTGTTTACGCCAGGCTTTCACAGGGCTGCCAGACGTGTCAAGACCCACGGGCGAATTGATTTATTACATTATGCTGTTCCAGCGTGCAAAGTGCTGTATGAAGGCCTCTTCGATGAAATTGTTTATAGACATCTCTACCCAAATAAAGAGAAACCCACTTGTGCATTAGAGCGTGAACTATTAAGACAACATGATTTCTCTAAGGCTCAATAAATGCCAAGAAGCGTTTTCCCTAAAACTACTCATTGATCTCCAAAACTTCATTTTAAACTTTCTTGGACACAGAAAACAAAATGGCTACCATATGAAAAAAAAAAAAAAAAAAAAAAAGGAGAGATAAAAGTGAAAGGGTTTTTAATTCGACCACAAAAGCAGATCAGTTACTCCAGGTAGTGCTAGACATTTACACAACAACAAAGTCAAAATCATCCCACTTAAATCCAGTTGCATGAGCTCTGGTAAACACAGAGATCCCCTGAGAGGATGAATTTACTGACTGCAGGCACACGCAGCACTCTTGGGGAGGGAGAGATGTCTACACAAGACTCACAACAGGACAGTACGATCCAGTCCAATTAGAGAGCCACAGTTGTACCTGTGTAAAACAGGTTTAACAAACACCCCACTGACAATTTCATTTAAAATTGCATTTAAGGTGAGGTAATATTTTATATAGAGAGAAATGAATATTTAAAACCATGATCTATTACTATTTACTTATTTAATATGAGGTCAGAAATATAATTAAATGCATAAAAATAATGCAGTTTATATTATAGTTTTACACACTGCTGAAAATGGTTCACAAACTCTGGTTACATATTGGGTTTGATATTTTTGAGCCAGAAGTCCTATTGCAAATAATGGGATTAAAGCACTTGATTCTTCAAGAATGTGTCGCTGTGTAACGTCTCCAGTGGTCAAACAATATTAAGATTGCATCTAAGTGAGAATCATGGTGCATGACTGCAGTAGAGATGCAGATCACAGAGCCTTTGTGGTGCAGAGACATGAGACAGCATTACAATACATCACAGAGCTCGCTCTCTTTCTCCACTATTCCTTTTCTACAGATCTTTATGTTTAATCATTTTTCTTTCTCTAAGGATTCTTTCTTTGTATTCTCTCTTCTCTCTCTCTTTCCGAGTCTCTCTCTCTCTCCATAAATGGTCAGTTTTGGGCAGTGAGCGAGTGGAGTTGAACAGAGAGGAGATGAATGTCTGGCGGTGTTTGTCCACCCTGCCTGAGTTACAGTCTTTTAAAACCCGCTGCACTGTCAGAGGAGCTACAGGATAAATCTCAAAACAGACACCAGCCCATTGATCAGACAGAGCGTGCGTGTGTGTGTGTGTGTGTGTGCGTGCGTGTGTGTGTGTTTTCCTGCCGCAGGTTGATGACAATACTAGTCGAGGCAAATGCCATGTCCTCCAGAGAGACTGTGGGAGAGGAAAACCCACTCAGGAGAACTCCCTGCTCCCTCATATTCCACAACACGCAGTCCCTGCTGAGACCCTGTAACCTGGAGTCAACCCCACACGCACTATTGCAACTTAGTTCAAAGGTTGGTAAAAGTAACTTTTAGTGGAAAGATTTGGATATGTCTATTGTGTTTCCATCAGAAGTTCCCAGGTGAAAGAGCAAGCCTAAACATGGTACGGAATAACACACATACATGTGCACATACACACAAACACACTTGCACTCATGGGTATTAAGTCCACACGTCATCAGGGTGACTGCAGAAGGAAACTCACCACCTCCGTAGAGTGAAAGGGCTCTCCTGATCTGATATGGTTCAAACCCACACAGACTTATCAACGCAAAACCATTTACAAATATAATCAATTGTCAATGTCGAACCTGTACAACTTACTTTCTTCTTTGAAACAAAAAGGTGACATTTTGAGCAAATAAATAAATAAATAAATAAATATTTAAATTATAATAATAATAATAATAATTATTATTATTTTTTTAATACTATGAATGTCAATGGGGTCCAAAACAACAACTTTGACTTTCAATGCATGGACAAAAAAGGCAAAACAAAGCAAGACAAAGCAAAACGAAACAAACAAAAAAACAAAAAATGAAAGCAATACAAAAAAAGCAAAACATTACTCACCCTCATGTTTTTCCAAACTTGAAGTTTTTACATGGTTTGAAGAAAATTAATGATGCTTATCAATAAAACTCTCCAATACAGCTGCTAAAGCATTGCTAGGTAGTTGTTTTGTTTTGTTTCTACATGGTTGCTATGTTTTTATTCCAGAAGGTTTCTTACTGGCCAATAATCAATTGTGAGCAATAATAATAGTGATGCTTGAATCTACTTTAGTTCTTTAGTTTTTTTGTTACTGACTTTCATAATAATGTTTACACCAGGCTTATTTGTCAGTGCTTTATGTTGTCATAATTATTACATGTTTACAAGGCTGGAAGTTCAACAAATCAGTCAATATACTACTGTGATTGTAGTTGTTAAAGAAAAATGTAATTCATATCAATTCATGCATCACCTAATTTCATCATAACGTATAGGCCTGGCCTACAGAAAAGAACATTTATGTTTAATCACATTATGCTTTATGTTTTATTGCATATTAAAATTGCAATCACAATATTGGTAAAAAAACAAAAAATCATCGCAATTAGATTATTTTCCAAAATCGTTCAGCCCTAGTTAGGAAGCACAACTAAATATAGAACGGCTAGCCTCATCTGAGTCCAACGATGGAAGAGGAAGACCAAAGAGAAAGAGAAAAGGAGGTAGAGAGAGACTGGCAGGTGAGACTGAAGGAGAGACAGGTGCATAAACAAACAAAAGCATCATAAACATTGCCAGAAACACAGACACAAAGAAAGCTGTACACGTGGAGGCCTGCAATGAAACGCAGCAAACAACAGTGCTATGCAGACAAAGACGTAGCATATGCTTCCAGCGTGTGGCATCTGGAGAAGTCTGGTGCCAAACTCTACAGGTCACACAAAACACACACACACAGGTCACACCATGTGAGACTCCTCTTCAGGGGATGGCTGATGATGTATATATGTGTGTGTGTGTATGAGCTTAAGGCATCAACAGAATGAAGGACAGTGAAAATAAGAGCGTGTACAATGTGATTAGACTGGCATGAGTCCAGTGAGGAAAAAGAAACATACAAATGACAAGACTTTGAGCTCTGATATCTGAGATTAGGTGTGCTTGTTGCTATGGCACTGAAAGATGATGATTTTGGTTTCTGGTTGTGGGTAAAATAAAATAAAAACACGTTTTTAAATAGACATTGTTCAAAACATCTGCTTAGGAAATGGATAGTTCACCCAAAAATAAATTCAATTATTCCTCCTAATGTAGCTACAGCATGTGAAAACTGAAGCACCAGCAAGAAAATGTGTAAAAGCTATTGTCAAGATGACAGGGTAGGTGGTTTCTGAGGAGTTATGCATGCATCAGCACTAGTAATAGTGATGCTTGTCTTAGTAAACACCACTAATCAGTCTATATGCTATGTGATTGGTGTATAAAGACTTGACAAGCTCAAAGAGACCCAACAATTTCACACTCGCGCACACAAAAACCCACAGCAAGTGTTCTGAGGCAAGGTGGCAGACAAACATTGGAGCTGAGATGGAAATAAGACAGAAAGGCAGACAAATTAAGAAACAGAGCGAGGGCGAGAGAAGTGGGAGCACACAGGGCAGAATCAAGCATGAAGAAGCGCTTTTTTCATAAATGATTTGAGGCCGAAAGAATGGCTCTGTCTATTCCTGTCTCTTTCTCATCATTCTTCCAGCAGGATGGGTACAGTTTGTTCATCTCTCTTCATTAATAAGCACAGGCTGGAAACTTTCCAACAGAGCGGAATTATTCAGTGTGGATGATACGAAGGATGTATGTGTGCACAGGAAGTGTAAGTGTGGATAAACTCTCATTTAATGGCCAACACGAGTTCAAAGCCATTAAACCGATGCTCGTGTCCTGCACTCTGCTCTCAGGGTGAGATCGCACACAGCTGCTGCGATATTGAACCAACTCAGTCGTACGGTCACCGACCTGCACTTTAGAAGCAGACGCGCACGAGTGTCTGATGTATAGACGTGTGTGTGTGTGTGTGTGTGTTGAGGAGGTGTGCTAATGCACACATGGGACTGAGGGTAAGTGGCCCGGTGTCGTTCTTGGGTAATGTAATGCCATAAATCTATGACAACACAAGCAGACACATGGCCCAAACAGACTGTCAGCAACACTAGAGGCTGTCATTAAACACACAGACAACTAGCATATGTGAGAACCCGTAAACACATGGCCATACGTCAACCGACACCTATTTAAAATTCATTCCCATTAGTGTTGAAAGGAACAAAGGAGTTGACGTGCACACAAAGAAAACACACCCATACGGCTGCATATAAACTTTTTCTTTCTCTCCTTCTTAGGAAATATTGTAAAGCCTTTTTACGGGAACCCAGACACCAAAACCTTGATCCAAGGAACTTGTCATGTAACGAACCATAAAGCCACTTTAAAAACACTAAGCTGTTGAAAAAAAAACCCTATTTTTAAGTGTGCAAGAGTGCACCCATTTTGAGAAAAAGCACTAGCCTGAAGTTCATTATACAGTTGCATAATAGAGATGTTTCAACACTGATCTCCTCAAGGAACTTTGTTTGACTGACTTGTGTGCCAACAGCATCAAGCAGTCGTCTCTTCAGCGCACAGCTGTGATTTTCTCTCAAATACACTTACCAACTATAAAAACTCTGCGTGAAAGGCAGAAAAACTGTGATGTAAAAAAATACAGTTTTCTTTGCAAGGTCATTGAGCTGTTCACAGCATGAACCTCTATTTCATAGTGTAATGTTTAGTACTGTGGACTGAAAGTGCTGGATTGGTAAGGTTACTGATTTGCATATACGTGCTGATTTGGGGGAGGGGGGGTGGGGGGTTGAGAGTGTCACTTCATCAAAGTGCTGAGTGTCTATCACACACAAATATACAGTACACAAACAAAAGAACAATTACAACAGAGCACATCAAGTTCTAAAAAAACAGCTGTCTTTCTGGATCGACAGCGACAACCTTTTCAAAAAGACGGCTGACACTTCTCTAGACACATGCCACTTCATAGCTGTTCCTGTGGACGCCTACTGTAAGCTCTCAATCACATAGAACAACTATCCCCAAAATTACTCTAAAAAGTGACACCTTGAGGGTGTTGCTTTAAAAACTCTTGGCTGAGAGCCTCGTGCTTCAATATCCAAGCAAGAACCAAGAAAAACAATGGCGAGAAATGCTACCCTTTTCGAAGTGTCACTTCTCAAGACAAACAAGTAGGATTGATTCAGCTCCGGCTTGCTCTGTTTCTTGCTCTCTTTCAGTCTCTCCTTCTCGTTTCACACCCAGCAACAGGGGAGGGGGGAAAACAACGCAAAGAAAGGCCACTGTCCATCTCCCAGCAGTACATTTCTCTTAATCATTTCAGCCGACCTGCCTCATATTGCTTAGTATTGTGAAATAGAAAAACAATGTAAGAGAGACAAAGAAATGGAAACAAGGAGAAACTGGCCGCATGTTACCACCAAAAATCACACTGGTTTTTGAGCCAGGATTTGTAAAATTCGTGGCAAACCATTTTGTATTTCAACTGACTTCAGACCTGAACAATGAAATAACCGAGTATGTACCATAACATTTCCACAAATAAATACCGCACATCATGGGCCTTGTTTTCAGTTCTCATAAGTTTTCACAATGTCATTTGATTCAGATGCTAAATCAAACGCCAAATCAAATGATCCAAATTTACCAAGTTACTCAGCATCTGATTCAGCCATCACAAGCTAAAAATGTGTAGAACAGTTCCAGATTGTGCATCGGCTATGACACTATCAAAATAGTGAGGGAAGCAAGGGAGGGTTTCTGCATGAAAAGAATATATCTCATATATTCTCCTCAACTGTCTGTCTAACTCAGTCTGGCAGTCTGATCATCATACGCATGTATTTTTAATCCAGACATTTTGCCAGACACAGTCATGGGACGCTGTTAACCCTCCTGCCTGCAGCAGTGTCTCTCTCCAGAGGCTTTTCCTGAACCAATGTCACAGTGGGCTAAGGAAAACAGATGTGGACATCTAATCAAGACTTTAAGACAGGACAGTGGTGTGTATTAAATTCAGCTACACTACCCAAGTGAATGAACTGTAATACACCCTTCTTGGAATATACACATGCACACAGGCATGAGAACATCAAATGATGTAATAAGTTCGTCTGATTTGAATCCGGTTCTTGATATTCATATCCGCAGCTGCACGGCACTTGACGCGGCACTTGAGCTGACAGAGTGAGATCAGGACCCCGGCCCCACTCCTGCTGTTAAAAGAGCAACACTACTGCACTGAGCCCACTCGCACACTTAACACATCAAAGAGCAAACCACCGCCTTCAGCTTTAAAAGATCTGCCCTCATCTCTCCTTCCTTTCTTTCCATACTTTTTTAATGAACTAAGCAAAACTGCAGCTGAACTTGACAGCCAGTGATCAACATGCATTTTCATTGTTGTGTATGTAAAAGCGCAGCTTTGACATTTTGACACTAACTTCTTTTGTGTTCCACGTGAAAAACGTCTTGCACTGCATATAGCTAGCGAAGTGACACCAAATTCCTTTTAAAGCAAATGATATGTGAAAAGTACAGACTGACCAAATTTAGACATGTGAATGTGTAATTTTTTTGCGATTTCTGTCACAGAGTTTTAGTCTTGGCTCGGGTGAAAATTTTCACTTGGCTCAAAAATCTGAGAGGGCAATTTTCAAATGGGCACGAAGCTTCTGGTAGAGATTTATTGAATGTTATGCCAAATTATGCATGTTTTGGAGTAACTCTAAAGAAATAATCTCTGCATTTCTGTTTCTTTCTCCTCTTTGGTCAGATGAGTGACATAAGGCCCTTTGTGATCTTTTATTGACCGTCCTGGGAGATTAATCTGTGCGCCAGTGGTGTCAGGCTTGGCCCAAATGCAGAATGATCCCACAGGGCAAGTGTTAAACCAGTCATTAGCTTCATTTCAATATACTTCTGAAAGCTCTAGGAGATCCAGACGCCGAGACCGTGACTCTTTTGATATCTGCCCTCCAAAAAGAGGAGCGTCGCACCCCTCTGTGCGAGAAGTCGCCTTCGTTAAAAAGCGGAGAACTGAAAGTTGGCAGGCGGCTGAAGGGGTAATTAAGGGAGGGACGCACGTGTCTTGCCTTGAGAGGTCCCCCGGCGAGACACGACTCAATCAAAAGCCAGCTGCAGGTATAAGGAGCTCCTCAGATCCTACTACTGTGTTTAAGTGTGAAGGGTTGATGAGCGTGTGTTTATGTTAATGCAGATAAATCTCCAGAAACGGGGTACAGCTGTACCTTCAACCGAACTCAATTATTATGACACATAAAAACATGATTAATATTTTGGCACGCGTACGATTCATATCGCACCCAGACATGCATGCGAATGGTGCCCTGGTGAATTGCACAATAAGGACGCCACACTGTGCGCCATGGAATAAGGAAAATGACACCAGCGTGTTGATGTGTGTGTGTCTTGATGTGTATAATTAGAGGAATCTATTGCCCACAGGCGGAAGCCACAAAGGCAGAGTTGCAGTGAGGCGGTGTGTTTGGAGAGCGGGCATCTATCCAGAACAGCTGTCCAGATTACGGTTTAATAAAAAAACACTTCACAATGCCCGGCTCCAACCCCCACTGACACACGCCCCACAACACCCCCATAATACACTAACTCTGATGTCGTACCGTTGCCCACGGGGGGCTGCACCCGGATCCCTTGCCTTGTTCCCGGATCCTGCTCTGCGCAGCCTGCAGCGAGAGGCAGGCTGAGGAGGGGCCGCAGTCTCTCCCCGTTCATTTGGGCTCATTGAGGGCTTCAGAAAAGAGTCATGGGGAGACTTTCATCTTCCGACAAAAAGAAAGAGCCTGTGAGATCAAGATGGTGAAAGAAGGTAGACAATGGGGGGACGGGGTAAGAAATAAACACTTTCTATGAAGCCTGTGTACATAATGAACGCATAATACCTTATATTTAGTTGTATGTTCTAGTAAACAAAAGTAACCATAGATATAATACCCACCTATTCATAATTTATGTAATGCATTAACACAGCATGAGCAAAAGAAGGCACAAACACAAATAGTTAGCATTAAAACTTTTGAAACTTGCAAAGAAAATTTGAAAATTTCATATCAAACACTGCCAAGTGTATGATGTTATGAATGTGACATTACAATAAATGCACAAAAGTTCCAACATTATATAACAATTAAACATGTTTATAAAAAAATAAAGTTCAATTCAACTCTAGTTTATGTAATTGGAAGTGATAGATGTATGAATAACTCACATTTATCTGTGAATTGAACGTGACATTAATACTGTGCCTGTAAAGATATAATGGGTTACAATGTGCATTATAATGCATTTTTATATACACAGGTTACAAAGAAGGTGTTATCAAATAAAATGCCTGAGGGAGGATTTATATCATCCCCAAATCATTAAATCAGCTAATAAAAGACTTTCTTGCTCCTGAGCATGCTTATCTAGTGGAGGAAGGATGGTGCTGTTGTCTTAACAGATAGACGCAAAACATTGGCACAGGAAGTGGGCTTAGTATCTTGTGTGTGAGAGGAAAGATGCAGTGCTATCTGATGGGGGGGGGGGCAGGTTCTATCATCCCTCCATCAGCGGCACTCAGAGCCTATCGTCCCCACTCGCTGAAATGGAGGAGAGATTAAAAATAGAGCCTTATTCTTCACTCGCAATTCAATTTCTGTCTTCGCTGTATGACAGTTTTACCAATGCTGTCTCTCTGTCTCTCAACTTCACACCCACTTCAAACTTAAAAATAAACCTATAGGCCAGGACTGGAGTTTGACTTCAATTTGGGGAAATTTCCCCTCATGATTATCATGTTTTTCTAGCTAACATGGTTCAAAGCTTGTTTCGCATCAATAAATTAATGTCCCCTAAAGGCCACACATGTTGCTGGATGTAGCCAGTATGTCAACATCACTGGTTCTGTAGCTGTATTCAGTAATGGAAAGCAATTTATAATTCATGAGTGTAATAATAATCAAATATTCAAACAGGGGCTGGAGTGTCAGTCAGTAGTTTGCTATTCTGTAAAGCGTATTAATAAACCGGCTCATTTATGATATTAATTTCCTGGTGTTTGCGGGTGCGAGAGATCACAGTTCTGCTGTAGCGGTCAGCTGGGATATGTCAAGCATTAATCTTGGAAATGGGAAATAGACTTGTTATTGCACAGATATGCACATCATCATTCATCGCCTTTTATGTTTGGGGTGTCATAATTTATACATCATAAATGTGCATCTTTCTCTACCATAACGACAACCATTGATGGCCTTCTAAACTTCAAATTCATACACCAGAGATTCATTGACGCATTCTAACACTGAATGAATGTGTCGTTTTCATGTCTCACACCATAATTTGATTTGAATTAGTGAGTGTATGTGGTGAGAATCTTTTCCAAACAATGACAATGAATGGGATTTAATTTAAGAAAGAGCAAAGAAAATCCCGTTCTCTTTTTTCAAAATCTAAATCTAAGATATTAAACTGGTGGATAAACTATATCTGCATGTTCTGATGTCTTGCATAGTGCACATTTACAAACGGAATGAAACAGTCTTTCAGTACAAACAGTGTATGAACTACAGTCCTGTGAGGGTGCGTTGAGGTTTTCTAATACCGCAACAAGCAATCTAGGAGGTATTTTTATTCGATCTGACACTCAGTTTGGGCTGACTTCTTACAGGAACACATGCTGCCTCCCAAAATGTTAATTATTCAGAGATGCAACGGAGATCTGCGTGTGAGTGCATGTGATATCGCAAAGCAAACCCAGACCGTGCATTACAGTAGATGTCACTTCAGAGATGAAAACACTGTAAACCTTTGCACTATTCCTAAACCCTTCATCCTAAACGAGAGATGACAGCAAAGAGAGAGCGAGACAGACAGAAGGAGACAAAGGGAGAGACATCAAAAGAAAAGTGACATACTGATTTTCAAACAAACCACAAGAAGATGAGTCAAACCTTCCCTGTTGTGTCTTTCCATCCCCAGCTCCTCAAAACAAAACACAACAATGCACTCAAACCAACCCTGGCCAAGAAGCATAGCAGGGGTCTCTGGGGCCTGAAGACTCCATCAGGATTGGGCAGGTGAACAGTACACAGTTTTATCAGTACAAGTGGGGCAGCCAGACTTGATTTTCAAATAATGGAAATTCAAAGCATTGGATAAACAAATAGAAAAATGTGATTAAAGACAGAGTCAAACATGTGAAAGGTCTCTAAAATCAACGACAGCAGCTGTCCATGTCTTCCTAAACATATTACATAAAGGGGTCAAGGTCAGGCATGGGATCAAGGTCAAAGCTCAAGGGCAACAAAGCATACAAACAGCTGGTCAGTTGGTTTAATGTCTGACCGACCTAGTCATTGGTCACATATGCCACTTTTGTTGACATGTGAAGGAAATGATTCCCCTTTGTATCCTAGACTGCAATTTGTTAGAAGCATAGCCCAACCAAAATATATTTTAGTATAATAATACGAGCTTGAAAGTAATAAAAGGCTACAAAAAAGCACACTGACACCATTAGTCATCATTGATTCTCAAGTGTCTAATGGTCAAACATTGACATCAGACCTAATTCTGCCATTTTTTTTTGTTACAGTGGAGTGAAAGATTTTCAGTAAATAATGTCATGAGGTTGACTACATGACAGCATTTTCATTTTTGGATGAACTATCCCTTTAAAGGAGCTCAGCCTGGTTCATTGATACATCGAAGTCAAAGGATGCGCTGCAAAAAAACACGACAGAAAACCTCCAGATGCTGTGCTTACTGTTATCAGCCTCAGAAATCCAAAATAACAGTCACCCAGCACAGAAATTGAAGGATTTTAGGCTTTGCCGACAACATAACCCAAGTGAAGGCCTATTGTGGGCAGTCTAAGAGATTTTACTCGGCACATAACCCCCGAGTTACACAAAAAGCCATCAGCAAATCATGTCCTTCCGGTTTCTCTTCACTCTCTCCATTACTCTTCCCTTCACACCCACCCATGTCATTTTATTGTCACCATTCAACATCACATCACAGCAAATGACATAGTTCATATCACACTCCAATTAGAGACACAACCGGGGGCTGCAGAATGCACCGAGCGCTGGCGAGAGAATGGGGAAAAAGCACTGAAAAACATGTGTACGTGTGTGGCATTTAAACACCAGCCATGCTGTTTTTTTCTTTTTGTGTTGTTTTGCACTCCCTCTAAACAGATTCAATATCCATGTTAAACTCAGAGTAATGATCCTATTTACACTCTCTGCCAGATTAATCAACTTTTCTAACCCCGACCCCTGGTTGGGGGCTGAGACGGCCTTGTTTTGATCAGTGGGGTGTCTCTTTTGAAAGACTAGTGGTGGGAAATGTGAGGTTTCGTAAACAGTAGGACATCTGGGGAGGTACATTTTTATAGTCTGTCTTCTTTTTACAATCTCATGTGTTTCTGCTCCCGGCTTGATCGCATCTCCATATCACAGAGTGACATTTATTACCTGCACTCAGAGCCACATGTGTTTACAGGTGATCAGCGGGACAATAAAACATGTCTCTCATGTGGATTTCTCTGTGAAAAATGCCTTGCCATGATGGATTTCATCAAATCTTTCTCTATGAAACAAGTTTTGAATTTATGTGTAGTCTCTACATGTAGTCTCTCTATACGTAGTTTACTATTTACAGGCCCCAACCTGCTAAAGGCAATCTTATCTATTTTTATACAGTGAAGTACGCACTCAGAAATAAACACAGTTTTGTCTACTACTGAGCCAAGATCGAACCCCTGCAGCCCCCAGGGAGAAAATTATATATCAATGTATAATAGTAGATGGCTATCAAACACAGTAAATAACAGCCGCAAGCCCTTGTAAGGAATTTGGCACTTTGCCCCATAGGGAGTGTTTTTGATTTAATCACGGTCATTTGACGCCTGTTCATTTTGACATTTCCTCAACTTTTCCAATCGAAACATTAGTAATATAGACCTGAATTAGAAGCGACATAATAGTGTTGTAGCATGCGTGTGCGTGTGTCTATAGTCTAAAGTGCAATTGGACTGAATAGTAATACCGCTAATGGAATGGCTGGGAAGGTCACACTATCACCTCTACGGGAGCTCAAAAGGAGAGCATAATCAATACTGTTGGACAGGTGAGAGAGCGAGAGCGAGCGATGTATAAATGGCCTCTCTCTAACAATATGATGTGCTGCATAGTTCACCTCTAAACCTATAAATCAGCAGCTCGTTCAGAAATGAGGTGAGAACAGCTCAAGTGTTATGACAGCACGCAGACAGGAGACTGTAACTCTGGACTCCCATGGGCTAAACAAACGCGTGTTTCTAATATAGCTAAAAGCCAAGCTCACATGCAGTACACAGGCTAATGGCGGTAAAGTCTGAGGACAGATCTGAGGGTGTTAATGCACATTTTGTGGCACCAATCCACATAAAACAACATGCCTTTGTTACATAAAGTATACCTGTTAAATTAATGTAATTGTAGACCAATGCAGTATCTCAGCATTATGTTATACTAAACCTGAAACGTTGCTGATTCCACCATTCAGTAATTACTAACAAAAAAAGCATAAATGTGTCCAACAATTAAAAATTAAACTCCAAAAACAAAACATAAAAAAATAAAATAAATGCTATAACAAAAAATAAAATAAACCTTGCTTGTTTTATGTTCCATTTGGGACATTCACGTTAGCTCACTGTGCAACAGAAAGCTCCTGACATCCGAGAGAGTGGCTGTGTGTATGGAGAATGGCCTATCAGTTGAGAGAGAAAGAGAGAGAGAGACATTACTAGCACTCAGATCAGAGATGAGAGACGAGAGAGAGTCCCTCTCTCTGCAAAATGGCCATTCATTAACCCATGGCCAGGGGAAAACACCACACACCAAACTCCACAGAAATGGATCGGCCTCATCGATTGTGGCCCGTAGAAGGTGTGGAAACAGATACTTCAGCTGCCGAAACAGTGGATAGCGTTTCATAAAAACACCAGTGCTTCACTGCTTTCCAGCCCATATTGGGTTTCTGCCACACACAATACAAGCGTAATGCTGTTATATCAAAAGACAGGGAGAAAATATAGTACAAAACCATGTGTCTGAATCAAACCATTGACTGTAACAAGACCTTTTTATTTCAAACAGATGGCTCCACTGAAAAGATTAAGAGCAAATTGGCTGTTGTTGAGCAAACCTGAAGCTCACTGAGGTAATTTACTAAAATTTTCAGGTTTTGTTTTTACTTAAGTATTTTTCAAATCTGTAGAAAGCCCAGGTGGCAAGTAGCCCGTGTTCATGAAAACCATCCTGAGGTTAAGTGAGCTGTTAGACACCCGTAGAGAGACAGTTTCCGGCCTGGCAAACCCAAAATAGTCACGCCAGTCTGAGTCGGCGTTTTCCGTGGATCATCGTAATTTCACTCCTCATTCCTGAATCAATTATGCATGTCCGCCCCTGATAAGAAGAGCATCAGTGCCAATCCAAGGGGCAAGGGGAAATTGGGGGTCGACGAGTAGGGTCTGCCGTGAAGAGCACTTTGCTAAAACAATAAAAAGAACGGGCATGTGTCTTCTGCTCTGGGCCACGCAGAACAGAGGCTGAGATTAATTAATGACACAACAGGAGCAAGTGTGCAGCGCAGCCCAGAGCCAATAAAGCAATGCTAAACGCTGATAAGTGCTAAGTGAGTGGAGCACTCCAGCTACATTTCAGCAGATGCCAATGGGGTAGAGGGTTATATAAACCTGATATTAGCTTTGAAGTGCAATGAAGAAACAGGTCAAGGTTAGCATTTAGGCGTGAGGTCGGTTTGAGTGAAGCACTCTGTCATGCTGTGGGGCTTCTTTTTTTTTTTAACGACATGCTACAGAGACAATATGTAGATTAATTATTCTCTAAAGAGAGCCCCCCCCCTTTCGCTTCTGCTTCTGTCCTCAAACCTTTTGGCTTAATGCCAATCCCCCCCTCCACCGCTCCAAAACGCTCTCCATCTCTTGGTTATTGCCTAATCAACCCAAGAGATCTGGCTGTGTTCCATATGCTAACCTAGAATAGGATTGTAGTAGCCCATAAACATATCAATAATGATTATGTGCTGTAGAAATCGAGGTAATAATGAAGTGCTGAGAGGTTTAGAAAAGGTGGGAAAGATTTGTGAGTGTAGAAGTACTCAGAGTTCTGCCATGTTACAAGAACCAGCAAGACTCTTCGGGGGAACGCCTGAAGGCCATATATGGTCCATTAGACCTTCTGCAGCAGAAGATTACATCAATTCTCAGCTCCCTTAATGGTGTAAACAGAAGGACTTGGTGATAGAGTGAAACGTGTGTTTGTGTTAAGAGCCTACCGTATAAAAACAGATGAGGCCTTGCAACGAGTCAGCATGAGGTATAGCCCACTGAGGAACAAGTCTACGGTGAACGAACGGTTGGTTTGCCAGGCGAACAGCTGAGACTAACCAGCCATAATGAAATAACAGAAACCAATTAGAGACAAATTCAATAGAATTGCCCTGGTCCTTCGCTGGTGCTTTTGCTCAGCTAACACAGAAAATCTCTTTAAGGAGGGAGAGACAATATGACATACAAAATGCAAAACATTTATTACTAAGCCTCAAATTTTCATTATGTCATTTTCAGTGAAAAGATTTGCTCGATTACACAAACTGTCTAAACTAGGACACAAACTCGAGAGAGCAAAATGGCTGTCAGCAGTTTCTTTTGTTAACAGCATAAAAACTAAAAGACTTCAAATATTCTCATCTGAACGCCCTTGAAACTTCATTTCCCATGATGCCTTGTATTTCTGGGGGTGAAGCCTCTGTGTCTTGTTCGACATTAATATTTATTTTCATAGAAATGCTCAATACGACTAACTACTCTTTTTAAACATCATTTAGAAAAGTAGTCAACCAGTTAGCTCACCAAAATTTACTGATGGCCAGCTGGATGAAAAGCCATTTTATGTGATCCACAGCTAGGTGAAAACCATTGATTAAAACACAACAAAAATTCTCAAAGTTCCTTTCTGTTGCCTTTTACTGAAAAGGGCACATCCAACTGCAGAGAAAAAGATAACCCAGATCTATCATTATTCATTGGCTATTATGGCTGAACAAACCGAAGATCAGAACTCTAGTAAGATGTGAGAAGTAGAAAGAGACTGCAAGGATCTGTCCACAGAATCTCAAAAGCATGGTCACATTTATCATTATTCTGTGAATTTTTGCAGGCGAAATTCACTTATTTTAATAGGAATCCAATTGTGAAAGATTTCCCCACGCAGATTTCGCAACGGGTTGAAGATGGTCATACAAATTCACCAAATAGACTAACAGAAAGCTGCTTGGCTTGAGAGTGACCTGTGCTTCAGACGTCGCTACACTATTGACAACAGAATAAAGAAGAAATTTCACAAATGTGACTCCACCTTATTTCTTCAGCCTGGTGAAACTGAGTAAATGAGCAGCAGGCTGAATTAAACAGTCAAATATCGCAGAGAACATGAAAACTTCTTCCCAGAACTTCTGTCTAATTAATCGTCCAAGGCTCTATTGTGCTACTAACCATAGCAATCCCATGTTTAGGAGTCATTAACATCTCTGGACAGACATGCAACTCTCACAGGTTACGCTACGATTAATGGAAATTCCCATAATGCATGTTCAATGGATTATATGATCTTCATGATTTCCTATTCCTGTATCCCCCTAAGGAAAGTTGCAAGCAACATACACTTTTATACCCTTTAAGTAAACACAAAGGACACAGCATGATGAATTCATGTGCATTCAAACGCAGGGTACAAACTCTAATGAGCAGCCCATCTCATGTATCTCTCATCCGCTGGAATAGAAAGTGTTTCTCTCAAAGATCTGTAATTACCATTCCATGAGCGTAGTGAAAAGCCCCATAATCCTTTGGGAGAGACGGTGTAGCCGAGATAAAAATCCACTTATTAAGGTTTGGGTGATGGTTCTGTCGGCAGGGGAAGAAGGGACGAGAAAAAGGAGGGAATGAAGGAAATGAGTGCTGAGAGTCCTAATTTCTGCATCATTTTGTACATCTTCCTGCTATAGCGCATGTACTTACGGAGGTGCGATGGTTTCAGTGTAACCGTTTTCATATGCAAATTATATTTATTCAACAAACAGTGGCAAAATGGGGGGAAAAGAAAGTAAGGAGTTCTATAACAGCAGAGACACACACACACACACTCGCTGTGCACCTTTTCTAGGTTGTTCCTGCCTTGTATTGTCAAGGGAATAAAATGAGTGACCCAGTTGTGAGGAAGCCCATTTTCCTGCTTCCACAGCAGAGAGTTGCACCGGTCACCTCTTGAGACCGGAGGGAGCGCTGTGATTGGCTAATGTAAGCTCACCTGCAATATGTCCTCCACTGTTACAGTGACATGTGAAGACCAAGGCTCATAAATCAGAGAAAGCGAGGAGGAGGAGGAGAGGGAGAGAGAGAAAGGAAAAAGAAATGAAGATGAAGGAACAAAGGAAAAAGATAAAGAGCTGGCTCTGCGGTTAAACAGGACAGCAGATATTTCTCTGTCGCAATGCTAACACAACACGTTCAATGACGGTCATAATTTATGCATTACGGTTTCAAGCAACACAAATCAGCTGAACAAAGGAGGCCTCGCATATTGAGAGTTACGTAACTGTAAAGTTGAATGTTCAAAGTAGCATAAACTCAGGGGACAAAGCAATGAATTGTGCTTGTGGAAAAACCACATCCTTGTGCAGCCTATTGGGGTTTTTATTGCACGTTTAAATGACAGGTGTACGATGAATAAAAAACAAGTGGAAAAATGTTGACACATTTAAACCCCACTACTCAAACTCTTTATGCTGGTTCTGCTTTCAACTATTAAACAACTGCTCTCAACCATCATCCTTGCACACAAAGACGTTTTGAAGACTAATTAAAACAATGGAAGTTTGGAGTTGCCGAACGAATATGAATAACCTTTCGCCACACTATTTAATTAAAGATCAACTTTGGTTTTAATTAAACGTTTGAAAGAGAACGTTCACAGTCTGTTACACAGAGTAATTAATGTAGAATCAAGGAGTTCCTATCTGGCTGAAAGGAGTGGCGCCTCAGCATGTCTGATTCTAATCATTCCCTCAACATCTTACACACTTGCTGCTTCCGCAGGCTTAAGAACATGTTGACAAACTCTGTCACTCGCACACACAGTTGATTGGACATCGCCTGTGCATGGATCAGATCAAACCGAGTTGATTAAACCGAACAGTAGTATCTTTTGAACATGAGGCCTGAGCTTGGTATGGTTGTCTGCTCACAGAGTAATACACTTTACAAGACATTACTGAGTACAAACAAGAATAAAGATATTGAAGTTCTAAGCCTGTTTGGACAGGATGTAGTCCCTGTGCAATTGGCAAACGTGACCGGCAGGAGTGATTATGGTGGTGATTTATGGGAAATTACACTTCCACTGGTGATTTATGGGTTTTATGCAGTTGCTTATGCAATGCACAAACTTGATCATCCATGTCTAACATAATGAATGATCTGTATAGTTCACCCCTAAAAATGGAACTTCTGTCATCGCATTTTTTGTGGGACATAAGGGTGAGTAAATAAAGGAGATTTTGACAAATGTCTGTGTTTCTGTATGTAAAAAGTCAATGGGATCAAACGTTGTTTTGGATTCCACTGACTTTTATTGTATTGAAAAAAACAAAGTATCTTGAATTCCTTTAAGGATGAGTTCGATCTCTCTCCTTTTTTTATAGTTAGGTCATTTTTGTACAAGTGCAAAATACTGCATGAAAGAAATTGTTGCATAATGCATACTACTTCACATACAGTAATTCATTCTGAATATATCTAGAGATTTTGCAGAAAAAAATCAGAGGCTCAATAAACATTGCTTTTCCATCTTCATACAGCAGACTTCATCTCATAGGTTCATTTTAATTCTCACACAACTGTTCCTTCTGGTTCATGACAGTTTGATTATCTTTAAGAGTTCAGAGACTGTTGAAAAAGAGAGAGATGGTTCTAACAGACAGTTGTCCATTAGTTCGGAGAAGCCCTGGTATCCGAAGCTGCCAGTTGTACGCGGCCATCTTCTCCAGGGCATTTGGGTCGTTTTACGGCAGTCTTAATGGTCTGGTTATAGCTGTTTAAAAGGAGAGGTCTGGCTCATAATGCTTCAATAAGACTTCTCATAAAATACTAGAGGCTTCTGGACTTTCAGAGGATGCATCCAGACATGCTAATTATGGCAGGAGAGAAAAGAAAGCGGGACAGTCATGGTGTTTGGAGGACTGATTTGAGAGAATATGTGAATATACACACCCACATTCCAGCATTGGGGAATATTGCAATAAAGCCAGTGGTCCTGCTAATGTAATTTTTCAGTAGCATGACAATCAGCCATCTCTAAAATAGTACCGCTTTTCCAACAAGTATACTGTAGCATGCAATAGTGGAAAAGGCATATCAAACATGTCAAAATAAAACAATGACCGTCACTTAAAAAAAATTCAAGCTACTATACAATTATCTTTAAAGGGATAGTTCAACCAAAAAGGAACAAAAAAATAGTCACCATTTACTTACACTGAAGTTGTTCCAAACCGGTTTCTTTCCTCAGTTAAACACAAAAGTAGATTTTCGAAAAATTGGTACCCAAACAGGTGATGTTAGCCATGGTAGCAACCGTCAACTTTTTGGTTACTCTTTGGTTCTTCTTTCCTCTTCAACAGAATGAATTCATATAGGCTTGGAACAATTTGAGGGTGAGTAAATGATGACAGAATTTATTTTCTGGTGAAATATCCCTTTAACGCTGCCACATCCACACATCCCACAATGCCTGTTATTCACACACAAATGCAAAGAATAACCCCTTCCACAGACACTATGCAGCCCAGCTAAAATAGACATGGTAATCTAAGCCCCGCATATCTTTAACTGGCGCTGAATGGTAGAGCGGAGCCCGTATCCTCCATTACTGCTGTATGATTACAGAGCTCTGGCATTCGCTTCACCTCGGGATGAATAACCCTCCTCATGAATGAGCACAGTCAGGAATATTCTCTTTCCCTCTCCCTCTCCTTCTCGCTCTTTTGGTGTCTCTGTCAGCTTTGATTTCTCACTTCCTTTCAGAAAATATCCAAGAATTTCACAAATGTAGAACTGTGGCTAATATATGCTGAATTTAAAACGGTCAGGGTAAAATGTCTTTGTTGCACTCAAAATTTCCTACATGAGAAGACTTGAGCATGATTTATTTGTACTTACAAGACAGAAAACCAGCGTATTAATAATATAGACAAGCACATAATGAATAACACAATGACTACATGTCCCATGATGCTCTGCTCCATCTACGCTGCATGTAATCAGTGATGTAACCGAAGAAGCCATGTGCACTGTCACCCCGCTGAGCTGCAAACAGGCTTTATCAATTATAGAGGACACAGAGGAGAGGTAGACCAAACAGGGCTCCACTATAAATAGACACACATCAAATGCATGACGTATCATGGCTATTTTTAGACACAATGTGTTCAAACTGTAGTTCAGACCTCCCTCCCTCTCTCTCTCTCTCTCTCTCACTGATAAAGATCTAAAAGACATCCTTACACCAGGATCATATTCTACACAGGTACACAAACATGGACGTGAATGCTTAGCCAATGTATTGCAAGTGTGAGGTGGCATACACTACCTTTCAAAAGTTTGGGGTTAGTAAGAATTTTTGGTCACACTTTATTTGAACTTATTCTAATTCTTGCAATTAATAAACCATTAACTACGACTTTTGCATCAATAAACTACTAATTTGCTGCTGATTAATAGTTAGTAAGGTAGTTGTTAAGTTTAGGTATTGGGTAGGATTAGGGATGTAGAATATGGTCATGCAGAATATGTGCTTTATAAGTACTAATAAACAGTCAATATGTTAATAATAGGCATGCTAATAAGCAACTAGTTAATAGTGAGAATTGGTCCCTATACTAAAGTGTTACCGAATTTTTTTATTCAACAAGAATGCATTAAATTGTTCAAAAATAACAGTAAATACATTTATTGAACTCTCTATTCAAAGAATCCATGGTTTCTACACAAACATTAAGCGGCACAACTCTTTCAAACCATGCTAATAATTAACAAAAACACACTAAATCACCATATTAGAATGATTCCTGAAGGATGTGACACTAGAGATTAGAGAAACGGAATAAATGACATTTTAAAATAAATTAAAAATATCAAATAAATGCAGTCTTATTAACTCAGAGAGACTTTTTCAAAACATTAAACAATCTCAAATGATCCCAAACTTTCCAGTGGTAGTATATTGTACATACTTTTCAGCACTTAGCAGGATGATAAAGTTATTCATTCAAATGCACTACATGTAACTAGATGTAAAATTATATATATATAGAAGAAAGTCAAATTAACAGAAGATAAAGAAAGCCTATTATATCCCACAGTCCTTTAAGCTATCATCTAGGCAGTTAGCCAATGACAAAAATACTTTCGACAGAGTTGTTGAAAGTCATTTCTAAATATCACTTTTCAATTCAAATTATTCAGAGAAATAAGCACTGCAGTAATTAAATATTCATTTTCTTATCTTGCAAGCTCACTTGAATTTGTTCAAGATCATTAGACGTGATGTTACGATGCCATGGCAGCTTTAGAAAGGCTTTCTAGAGGTCACTGACTGTTTTGTTTCCCAGAATGAAAAGGTGAGGATGCCTCCACCTATTTCTCTGTGTTAGCTTCTCTCCCCCATGTGCCCTCTCTTTTCTGAGGCTGTAGGTGAATAACAAGCCTAGCAAGAAGAGGCTGGTGTGTGTGCGTATCTGACCCCAGATACACTAACAGGCCAGCATGTTGTCGGCGGTGTGGATCTCAGACCGCTCCCAGGTCATTATTGCGCCTCACTTCTCATTTGCCATTTGCAGGCTTTGCCCACAAAACAACCACAGCAAAGGTTTCCAGCTCTGCCTCAGAACAGACCGACTGCAGCTAAACTCGCCTCAAAAACTGCACAAACAAGTCATTAAAACTGAAACAGACACAGAGCATGAGCGAGAGCGAGCAAAGGTTTGTGGGCAATAAGACAGACAGGAGGGGCTGTACAAACACGTTATGGCGTGGACACTGAAACCACATCAGCCTCAGGAAAACAAAAGACAACTATTTTGAGATATACTACTATATTCTGGACATAACAGCAATGCTAGCTTTACCAAGCACCCAAAATATTGAGAAATTGTTTTCTTATGATTGTCTGAATGTGATAAGCTGGTCCAAAGCAGACTGATGTATATAACAGAAGTCTGATAGATGTGGCTAACATTTGATCACTAGATTGGGTTGTTGTCGCACGACAGGAAATGGCCCTTTTCTCTCTGATAAGTGAAGCTATTGCAACAACACACGGCAGGCGAGAGAGAGCTGGCTGCCATGGCAACCCTCCCATAGATTCATAAGCACGGGAAGAGGCCTAAGTTTTGCTGTCATCACAGACGTATTCAGGACACACACATATTGAAGTGTCTCTTACAAATGAGTTGTGTATTTTCACACTGGGTGCTTCTCTATAGGGCTGCTCCGTTTCTCTACAGAAAGGCCCGACTCGAAACCACTGTGTTTTCCTCTGGGGTTTGGCATAAGCAGCTGCAGAGAGAGTGATAAAACTGTTGTATACAAGGACACGCACACACTCAACATGCCCATATTCACATATGCACTCTCACACACACACACACATGCGGTTTCCCCTGCATCTAAAGCACGCTGTCCTGCAGCATATTTCATCATTAAATTTCAACACTTAATCCTCTGCTCCAGTGGCTCCAGCTCTCTCACATCATTTCAATAATCTGCATCTGTGGTGAGCGTCCAAACAAACACACACATGCACAAATGCGAGCCAACCCACTGGGTCTGGGCACACAAAATAGGGAAGGGGCACAGTGGTCAACCAGTTGACTAGTCATCCAACAACAGACAATTTTATATTTATAACATTTTATTTACATTTTTTTTACTATTTATCCATTCATTTACTCTATTTAAATTTGATATTTTTAGAAGTCTGTTAGTTTTAAACAAATGTAGAATGACATGCCTAAAAAAACTGTCCATTCACCCATACAGAAGGATGGGGAGAACGTACAGGCAGAGTCGCGTCTAAAGGATAACGTGACCTTTTCCCCACCACCATCTACAATTCATAGACAAATTGAAGCCTTTTCCACCAGCCATCACCATCGACAACCTGCAATCTGAGCCGTCATCCTGAAACAACCCGTCTCCACTGCCTGAACAATTTTACAGTGTCTGAATCGCGCCCTTTGAACTGTGCATCTCCTCAGTGGCGTCTCCAAGGGCCGAAGAATTCACTTCAGTGCACACCTCATGGCTAAATGCACAGAACCTCATCAGATAACGCACACACTTCGACCCATCTACACACAGGCACACACTTTCCTCTCCGTCCTTCACACAGGGCGCTGTCAGCCAGACTTCCTGTGCCAGGTCTGCTTCAAGGTTAGCTGCTCATTGTATTGAGTGAGTGGCTGAGGTTCTCTCAGCGGCGAGTGGGCCTACTGGATGCATTATCACCTCGGCGGGGGGTGCGGGCAGGGGAGCTTATCCGGCCCTCCTGGTCTGCGTGAAGCGGGCCGCCGCAAATGCCTCATGCGAAAGGATTAGAAGCCTGTCGACTTCACCCCTGGCTCGACACGGATGCGCTGACCGCAATTAATAGGTTTAATTTCACCCTTTTTGACATAGCTACCGGCCAAAGGAGAGGATTGAGGCCTCAGCCATATGGCCCATTTATTATACGTAAACACTGAAAGGCATCATGAGGGGTATTTGAAAGGATAACGTAGATGCCAATGAGAAGAACTAAAGGGATTGGAGAGCTTTAAGCCAACGTGTAAAATCATGTGTGGTGGCCACGTTACTGACTGAAGTCCTGCAAGTTATTAAGAATTGAGAAACAGTTATTATTACACAACATGATTTTTGGCCAATTTCAACTTCCTGAGTAACAGTATTCTTTGTAGTACTAGTGCAAAAAAAATTAAGGACAAAGAACATACATACATACATACATACATACATACATACATATACATATACATATATATATACATATATATATATATATATATATATATATATATATATATATATATATATATATATAAAGCTTATATCCAAAATTAGTATATATAATATTATAAATATTGTAAATCTAATATTATATTATATACTAATATTGTAAATCTAAATAAATTTAAAGCATAAATTCCTTTATTTGCACTATGTACATATAAAAAAAAAGAGAGAGAGAGACATATGGGAGAGGGAGATGAGTGAGTGGATGAATGAAGAACAAGGGAGCAAGAAGGGACAAAGAGGTTCCAAAGTCCCAAAACCACATCTGGTCTGGGGGTCCGATGCAGTGCCAGGGGTGCTGAACAACTGCTACAGCAAACGCAGCAATTTCGTGTTTTCAGCTCTGTGCTTTTTATGCTGATGGCCGTGTGTGTGTGTGTGTGTGTGTGTGTGTGTGTGTGTGTGTGTGTGTGCACACGTCAAAAAAATGTGTCTGTGTGATATTCTCTGGAGGGTTTAGAAGTTGTTTACTGCTTCTCTCTGGGGTTTGGCTACAGCTCTTTCTTTTAACGCGGTGAGACACAGAACATTCTGCCACTGCACCTCCTCTCGGAGTCAATCACACTGAGAACGCTAACTACAGTTAGAGAACCACAGCCATTCTGAATGCTGTAAGCCTTGGATTATCCTGTACAAATTTAAAATTAATACCTGGTGGGGATTCTGCTGTCGTGTTCCACCCAAGTAATCCTAATACTAACATTTACATACAGAAAATACCACATTAAATGAAAACAATCAAACATAGCAACATGCACACAAAAGAGAGACATATCTCAGAACTTTCTAGTTTCAACAGGTCTACATTATCTACAATGTTGTCGTTTTTCCATTCCGCTGTACTGTTGAAACAAGCCACTTAAAGACCCCAATGAAGTCGCCTGATGAGCAGTTTTCCTTTTCTAAGGATGTGCTTATGTATTTACAATTAAAACAAAATTTGGGAAGGTACAATTCTTTTTCAATAGCCGATAAGATTAATTTGCAACTTGCTAGTCAGTTACAGGTGGTTTTAGTAGAAACAAACATTCTCATTCTAGAGACTGGACAAAAATCCAGTGAATGATGAATGATTTGCCTTATTGCTCCAATTTCCCAGAATAAAAAGACTGTACATTTATAAATTGCTTAATGGATTTAGTCAACAACATTTTAGAGTTCATTAGCATGTAAATGCCAAAACTAACCAACATGCATCAAAAGCCACAAAACTCTAACTCTGATTTTATTGAGTCTCTTTTTTCCCCGCCAAGTTCCTGTATATCTATCTCACAAATGATCAGAGTTGCTCCAGATAATATTTACTTTTCATGATGAGCTCATCTTTAGCATTTACTGAGTGTGACGTGCTGGTGGCTTATAAATCACCATGCAAAAGGGACGATAATAAACTCATTTTCATTGATTAATGACTGCCAGTGTGGACTATTTTCTTGTTTTGTCTAAAAGGCAACAGTGACATCATCTGCTGTTTTCCAGCAGAGATCTGCAATCACCGAAATGGCAACTAAAAGGTTTCTGTGTGTGTGTGCATGGCTATGTTTGTCCGTCTGCCTGAAAGAAAACGTCACTGTGTTGTCTGTCTGTTCCCTGGAGATTTATTTGGCTGCACACTTTTGTTCGTATCTGCAATTTGGTGTCTGTGTCAATTATAGACTCTAACAAGACATGGATTTTTTATTGGAATGGCCCTCAGAAAACATCCTTATTACCTAAAAGGCATCACTGAGTTGTCTTGATGCATCAGTGCTCCATCTCCAATTACATTAGTATCAATAGTATATTTCTGGATGGAGTTTGAAAAATAAGCATGTCTAATTAAGTGGCTAAAGGCCCATTCACACCAAGGAAGATAACTATTAAAATAACTATAAAGTTTTAATAATCACTCTAACTCTATGAAAACAGCGTATACACTACCAGTCAAAAGTTTTTGAACAGTAAGTTTTTTTTATGTATTTTTTTTTAAAGAATTCTCTTCTGCTCACCAAGCCTGCATTTAACTGATCTAAAATACAGCAAAAGCAGTAATATTGTGAAATATTTTTACTATTTAAAATAACTGCTTTCTATTTTAATATATTTTAAAATGTAATTTATTCCTGTGATCGAAGCTAAATTTTCAGCATCATTACTCCAGTCTTCAGTGTCACATGATCCTTCAGAAATCATTCTAATATGCTGTTCAAGAAACATTTTTTATAATAATAATAATAATAATAATAATAATAATAATTATTATTATTATTATTATTATCATCATCATCATCAATATTTAAAACAGCTGAGTACATTTTGTCAGGATTCTTTGAATAGAAAGATCCAAAGATCAGCATTCATCTGAAATAAAAAGCTTTTGTAACATTACACACTATACCATTCAAAAGCTTGAATTAAAAATGTACTGTTTTTGCTGTACTTTAAATCAAATAAATGCAGGCTTGGTGAGCAGAAGAGACTTAAAACATTACTTAAAACAGACAAAAAACATTCAAAAACATCTTACTGTTCAAACACTTTTGACTGGTAGTGTACATGCACTAATAATAAACAACATTATCATGCATTGGTGTGGGCACTAATTCAGAAAAGCGTTTACATCACCAAAATGACTCCTCTCCTTCCTTCTTTAGGGATGAAATTTTTGGGAAAGGACTAGTCTGTTATGCCACGGATTTTCATCCACAACCAGATCCAAGTACAAAACACACCACCACAATAACAAGAATGCGTCAAATTGGAATCCTGCCTTTTGGCAAAGATTTGCCCGTCTGTAACGTCAACACCCTGGAGGTTTAGCACTTGAGAAAAAGAGAAAAATGATACTCTCATTCTCTCTCTCCTTCTCTGTCTGTCTTTCCCTCCCTTGCTGTCCTGCTCTCTCTCTCTCTTTTAATGTTATTTTCTGCTCTGTGCAGTGTCTGGCTGGCCCTTGGATTCGTCTCAGACACGGCTCCTCTGAGGCACAGTCAGAGAAGAGGGTACCGGGCCGAAAGCCCCTGCACCGCATCATCCAATTACCCCCGACAGCCTCTGCCTGTGCAGGGATTCCCATGGCCCTCTCTGCCTGCACCGTTTACCAACCGTTCCTCTCTACATGCGTCAAACACAACGGCAGAAGTCTGTTGAGCATGACCACGGTTGCAAAACTCGCTGGATCTAACATTCTTACAGAGCGGGATGTAGTGGACCACGCTCTGATCTTCTCACGTGTCATAAAATGGCCAATGTCAGCAATTACTACACAAGACTCGCTAGACCTCTGAGGTTTTTAGAAGCGCACAGCTGCGATGCAGTCCTTGGATCAGTCAACTTCGGGGTTTCTCACTCTCCTGCAAAAGAAACATGAGTCCTACCTTTTTCAGACGACCGCCTTTTGTCCCCACAAAGGCCAGAGAGTGGTTCTTGTACACGTAGGCGATAACCGATGTCATTTTGTCATTGGATTCGGAGAACAGTGGAATTCCACGAACCATCTCCGAGACGCCGAGTGGGGCGTTCATATCCAGACCACAGAAGTTGTCGTCGATGGTAAGAAGCTAGAAAGGAGAACGATAAATAATGTTTAATTCATCTATTTAGAGTATATCCTACATGAGACTAGTCAACTAACTGGTTGTAAAGTGGCTAGTTGAGTCAGTTCTAGTTTAGTAGAGAAATGTGATGAACATTAGCAAGGATATGGAAATATGCTACAAATGTTGCAGACAAAGCAATTTCTGTTTTCCTTTGACTAGTTTATGATGCAACATACATGTTTACTGGATCATTTGCAAGTCAGCTTCACAGCAGATACATCATTGTCACTACTTAGCAACAATTCAGCCAGTCATATCTAAAATGGGGTTGTGAGGTTTATCTGATATAAGACCAAGTGCATTTATCATTTCAGGTGGAAAAGCATCTTAAAAAACATCTTTTAAATATGGCATTTCAGGTAATGCCGTGCGACTTTGTGACATGTAACATATGGCTGAGAAAGTTGCCAGTGTCAGCCAGAATGGAGTGATTTACAGCTTCTGATATAGAAATAATAATTTGGTAATGCTTCCATATTTCAGTCTGCTGCGAGGTCTTTGGAAACAACGGCATCCATTGAAACAGCTGCACAGACCTCAGGATAAAATGTCAAACAAATCGAAAGCATGATTAATGATGCCCAGGGCTTTGACTCATTGAGGGCATGAAACCATAACACTTCTCAAGCGCTGCCAAATATGATACGCTCACAGCCTTTAATTCATTCATGAGTGTCTCCTCAGGCTCTGATAAGGCCTGCTCAAAAAAAAAAAGTTTGAATGTTAATTTAAACTGATTTTTTGTATTATGCAAATTGATTCATTTAAAATTCTTTATCTTTCAGAACAAAAGAAAAAATAAAAATTTAATTTAACTTGAACACACATTCCATCTAATTGTTCACTAAATGTGAACAATTACTCATGTTATTCTAAAGAAAAAAAACTCCCAGTATCTACCTGTAATGCCACGCCAGCAGAGGGAGCCCTCTCCCGAGTATTGACAGAGTTCAGCTCCCTCTGCTACACTGGTTACTTCCTGTTTGGTAGATATTTAGCAGGGCCTGGCTAATCAGGCCCTTGCGAAGTATTGCCAGTCTTTCTGCCTTACTGAGCGTTCTAATCTTTTTGCCTTGTTCTATCCAGTGTATGACTATTGCCTGCCTTCCTGTTTATTGTCTCGGATCGTCCCTTGGTTTTGACGTTTGGATCGGATTGCCTTCTGTTTAATCAAACTCTGCCTGCCTCACGTTTAATTCTATTTGCCTAACGATTTGGATTTGTTTGCTGTGGATGTTTAATAAACAACCGCATATGGATCCTGATTCTGCTTCCGCCTCATTACATAATACTTCGCCTCCGATGGATCCAGCGGAAGTTTCTAATCTACAGGCGGCGTTCGCATTCCAGAGCGACATTCTCAAAGGATACCAGGAACAGCTGGTGAGCCTGCGAGCTGCCAACGACCACCTGACGCAGTATATCCGGTCGCTACCGCCCGCCATGCCCAAGAAGGTAAGCTTTGCCTTGCCCGATAAATTTGATGGCACAGCTGAGCAGTGTAAAGGATTCCTCCGGCAAGTAGAAATCTTCTTCACTCACCACGAGGAAGGTTTTGAGTCAGATGAAAAGAAATGTGCGTTTCTCATGTCACTGTTAACTGGCAAAGCGATCGATTGGGCAACGGCGGTCTGGGAAACAGACAGTTTATTCCAAAGATCCTACACATATTTTGTTCGTCAACTCAAAGATGTGTTTGAGCATCCAGCAGGGGGCAGGGATGTCTCTACACAACTTTTGCAATTATCTCAAGGCCGCCGATCAGCCGCTGATTACGCCATAGAATTCAGAACTCTCGCAGCTCAGAGCGGTTGGAATGAAGTTGCACTCAAGGCCGTGTTTCAACGGAGTTTGAGTGTTGAACTACAGGCAGAGCTAGCGTGCAAGGGAGAAAACTACTCATTCTCTGAATATGTGACACTTGCCATCAAGATTGATAATCTTATGCGCAGCAACCCCACTAAAGCTAAGTCACCACCACCAAGAATCATCCCAGCCAACCAAACTTCTCCGTTACCCAATCCAGCCCTATCTGCTGTCCAATCCAATCCGGAACCCATGCAGCTAGGAGTTACAAAACTCTCCACAGAGGAAAGATCACGCCGGCTGATACACAATCTGTGTTTCTACTGTGGAGAGGCAGGCCATGTTAACGCCACGTGTCCACTAAAAGCCCGGAGGATCAACACAACTACCAGCCGGGTGAGTGTTGACAGTCTTTCTCTCCCAATTATGAAATTTCTCGCTGTTAGCATCAAGATTGCTATTGAAAATGACTCTATTGATCTCACAGCGTTAATTGACTCCGGGTCGGCATTAAACCTGATCCATCAAGACCTCATCAAAAAATTTAACATCCCCACACAACCCTGTGACCCACCACTCAAAGTTAATGCTGTTGACAATAAACCCATTGGAGACGGAATCACTCAACAAACTCTGCCCATGCAACTGCAAGTGGGATTATTTCATCATGAAACCATCTCATTCTACGTGATTGATTCCCCACGTCACGAAGTTATCCTGGGATACCCTTGGTTATCTGTTCACGACCCAGTCATCTCTTGGCATCATGGTGAAATTATACAATGGTCGCGGTTCTGCCATTCCCACTGTCTGAGCCCCATAGTTACCAAGCCTTGTCTATCTACAAATGTTGAAAGTCCTAATTCCGAGTCAGTCTCTATTCCATCATGCTACCAGGAATATCGAGAAGTCTTTAGCAAGACTAAAGCTACCCAGCTTCCACCTCATCGTCCCTGGGATTGTGCCATAGATCTCTTACCCAATGCGGTACCTCCCAAGAGTAAGATCTATCCCTTGTCACGCCCTGAAATCCAGGCAATGGAAGAATACATAGAGGAAGCTCTCAATTCTGGTTTCATCCGTCCATCCACTTCCCCAGCAGCAGCAGGATTCTTCTTTGTAGAGAAGAAAGATGGAGGACTTCGACCTTGCATTGACTACCGTGGGCTGAACAATGTCACAGTCAAATTCCGATATCCACTACCATTAGTGCCTGCTGCCCTAGAACAACTCCGTGAGGCGACCGTTTACACCAAGTTAGACCTCCGGAGCGCCTACAACCTTATCAGAATTCGAGAAGGTGATGAATGGAAAACAGCATTTTTGACCACTAGGGGGCACTATGAATACCAGGTTATGCCGTATGGACTAGCTAATGCACCGGCAGTCTTCCAGTCCCTTATCAACGAAGTTTTCAGAGATATCTTGAACAAGTACGTAATTGCATATATTGATGACATCCTTATTTACTCCAAGACAGAAAGTGAACACATAGATCATGTCAAGAACGTGCTGTCCAGACTATTAGAGAACCAACTTTATGTAAAAGCAGAGAAGTGCGAATTCCACGTTAAGCAAACTTCGTTCCTGGGATATAACATCAGCCACCAAGGTGTGGAGATGGACAGATCCAAGATTTCTGCAGTTACCGAATGGCCCCAACCATCCACAGTCAAGGAACTTCAACGCTTCCTAGGATTTGCTAACTTCTATCGACGCTTCATCCGTAATTATAGCTCGATAGCTGCACCACTGACATCCCTGCTGAAAGGTAAACCTTCAAAATTAAAATGGTCAGAAAACGCCACACTTGCCTTTACCAAACTCAAGAATAGTTTCACATCCGCGCCCATTCTCAAACACCCGGATCCCAACCTGCCCTTTGTCGTAGAAGTTGACGCTTCGGATAGAGGAATCGGTGCAGTGCTCTCGCAACGCCATGGACAGCCAGGCAAGCTCTACCCATGTGCCTATTTCTCAAGGAAACTCACAGATGCAGAACGTAACTATGATGTCGGTAATAAGGAACTCCTATCCATGAAAGCTGCTATAGAAGAATGGAGACATTGGCTAGAGGGTTCCACTCACCCATTCCAGGTAATCACAGACCACAAGAATCTAGAATACATCAAGAGTGCCAAGAGATTAAACCCACGTCAAGCGCGCTGGTCACTTTTCTTCACACGATTCCGGTTTACCGTAACTTACCGACCTGGCAGCAAAAACAGCAAGGCCGATGCACTATCCAGGCGACATGACCATCCTCAAACAGAATCCGAACCAGAACCCATCTTACCACCATCTGTCATCATTGCACCTGTTACATGGGATCTGATGGATGAGATTCAAAGAGAGCAACTTAAGGAACCTGCACCACAAGGTTGTCCCCCCAACAGGCACTATGTACCTAGAAACCTGCGTGTGAGAGTCATGCAATGGGTCCATACATCACTCTGCTCAGGCCATCCAGGTATCTCAAGAACCCTCCATCTCGCACAAAACTCATTCTGGTGGCCATCAATGATTAAGGATGTGGCCAACTATGTCAAGTCATGCTCAGTCTGTGCCCAGTCCAAAACACCCAAGGAACTACCCTCAGGTCTGCTACAACCGTTGCCCATTCCCCAGCGCCCTTGGTCACACCTTTCAATAGATTTTGTCACTGATTTACCTCCGTCAAACGAATTCACGACAATTCTAGTTATCATTGATCGCTTTTCAAAAGCCTGCCGTCTCATACCCCTGAAAGCCCTCCCCACTGCCATGGAAACCGCTCTAGCACTGTTTCATCATGTTTTCAGAGTTTATGGCATACCTGAAGACATCGTTTCAGATAGAGGGACACAATTCACCTCACAAGTATGGAAGGCCTTTTGTAGACAACTTGATATCAACGTCAGCTTAACCTCTGGATATCATCCTCAGTCCAATGGACAAGTGGAGAGACTGAACCAAGAGATCGGCAGGTATTTACGGTCATACTGTGGTCGTGAACAGCAGCGCTGGTCAGAGTTTCTACCATGGGCAGAGTACGCTCAGAACTCGTTAAGGCATTCTTCAACTGGTCTCACCCCATTTCAATGTGTGCTTGGATACCAACCCCCTATGTTCCCGTGGTCAGGAGGGCCATCTATGGTACCTGCAGTCGACGACTGGATTCGTCGTAGTGAGAGGGTGTGGGACAGTGCTCATGTACATCTGCAACGGGCTGTCAGGAACCAGGAGATCCAGGCCAATAGACGACGTCGCCCACACCCTCCCTACCAACCTGGACAGAGGGTCTGGCTCTCTACACGGGACCTCAAACTGCGACTACCAAGCAGGAAACTCAGCCCAAAGTATATAGGCCCATTTAAAATCTTAAGACAGATTAATGAGGTCACATACCAGTTGGAGCTTCCTACTAATTATCGTGTTTCTCCATCCTTCCATGTTTCCCTCCTCAAACCGGTTCACCCGGGTTCCGACCCTAACGCCGAAAATCAGGAGCCACCTCCACCGCTGGACATTGATGGATCTCCTGCATACGCGGTAAAGGAGTTGTTGGACTCCAGGAGGAGAGGGGGCCGACTCCAATATTTGGTGGACTGGGAGGGGTACGGACCTGAGGAAAGGTCTTGGGTAGCTGCTTCCGACATCTTGGATCCATCGCTCATTGAGGATTTTCATCGAGCCAGACCTGATCGTCCAGCACCACGACCACGGGGGCGTCCTCGTCGAGCGCCAGGAGTCGCTCCTAGGGGGGGGGGATTCTGTAATGCCACGCCAGCAGAGGGAGCCCTCTCCCGAGTATTGACAGAGTTCAGCTCCCTCTGCTACACTGGTTACTTCCTGTTTGGTAGATATTTAGCAGGGCCTGGCTAATCAGGCCCTTGCGAAGTATTGCCAGTCTTTCTGCCTTACTGAGCGTTCTAATCTTTTTGCCTTGTTCTATCCAGTGTATGACTATTGCCTGCCTTCCTGTTTATTGTCTCGGATCGTCCCTTGGTTTTGACGTTTGGATCGGATTGCCTTCTGTTTAATCAAACTCTGCCTGCCTCACGTTTAATTCTATTTGCCTAACGATTTGGATTTGTTTGCTGTGGATGTTTAATAAACAACCGCATATGGATCCTGATTCTGCTTCCGCCTCATTACACTACCAAAATTGAGTAACTTGCTCTAAAAGAAAAATCAGCAACATTTTCTGTTGACACATTGTGCAAAATTAGGGAACTATGAGAAAAAAATTAGACCTTACACTGATATAAAGCATACTGCAACATCATAAAACCTTGTTGGTGTTCTTTTATTCGGTACGTCAGAAAATCAGCCGCAGCATCCAAAAAAGAGAAAGAAAATTTCAATATCTCATGTATGTACTATAAAAACCTCCACTGTTTGTGTATCATCTATAATAGTTTGACATACATGATAAGGCACTTTAAAAGGTCTAATTTCACTCTGAAAGCATGACCCATAATTGCCCATCATTAAGCAGCCTAACAGGTGTCTCAAACTGCTATATTAGCATTAATATTTCAGTTTTTAATGGCATATATTCTCAATTGGATCATAAAATACGAGACAGCTTGAGCTGCGTTTTGCCCCCAGGCACCAACCCACAGCACAGTCCCCAGTGATGAAGTAGGCGAAGGGCAATCCTGAATGATGCCCAGGTTGTGAGAGGAAGCATCTGGATGTACATTATCACTCACAGACTCTTTGTGTACGTACTGATATAATGTACATACTCCCTTGATGAGAGTCATATTACTTCTGAAGTGGCATTTATCTTTATAACAACGACTCTTAGCTAATGTTGTTTGAAAATCCATTGCAGGCCAAGGGACAAATCCGTACCGGAGCAGCAAATCGGACCAACCTCGGAGCGACGCGATCAATCAAGTGACCGGATGGGTCTTTACATGCAATATAGCAAATGTCTATTTGTCAGCGGTCAGGAGATACAAGACCCTTCATTAAGCAAATGGAAGACAGGGGCCGTCTCTCTAAAATGGCGGTTTATGAGTGATCGGCCAAATCGATAGCGAACACCGCACTCAATTCTCAGTTCACTCAATACAAGCCAGAATGAAGAATAAATAGAGAAATGAAGGAGAGAGTAGAGAGGGAGAGAGAACAGGGAAATGTTCAACGTCGTATATGTTTTTTTCCCCTCTCTCTCTCTCTCCGCAGATGTCTGACCTTTAGAAATGTTCTGCTGTCAGCCAAAGCCTGCGTGCCGCTCGGCTCGCCAATGCCAGCCCAGAGTAATGGTGCTCATTTCTAGAGCACGGCTCTTGTTAGAAAGCCGCAGCTACATGAAAGATCTGTTTTCTGCAGTGTTAGTCTTTCTGCAGATGTCTCCTGTCCATATCGGGGGCCATGAATCATCGTGGGTTGTTGAGGCAGCAGCAACTTGCTTCTACGTGCGCACCTGCTTACACACGCAAATAAAAATAAAACTCGACCGCAATCACGGCCTCCAGCACCCTTCATCCTGCTTACACGGGTCAAAATGTGTAAAGGCCCAACGCAGCAGACTGGTAGCAACAGCTACAAAGACTTGCCACCTCTGAGGTTAAGAAAACTGCGCTAAGAATAAACACAATGACAGTCATAGCTGTGACACAGACTAATGCCTTTTGGCATTGCGGATATTTTATCAGAAAGCCCAGGCCTTTGCATGGCAGGGTGCATATGCCTGTGACACAGACTTGGGGGGGATGGAGCATGTGTCTCGACGTCTTCTCATTGGCATATGCCACGATATTTCTGGCAAGGTGAACAACATGCCAATCAGACCCTATGTGCTGCAATCTAATGAAATAGGCTTCCTGTCTGTCAACCTTTCAGGAGGCAGACACGTTTTCATTACCTAGCCACATAAACATGACATTTCCTCTCTCTCCCCATCACGATGTAAATAACATCTCTCAACGCCCCATGCGCGAGAGGGGGCGCCCTGCCTGCCACCCTCCTCTACTTCCTCATGTGCTCCATTTCTCTGCCTTTTATGCTTTCTTTTCGTCTACGACTACCTCGGTCGCTCTCAGCGCGAAGCGCACGAACAAGCTGCTGCATTATTGGCAATTTCACGCTGCGCATCTGAAGGTGTAAAGGAGGAGGAGGGGGAGAAAAAAAGGAGGGAATGGTTTGACGAGCACAACTAAAAGCTTCTGGATCGGCGCAGGCGCCGTTTTTTCATTTGAACTGGTTCCAGAGAATGGGGAAGCAGAATCAGGTCATTCGGACCGCTCGCTGCCTGGCTACGTCCTGCAACACAAAGGCAGCTCTCTTTCCTAGCACCGGCGTCTCTGTGTCCCTGGATAGTAAGACAACAAGTGAAATCCAAGCTTTTTTTTTTTTTTAAAGCTCCCCCCCCCCAACTGTTTTTGTCCAATCGGAGCACATAGGGGACTAACCTTGAGCATCTGGCAGAAGTAAAAGGAACCCTGGTTGCAGGTCTAGGGCACAAACTACACACTTTTTAGTTCAAAACGCCGTTTGTATTCCTCACTGTTAGCTGAGAGGTCGCAAAACATTTTAATGCGCTATTAATAGATCACAGTTTGATCAAAATGCACAGTTTATGCAAATAAACCCTGATCAGTGCTGCGAGTGTACATCATTCAGATGATGAATCGGCTCTTCAAGAGCTAATTCTGCACAGTCATATAATTACCCTTTCAGAGTCTTTCCTTTTCATGCTCAAGTAATATCTCACGCAGGGATTGTTGTTAGCAACAAAGACATTATTTCCCACAAATCTCAGCTCCATGTTCGATGTAATTATATCAACACTCAATCAGCTCGGAGAACGGCAATCCTTGTGCTCGCACAATCCTGCGGCATTTAAGAGGTTGTTTTTGTGTCCGTTATGCGTTTGATTAGGTGCATTCTCCACTTGCTCTGTCTTAATGGTTTCTATCAGGGTTGAACGATTGATAGACAATCACGCTGGCTCTCCACAGAGATGAAACTTTCAGGAGAACAGCGTAATGGCACTATTATTATGGATGCACAAAACCACAAATTTTCAAATTCAACTGTTTGGTGGGTTGCCTGAATAATTACTTGAATGTTTTATAATTAGGCTGATTTTGGGTTCACCTGACCCAACATGAAAACCAGGGGATTGCATCTCTAGCCCTGAAGGTCTACTTTTTTTAGTTTAGTTAGCGAGTTTAGCTCACCTGCCTGTAAATTTTAGGAAAACTGAAGACCATGATTAACTTGTTCAGGTGTTTTGTTTCTTAGGGTTAGAGTTAAGTTCTGCAGGACAGTGGATCTTGAGGGCCAGAGTTGCCCAACTCTGATCCTGACAGAGATCACGTGAATACAGCTAGAGTTTCAAGACTATTTAAACTTGGACTGTTTTTAACTTGACAAGTAGGGAGGAGGCATGACCAGATAGCAACGTTTATTTTTAATTTATTGAGATCTTGAATAATCTTGAACACTGTATTCAGCATTATCAGCCATCCCTACACTCCATCCTCCTGTACCTCCCCTTCTCCCACGCTTGTCTTTCACACCGATCTTTTGAATTAAAGGCCTCATCATCTCGGTTTCCATCCTGCTGTGGCCTCTACCCAGTGCTGACTTTACTAGAGAACTCAGCTAAGAGAGAGTGAAAAGATGTGAGTGATGAATATCGCACAACTATCTGCACGTAATGACATTTAATGACTTAATGACTGTGAACCCTTTCGGTAAGAAAGAGATTCGGCAAGCTTCCGCTTCCATAGCAAAGACCTCCATTTGAAAGCACTTTGCTAGTATTATTTGATCCAACATTGGCCTTTTCTGAGCAATATCACTCCTTCCAACTAAATCTACGAGCTTCAAAGAAATTGTCAAAAGATATCAAAATGAGAGTTAAAGATACAAAAATCAAACCCTGAAATCCCATCTTATGGCACTTCGCTGGCATGAAGATATACAGTAGAGTTCAACATCTAAATGCAGCCACAGGACAGGATTTTCACAGATCTGTGATGGTATCTAAAAAGGAGATGAGTTGTGAAGCCTTCTCATATCTGCTCTACACCTCCTCGAGCTGCTTTAAACATATTCATCTAAAAAAAAAAAATAAGAAAAAAAAAAAAAAAGTCATCTGCAATACCCACCGGAAGTAAATGGAAACTGTCAGATTTCTGCGATTACAACATTTATACAAAGCTCAGGAGACCAATCAGAAAAGAGTCGTTTGTTTGATTTGGTTGAGTAAAGCTCAGTGACAAAAACGCATTCAGCAGATGTCAATGATGTCACCGCATATCATTCTTTGTGGATCAATGAAACCCTGAGATGTGAAATGTCAGCACTTATAAAGAAAGAGGTTGTGTTTGCACTTGTGTGTTCTTAAGCCATTGTTTGAGGTCATGTGTTGGATGGATATGAAAAATTCATGCATGTATGAAATGCTGAAGGCAGGTTATACTGCACACTGTGTTTTCCGCGATCTCAACTGTCAGCTCGCCGCTTGAGAGTGTTTGTAGCTGTGCTCGAGTACACATTCCCGTATGTCAACATGCGTGTACATGCATCTGTAGAACTACATAAGGATTATGATGGCTCCAACGAATGAAGAAAAGGTGATAAAATTGACTTACTGCTAAAGAAACATCCAACAAGTTCTGGAGCGCATAACCTTTTCACATCTACATGTAAAGTGAGTTTAGTCTGATTAGGAGATAACGATCTTATGATGGATTATGACCTTTGCTGCAGTAGTTACGATGGGAGACGTAATTACTGAGGCCAATAAAGCTGGAGATAGACTTTAATGAATGGAAATGCACTGCGCACAGTGCAAGCGACTGATTAAAACCATGTCACACCGTCCCATAAAGTGGTTCTTCCAGAAAGCATCACCAAAAAGGAAACTTGGCGAGGAACTGGATCCATGTTAATGAAAAATCAAGAGATCTCGGGGGGACTGCAGTATTTCAGACTGATAAGCTAGCATTTTTCCAATTCAGAGGTGCACTAATTAATTTTACCTATATTTCACACAAAAAAAACTAAGCACGGCTCACACAGAAGTCACTTTAAAACCAGCTTGCTGTTGGCCAACAGAGTGAATTTGCATGAAATTTAAACCCATTGCAAAACCTGCATGGAAAAATGTTTCGCCCTAATGCCCTAACTGTGAATGGCACACTTTTAGAATAGCAGCATTATCTGAAAACGTTTGCTTTTGTGTAACGCTGCATGTCAGTAGAAGTCCAACATGACTGCTAGATCAACGCAACACAGTAATTACAAAGTGCACCTTTAATGGGGGAAAAAGAAAAAAGAAAAAAAAGAAGTACGACTAGCAGTTGGAAACTAACGAGAACTGACAGCCACTTCGATAAAATGAGGTCTAAAAAAACTGATCTGTCTAGGAGAGTGAAAAGCGCTAATTATTTAGCAATAATATGTAATGAGCATGCAGAGAGACTGACAGCTGTAGGGGGAAAGCCTATAGCCTGATTTTAATGACTTATAATTGAGATGATTATGAATAATAATGAGACCAATCTTAATTTAAAATGTTCTTATCTCTCTGACCGCAATGTCTCTATTAGCGAGAGTGAGGTTGAGAAAAATGCATAAATTAACCAAAAAAAAAAAAAAACCTATTAATGTGTGCTGCCCTTGTTTGCTTGAATACATCACTCCAGGAGACGAGAAGGGTGAATTTACTGTGCCAGACTCATTTTCACACCATTTCTTTCTGCTGACATAGGGAACATGGGGCGCTGGCAGATTATTTTTTTATAGGTCAGATGTCAACAAAGAATGATCTATAGACACCAAGACTTCCACACTGATACATTCATTATGTGATACTGCCGTGCACATTTGTATCATCACAAGCACTTCAAAATTATCTTCTCCCTTACTAGGATTTGTAACTGACAAGAGATATAAAATCTCAGTATTAGCAGGAATAGTATTAACGAAGACACACCTGAAACAAAATGGGACACAAGACAATGGACATAAAAGTCTGTAAATAAACATTAAAATATTTGGCCTTGCAAAAAACAGAACAATACAATTAATTTGTTTTTCTTTGAAATAAAAAGCATGGCAGGCAGTGACATTCCAGTCAATCACAAATCAAACCCATACACTTTAAAAGCAAAAAAATAAATAAATACAAACATCAGAACGCCTTTTGTTTTTCAGGTTTGAACACTCATCTGTCTGGGCCCAAAGGCACTTGGGAAGTCTGAGAGATGTTTGGCACAACCAAAGCTACAGTAGTCTTGAGCAAGCTTCAGATCTCTGCCTCTGCATTTGGATTCCCCTTCGCGGTGTCTGATCTTTAAATAGCAGCACACAGCTGCCAGTTGTAACCCTGTGGGAGTAAAGCTGTGAGCATGACTTATCGAACCCTGGACTTGGGATTAAGAGAACATGGGCCTGACTTCAAATCTCATGAACGCATATCTGCATTGGGCAAATAATACGTTCGTTGACTGTGTGGGGAGAGTGGGGATAATATTTATTACAAACATTTTGTAGTTTTTTGTACATAACTAAAATAGAAAAAAAATTAAAATATTAAGGCATCAAACATAATTAAGAGCTCATGTAGTGGTGCATATTTCAAAGAGACACAATCTCTTCTTAATGAGGGTGACAGCATGACCATTGTTTGTGTATTGACCAACGCCTCTGTGTATGTGCGTGAGAGACGACTTCATTACCGCCATCTAGAAAGATTTAGTCTAAGTCTGTTTTAATGAACTAATGAAGATGGCTATTCTGTCTCGCATAGTGAAATGCACACCCTTTCTTTTGTGAGTTTGTGTGTGTGCACATGTCATGTTTGACATTACCAGTGCCCCTTCATGCAGTCTGACTGCCCTAATGAGCAGTAGCTGCTCATCTGTTCATTAATTGGGAAAAAAACACACCATGAGAGCTTGAAAGAGTCAGCACAGAGTACTATTTCTGAATTTACCATGGTAACCATAGTTACTTGTTATTTCTACAGTAAAACTATGGTAATGTGACATTAGCCATTACTGTAAGTAAAAAAAAAATAAAAAATGACAGGAAAAGCTGCTCGCGGAAGTTTAAAAGACAGACGCAATGCAACAGAACACAGGTGTCTCGATGCGTTTTACAAAGTTGAACTTGACACGCCATCCTAAACGTGGCACATGGTGCAAGACGCAGTGAGACACATTGCAACAGCCACAGACGCCCTCTAGCACATTATTGTTAAAAAAGAAAACATTTTTGTAGTGCTGTCAAACGATTAAATCGCATCCAAAATAATTATATATATATATACAAACATAACAAAAATACACAGTACATGCTCATACATTATGTAAACAAAAACTTTTATTTTGGATGCGATTAATCATTTGACAGCACTACATTTTTGAAAGAAACACTTGCTAAAACTATAGAAGAAACGCCATTAAAGCAGTAATGGAATTCATGCCAAATATTCTCACTGTTGGGTCTCAGCAAGATTAGATCATAGTTCATATATTTTTCTATATTATGTTTGATATACATCTAAAATAATAAAAAAGCTATTCATCCATGTCATCTGCCTGCACATGATGCATCACGATGACTGCTAGTAAAGACTTGAATTTTGGACAGAACTAGAGATATATCTCATATGAGCCAGGCTTACATTATGCTATGATTTTTCACAGCATAATATCCTTATCGTTTGCAGAGGGCACAGAGAGGATATTAAGATATACATCACTTTCATATCTTCAGCGAACCTGCATTACTATCATGTCATGTTGATGTAATGTTTGCAGAGGGCTGAATATTGAGAGAATGTTATCTTCACATTCATGAAGAGGGGCTTGCTTGATCTCACTGCGCTTCTCTGCTTACTTAATTAGACTTTCATATCAGGAAAGTCAAAAAGCTACTGAGTCGCTACCAGGTTTTTTCTCCATCTTTTTTCTTTCTTTCTTGCTTCTTGGTTTGTGCTGAGAAGTTTGTATATTTTTGGTAAATGATGACAGGCAATATTCCAGCAATATTCCAACTCGGCAGCAGTGAGTTTTTCATGCATTATTGAAAACACAAACCCATCTGAGACCAACAACTGCAATTATTAGCGAAACATCCATCACCCCCACTAAGATAGCAGGTTCATGTGCCGTTTTCTCACTCCTGTCATTCCCCACTTTTTATCTTGTCAACGTGGTCCCATTGAGTGCAGACTCAGGAATACCACAGCCCAAGAGCGTTTAACTTCAGTCACAGAACCACCTGAAAGATATGTCATTCTTTTTTGCCCTGGGACACTTTCGAATATATGTGTGTTTGTGGGTGTTTTTCTGAGACACATGAGTGTCTGAATGCATCCGTCTATGAGCGTGTGCTTTTATTCATAGGTGAGTCAGCGCAATCGTGCCCATGTTTCTGCTGCCTGTGGGTGTTTGGAAGCTGCTTTATACCTAATGTAGTCTGCTCACTGTGAAAGACATCATGAAACAACATTCACAACGCATTCAACTTCCATAATGTACCATATATTTAGGTGACGCAATATTCCGTGGCAAGCAAATATAGGATGAGGCTCAGTTTTATCCATTGGGATGTAATTTTACCATAAAAAGTGGGCGCTGTTATAATTTACAATATAATTTGTTAGGGTTATCTTTCTCCCCACCCATAGTCTTGGTTAAATCTGCAGACATGACAGCTCATTACGTAGAAAAAGTCATAATATTTTAAGCATAAATATCATAACTATTATAACACATTATGAACATAAATATATAACTTAATAAATATTAAAAATGATTATAAATAAATATATTGATGTAAATATAAAACACTAATATTAATATTTAGTTATCAGTCATGATATTTAACATAACCATTGTAAATAGTCAATATTAATATTTTCCATTTAGTCAAAATAAATTATCATTAAAAAACAATTAAAAAAAACAACAATTTTTAACCCTACAAGTGAATTTGGACATCACAGTATAAGTTTACAAAAAATAGATTTTTTTGGATTTAAAATAAGAAAAAGAAAGAAATAGATTTTGATTAAAAATATTTGAAATCAATACAACTAAAATGTATTACAGTATTTATTACATTGCAATGTTGGAAATATTTCTGTTTTAAACCATGAAGGTAAGCCAATGGATATCACACAAGCACGCATTTGCACATGTGCAAACTTTGCGCGATATTTATGCCGGTGAACATCTTAAATTCAGTCAATTCACTATAAGCAGAAAGTGAAAGTAAAAACGGAATGACGGAGCTTTCGGCATCTGACGCCACTTCTTCTCTCAGAGACGACGAGAGACAAATCTCCTTCAACATATGCTGATAACGAGATAGGCTATAGCTGTTTTCATTTATTCCCTTAATATTTCTTTTGTGACTCGTACATAGTGGGAAAAAAAAAAATGAGAAGAAACATTTCATGTTAAACAGGTTGTTTTTTAAAGTCGGTGCTTGAAATTAAAGCTTATTTCATTGATTTTTATTGATGACCGCAGTGTTACTATTTTAATTATAGGATATATATATATATATATATATATATATATATATATATATATATATATATATATTATTGTATGTGTGTATGTATGTGTGTGTATATATAATATATATATATATATATATATATATATATATATATATATATATATATATATATATATATATATATATATATATATATATATATATATATATATATACACATACAATAAATAATTTGATGAAATACTGTGTTCTTCAGAATAACATAAATCAAAAATCATGAAGCTCTGGTAAACCCTGCTTAAGACCAGGAGCATTTATTAAAGTAAACAGGGGAAATGTTAATTTCATGTTGTCTTTAATAAGCCTGTGTAATCATGTGTTTGCATATTTCCGTGTTTATATTTGTGTGTGAGATCTAACAGCTCTCGGAGAAGATAATTTAAACAGTAACAGAGCATTTATCAGTCTCAGATATAATGTGTTTGAGCTCACTTGTTTTTTTCTCTTCCCCAATCAAACACTTGCCTGGCTTTTAAATGAGGAGCTAGTAGCCATAGTTACCGGAGGAGGAGACACAGGCCATCCATCTCTCTCTCCTCACTGTGACGCTCTCTCTTTAATTTATGCTGCAGTGGCCATACTGCAGCGCACGCAAAAATGGCACCATTCCTCAACATAACTCCTTTCCTTCCTCCCTCTCTAGCCGTACACTTATCACGACAGCACTCTCTCACAGTCTGCTTCACATTTATTCTTGTGTGTGAGTGCCTGTAAATGTGTGTGTCAGTTTCACTCCCACCTCAGTTCATACACACATCAGGAAAAACTTGACAAAAATCGCACCCTTTACGCAGAAACCCTCATATTACCTCATTTACCACCTTAAGATAGGCACATTGGCAGCATTATGGAACAGTAATGGTAAAATCATATGATGACATACCATGGTATTTACATGCTACTCCAAGGTACTTCAAAGGAATGCTAAAACAATGGAATCTTTCTTGTAAATGCCTGAATAGCTCATTCTATTGCTGCAGCGTTTGACCTGACTCTATTCAACCAGCACTGATGTTTCTGAAAGGAGCAAGAATTCGTTGGGTCTGGTGCCGAGCCGAATGTGTGGTAATAATTCATTTATTCCCTGGCTGGAATTCAATAAAGTGTTATTATAATAATAGTTTGATTCTTTGAGTAAGGCACTTTCACATTTCTACAGCTTGGCAGTGTATTATCAAAAGGTCTAGAAAAACTGAATCCCCACTGAGTATCATAGCCTAAAGGAGACATTGTAGAAAAAGTGACAAACATTTTGACCTTATTTTGAGGGAATTTCTGGACCAAATTAATTATTATAATTGGAACAGGCAGTAAGTTGGTAACCAAAATATTAGCAATTATGTTGTCACTGCTGTGAGAATTAAATTAAGAAAAATACAAAGTAGAAAAATAGGCCAAAAAAAATGTGACCTGCATTTATACAGATATAGTGATCAGATCTACTGCAAGATAAAATAACATTGTCCTTCTGTAAATATTAGTTTAAAATGCAGACTGAAATTGGAAAGACAAATTCTCCAATTCATTTGGCCCAAACACCCACAGTTTAAAACACAAGCTTTTTGCTTTCAAAACAGTCAGCTTCCAAGAAACCATTAAAAATGTCACTTTATTTCGATACTTTGTCCTGTGTTGTCAAAAGACTTGTTATAAGCACAGCTAGTGGTAATTGATCAAAAGTGGTATTGTATTGCTAGTGGGCACTACCTCATACGTGCGCCTTTATCTGACCAAAATTAGCTCTACGCTCTGGTAAAAACTTGAATGGTCTCATTTCAAAAACTTCAATTTGTATACAATTTGATGACTAGCCCTGAATGTAATAGCAGTGTTCACATCAATCATTGTGAGTCATAGAGTGTTACTATAGTAACTGTCACAAGTAGAATTGTTCCACTAATGGCAGGTAAGCAGGGGTGTGCTGAATGTACTCACCGCGCTACTGCACGAGATGTCTTTCACTTTGAGCCAAGCGAGATCCAGGGTTCCTTCTCCTTTATAGCACGACTGCAGCCGGTCCTTAATTCTTTCGTTAATTTCTTTCAGAGTGAACACGCATAGAGCCGACTCCTGAGATGACTCCTTGGGCCTCCTTTTCTGTCCTTTGGAGAACACTGCATAAAGGATGTCATCATCGGGTCCTATGCCCAGCGAACGTGCCAGGATGGTACCTGCCTTGGACAGGTAGGCCGCCTGCAGGAGGCGATACTCAACCCCACCCTTAACACAACCGAGAGGAACCTCAACGTACGAGTTAAACGCAGTGTCGTCCTTGCAGAGTCGCACCAGTTTGGAAGTGTACACCTGTTCACGCCCGGCCGAGGATGACCCAGTTGTTGGGCCTCCTCCCATTTCGGGTTGCAATGTGAGAAAATACACAAAATTTCCACTGCTAAACCCATATATGTAATAGATGTCAAAGTCTGGTACCACCGTGAATGTATCCGATGGGATTTTAATCATGGAGGCAACAAATTCATCATGGAAGACGTAGGCGAACATCCCATCCTCCTCAGAGTTACGGGTGAGCTTACGACTGGATATTGTCGGGAAGTACTCCGGTCTTCCGTCGACAGCTGTGGCCACGAACAGCTTATCAGGCGAGGCGTCACCGTAAGACACAATGACCCCAAAAACGGAGCCACTCTCGTTGACGCCAGAGAGGTAGTGCTCTTTTTTATGGAAGGGTTCTCCAAGCTTAAAGAGATCATCCAGGCGGAGAAGTTTGCAAATACCCTGGTACAGGCTACCACAGGCCAACAGCCGGTTCTCACGGTAGTCCATGAGCAGCATCTTGTTGACGTTGTTGGTCAACGTGAGTGGTTCGCTACAAGGCTGCACTATACGGGGCGGGTAGCAGTTCCGGTTATCCTCATCTGGACCGGTCTGATGTGACACCTGTACATCCAACCCAGGTGAGAGTTTGTAGATGCGGTTCACTGCCCCAAGGTACACATTCCCATTTCTGTGGTCCACCGCAAGATGGTTAAAGGTCCATTCAGGGTATTCCACCTGGAATGTGCTGTATTTCTCATGTACTCTGGATGCCGCTGAAGGCTGTTGTGGCCTCGTTGCCACGAGGGGGACCAGCTGGACAATGATGCAGCAAGAAAAAGTGAAAAAGTTCCATCTCCTGTTGTGGGAAGCCATTGTCCTGTTGCCTTATGGGAAGAGTGTCTCTGTCCACTACTTGCTACCTCTGCTCTGTATCAGTATTCAGGCTTCTCGTGAAGTTGGGGACATTCTGTACCTGCACAGAGAGAAAGAAAAGAAGAATGTTAGCATTAAAGATATTAGCATTAGCTTCAACAGCAATGAAACTGGATGCCAAAATTCACTGTATCCTCTACAAAAGACTCTCAAAGGAGGAGAAAGGAAGACAAATTATTAAAGCCACATGACAGTTTTCCTACCATTTTAAAAGCGCACAAGTAATTAGAAAGAGAAAGAGAGGTGGAAAAGGGCACTCTGGGAGCTCGCACAGTTGGCATGAATGGATGCCATTCTCAATGGGATAATACATTTTCCCCAGGAGTTAACAGCTAGGATGGGCACAATTTCTCTGCCTGTGCCCCACCTCACAGCCGGACCTCTGGCCCTCTAATTGATTTTCCCCTCAGTATGCGATTTGCATGCTTTGCCGATTTTCTTCTATCTTTCCAGATAGCGCAGTTCACCTGCTGACACAGCTGAAGAAGAGGCAGAGCTCACAGTCATGCCTGCAATGTCTGAGCAGTGGTGGGACCACAGGGCCAATTAGATGGAATTGCTAATGGTTGCACAAAAGACAAGGGACAAAAAAAACAACAGAGTTTGCTTATACTTGAGTAAAATAAGCAACTTTTGACTCTGTAGTGTTGAGCAGTACAAATGCTAAAGGTCTGAACATGAATGTATACAGAGTATTGTATATAAAAGCCATAGTTTTAGTTGTAGAGAAAGCTAGTAGTGGTACACTAGGCCGGCACTTAACTGCGGAGGTTCACAGCAGATGTGAAAATCACTGCCTAGCCATTGTAGTGGGCATTAAGACATTATACAGAGTAAAGGGTATGGACTCCACAGTAATGATTAACCATTGAAACAGAAAGCAGAGACGCACTAGGGGAGGGAGCGTTAGCCCACTCAGAGGCATAAGAGAGTAATAAAGAGTTCGGTACACTTTCCATTCTGCGTGAGAATGGTCCTGCTGCAGCTGTGTTCATGTGCATGGAAGAGAATGGTTTGAAATACAGTAGTGCGTGTAATCTGAGCAGTGGGGGATAATGTTCTCTGATAGAAAAGTCTAGCAAAGAACCACTTCAAAACACTACAGCAGGTATCATTTACTAGCGATTACATTTAAAGTGGGAGAAAACGGAGATGTGAGCCGAGGTAAAAACATGCATGAGGAAATGGTGGTCTTGTAAAGCTGAATCAAAACACAAATTATGACCCCTCGGCTCGTTGGTGGGTTCAAACAGCAACCGAAAGACGAATCAACATCCGTCCCATAAAGCAATCACATGTAGAAGCTCTATAATTAAATACTCTTTTTTTTCTTTTTTTTTTCTTTTTTTTACACAGACAAAGTAGAGACACAAAGAGAAACTATATGGGGAGAAGACGGGAAACAATGGGGTGAGGACTTAAAACTATATCTCCCATATGAATACTATGGCTAAATGGACCTGTAGCTTGTTTACCAACCATTAGGCTATGGCTCCAACAACTCTCTGAAATATTAATGTGTAGGTATCAAACTATTGTAAAATAAGCAGCTTGGTTTGCTAGAGGCTTTTCGGTGCATGGTTGGATGTTAAGAGCAAATATCCATGCCAATCCATGGTGGGTAAAATATTTAAAAATGCATATAGTGTTGGGCTTTAGGATTAGCTAATCTGCAAGGTCATCCAAAAACAGGGGTTTATAATTCTAGCATCTTCCCATAGGTTGCTTTAGGAGATTGCCAGTTGGATTGGACACAGCATTCCCAGTATCTTGAACAGGAAACATGAGTTGACCTCCAGACCGGAGATACTCCAACAGTCCAGCATGTTGCCAATAGAAAACCAGTTCTTCTATTGGAAAGCTTGCTTACAATACACACACACACACATATACATGGACTGGAGACCACATGCTGAGTAGCCACATCAAAGAGTGCTAATGAATTCATGTTTAATACCACACACAAGCAGCATCTCTGGGAATGTGAGGAAACGGCACATTTAGGGTTTAAGCTGTGTGTGTGTGTTCACTTGATAAATAATTGGATATTCATGCTTCTCATTCCAATTCTTTGTCTTTCTAGGATACAACTGCGACAGTGAAGTCTCACTTGAAGCAGTTTCTTTTGTGCTTCCAGAAAACCAGCACAAATAATCAGACTAACACAGCAATAACAAGAAAATGTGTAATTGTGAGTCAAAGGCATTTTTGAAAGGACTGGACTACAGAACTGGAAAAAGCTCTGTGCTAAAGACAAAAAAAAGCAAGATAGAGATATTGATTTCAGTCTATTATGAGCTACATGAAATAAAACAATCTAGACCTCAAAATCCAGTCAAAAAAGATTTCTTAAGCATCAATAAGCCCTTTCACACATAAATTACCGTAAAGAGATCATGTGTGAACAGGACCTTTTCAAAAATACCAGTAAATTCGTTCCGGCAATTTACCGGTATGAGAAGTTGTAACATTACCAGTAAATTGCCGGAATTCTGCTGTGTGTGAACGCAGAAGGAAAATTACCGGTATGAGCACGTACACGTTCAGAACGCGGTGACGCAAGACGTCTACTCCGGGCCAATCCAGAGCTGTTGAAATTCAAAATTCAACAGCTCTGGGCCAATCATAACATTCTGATGCAGATGACGCATTTACTCCGCGCTGTGTTTGAAGTCGTGCGATGTCTCTGGGCCAAAAGAAGCATCATGAACGTGAACATTTGGCACAAAAATGAAAACATCAACAAAAACACTGATCGCGTTTACCCCTCCATGTTTACAAACACAAACACCGTGAGGCGCAGCCGTTTAGAGGTCATTTCCGTTTTATGATGTCACAGAATTTACCGGTAATTTAAAACCGATGTGTGAATGGTGCTTTACCGGAAAAATGACGGAATGCTGTTGCCTGTGTGAACAGCGCAGTTTTGAATTTACCTGTAAAGTCGTTCTGGTAATTTTACGGCAATTTACTGGTATTACTATGTGAAAGGGGCTATTGTAAGTGCATTTGCATTATTACACTACCTTCTGACATCTCAGATTGAATCTGCTGTAACAAGCCTATGTTTCCCTGTCCAGGCTCATTCATGGCCTTCTGGCTAAAATGAGCACCAATTGCCAAGCACCATACGCTCCACACTGGGCATCAGTATGGCAAACTGAGTTGACACCAGGGTGCTTAAATCCTGGCTTCAAGTTGGGTGGGTGGATACTGGCAGTGGTAGACTCTCTATTTTCATGCTACTTTTTGCATTTCGAGCTAAACTCCAGGCCATCTGAGTGTCAAATGAGGTCAAGTGAAGGTCTCGGAGACCAGTTGGCGGCATTAATTGACATAGGTCCAAAAAACCAATGGGAAAAGAATAAGCAACTAAATTCACCTAAGACCAGAGTGTTTGACTGGAGCCTTTCCAGGCTTTGCAAACACTCGACCTTGAATTTCATCAGATGTGTGTGGGAGCGGGTGGGGGGGCCAAGGGCATCTGAACAATCCCGAATTTATCCTCCCTGATCTAAGAGCATTATCTCAGAACAGTGCAATTCAACTTTGATTACGGCATGTCACAAAATCTCATACTCTTTGACACCCGCACAGGCAAAATCACGCATACACACAGACGCTTACGCACACATCCTCCTGTTCAACTTTTCATTAGCACAGCCTGCGCTCCTCATCCCTCTATGGACAGATGGAGGGATTCATCCCTGATGTGGGTCTGAAGGAAAGGGCGACAGAAGGATGCTAGGAAGAAAAGGAGTTATGTTTACACACCGAGCACATACAGATAAGGGTTTTTAATTATCTACAGCCCTCCCAGGGGGTTGAAGGAGCTCCGCCTACTAAAATCTGATGGGACACCAGGATGCTCAAAAGAGAGAGAGCAACAAAAAGGTCACACTCAACACAAATAATGTGTAATTCACTTACTCTTCAGTGTCAATTAAAATTGACTAAAATAATATGGAATTTATAGGCCCACGCATCTATAAAATCAGATTTTCAATATATTTATCATGGACAAAAATAAATTCACAATAACAATATTATATAGATAGATATCTTTAACTTATTTTGTGTATGCACTGGATTGCTTACAATATTATCGCATTGTATTATTAAAGCTGTGGTCACATTAGCCGAATTATGCATTCCAAAAAAAAGATCCACTGTCAAAGCAATTTTCACACGAAAGTCACTTTCAAACAAAACTGTTTTTTGTTGGTCAGCACAGCACAAGGTCAAAGTGACGTTAACACTAGTGCACTGACATTTGAATTATTGTACTTGTCATGAAATAATGTGGTGGTTGATGTCTGCATGGATAAAACTTACTCAGTTATTTACAGAGTTCATCAAAACTACAGCTCTCCCTCAATCGTGGCATTTCAAAGCAATGGATTGAGACCAAACGCTGGTCAGACAAATCCAGTGGATCTGAGAGACATGTTGACATCTGCCTGTCCTCGCTCTCTCTCCCATTTCCTTCTTTCTATTTCCTCCCTCGCTCTGATCAGAGGGACCGTAATCCTCCACAGCAGCTCTCGGTTCAAACAGACTCTGTCAACCGCTTTCCATCCATCTTCCTCTCCCTCGCTCACACACATACACAAATCACTTCCCTTCGCTTTTGCACACAAATGCATTTTTCCCTTCTCACACCTTTATCAAACAAGTCAGGGTCTCACTCCAAGATGAAAACGTGTTTGTCAGGGGTGCTTTCTGCCTTGAGCGGGCACATGTCTCCTGCAGACCATAACAAGATACTGCGGCCGGCTATACTGACTAACACACACACACTTCACACAGACTCGCGTGGAAATGATAAACGATCAGATAAAGATACACACTCAATCATGCATAGAAACACATCAACATACCTTCTCTTTCCCACTTGGTCCACCCGCTCGCTATCTGTGCTGATGCCCAGTGTCATGGGCATTGACTGCACTGAATGTTATCTCTTCAGATAAAGATGTTTCAATACTGTTAAGAGGCCTATTGAAGAGCTACTGATCCTTACTGTCATTATCCTGTTATTAGGTTAGACTCCGAACTGCTTCCTGTAGCTGTTTGCCATGCCCAGCTCACCATATAAACAAATGTCTTATTTGTCACTCATTATTATGACTAGATGAGGTCTTGTATTCAATTAACTGATGTCTCAGGAAGACCACAAAGTGTGTAATGTTAAAGCGACAGTTCATTCAATTCTCTCATCATACACAAACTCTAATTTAATTTCAAACCTGCATGACTTTCTTCTGCAGAGCACAAAAAAAATATTTTTCAAAATATCATCTTTTGTGTACCACAGAAGAGAGTGAATAAATGAAGACTTTTTTGAAGAATTCTCCATTTTAACAAGGACTCAAACCATTATGTGTCATTTCAGAGGCTTTAAATCCTCCTTTTCTTCATTAGACATTCATCCAGATTACAAAAGACGAGCAAGCAGCCCAACAGAAGACACAGATTATCAAGCACACACAACTGTAGAAATACACTGATGTGAGGACAAAACAAGTCTGTCTGACATCTACATTAAACACTTAATTCCTTAAGGCATTAATCAAAGCTGGACCAAACATCAACACCAATAATGGGATTAAACAACAAACACAAAAAATGGATATGAAATGAACACTTTTACACAACATTACTAACTTTGAATTAAAATAAACAAGTCAGTAGTCAAATACCAGTTAATTACTTAGCCTCACTGATATACTGGTCTATCGCCACTCTTGGAAAAGTAGCTAAACAAGGGGTTTCCAGTTATCAATGGCTGCTTAACCAACCAGATCCTAACCAAGTGTATCTTTCAAACTCCCAAATGCTCCCAAAAAAGCATTTAGACAAGACGAGCAGAGTTTGTAGACAAATCAGGTCTTTCCTCTTTCACCTGAAGGTCACTATTCATAAGTCTCAACACGTTCCACACATTCCCTCATTCTCTCTTCACTTCCACATATAAGATGCGGGCAGCTAAAATCATATCCTTGGTCAGTCACACCACGTTAGACCGGCACACTGAAACTTTTATGTGCTCTCAACTGGCTTTTCTATGTTCTTTCTCTCTGCTCACTCTGTGAACTTTTTTTTTTCCCCCGCCACACTACTTGATTAGTTTTCAATGGCATTCATGAGAGGTCACCTCTCAGTGTTTAAGAGGAAGTCTTATTTATGATCCCAACACTTGCTGCGAGACAAATGCACAGTTCAGCACCTTAAATCAAAATGTTAGCCACTTCCACAGCAAATATATTCAGCACACCAGTGTTTCAGAGCAGTGCTGCTGAATCTGCAGCATTACAGCAAAAATATGTATTTTAGCTGAGCTGTAAGCTTATGAATTGCATGTGATACGAAAAAGACTGGCCAATGTGAAATATTGCCAATAAATTGGTCCAAAAATATATATTAAAAAAATTACTATATACACACACACACACACACACACACACACACACACACACACATTTAAATCTATTAAATAAAAAAAATAAAAAATAAAAAATGGTACAAATGTAAAAAATAATAATAATTACATTCTCTGCAACCAATGCACAACATACACAAGAATTGACAGTGCTGACAAATAACTGCATACACACACAAAACGAAACATGCCTTCATAGCATACACACACGTGAGCAGCAGCAGTGAGGGACAGCAGTGATGTGTGTGGTGGGGGTTGATGGGGGTGTGGATTTGATTTCTCACCCAGAATGAAGGCTTTTCCCTTCAGCTTTCCTCAAAGCAATCCTGGGGCGTTTCAGAGGCACTGATGCAGGTAATAAATCAGAGATCATAAAAGTTCATTTCCCACACAGCAGAGTCTCTAATACAGTGCTGATGTGTGCTGGGCCAGCCGGAGGTGGGGTCTGACTGTCATCACTGCACACCACATATCATCAACTAAAAGGAAGGATAGCTAGAGGTTTCAGCTGACTTGAGCTTAGTTTTGTCTTCAATAATGAATGTGACTAGATGGCAACAGCTGGCCCTAGATCAGTAACTGAACAGCTTCCTAGCTTTTTTTCCTTTCTATGGAACCAACAGTTTTCGCCCAAAGGCAAACTGCATAGTCAAAGTGAGCAGAATAACGATGAAGGGCAAACATGTAAAAAATAACGTCAGATATGATCTCTGAAAACAACGGCCAACATAGTCCATATTAAGAAAGATGTGGGAGATATTCACATTCATTTTGTAAACACTTATCCATGTATGTATAACCTTGGCGTTGTTAGTGCCACGCTTTACAATATGAACTGGAGATGACCCATCTAGCACTGCTTTACATACGGTATTAATACTCAATCTCATCCAGTACAGTGTTGGATGAACTGGACCTGCAAGATTAACTTCTTAGACATGAATGCCTGATAATCACAAGCTTAGAACTGATTATTGTAAACCATTAAACTGTGTTTTTAATTTGTGTGTGTGTGTGTGTGTGTGTGTGTGTGTGTGTGTGTGTGTGTGTGTGTGTGTGTGTGTGTGTGTGACAAATGAGGACATACATTTGTATAATGACAAGGTATTACAAGGAGAAGGTGACTTTTCAGGACATTACCCCATGTCCCCACTTTTCAAAATGCTTATAAATCACACAGAATGGAGTGTACTGAAAAACTGAAATAGCACAAAGTTTCCTGTAAGGGGTAGGGTTAGGTGTAGGGCAATAGCACATACAGTTGTACAGTATAAAAACCATTACGCCTATGGGATGTCCCCACTTTTCACAAAAAAACAAACGTGTGTGTGTGGGGGGGGATAATCTAGGGATTGGGGCCCTGATATACACGACTGGACTCAACACTGTTAATCCAACTTATACCCTCCCATTCTCCACGCACACGCACACGCACACACACATCTCAGTGTTCCTTATGTGGAATTTTAGAGGCTTTCCTCCAGTTATTCTCCATTCAAAAAAGTCTCAGAACTCCCCATTTAAATTACAAAAAATCCATTTGGGACATGTAAATCTTGTCATTCACCACATTTATTTTGTGTGTGTGTGTCCAGGTCTATTTCGCAGACCTTCCCTAAAAGTAAGTACATGAAATGTGGGAAAAATTCCATTTGGAGCATTGCATCAAGAACAATAACTATATCTGCATCCACACCAACAGACAATGTTCGGTTTATTAAAGTGCATTGCAGTTTTGTCATCTGTGGGTTCAATGTTTTTATCATTCATCATTCTTAAAGTAATTGCAACAATATCATTCCCCTGCGTCGTTATCATTACAGCTGTGGTGTGGACTTCCCTGCTCTCGTAGAATTAGAATGATTATTAAAACTTTACAGTTAAAATTATCATTAAAGTTATCGTCCGCGGGGTGAATGGCCCTTAAGACTGGACATAAGCCCTGGCCATAAACCATGAAGCCACTTTCCTCTTGTTGGCAGTGATCTGATGAGAGTGGACATACTTTAGGAACCTGACCGCTGAATTCTAACACACTTATACAGCAATAAGCCCCTGTCAGTAGCTTTTCCTTAAAATCTAGCATTCTGAAGGCAGATGTGTACAGATTCAAAGCCTAAAATAAATCACTGCCCCACTGAAGTCAATTGAACACACTGGAACAGCTTGGGAACACATTGTAATAGCCAGCGAGGCTGCAAAGCACAGTTTTAAAGAATCTGTCAGCTCCGCCTCTGTTCTAAGAGAAAACCCATTTTCTTACAGGCTCACACAATTGATAAATCACCGCCTCAACATTAACTGTGAGACCAAAGGGAAGAATGGACAGAAGGAGAGAGAATAGAGATGGAAACGGTTTTCCAAAAGGTCACAAGAAAAACTAAAATTGTGCCAAGCAAATCAAATATCATATAACATTAGCAACAGAACAGTCGATAAAGTCAGCCAGTATAATAATAAGGCAGCAGAGAGTTTACAAGAACAAGGGGACAATTTTTGCATGCATGGAATTTTATTGGATTTCTCCTCCCCATGCAAAACAAATTGATTTACCTTGTATTTCAAGACTGTTTATATTAGCATGATTGTGATAATTACAGCTAGTTTTTGAGGAATCATGCTGAGAGTCAAGTCAATATCTGCTTATGTCAAGTCTTATGAAGTTATTATAATAAGACATTATTCAGACAACCATAGCTGTTAAATTACTGATAAGAATGAGTTCAAGAAATGAATCACTCATTTAGAGGCATTTTGGAGGACTTACATTTAAAGTGTATGAGTCATCAATAAACAGAGTGTGTGCGCACTCTCTCTCTCCCACTCTCAAACACACTCAAAAATGTATAATTCCTTTACTTCCCTCTCCAAGGCTCTACGGTACAGACGCATCCATAAAGGCAAAAGCAACGCAATGCCACAAAACCATCACTGTGTCTGCACTATGGTTTCCTGGTCAAACTGACGTTCAATACCACCATTCAAGTGCAGATGACAAAGACGTTTGCATGAGCACACACACACACACACACACACACACACACACAGACAGCATATAGCGCGAGTAAAGATGTCACATTGGTAATGGCCTGGAGGCAAACCGTCATGGGTGTCGTATGTAGAGATAATGAAGAACGAGAGGCACACAGAAGCTTCTTTGATGAGGGCTAACCGTGATGTGCTCACTTCCATCCATATGCGTGCGAGTAGACAGATGAGCTATTGTCCACCGCTGGTAGATTACACACCACTCGAGCGTCGCAAGTGGCTACAAAAACATATGCAGATGAGTCTCATCAATATGCATTTTATACAAATCAAAATGTAAATGTGGTCTGTGGTTGCCAGCGGAATCTCTAGCTGAACTTTCTGCCACAACTTTTGCTGTTGAATGAGCGGCGGGTGCCGCTACACCCAGCTTTCTGCGCCTGGCCTGACGCCAACACTCTCTCCTCCTCGTCTGCGTGCAGGAGTCGGGACAGGAAGATAGCACTCCATTCTGTTTTCTATTTACCTTCCTCCTTCCCTCTGTTTGTCAGAGCCCTTGGCGTAAACACACAAGGCTGCTTTCGAGTCCTTTCAGCAGGGGCTCCTGTGGTTTGGGATGAAGGAAACGTAATCCATTCCTCTTTTCTTTCCCTCTCCGCAGTTGGTCAGGCTGTTTAGTTTGATTTTCTACATGCTACAACCGCGTCACATTTCTTGTGCGAGTGAATCCGAGGGGTCTTGGTGAGCATGCATGACCGCTCCCCAGAAGCTAAATCACAGTGACACTGGAAAAGTGGAAATAACCTGTGTGTTTACCACAGTTACCTTCCTTTTTACTCTAAGAGGATGTTCCATCCCATGGCACTGCGGTGACATGAATCGCTCTGACAAGATTCTAATATCACCTTCATTCATGTTAGCTGCGCCAAATAAGACAACTTGTGAAGCGCGTCCAATGAGGGCTTGAAAACGCTTATCTTGAAGGCGCTGGAAGAATGTGGGATGCCAAGGGCACAAAACGCTGGTGGGGAGGATCATGCGACAGCTTTAAATTTCTTGTCTGCATCCATGAAATGTTTGGAAATACAACATTCATAATCCTGGAAAACATATCGACTCCTATAAAGGAGGAATAAGGTTTAATACTCAACTCAGCATTCAGTGTCCGATTCCATTCCATGAACCATGCTGATTTATGAGACAAGTTTGATAATTCCCGCTTGCATTTTATCAATGCTCATGATGACAGACTCACTGGCGCCCTCTAGCCCACACTGCAGTTGTGATTTGTGTGTGTACGTCTGCGTGTAGGGAGGTACATTAAGAGGGATAATGGAGCTAAAAAGTCATGTTTCCATGGGAACACTTATAGATGTGTGAGTGGGTGGCAGAGGGACTGAAGCTCAGTGATACAACGGAGATGCTTAATGCACAGAACACAGAGAAAGAAACCCACATACACAATGGCAGACTGACTACACGAATGCAACTGCAGACATACACACTGCTAAGCTTCGATGCATCTGTTATATAGTATAGACATTCTCAACATGGTTGCAATACGCTGAATGGATGCACCTGCAGAAATCAAGACAGCGAAAAACATGTTAGTTTGTCTGGTCCAATGCTTACTGTCAAGGGGAATTAAACCCAACCTTGGCAACCCAGAATGCATAACGTCAAAAGGCAGATACACCACAGTCTATCTCCCAGACAAACAGACTGAAACCAAAGTCAACAGGAAGTTGACTCACTTTAAAACAAGAGTATGTTTCACTGTCCTAACAGCAAAGGACAAGTGCATCATTAGAGAATCCTAAAGTTTTCACGAGTGGATATTAATGGCAAAATAGAAATGTTGCTGACATCCTGAACACAACTGATAAATAAAAAAAAGCATATTGAAAACCAGTATGACCTTCTTGCTTCATCTTTTCTCTCTCTTTGCTGACACTGATGCCACTTTAAAACTGAGACTTGGGGTGCTTTCACACTTGGTTCGATTGCCTGGTCCGAACTCGAGTTCGATTGCTACCCCCTACCCCCGCTGGACTGAGCTCATATTATTTTATTTGGATCCAAACTGCAGTTCGTTTGCGTCATCAAGCCAGCAGCTGTTTACCCCGTTGCTTAGTAACGACGGCGCAGGAGAAGGCAGCAAAATGCATAGTTGCTCTCTTTATTTTTATATATTTATGTTTTTGAACCATTGGTTTTGTTTCCAAAGCTTCAGTACATAATGGCATTATGCCTGTCTTACGAATGTACTGCAAATGCTCTAAAGAACGCTGAAGGTGAACAGAAATGAGATATACAGCTCTCTGCTTGCAGCTTGTCAGGAAAGTGAGTGAAACACACGTTTTTAATCAAATAATACGTCATTAATAGCAGTTCACTTCCGCAATTTGGTATGATTGCGTTCACATCGACAGCGAACCGTACCGGAGTTCACATGAACCGAACCCCAGACCACCCTTTTTAAGTGGACTCGGGTACAGTTCGCGGGTGCGCACCCAAGTTCGGAAGACAGCGTTCACATCATCCAAACGAACCGAATTCTGACGTCAATCAAAACCCGGGTGTGCACCAAAAGTGCTAGTGTGAAAGCACCCTTAAGGTGGACGTTTCAAACAGCGAGTTCACCTACAAAAGGAACAAGACACGTATGCCTGTCTGTAGGTTTCAAATCATTTCATGCATCTGAAACAAAACTAATTTATTACCTGTCACGCATGGCTTAGCAGAGGCAAATATAAAAGCCAGCATAGAGGGATGTTTTCAATATAATCCTCCTGACCTAACCCATGGGAAGATCTGCACCAGAAATACTCTGTTCTGCTCTCTTTCCTCGGGTATATTACTGAAACTACACGGAAAGGTCACATCACCAAGTTCATCATAACAATGTTCCAAATTTGGAACAACCTAAATCCCTGTTCACAATGACACTGTACTGATAGCTGCTAGTAGCATTCCTGCCACTGGATGGCTTTTGAAAATCTGATCATAAATTAGACAGATCACCAATTTGAAAAGGCACTAACATTCTTGTTGCTAAAAATGAAATGCAAAGAAAACACTTGTATATACTGAAAATTAAAGAAGCACATAATGTTTCATCACAAACAAAATGAACAATCATCAGTGAATAAAATCATTTAGAATGTAGACAACATCTGACAATGTTTTCAAGCAACTCTCATTGACTTACGGATGTTTTCTGCCCAAAAAATGTCAGAAGTGTGAACAGGGTTTAAGGTTCAGTGTACAATGGTGCTATTTCATGGATTTGAACATCTAACTTTTGATTTACAACCGCAAATCAGAAAAAGTTGGGACAGTATGGAAAACGCAAATAAAAGTAGTGATTTCTCAATTTACTTTGACTTGTATTTCATTGCAGATAATATGAACACAAAATATTTCATGTTTTGTTTGGTCAACTTCATGTCATTTGTAAATATACATTGTAACGGTGGTGGTCGCCCTGGCACAAATAAAATCTTTTAAGTTTTTTTTTTTTTCAGGCGCCAGCCAGGATTGATCCTGACAAAATTAAAGTAACCCAGGATAGCCAATAAAAAAAACCTTTCCTGTCATTCAGACCTGCAACACATTCCAAAAAAAGTTGGGACAGTAAAGCATTTACCACTTTGTAATGTTGCCATTCCTTTTCACAACACTTGATGTTTAGGGACTGAAGACACCAAGTGATAAAGTGTTTCAGGTGTAATTTTGTCCCATTCTTCCTGCAAACAAGTCTTAAGGTGGGCAACAGTACGGGGTCCTCGTTGTCGCATTTTGCGCTTCAAAATGCGCCACACATTCTCTGTTGGAGACCGGTCGGGACTGCAGGCAGGCCAGTCAAGTACCCGTACCCTCTTCCTCCGCAGCCAGGACTTTGTAATGTGTGCAGAATGTGGTTTTGCATTGTCTTGTTGAAATATGCATGGACGTCCCTGGAAAAGATGTCTTCTTGAAGGCAACATATTGTGCTCCAAAATCTCTATGTACTTTTCAGCATTAATGGTGCCATCACAGAAGTGCAAGTTACCTTTGCCAAGGGCACTGACACAACCCCATACCATAACAGACCCTGGCTTTTGGACTTGTTGCTGGTAACAGTCTGGATGATCCTTTTCTTCTTTGGTCCGGAGTACACAGCGTCCATTCCTCCCAAAAAATACCTGAAATACCGATTCATCTGACCACAGTACACGTTTCCACTGTGTGATGGTCCATCCCAGATGCCTCCGAGCCCAGAGAAGTCGACGGCGCTTCTGGACACTGTTAACATAGGGCTTCCTTTTGGCACAGTACAGTTTTAACTGGCATTTGTGGATGTAACTACGTATTGTGGTACTTGACAATGGTTTGCCAAAATAGTCCTGAACCCATGTGGTGGTATCGCTTATAGATGAATGACGATTCTTGATGCAGTGCCGCCTGAGGGATCGGAGATCACGGTTGTTCAGCTTAGGCTTGCACCCTTGTCCTTGACGCACTGAAATTCCTCCAGATTCCTTGAATCTTTTAATTATGTTATGCACTGTTGAAGATGAAATATCCAAATCTCTTCCTATCTTTCTTTGAGGAACATTGTTTTAAACATTTCAATAATTTTCTCACGTATTTGTTGGCAAACTGGCGATCCTCGGCCCATCTTTGCTCCTAAAGAACTAGACCTTTCTTGGATGCTGCTTTTGTACCAAATCATAATAACAATCACCTGTTGACATCACCTGTTTCAAATCACATTATTTAACCAATTTACCTCATTACAAGCCCTAAATTGCTCCTGTCCCAACTTTTTTTGGAATGTGTTGCAGGTTTGAATGAAAGGAAAGGATGTATATTTACAAATGACATGAAGTTGACCGGACAAAACATGAAATATTTTGTGTTCATATTGTCTGCAATGAAATACAAGTCAAAGTAAATTTAGAAATCACTACTTTCTTTTTTTATTTGCGTTTTCCATACTGTCCCAACTTTTTCTGATTTGGGGTTGTACTAGCCCAGATGTTTAGCCACTAAGCTAAGATAACACTGAACTTAAAACAAACACTTAAGCAATAACACCACAAAAACGTCAAATTCAAACCTTTCTCTTGCTACATTTCCATCACTAGATAATCAGCACCACACAAATGAGGTGCTAGTGAAATTTACACATACAACCTACAGAAACATACTGTAAACACAAGGCTTAAGTTGTTTTTAAAGCAGATATAAGACAGATAGCCTGTGGTTTCGTAATGGGACTCACGTGTGCGACAGTGGTGACAGGAAGAGGAGTTTCTCATTGGAGGAAATCACTCTCTCCTCATTATCCACATCGATACACGTGCTCACGTACTCACCAGCACGCACACACGGTGGGACATGGGGACGCACAGCGGGAGCCTATTCTGAAGATGTCACAAGCACACAGAACTGTCACTCGCAATTCACACATTTACCTACAGACAATCCCATCCAGTCGCACACAGAACCACACGTAACACGAGCATATGTGCATATGCATGAACAGATCTGCAATACGAAACTCTCTACATTCCTAACAAATATTTACTGCGCAAATAAACTTTGTACTCTGCCAAGGCACAAAACACTTCCCAAAGAAGCACTGCATGTTAAATATACAGGACAAAAATCAAGGACGCGTGTTTGTTGCTAAGCTAACATAAATAGTGGAACGATAAGTCGTAAAAACTGTTGTAGTAACCCGGTCATAACAGAAGGGTTAGGTACATGGTTCATTTGTTCCACCGCACACACGCAAACACGTTTTCAACAGGCCGGTAGAGGGAAACAGTCGAGCAGAGTCTCATTAAACACAACAAGATTACAAAAATTGATTTTTCTTCCTCTTAGATTCCTGTTGGCTATTGTGTCTTACCGAGCTGTTCAAATAGCACACATCTTTAGTCAAAGCTCATCCAATTCAAGATCATTTTCCTAAAGTCAACTCATCAAGCTGCTAATTAATTGGTTTATAGGTAAAGATATACACATTTACATTTACATTTATGCATTTAGCAGACGCTTTTATCCAAAGCGACTTACATTGCATTCAAGTTACAGTGTTTACATTTTATCAGCTCTTGCTTTCCCTGGGAATCGAACCCATGATCTTGGCGTTGCTAGCGCCATGCTCTACTATTTGAGCTACAGGAAAGCTCAAAAATATACACATTCTCACAGTGTACAGAACAGCAAATGTATAAACTCCATAGAAGAGCTAACCAATGTCAAGTCATTGTCCCAGAGAAGCTTTACGGAAAATCAAGATGATGACGTTTATAATATCTTCGTGCCTTATAAGTGCATTTAGGTGATTATAGTTGGGCAATAATATAATTTACATTTGTGACTCTGGACCACAAATCCAGTCATAAGTCGCACGGGTATATTTGTAGCAATAGCCAAAAATATACTGTACGGGTCAAAATTATAAATTTTTCTTTTATGCCAAAAATCATTAGGATGTTAAGTAATTATGTTCCATGAAGATATTTTGTAAATTTCCTACCGTAAATATATCAAAACCTAATTTTTGATTAGTAATATGCATTGCTAAGAACATCATTTGGACAACTTTAAAGGCGATTTTCTCAATATTTAGATTTTTTTGTACCCTTTGCAGATTGCAGATTTTCAAATAGTTGTTAAATATTGTATTAAATCAATGGAAAGCTTATTTATTCAGCTTTCAGGTGACATAATTATTCTTTTTTTTTTTTTTAAATGACCCTTATGACTGGTTGTGTCAATACAAGCAGCAAAGCTGTTGAGAAATGCTATATAGTATATATCGTCACATGAGAGTATGCTGTATGTATGCAGATGAAGTTAAACATACTTGTATATCAAATTTTATGTAAAGAGCTTAGCAACAGAAGTTATATTTTGCAATATAAGTCAAGTAGTTGAGATTTTCTATATAGTATATATGGCTGTACTTGAGTGTAATACTGTAATGATAAAGTTGGATATAACACTTTATTAATTAGAAGATGCCATTATATTGCCATTATTCTCACCATAACTGCATCAAAACAGAGCAATAGCCAAACTCAAATACAGATGCTGTTGTCTTGGAGAGCAAAAGCAAAACTTAAACCTGATTGGCTGTTACAGCCAATCTGCAACCTATAAGAACAGAGGGGGCGGCTCTTCTTTGGAAGAGCGGACAGAGAGTCATTCACCAGTTCCCAAACCAGTCATTCAGCCTCATGTCAACTGCTCCGAGTTCATACTGAAGAGTGAACACACTCTCTTACAGTCCAGTGGACTCTCATCCTAACAGCTATATTTCTAATATTTATTAAGTCTCACTCTCATATCATTAATAAAGTCATGTTGACATTCAATGTATTCCATTCTATCTATTCTAAGTTTATCTCTAACTTTGGCCAAGAAGAGAAAGATTTTGAAAAATGTCAGCATTATATTCATCCTTGCTGATAGCACTGTGTTTAAGGTCTCTGAAAGCTCTCTGGGGCAGAGAGACAAGCAGACTGTCACGCGTTCAAGGCTGAGACGTCACTGGAACGCACTGAAATGATTAAGTTTCGTGTTTTATCACAGTCTGATGGTACTTGCTGTTTCTCCTTGAAACTCAGGGGCACTCTGACTGCAAAAGCACGCACTGAGTGCTTAACATTCATTCACACCTACACTTTTAAAAAAACGGATAAAGAAAAACAGCCATATTGTTGCATGCAAATGCACACACATACTAGCATTCACCTATAGCTTTACTCTATTAAAAAGCAAGCCATTACTGGCCACATGCAGACACATTGTGCACTCACAGTACAAAAGCCTTGTTTCTTATCAGCCTCTAAAGAGAACAAATTCCACTCAGTTCACAAAAGCTTAAATACTTCATTAACACAATCTTCATGAATTCATAATTCATATAGGCAGAAACCTCCAGATACAGTCAGCGGCTGTGAACACTGTGAAGTCCCACTATGAATAGAATCCTTACTGAAATACCACTCACCACAAGCGTGTGAACTCCTCTGATTACTTTAGATTCCAGTACAAACCCCACAGACTCACACTCTCAGCCGACAAAAGATGAGTGTAACAAAACAGTTCATGTTTAAGTCAACGAAAATCTGCCAATTACAGGGTTGGCAAACAGCAGTGATGTGTTACTGAAGATGATGCTCATTTCCACAGCTGTGAGGGCAGAGGACTGGTGACGTGTCCACCGGACAAACTGAACATCAGAAACATGCGTTAGATGTGTCCTCAGCTGATCTATGCTGCATTGAGGCAGCCATAAGGGTTTGCAGATGCGTTGCTTTGAGACACAAAACAATGGCTCAAATGGAAATGGTCAGCGGCTCCCTCAGAGAACAGGAGTCATGACATTACCGCAGCTGCCCCTGATTTCACATGTAAATTAGGGAAAACTCTTGACCCACCCATGATTGCAACTGTGTATGTAAATAGACCCGTATAAACAATGCAGACAGATAGATAGATAGATAGATAGATAGATAGATAGATAGATAGATAGATAGATAGATAGATAGATAGATAGATAGATAGATAGATAGATAGATAGATAGATGCGCTTAAAACAGACCTCTATATTTTGATGACCATGATGAAATGACTATAAATTACGCACGATAACAGACAACCACAGTGTCAAACTCGCAGTGTATGAACATAACAGGGTAATAGCCAGTAATGCTGAGAGTAAAATCTCACGTATGATAGCCGCTCATTCTCCACCCTGCGCCGTCAGGTAAAGCGCGCACGCTGAGAAGAAGCGCTCACGCACGCGGCTCAGAGAGCAAGTTGCGCTCTCTAGTTTACGCTCTCGCGGCACAGCCGCGTGCCTGTTACGGGCTCTTTTGGCTGAAGACTTTTAACAGTCCCTTGCGCGCTGTTTGTAGCGTTTCATCTCTGGCCAACCATAAAGAGGGTTTCCAAAACAGCGCTTTTGCGCTGAAACATGTGCGTAAAATGAATATCATGCGAACTGCGTCAGCTCCACTTTGTATTATAAATCACGTCTTGTATGATGAGACAAACTGAACAACATACCCCAATCTAAACGCGTTAAGTCTTATAAACATAGCTCAGCCAACACTGAAAATTGTGTTATTTAAGCCTTCTCAACTTCATGTTGTTCCGAACATGTATGACTTTCTTATGATGTCAAGATATGTTAAGGCACAATATTAGTGACTGACAGCCTTAGCCACCATACGGTTAAAGTGAACTGGCTGTATGCCCAACATCTGCTTACCTAGAAAGTAACGTTAAAAAGGTTTGGAACAACATGATGTTAAGCAAACGATGACAGAATTATCATTTTTGGGTGAACTATCCCTTTAAGAGTCGTATGCGCTTGTGCGCTTTTCATAGCGCGTTACATATTTTAAATTAGCAGTTTAAAACAGTCTCCATATGCTGTTTTCAGTTTTAAATGTAAAAGCTCCAAAGAGTAAAATATGGCACAATCCTGTAACGCGCGGGTGCGGATGCTGCATTGCCCTCCTCACAGCACGCCCTTCTACTACATAGCAGGTAACACGCCTCGCTTACCTGCTCAAATAACCTTTCCCATGCGTTATTCCGTTAAATAACAAGTTCAAGATGTAAAACGCCAATCCCGTTACATGGTTGTCCCGTGTCAAGCGCTTACCTGTTCTCGCTGCGGATTTCACCTCACCGCCGCAGTCGCGCTCACACTGCGGATGATGGGCACCTTCACAGGAATCCCAACTCACTTACTCCACAAATACAGCCACAAATAAAACACTCGATTTGGTGGCTTTCGCGTATCACCGACACTTAATTCTATCGAAAAGATCCTCCGCGTTTAATTTCCCAAGGAAGAAACGACAGACGAGCTGCAGAATCCCATCAACGACTAAACTGAAGCGCTGGTGACCGTTAAAACTGCCGCTCGCGCTATAGTTTCCATCATGACGCGCTGACTGACAGAATTTAAAGCGCGCTAAAACGGCAACCGGAATCCCGCGAGCAGCAGTTGAGCAAGCGAGCGAACGCGCGCTGCGGTCAGAGCGGCTGTTTCGGAGTTTGCTGGTTCGCAGCTGACTCCCAAGTACCAGAGGAGAGGCGTGAGTCAGTGGCTTTCTGCTGAGACGCAGCGACTGTCTTGTTTTACAAACCCTCCTGACTCGCCCGCAGTGACATCCCGAATCTGGCCGCTGATTGGGCTAATTGTAAAATCTCATTGGCTGCAATCAGCGCGCGCGGCTGGCATGAATGAGGCATATGCTGCACCCCAATGTCTTTTAATGTGTCTATAATGCATGCATTACACAGTGGAACGGATGGGGGGGGGGGGGGGGACACGGGTGAATGTAATATTGCGGACAGAATGGTTTACGGATTTGAATGTCTAATCGACAAAATGATTTGGAGATTAATATGTAAACATGTAATACAAACATCATGTCAGGAGATTAGCTTTACACTAATTTATTTACGCTCATTATTTTATTCATAAGAGATTAATCAAAATTAATAGATTCGTAAATAAATCAATCCAAGTGAGGATGTTAATGTAATTAATAAAAAGAACGTGCAAATGTCAATTAATAGGATATTAAAACATATTAAACATATTTCATAAAAACGCATTGCAGACTTGAAAACATAGTCCAGCAGGTTTATGATTTTTGCTCACGTGCATTACTTTTATAACCAATAATCTGACAAACTTTTTCACCTTCCTGTGAAATATACTGGTTGGCATCATGGTATGCTTGATTCACTGCAATATTCCTGAACGCAAAGCTCTCAAAACACTGCATCACAGCTCCACCTGCAGGCCCATACAGTACTGCATCCATATCCCATCTGCTACCCTGCCACAGACAGACCCTCATGCAATGGACCACAGTCCTGGTCCTGAAGGACTCCACTATACATTTTGGATGTCTCTCTTATTTGACAGTTATTTTGGGACACAGCGCATGAAACAATGAGCTAATGAGTTGTGAGAGCGTTTGATATGAAAGAAATGCAAAATGGCACCATCCATTTATAACTAAAGACAATAACCTTCCTTAATGTCTTGTGTTCATTCCTAAAGACAGCATTCGGCTCAGATCTTGAGGAATCTGATACTCGTTTGTTTGTACAATGCTGAAATGTAAACCAGGCTTGTGTTCTTCTTTAATGTAAACTCTTCACCCCAGTTGTTTTTTAAACATTTAAATAGGTTTTTTCAAATTGTTTGGCTTAATAGGCTTGTTTAACAAAACAGATTTACTAGCACCCCGTGAGTCATTTCCTAAATTCAGTGCACAAGGTGAGCAGTATTTGCTCAGATGCTTGCATGTGTTGATGACCCATGGGAATATTCGGAAACTCCCTCCAGTGCATCGAGTATTTGGGAAGGACGAACTAATAAACTGTCTTAAAGGCACCGGTGGAGGTGTTTTGGGCTGATGTTAAAGGATTTAGTGTTTAAATGTTTAACATATAATTACTTGGGGATAGTGAAGATGCTCTGGTCATCCAATGGGTCGATTCTTTCCAATTATCCAATTTAAATAAATGAATAGTTGAAGAAAATAGTACATCTTAATGAGTTAGCATGGCCTTGTGCATGTTTTGCATGCACTGTGAAAAAGAGCAAATAGATTTTAGGACATTTAAATTCAAGCAAACAGAGGAATCAATCTTAAACGACCAATAATCAATAAACACGTCTTTGGTATAATGATGATAAATGCTCAAGATGTGCTGACCTAAATTGATACAGTTCTTTTTTTCTGCTTATTAATAATACATTATTAAACTGCAATATTACACTAATAATACATTAACTGCAAACAATTATATATATGTGTGTGTATATTTACATTTAGCAGACGCTTTTATCCAAAGCGATTTTCAAACGAGGACAATGAAAGCAATCGAAATCAACAAAAGAGCAATGATATGCAAGTGCTATAACAAGTGTCTTATAATATATATATATATATATATATATATATATATATATATATATAAGACACTTATACAACAATACTTATAGGCTAGTACTGCAACATATCTTCTCTATGAACATTTAATATTCAACTATGAATAAAGAAGATTAGGACAGGACGACTGCAAAGTCAAAGTCATCGCTTATAAAACTAAGGGATTATACTATTGAAAGAATTGTCATCTGTGAAGAACATTGACCTTTTTATAAATCAATGCAGAGACTATGAATCAACATTGAATATGTCTGTGAAAACACCAAAGTTCCTTTGTAGAATTGGGCACCATTGATTGAGACTGCAGCAGGGTCAACTTTGTAATCTGTTACACTTCTAGACCTTGTCCCAGTGGCTGGGACCTGTCCGATAAAATTAATTTAAAGACAAAATAAACACAAACAATTTGTCAGTTTAAACAAACGGTCCACAGTGCAGTGGAATTAAAACAGATCTAGGCCCCGATACTGACCATTTTTCTGTCAGTCTGATCAATAGACACTGTGTAGACAGGATGCGGACCAGGGGCCAAGGCCATTGATAACAGCACAACAGTGTCAAAGTATAAAGACAAGCAAATAGAGTAACAGCATCGTTTCTTTTTCTAAAAGTTGATTCCCCAAACCATCACATACTCTATGTTTTACTATTCACATCATTTGCCATGCATGAATGCCTTGTAATGTAATATTTTGCCTTCACATGACAGATCTGCACGATATAGTCGTCTGTCAAGTAATCAGTGTTTCCAGTGATTTTGTGTCAGTTATTCTAGATAAGAATCTAGTTAAGATATATTATTCCTGTCCATGACAGAGAAATACAATCTAGCGTCACTCAAATGATCAGTGTGTGTGCAGTGAAGTAGATTTAAAGTTCATAAATTTTTCTCCACTGACACCTGCAGACAGATTCCTCAGACAGGTCGAGTCTGCCGGGGAATTATCAATACCATTGATTGGAGTGTTTGGTGCCTAAAAGAACAGGACGAAGGAAGTGAAGCATGAGGGCGACTCATGTTGAATCCTTTTGGGTCCTCAAGTTTGTGTCAGCAAGTATGCAAAAGAAATGGGGGTCAGTATCAAGTAGCTTGCGCAAAACGGGCAGTTAATTTGTGTAATTTTGCTCCACCAATGACAAGAGTTAAAGTCTCAGCAAAATGATGAATCAGAGTTTTGAATGAATAACTCAATGAGTCACTCAAATACAGACACCTGTATAATTTCTAAATTAAGCATTTTTAAAAAGATAAAATAAAAACAGTTGTGTAAATTATTCAATGACTCATTCAAAGAAGTTAATTTGTATCAAATCTAAATTAATCATTGTTTTCAATAATTTAGTTGAATGAATGATTCAGTGACTCATTCATAAAGAGGGTAATTTGTTTCACTCCTGATTGAAGGCTCAAAGTTTTGAACAAATTGATTGAGAGAGTGGTTGCACGTACCAGCTACATAATATCCATTCATTGTTCATCTTTTCCTGCATTATGGGGCACCATGCTAGATTTATGCCATTAAGTCATGCATACAAAATGTGTACACATACACTATGGTCAATTTCAAAGTCATTTTACACCATGGGCAATATTATTTATAGGCTGCCAATGAAAGGACAGGATTTATAGTGTCTGCCTTCATAAATGTGTCCACCCTCTTATTGGCTGCTTTCTGTGTGTGTTTCAGGACTGATTTCTGTCTGATGAACATCCTTTTGAAAACAGCATCGCTGTCACTGCTGTGTACAAGACCTCATCTGTTCACGATCAATCTGCCATCAGCCATATGTCAAAACACCAGGATGGACAAACCTTAAGACGTTTTTACAGCTTGGCGTAATAATTTTCTGAAGAACTTGTTTCCAAATGAGCTTTTTCAAATCTTTATAAGATATCACAGTTTTATGTGATGTATGAAGTCATGTAGCAGGTTACATGGACACCCATGAGCAGAATTCTATTCAGTTATGTTTTCTGAGTTACGGACTTGTTTTCACAGACATATTCATGTTGATTCACAGCCTTGCATTGATTTACAAAAAGGTCAGTGTTCTTGACAAATGACAGTTCTTTCAATAGTATATGATCCTTCAAAAAGTCTGTACTAATTACGTTTCCATGGACAGAAATTCAGTCTATACACACTATTTTCCACTATTTTTCCAGTGTGTCTTTACAACTGCTCACACTTTGAGAACTATATTTACTTATTTAAAAAAAAAAAAAAAAAATAGCATAAAACTACTAAAAAAGATTGAAAGATCAAATAAAAAAACTAAGATGAAAAACAGATAAAATGGAAAAATTGTTAATTAAATATATTAAAATATAGTACTTAATATTAATTGCAATTAATTAATATTAATATTAGTCACTGTGCATGAAGCATGATGCAAGTGGATGATTGTTGGCCAGAATTAGCTTAATTGAGGTCCAGATTTTGTGCTTTTGTAGAGGTTTAGCTACTCGACTATAAACAGATAAGCTAACACTGGATTGATGTGTGGTTTCATCTCACCAGCATGTTCTGATGTCTCAATGTGGCCTCACAGCAATGATCTCACTAGTCTGCTGAATTTGGATGCCTGTATGAGATCCTGTGTGTATTCATGACTGTTGTCACTGTTCCTCGCACACAGCTGGTCACTCCATCCTCTCAGTCAATGGCAATCATTGTGTGCATTGTGTGTGTCTTCCAGAAGGCCAAAGTCAGACAGTCTCATCTGGAGATGGTTTATTACAGAGGGAGACATACTCAAGGAAAGCTGCAAAGATCCTGGGGCCTTCAGACACACACATGAAGATTTCCACGAGAACATGCCCTTCGTCAGAGCCCGTTATCATTTGCATGGCTGAGACGCAGCAAGTGTCTGTTACCCAAGGCTGTGGCGATAAGCCCAAGTTACAAACACAGACTTCACCAAAAACTTTTATAGAAGAATCTCCGGAATGTTCTTCCGCCTCAGGCTATTCAATCATGCCTGCTGAAGGCGAGGTTATCTGTGTACACGGTCTGGTCACCGGCAGCAATGTGTGCAATCACAGCGCAAGGGCTGCTTCACCGACTCTTGTTTTGTGATTCGTTTCTTCTGCATGATGTTTCTCTATGGCAGTTTAAGAAAGCCTATTTCCTATAATCTAAGAGCCTGTGCAGCAAACTCATTCCAACAGGGTTTTTGACATCAATCAGTAAAGAAAAACCAAACACAGTGATACACGCAGGTTAATAGAAAGACAGGCTGTTTGTAGTTTTAAAAACCGAAACAGACAAGCTTCTTTGTTTGAACTTGTACTAAAAGCAATCTACTATTCTCCCTCTCGTCTTCAAGTATTGATGTAGATTTTGTTTTGTTAAAATTAATATGAAATTAAAATGGTCTCCATTTTCTTTTTAATGCATGCTCCTCTTATTGTGAACAATTCATTGGGCATGTTATTTCACAGGAAAACACGTTTGTTTTATAATCTATGCACTTTATTTATAATGTAAGAGACTTAACTTCAATGTGCAAGGCTTCCTTTGACAGCTGCTTGATATTGCAAACTGGTATTTATTCGTTTTTAAACTTACTTTCATAATCAAACACTGGTTTCTAGAGCAAATAGTTTTAGAATTTGTCACACTGTTATTTTTCTAGTTAATTACATATTGAATCGGAAGCAAATAAAAAATGTAGACTACTAACTTTTCTCTGAACCTTTTTTGGTGACATAAATTAGCCTGTGCAAGCTATTAGATATTGTTAGCCAACAAGCAAATAGCATAATCTCAATCAGTCAGGTTGCATTTTTGCATTCAACGGACACTTTTCACCAACTAATCCATTTCCAGCTGCTTTTTTCCAGTTTCACTCAGAAATGCATCACATTACAGAATTAAAATAGACTGAACATGACAATTCACACTGACTTCAACTCAAGCATGTCCCTCCACACACTGTCAACTTTGCAAGTAATACTACAAAGTTGCAAGTAATGTTAAAATAAAATAAAATAAAACCATTTTGGACAGTCTTACAAACCACCTCTAAGAAAACAATATGGCGATGAGAAAAATACATAATAATGCTTATGATGAATGTGTCTTAAAAATGCTTAAGATAAATGTGTATATTGTAGAGTTATAGAAGCCATTTATCACATGGTCACTTCTGCTTTAAGCTTTTAGAAAGTCTGCAATCATCATTCAATTTAAATACAGCAGCACAAAGCAATGAGGTTTACAGAAACATTTGAACAAGAGTGGAGCTGTAATGATATCTTTTGTTCTGTGGTGGAAGGAGAATTCATTTGTGCTATTCTGTGCTGTTGAGACTGATTGAATGTGCGTCTTGTTGCGGATTTAATTTGTGATATTTGTTATGCTGACTGAAAGAAAAAAAAAAACTCTCCCACTCTTTCTTGAGTTGATATATGGAAATCCATATTTCATATCTGGCCAGTTTCATTTACACAAACTTTGCCTGTACCTGCCATTATCAGAATACACTCTTATTCTCAGACATCCATTTCTCAGACTGGTCTGTACATAAAGATATGAAAGACAGAAAGGGAAAGATGCAACAATAAATAAGATTAAATATAAACTTTAGATGAAAATGCTGCCTTGACTAAAGAAATAACTGCAATAAGTTCAAGTCAATTTTTGTAATATGTAGAAATATAAACTTTAATAAACTAACATTAAAATGAAAACTGAAAATATCAAATAAAATCAACTCCAAAAATAACAAATACCATAATAGTTGCTAATTAATTAATATTAAAATAATAAATGTGATGGACCGACAGGGGAGACCAAGTCTAGTCTTCACACCTTTTATTATACTAGTGAATATTTCTCAGAGCAGGTTCATTTCTGAAGGTCAGTTTCTTTATAGACACATAAACCCTCATCTAAAAAACTACATACATTTCCTGTTGTTCCTTTGCAGAAAAGACACAGCTGAATGAACACAAGTTGACCTTTTGTAGGCAAGTTGTCACATAGGAACTCACCATTAAAAACCTAATACAAAAATATGATGCTACTGCAACAAACAAAAAAAATAAATAAATAAATAAACCTTTTTACGAGTTTACATATTTGAAAACAACATACAAACGCATGGCTAGAAAAAAACATGCACAATTAGTAGAAAGAAAAAAAAACTTCACTTACTTAAGATATAGTCCTTCTCGTGTGACCAACTAGCTGCAGTCTCACCTGGCTAAAATAGAAAAAAACAATAAACAATATATAGATATTTACTAAAAAGTAGGCTTACACAACTAGAACACACAATGCATGAGAAACCACTTTAAACATCTACTTCTTGACTCTTAATATAATCAGATTGCCAATAATAAAAAATAACCCTAACCCTTAAACAAAACTGTATTTGTTTGTTTGTGTGTGTGCAGGGGGGGTATGATAACTGGACACTATTCACGGACTAAATATGCAATTCGACCATAACAAACATACTTCTGTTAGCATGTTGCTGTTAGGCAGCTGCTCAGCTGTCACAAGTAATCGCCACAACACACATATATCATAAATCAAAAAATGACCACAAAGGAGTGACAGAGTTCAGTAACGTGACACAGTAAGATTAATATTTCCTCCAGCCTGTACCACCAGGCTCATTGTTTTCAATAAAATGTCATGGCCCCCCATTACATAATCACATCTGCGATTTGGGATCAAGGTTTTGATGCAATCAATGCCTATTAGAATCAGCCAGTATTGATTGAAAGCAGAGAGCTGATACCATCTCTCCATCTCTGGCCTGCTTAGATCATAATCTCTCTCTGGTCTGCATGGGACTTGATTGGCATTAATAGGTCAGTGTGTTGCCCAGGGATGCAGACGAGGATAATTTTTCACCACTAATAGTGTGACTGTAAACTGCCCCCAGACCCATTAGGGTCAAGGGCAGAGGTATATCCTGCCCCCTCGATTGTCTGGGAACAGAATGGACTGTTGGGATGAGAACTTGTGAAACAAAGTGTGGGTTTCTCATTTTTTGGCTTACTTTCGTACATTCAGGGTCACTACAATGTTTCCCAAACTATGGCTGCAAAAGCCCAAACCAAAAATGGGTTCCTTATATTGGAATGAATGAATGAATATTAACATGTTAAATTAGCCATTATTATTTTACAATGATTCACTTATTTATTAGTGTGAGTGAAACATAAACTCACCAATATTGTCCTCTCAAACTGAAACATGTTGTTTGTTTTTCTGCTGCATTTGCAATAATAGAGTGTTTGATGTTGGTTTGTGTGGATGTACAAAAGTTAACCAAACTCGGGGATTTAAGATTTCAACAAAGTGTTATGTTAGTTTAACGCGACACCTTACGTTTGATTACGAGCAGGGACACGTAAAAGTGTGACAAATGCCGCGAACAGCCAATCGCGTGAAACATGCCGAGAGAGACACATTTTTCTCTCGCGAGACAGTCGGCGCGATTTGCTCCGTTAATGTTGTTGTTGCGCAGGATTGAGACGCCTTATGGAAGTAGCGGAATATAATCAAAGAAAAGTGATCTAATATAATATCTACACAAATTGTGTAAATATCACAAACGCATTTGCAAAAAATATATAATAAATTAATTCATTAATTAATAATAATAAAAATAATAATAAATGTTAATATTGTAAAAAAAGGATACATGCAATCCTGCCACATTGTTCAAAAGGAATGCAGAGCTTCATCATTACCTGCTACAAACAGGCTAACGTTTATGCCAGTTCAAGCCTACAATGTAAAATTAACCTATACTTATGAAAGAAAGAAAGACAATGTGGCTGTGTTGAATAAGGGCAGAAAACTTATCAAGAACATGACAAGCAATAAAGATTTGGTACCAGTGTGCTTATATTGGATGTTTATTTAAAGTTACTTTAAAGTCAATTACTATTTCCTTTAATGCAAAAAAAATAATAATTAAAAAAATTATTTTCAATTATTTTTAATCCTTTGACAACCCTGATATTTATATTTTATATTCATAGTTTCTTCTTTCTAGGTTTAACAAAACAAAACTGAAATCTTTCCAGGTATCCCCTGTGATAGACATACCCCTGAATGGGAATCACAACGCTACCCTATACATGGAATTCTCTTTGAAAAATGAGAGCGAGTGTTTGTATCCTGTGGGAGTTTCCTGTGCGTTTTCACAAGGTGACATTTAAAAGACAGTTTCACACACTGCAGTTCAGCAGCCATGAGCAGCTGACACATAAAAACCTTTATCACCGTCAAACCACACGGCAGAGAAGGACCAGCATCCTCTTTATGTGTGTGTGTGTGCGTGTGTGTTTTAGACAGCACCATAATAGTAGTAGCGAGCAGCACAAGTGTGTGTTGGTTGATAATGTCCTGGAGTGTGTGCATGTGTGTCTCAAACCATGATAACAGGCAATGTGCACCTGTGTTTGTGTCCGTCGCTTGCTAATTAAAAGGATGGTGAAAGGTGTGCAGGTGGTTTTCAGACTACAATGTTGAATAGGTGCACCTGTGTTCATTTTTAAACAAGGAAATGTTGAATGAAATTGTCCATCTGGCAGCATTTCATTTTATTGTAAGTAACTGAAATCTAGGATAGGTCTATCCAAATTCGCATATTTCTACACTATTCCATCTCATTTTTGTGCTGCTTAACACACCCTCTGTTCCCCAGGGTACATAAAACACAGAACATATGACACAAGATAGAGAAGAAGAGTACTTCCATGTTTCAAGTGTTGGAAAGAACTTGAATCATGGAGGATTGGGGAAATCTTATTAGAGCCAAAATGTATAGGAAATATTGGATATTTAATATAGATATTCAGCTAGCTGACGATACTGAAAGTTTGTAAAAAGTCGTGTAAAAAAGTAAATGCAAAAATGTAAATGTAAAAAAAAAGCCATTCCACTCAGGTAGGCTAACATGCTAAATTTAGCAGCAACACCAAACGAGGAACAATACTACTCTTTTTTTCCATTTGAAACAGCATCATCCTTCAAAAATCCAAATGCTTTGCCAAGTATACCGTGTATAGTACATCATTTGAGACTACAGCAATAAATAGGTGCACCTGTGTTGTTTTTAACATGGACACACTGTGTGATACTGTCAACAGAAGCATGATGTGTCATATATGTTTTACTGTAATTGAAATGCACCGTGTTGTCTGTGTGTGCACTGAAAAACAGAGGGTGGGTTAAGTAGCATTGAGGAAGTGTAGGTTTGTGTGAGCACTGCAGTTTCCTGTCTCATTACGATGAAGAGGATCTGACCTCACTGCAGTGTGGTGTAGTCAGCATGCATCTCACACCCTGAGAAGAGAAAGAGTCTCTCTTTATCTCTCTCTCTCTCTACACTCAGCTTCCTCCTGAAACAATATTAAATAATAATAAAGACGGTAAAAACTAAATTAGTACAATTTTTTGAATGAAATGTGAGTGCTTGCCGCCATGACAGTAGGGTGCTGTTATGCTTTTACTAAGGTGTTGGAAGTGGTTGGAAGTGCATTGCTATGAGGTTGCAAAGTGATTCTGGCTGGTTGCTAGGGTGTTTTAACCATGGGGATTTCAGTTAGAACTTGTCTGTTCTTAATGTAAGACTTATGATAGAAAGTTCCCGCCCTCTGGGGCCAAATCACAGAAATGATCAAAAATGTGGTCACATTAGCTAAATTTCAGCAAACTTTTTCATCCAAAAAGATCCATTGTCTTTTGCAATATATGAAGCTCATATAGAAATGCCTTTTAAAGCAAACAACTTTCTGTTGGTTAACGCAGGAAATCTCCATGACCAACCTGAACCTGCAGCAAAATCTGTATAGGGAAATCTTTCGTCCTCACGCAAAATTCCAGATTGCATAAATTCCTATTAAAATTGCCGGATTTCACCTATGAAAATTCAGCAAAACAGTGGTAAAGGTATAATCACTCTAAAATTTCACAAAGCAGCTGTCTGTTGGTAAACGTGACAAATCTGAGAATGAATGAATGAATGAGGCATTTATATAGCGCTTTATTGTGTATTGCAATACACCCAAAGCGCTTTACAATCATGTGTGTGTGTGTGGGGGGGGGGGGGGGTCTCTCCTCAATCACCACCAGTGTGCAGCATCCACCTGGATGATGCGACGGCAGCCACAAGACAACGGCGTTAGTGCGCTCACCACACACCAGCTACAGGTGGAGAGGAGAGAGTGTCATAGAGCCAGTCAAGTGGATGGGGATTATTGGGAAGCCATGATTGACAAGGGCCAGTGGAGGGAATTTGGCCATGACACCAGGGTTACACCCCTACTCTTTACGATGAGTGTTATGGGATTTTTAATGACCACAGAGAGTCAGGACCTCGGTTTAACGTCTCATCCGAAAGACGGTCCTTTTTTACAGTATAGTGTCCCCATCACTATACTGGGGCGTTAGGACCCACACAGACCACAGGGTGAGCACCCCCTGCTGGCCTCACTAACACCTCTTCCAACAGCAACCTAGTTTTCCCAGGAGGTCTCCCATCCAGGTACTGACCAGGCTCAACCCTGCTTAGCTTCCATGGGCAACCGGTCTTGGGCTGCAGGGTGATATGGCTGTGGTTTAATCTGAGTGAACGTTTTTCAAAATTTGCGTGGCTAAATCTGTTGGGATTACAAGGAATCCCTTTGAAATGACTGCATTTCACCTGTGAAATTTTGCTGAACAACAGTAAAGATCACACTAGTAAAGTTTCAGCAAACCAGCTTTCTGTGGGATCAACTTGAACCCACTGCGAAATCTGCGTGGGTAAAACTTCCACCATTGAAAGACGCAATTACACTGGTGAAATTCCAGCAAAGCAGCTTTCTGTTGGTAAACATGACCGACTTAAACCTGTTGCGAAATCTGCATGGCTATAAGTACTTTGCTATTGCATGAATTCCTATCAAAATGAACCTCATTTAGAACGCTGAACAGCCCCAGATTCCTTCTTGACTGTAATCTTATATTTACTTTCAAGTAATTTTATAGTATTTATGTCTGACCGTCTCGAAAAATTGTAGCACAATGATTTGAGGTATCATTCATGCCTGTAGCACAAATGGTGCAGGAGTGCTAAGCCAAAGTTTAATAGCAAACACCACTAAAGATAACATAGTTCCAGAGAATAATTCCTCCCTTTCTTTCTCTTCTTCTCTCATTCATTTGTAAAACAGACACCTCCAGCCGAGGTTCTGCTTATCAAGTATGCTCTGTCAAAACCAAACTTCATCAAACACGGCCGAAGATCTCTGTTGACTCAGTAACGCTCAGTGATGATGCAATGTTTCAGCTTAATAGAATAATTGAGTCTCTTTATATTTTATTGACTCTTTGAGAATAAAACACACAAGAAAACCCTGCGCTCTCTCCCCTCCACCGCCTTAAACTTCATTTATTTTTCCGCCGGCTTCTTATTATTGATAAGACACGACTTTGGCTTTATTTGAATGTAAATGAAGCGTTAGATTAACCCGGGCCGTGGATTTGAAATATTACAGATGTATTTGTAGGGAAATTAGATTTATTCCGCTGATCTGATGGATTTCTCTGATGGCTTTTTTCTTTTTGTCCTCTTTTTTTATGATGAGCACATATTTGATTTCGGAAATGGAAACAGCGCAGTCCCTCTCGCTCCATCTGCTGATTATATCCCATGATTACTGAGGTGAAGGTAAACAGAACTCACTTGATGGAGGAATCTTTGGGCCGCCGCATGTTTAGAAGATTGAAATGAGGCGACAGTGTCATCCATGTCTGAATACTGGCTCTGTATTTTATCTATCAGGTCTGTCTGACATCACCACATTATGCAGTTCCAGGGCTATGCAACATACATTACTATTTGTGACTCAGATCATGAAAAATAGCCTACTTTTTAATAAGTAACATGATGCTCATTATTTTCAAAAATACACTACAAATTAAATTCGTGCATACAATGACTTAAATGGATCTGCTTTATTATTAACAAAAATATATTTAAAAAAAACATTATTTAAAAAAATATCCTGATATCATAATGAAGACAAAAAACAAAAACAAAAAAACAATTAAGTACTGTAGGAATAATGCTTAACTGCTAAATGTGTTTTATTTATTTACTTACTTGCTTACTCAACAACCAAAAATGTTATGTGAAATTAATTAACTGGAAACTCAAATTAACTTGCAGAAATGTGTGTGTGTGGGGGGGGGGGTGACAGACGATGTTATATCAGAAAGAGGACCTCTGCATGACTGTGCTATTTAAAAACTTTTTGAGAATGATTAATATATGTGTGCCATATATAACTGACATGGCAACTAAGAATTTGGCAACTGTTTTAAGCTAGCTATTCAAAGGTCTTTCTTTTCTTTAACACTGATACAGTAATATATTAATCCCATATATTCCAAATATTAACATGTAAATGTGTCTTATGACAGAGAAAGAGAACATTAGCATAAACCGAGTGTATGTTTATGCGATAGAGGATTATATAGACAGAACATTAGTGTGTACAGGGTGAGTGTATTCCTGCCTAAGGCTGTCTTTGCTCTCTCCTTCATGGCCCGAGTCCCAGCTCTCAGCCTGACCTCTACACCACATACAGAGAGCAAATGAAGAGGAACTAACACACAGCCCTGCATCTCTCCCCTCCACTTGACAAGCCTTTCGTATCTCACTTTTCCGCCCCACAATTCCCTTTTATCCTCTAACCATCTCTCCCTCCTCTCTCTTATTGCTTTCATACCCGTGCTCACCTCATCGCTCCTTTAGGTTTTTTTTATTCTCTCCACTCACTCTGAGGATAAACTTTCATATTTAAAATAGAATTTTCATGAAATCCAATTTTCTGCTCATGTTCTGCTTGAGATGAACCTGCAAGGTGTCTCAAGAACATATGTCTCTATATTCTTGTTAGCTTTTTAATTTATGCTTATAAGAAATATAAGTACATGTTTTTCAGACTAACATAGTAATTTCACGTTTCACGTATTTTTTGCAATATACAATGTTAGTCATTCATTACCTTGGTATATACAGTAAAGTACTGTCACAATACCATAGTATGATTTATGGTACTTTTTTGTTTGGGAAGTTAGTTTTGCAATGGTAAAAAGCAGTTTTTATGAGTTATCCCTCCACGCACCATCTGTTCTCTTCTCATCTCATCTCCTCCACTTTCCTTTTCCTATGCTCAAATTTTCCTTCCTTCATTTTCATGTATAAGTGTGTGTTGAAGTTGCTCGCTCCCTCCTGGGAAGTCAAACCTGTATCCATTAAAACACATTAAAATATCTGAGACCATAAATATATATGCAAACATAAGAATGCCAACCCACAATTGAAATCTGAAGAGACGTTTCTGGAGCTCCTTAGTGCTACATGCACAGGCACGACACACTCATATATGGGTGGAAGGAGAGAATCTGTGGTGTGTGTGTGTGTGTGTGTGTGTGTCTAGGGTCTCATCTCTTGTCCATGCTAATGAGCGTAAAGTGACTTCACTTGCTGCAGCTGTCCAGCAGGCTGCTCAGAGTTGATTGGTGGCAAAATAAATAAAGATCTAGACGATGTGGTTTATGGATGACTGCTTCTGTCCTGAAGGCCGGAATACTGAGACAGTGAGGGTCTGTGAGGAGAACACAAATTACAATTATTAACACACACACACACACACACACACACACACACACACATTCACAGATGCAGATACTGAGTCATAGTGCATAGTGGGACATTAATTCATATTATCACATGAATTGCAACACTAAACTACCGTTCAAAAGTTTGGAGTCAATCTTTTCTTTTTTTTTTGAAAGAAAGTAAAACTTTTAATCAGCTAGGATGCATTCAATGAATCAAAAGTGACAGTAAAGACTATTATAATGTTACAAAAGATTTCAATTTCAAATAAACACTGTTCTTTGAGCTTTCTGTTCATCAATGAAATCCTGAAAAACCTTGTTTTCCATGAAAATATTAAGCAGGACAACTGTTTTCAACATTGATAATAATAATAAATGATTCTTGAACACTAAATCAGCATATTAGAATGATTTCAGAAGGATCGTGTGACACTGAAAACTTGCCAGCTTGGTCATTACAGGAATATACAGGAATATTAGGCCTGCTGTTTTACTGTATTATTTTTGGTTACACTTTATTTTAAGGTTTCCTTGTTACAGTGTAATTATACACAGTGTAAAAGTACTAAGTAATATTAATTAACTACATGTACTTACTATATGGTTAGGGTTAGGATTAGGGTTTGGCTTAGGGTTCCTTGCATGTAATTATGCATAATTTCTTGTTATTATAACAGACACATTAAAATAAAGTGTTACCTTATTTTTAATTAAATAAATGCATCTAAATGCTTAGAAAAGGCCTTGGTAAGGGACTTCTTTTAAAAACATGGCCTTAACGACCCAAAACTGTTAAAGGGATAGTTCACCCAAAAATGAAAATTTGATGTTTATCTACTTACTCCAAGGGCATCCAAGATGTAGGTGACTTTGTTTCTTCAGTAGAACACAAACAAAGATTTTTAACTCAAACTGTTGCAGTCTGTCAGTCATATAATGTCAGTCAATGGTACCCACGGCTTTGAGAGGAAAAAAAACATACACAGACAAAACCAAATTAAACCCTTCGGCTTGTGGCGATACATTGAGGTCTTAAAGGAACACTCCACTTTTTTTGGAAATTAGGCTCATTCTCCAACTCCCCCAGAGTTAATAAGTTGAGTTTTACCTTTTTTGAATCCATTCAGCCGATCTCCGGGTCTGGCGAGAGCACTTTTAGCATAGCCGGTAGCTGGGGACTACTTTCAGGCGCTGCGTAATATCACTGCGCCTGCTGCGGCCATGTTACGGCAGCAAAGTTCCTTGATTATTACGCCGGAATGAGAGTAGTTCCTAATCATATCAGCCTAGAAAATCGCAACTTTTCATTTTCCGCCGATCTTAGTACACGATATAACTACAGAAGAGTCAAGTTTTAAATAGGACAAATATCGAAACTCTTTGATCGTTTTTGAACGTGATGCTACTGGTCTAATTGGATTCAATGATCCATGCTAAGCTATGCTAAAAGTGCTCTCGCCAGATCCGGAGATCGGCTGAATGGATTCAAAAATGGTAAAACTCAACTTATTAACTCTGGGGGAGTTGGAGAATGAGCCTATTTCCAAAAAAAGTGGAGTGTTCCTTTAAGACACAAAACAATTGATCTGTGCAAGAAACTGAACAGTAATTATATCGTTTTTTTTTACCTCTGATCCGCTGCCCGGTCCAACTGCCCGGAGCTCGTTCACAACAGCCAGCACGTGACGCGTCTTCTTCTTCTTGCTTTACGGTGGATTGACACTCCCAATTGAGATTGTAGATAGAGTGTCAATGGTCCATTTGAGAGATGGGTGGTGGTAATGCACTAATAAGTCTGCAATCCGCCGTAAATCCCTTTAATAACTGTAAATAAAACTGTATAATAACTGTAGAGTTTGTATATGGTATGTATGTATGCATTTTGTACGTAATGGTCTCTCATGATGTCATAAATCTACATTTAAAACGATATGTCACACAAAAATAAAAATTGTCTTCATTTACTCATTCTTATGGACTTTCAAACTTGTATGACTTTCTTTCCTCAGTTTTTATGAAGGATGTTCAATGCCGTTTTCAACACAATGTAACTGAATGGTAACCACGTCTGTCTAGCTTCAAAATGCATCATAAAAGTACTACAAAAATAGTCAGAACATCTGTTATGTGCATATTCAAATTGGATCACAGTCGGTTATGAGATAACCAATGACATTTGGACGTCAAACCAGGCTCCAAACATTTGAATGTACACAAATTGATATTCAAATATTCATTTTTAAGTAAACTATTACCTGTAAAAGAATTAGAAATAGTTTTAGATGAAGCATAACAACTATCACCGCTTGAAATTTCTTGTCAACTACTCACAAGTATATTATCGTCTGCTCACTCTGCGCCAAGTAATCCAGGTTTCACCAAGCCCATCCGCAGTAATTTAAAGCACACAGCAGACTAGTCTCCTTGCAGAAATAAATGGCACTCGAGTCAGTGACCCTGATCCAAACCTGGCTTCATTACACGCTCACTGAACATGGGCCCTTCTCACCTCCTCCTCAGTCTGGACTCGCATGTCGAACGGAACATGTCTGATAATGACGGCTACCAGTCAGTCATTCAGCATTCGCTCTGCCTCTGCCGAAATGATCTCTGGACCTTAAATGTGCCTGCAGTGAACAGAATTGGAATTATTTGGGGTACAAAATGGCTGTCTATTATCTGTGTGTGACGGTGTGTGTATTGATGGCCTGTGGCTTGTGGTATACGTCACACTTTAGCATGTGGTAATGACAGTCCTTGGGCCACAGAGTCTCATTAGAGTGGACACACACACATACACACACACACACACACACACACACACTTCACCAGAGGTTATGAAGAGGGCCAGTGCACTCTGAAATTGTTCTGTAAATAAGCACAGCATTCATCTATAACCCCGACCACTGGATTCCCCTCTGGGATAGTGCAAATCTTATGTCAGACTTCAGCTGCCAGTATTTATTGGCTTGATTTGTCATTGTGCTGATGATATAGTTATAGTACAGATTGAGATATTTTTCTGTACGGTATATCGGATCCAGCCGGGGTCGACTGTGATGATTGTTACTGTGCTGACTGGTGGGTAAAAAGTTTGAGCTGGAGAGGGGATTGTGAGTGTTCATGGTGCCCACGACTAGCAAATGACTCACAGAAACATTCAAGATGTGTGTGTGTGTGTGTGTGTGTGTGTGTGTGTGTGTGTGTGTGTGTGTGTGTGTGTGTGTATGTTTTAAATGCTATTTTGGGGCATTTTGACACTTTTATTTAGAGAAACTGTACAGAGGTGACAGGAAATGATGCAGAGAGAAGGTGAGTGGGACCATTATACGTCACAAGCTGAAACTGAACTCCCATGTGTTGGGAGTTTGGAACATATGCACATATATGCCAATGTAATAATATCCAAGATTAATTTTAACAGGAAACAGGGGTGTAGCAACTAACTACATTTTAAGTTTTTGGAAACTACTTTTTGCAAGTTTTTGGACACTGAACACATAAAAAAGAATAATGATTGTATGCAAAGTTTAACAGACAACTGGTCAAATTTTTTTTAATAATAATAATAATGTACGAAAGAAATGGTTTAGCAACCAGACAAACATTGATATTAATATTTAAGTAATCTGAGGACATTTTCACTATAACCGAGAACTGATATGCATTATGGTGCCATTTGTCTTGAGTTGTGATCACAGTAGAAAAATTGTAGAAAGATTTCTGTTGGTCAATGCATCAAATGTGCATGTCCAACTTGTGTTTGGAAATCTTTTGCCTTTACCAAAAATTAACAGTTGCCTATTAAAATGACTGGATTTCGCTGGTGAAAATTTGTTGATCAGCTGTAAATGTCACCATGCTTTTGGTATGAAACAAGGGAGAGTGTGATCTGTGATGAGAGAATGAGTCGGATGAACGTTCTGAGACACAGCGTAGACATGGATGAACTGATGGATGAATTCATTGGCTTGGTTTTACATTTTCTTGTTTTTTTATTCACCGCTATTACTGTGCCTAACTGGTGTTAAGATAAATATAAACATAAATATGGAGGATGATGGTAGAGGAAAACAGATGGTACACGTGGTGGGATAACATATATTGAAAATGATGACTATTATTAAATCTCTAACCTCTGCATGCTCAACAATCAAAATAGAGTATCGAAGCTGTATAATATGACTAAATAGAAAAAATGGCCAACCGATAGCATAATTTAGGTGCAAATTAGGTGTTATATTGTGTCCTCTCAGTTTTCGGATCATTTATCGTACATTATAATCATATAGTATGTCTACTGAGATGTTATTTTTGCCCTCAGTTTCAAGTAGCTTTAGAATACAAAGAGGGAGTGAACACACAACGGGCAGTACTACAAAATCCAGCAGTTAGCAAACAAATCCTGAAACTATTTAGCATTACTGTCTTGTCAGAATATTTTAAATGATTTAAAGCTTGTGCATTTGCATAGTGTGTGGATTCTGGTTTGTGTTTTGCACATCTAAAGCTGCACTGGATGTTTCCCGAGTCCCGAGAAACACTTGAGACCAGAGCACTGACACACGGCTCACCAATAAAACATCAACACTCTAGAGGTGAGAGAGAAAGAGAAAAGCATCTCTGCCTTTCAGTTTGCCTGAGGGAATGCTATCCACTCCATTTTTACATGAAAGACCTTTTCTGTTTTTGTGATTGAGGGCATCGGGATGGCCTGAGGGAAGAGAGTTTGTGGGGGAGCGTTGTAGAATTGGGGGCGTGTTGGATGGTAATTCGCACGGAACGGCAAAATCCAATCATCCCGGTCAGTCAAAGCGCTGAGCACACAAAAAGCCGCCGTTCTCGTCCACACAAACATGCGTGCTCTTCGGGTGGATATGAATCTGCTTTATTCGCGGTCGATTGAAGACAATGGTGCACGCCGCAGATAAGATTCGCCCGGTCTCCTCGGACAGAGAAAATAACTATTACCCACCCACCTCGACCCCCCCTCCAAAACATACACAAGCAAACGCGTCCCAAACGTCCCACTCTCAAGCAATGAACACAGATAAGCAAATGTCATGTCGTTCTTGAGTTAACCCGCATTCATAGCGGTCGCCGTCACTTTCGTAATCAAAATCAATAAGAGCCCAAGGGCCATGAAGGAAAGGAAAAAATAAAACAAGCTAATAAGATGCTAATGAGCCCCAAAGAAAGGTCAAGTCTAAACAAAAGATTTTCCCCTTATAAATATTTAACCATGATTAGTATTACAGGAACAGGTAATTAAGCCATCAGGCATCAGGGCCAGCTACCTCTGATTGGGCTCTCGTTTAAGATTAGTTCACTTGAGTGAAGGACCCCTCAACAGCCCCTAATGGGCTTCTTTTGTCTGTGAAGACGTCCACTGAAACAACAAACCACACACATAAACAACGCCAATGACTTCTGTCCTGCAGATAACAGGATGCAATGAATGTAAAAGAGCTATTTATAAGATATGACTAGTAATTATATGGGTATTTGCATATGATGATATTGGTTTTTCAAAAATAGAGCTTCTGAAGGAAGAAAGGAATGAGATCTGAAATAGAAATGGCTGTACACTGTATGCACAAGGGGTCCCACTTTGTGCCTGACAGGCCGATCAGCCTTACAGGCTCATATGGTAAGGGTTAGCAGTAGGTCAGGCACAAAGCAGGACACCAATGGGCCTTAGTATAAAGGCAGCATACATGACAACCCAACACGCACTAGGTCAAATCAACTTGACAGGTATATTATGAGAAAACAGGAAAACGAATGCGGAAAGGTGCAGCAGTGACGGCTGTGGAGACTTATTCAAACTCTGATATAAATGTGTGGATTTTGAAAGCTTAGTTCAATAATTAATTAATGACAGATCAGTTAAGTAATAGTCTCATAGATACATCAAAATAAATAATAATACAAATACATACTGTATTTTTATCAGTGTTGTTATTGTTACCTTCATCTAAAAGGAACTACTTCAATTGAAATAACACTAAAAATTGAACGAAACGTAACAATTGATTAATTGGCAACTAAGTTGAAGTTGAAATACTAAAATAGTGTAAACAAAAATACAGCTAAACATAAATTTAAAAGGATTTAAACATAAATATAATAGAATACAGATTATTACAAAACCAAAACTACAACTTAAAAAAAGCAACCTGATAAAAATAAGTGTACAAATAAATATAAAAATAAGATAATACAAAAATATTGTTTTAAGAAATGTTTTTAATAAATCATTTTATATGTATATAAACTACAAATTCAGATTGAATGATTAATGAGGGTGAAAATATAACCTATATATTACGATAATGAATATGTATAAAGCTATGAAGCTACTTGACTGCTTTAAAAAACCTCTTTATTACAAAAATGTATGCAAGATTAGTAAAAGCATAAGCATTCAATAAATGTGTTGAAGTTAGTGCCATCTATGGTCAACAGGACAGCCACGAGGAAGGGTCAAGAGGATCCCCCTTCACCTGGAGCTGACACATATATGGCGTTTATGTGTGTGTGCAGGTCATTCCACGAGGACGGCTGTGTTATCGCTCTTGTGCTGTAACACACACACAAAAGCAGGTGTGTGTGCAAGCTCATCATAAAGGGAGCAGTTCTTCGAATCCCAGTGCTCTTAGCAGGAAGATGTGAGGGAGCTTTAACACGTCTAGCAGAAATTACACAGCTTTGCAGGTGAGTCAAGATGGAGACTGGTTTATTCTTCTCCACATGTTCCCCTGGTGGAATCTCCCAACCTCGAGACACTAACCAATAAAAGTGGACGAGAAAGCAGTCGTATACCAAGCGATAATGCTCCCGCCTGCACAAGTGTGTGTGTCCAAGGAAAAAGAGCGAACGATTCTCTTGAGACAGACACTTGACATTTGTTGAATCAGACAATATATTCAGAATGTGTGACCGAAAAAAAGAGAAATGAATCACTTTTATCTTTTCTCATTCCAATCTCTCATTATGCCCAGTTTATCAACCAGTTCCGGTCCGGCGTGACTCTGTAAGCTTGTTTAATAGAAGCATATCTCTCCCCTTCCCATGCCACGCAAATAAAAAAAGGGGGTTGCGTAGGATTAGGGCAGGGAAGAGGACGTTACTGCCTTGTAAAAAGGACTGAAGACATTTCAGTGCTCCTCAGAGGAAGGGATGAACAGCAGAGAGTACATGAGCGGGAGGGCGGCAGATACACTAGCAGAGGAAATCATTCAAATCCCCTCAAAGGGAAAACCAGTTTTCCAGTCTCACAGTAAAAGGGATTGAGAGTTCACACATGGATAGGTTTATGTTCAGTACACTCTGCCTACAAAACAGCAGCTCAGAGAGAGAAAAATATATGTTCACGGAACGCTTGAGTCAGTGTGCACCTGACATTTACACACTGGCTCTACCTGGCAAATTACCTCAAGGAAGATGAAAGCTTGTTACTTTAAGTCGGCATGCAAAGAAAATTCACCCTATCTATGTTCTAATTGCATGTTATTGATCTTATTGTGAACAATACATCTACGCATACATTTCATTTCATTTTTTTTTTTTTTTTATGTTTTGATTTTGTAATCTTGTCCTAAAAATGTCAAATCATGATCTGGTGAAAATGGCAAGACTTCTCTCTGGTGATTTTTCTCACGCTGGATTTTTCCAATCATTTAGTCCAATTAAACCCCGCCCCCTTCCAAGCTCATGTTCATCTACCTCCATTTTAGAGTGCAACACCCACATCTCAAAATCCAATTAGCATGCTGGCTCGATGAAGGTCTGTTGGTACTTCATTGTGACTTTAAAGGAGAGAGCATCATTTTTGTAATTTAGTGAGTAGCATAAACAGAATTGCAGAAATAATATCTCCACGCATCTGAATATGTATACTTTCTAGTATGCAAAAATTGTAATGTCAAAGAAGTAGTATATCCGATTACATAGTATTTGAAACACAGCAGGAGAAAAGAACCTGCATGACTTACTGATATAGGAAAAATTCAGAAGAACTGATGAACACTTTAATGTCCCATGAGACCACGGGAGAGGAGTCGTGAATGCTGGGAAAGAGATGCAACTGATGTCAATCACATAAAGTGTATGTCAAGATTGCATTGATACTACACAAATATATGTACAATATTTAGCAGTCGCAAAGTAAGTTCTTCAACTTATACAGCTACTGTTTCCATACACCCAATCTATGTCCGTAAGGCCTGTAAACCTTGAAATTCCAAGGCTATAACTTTTTTCAAAACTTTTTTATTAAAAATAAGCCCATTTTTAATGCTTTGCTTTTCTTTTCCAACTTTCCTTTTCTGGTTAAAAACAAGACATTTTTCTTGAAAGATCAATCCAAGTCAGTTTTTTGCAACGACTCCAGATAGTAATTTCGGGCATGCAAGACCAACTCCTATCTACCTAAATGGGCAAATTCTACAATCTCAGCAGCTGCCCAAATTCATGTTTAATTAACATTTCAAATGAGCGACAAATTCTCACTTGAACTGACTCATAATCGTTGTTTAAATGCTCAAATATTCTTAAAAAGGTTTATATTTCAGGTTGGTCCAGCCAATGCGGCATATGCATTCCAAAATGTGCATCTCAAGACACTGAATGTTTCTAACAGCAGTTGCAGTGATGTAATGACCTAACCAACAGCTGATTGGCTCTTTTACTTAAAGACTAGACTTATTCTGCCAAATTGCATATGCACTTTCTACATTTATGGTAATGAGTGGTTTATATACGGTGCTTGGTTCAACCCTCATTAATTATTTTCAAATTCATACTGCATTTCTGTATCATGTTTGCTACACCATTCCAAATTCAGTTCAAGGAATTAATTTGGAACCTAAAAGGAATTCTTAGTTTAATTCCAAATGGTCATGCCATTTCTCCAACAAAAGCACTTTATCAAAACATTTAATCTTAGAAAACTAGAAAAGTGCATTAAACTAGCTATTTTTGTAACTTTCCAGTCTTCAGTTCACTTTAGGTGAGATACAGCATTAAGGAAGAGACAGAGATGTGTAGCCAAGTAAAGAAAGTTAAACTTCTATCAGCACATGCCACACTTAGGCCTCTGCTGTGACTCCTCCATTTTTCTCCCACTGAAAGGTTCATCCCTCACAAACACGTACCCCGAGACCAGGCACTCACACACCTTCAGCCCACAAGGTCACTCTCCTGTCTCCAAGACAGCAGCACTGAAGTTCATTATCGTGTCCCTAATCTCAGGAGGAAGTATGCATGTCGACTGTAACCTTGGATTCCCTTGATCTCACGCTCTCTTGCAGACACACGCGCATACACACAATAACCACCAAAACTCGTCACTTCTAAAAAGAAAAAAACAGGGTTTTTAAAGATAGCCACACATGGGAGAGAGAAAGAGAGAGCGAAAACATGCAAAAACTTTCAATTTTGTTCCAAACACTTTTGATTACAATTTTGTAAATCGACATCAAAACACTAACCGAACATAAGTTTAAAACGTCAGGAAACATGTCTATCTACACCAAAAGTGCTAAGCTTTGTACCTTATTTACCCCTACAATGATCATAGTAGAACCTTAAGGGTATATGCTACTTAAGGTAATATTGTCGCTTAAAGGAACACTCCACTTTTTTTGGAAATAGGCTCATTCTCCAACTCTCTCAGAGTTAATAAGTAGAGTTTTACCGTTTTTGAATCCATTCAGCCGATCTCCGGGTCTGGCGATAGCACTTTTAGCATAGCTTAGCATAGATCATTGAATCCGATTAGACCAGTAGCATCGCGTTCAAAAATGACCAAAGAGTTTCGATAGTTTTCCTATTTAAAACTCGACTCTTCTGTAGTTATATCGTGTACTAAGTCCGGCGGAAAATGAAAAGTTGCGATTTTCTAGTCCAATTTGGCTAAGAACTATACTCCCAGTCCGGCGTAATAATCAATGAACTTTGCTGCCGTAACATGGCCGCAGCAGGCGGATTCAAATGGATTCAAAAACGGTAAAACTCTACTTATTAACTCTGGGGGAGCTGGAGAATGAGCCTATTTCCAAAAAAAGTGGAGTGTTCCTTTAAGGGTTCTGTCCCAATGAGAAGGTACAACGTTTGCAATAGAAACTGCTCAGAACCTCTCTAAAACGTCCAAACAGACCACTCTGACCAGCTAAGGGAGACTAGCTACAGTATGGCCAACAAACCAGTTTAGGCTTTAAACTAATTTGCTGGTCATAGCTGGTCTCCTTTGCTGGTCAGACTGGTCTGTATGGTGGTTTTAGAGAGGTTTTGTCGGAAACTCGAGCTGAACTTCATACCCCAAAAGCATCGTAAGCTTAAGTTGATCGTATCGCCATTGGTTTCAATGGGTCTACGATGTACGTAAGCTTATGATGCTTTTGGGAAACGCAGCCCAGGTTGGTAAACCAGCTAAATACCAGTTCAGCCTGGCTGGGAAACGAGCTTAAATCATATAAAACCACACTGGTTCAAGATGCATTTTTTCCAAGCAGGGCGTCAAACAAAACATGTAGATTTAATTTGCAGTTATTTGGACCAATGAGATTTCACACAGAGTTTTATGTTGTGATTTAAGTGAGGGCTGCCACCAGAGCCAATTTTTCACAACTCATTTAACTATGGTAATGTGAGGTATTTACAAGTAAAAGAGAATATATATATATATAAATAAAGGATAGCAAAAAATGACTATTAAATACCAAAACAAAGCAAAATTATACAAGTTACTTGGCTATATTGAACAGAGGAAATTAAGATATTAAAGATCTGCTATGTAAAAAAATATTTAAAAAAAAAATAGTATTGGAGTATGAGAAAATACTATTTCAGTCTTTCTAAAGAAATTTTTACAATTAATTTAATGTTTTACTTGTGTAATTATTTGTGAACTAATAACTACCGTAGTCATTTCTGAGCAAAAATGGTTTAAAATGATTTCTACACCTTTTTTTCAGTGGAGAGACTTCTTTCAAATAACATGCAACAACACATAATTCACAATAAACTGAATGTGGATTAATATGGTCAATTATGATTTTATATTCATTTAAAATTTAATTTTGCTTTGGGATTGAGATTGAATCTTTCTCATCCACTTAGTCAGAATCTCACTCTCTCACTCCTTTTACCTGAACAAAGTCAACGAGATTCACATTTATGCATTATTTAGCCAAATTCAATTAATTCTACATGCCCCATTTTGCCTGAATTACATTAGCAACAATTAAAATAAATGTTCCAGCCATATTTAACAGGTCAATTAAAATAACCTTTTGGGCAAATGGAAAAAAAAAGAAGCAGCAAAGCACCTGTTAAACTTTTCAGGAGACAAATGACCAGAGCGGTTATTATATACAGCGGAGCTCCTTGTGCACAAGAGAATGAAAACATTATTTATCAGCTGTTGATCCAAATGAAGAATTATTCCAAGATGGTGTCTTCGCTAGCGGCCCTGAGGAGAGCAGACCGCGGCACAGAGAAGTGTGGGTGAAGATAGAGAAAGTCTGCAGTTTATAAATTATTTGGAGAGCATGTTAGAGGATATAGCGTGCTAATGAATAGAGGACTGCCATCTGCCTCCCCATTATAATAATGAACTCTGTCGCCCCACGGCAGAGCCTGTGTGCTACAGGTGCACAAAACCAGCATTATATACCAGAATGGCCCAGTAAGCTCCGCCCCTGGATCACCTACAGATAGGTTATTCACACCTATTGCTTAGACAAATGCACTGGACAACTAGCTGTTACTCAATACCACAATCTGCACTGCTCTGAGAACAGTCGAGGTTACCTCAGTTATATGTGATCATAGGCGTAAATCCCGGGGGGGACAAGACCCCCCTTATCTGAGGGTTGTCCCCCCTAAAAATATCATCACAAGCAACTCTGTGTAATGAAAATAATATAATGGACAAATACTTAAAATAACTGTGTGAGTAGTAAAACAAAATAAACGCAAAAAAAAACGTTTTAAGTTCAGAAATGTTTTGATTCCCCCCTCCCTTGACTCACAGTGGTTTGGTCCACGGCCTGCTTTCCTCTTTTACCGATAGACACAGACAGACACACACACACACACACACACACACACACGCGAGTCCGTCACTCCGGTGGGAGAGAGCAAGTTCCTCAGTAACAGTTAGTTATGTGTAAGTAACTTAGGCTGTCAAGGCTATTTTTGTTCTCTAAACATCGGGTTAAATGATTCTTTCTCTTTAATACAGATGATGCTGGATCATTAATAAATTAGTCATGATAAAAAAAATTATGATATCCGATGTTTTTTCTATGAGCGATTAAAAGGTTAACAAGTTTAATGCCGTAGCTTGTCACCCACTACAACTAACACGGCGATAAGCCTGTGTGTGAACTGATATTTGGCTAATATTGTAGACCTACCGATGTGTTGGGTTTTGCTCAATATGATGTTAAGTGGCAGATCAGTGGGCTTAATGCGGTTGAATAACTAAAGAGATGTACTTGGTTTCAGACGAAACCTAAAATACTATGGAGGACGCAAAATAATAATTATAATTATACCCATATATGAACCGAACTCATATTTAAACACGTCTCCATGCTATGTACACATGCGGTGTACACATATCTATCCTTACAAGTACAATTTTGGCTGTATTATTTGTGTCCCCTTCAAAAATTGCTCTTGAGAAATTTAATGTTTATTGTCCCCCCCTACTGTTAGATGAAATTTACGCCCCTGTATGTGATATTCAATATTTTTTTTTAACTTTGAGAATGTGTGTGTGTAACTCATTCCCAACTCAAAATAAAATCCAATTAAAGTGTCTCTGTCAATTACATAACATCAGCATCAGATTTATGAGAATATGGACAGGAAGAGGAATTATTATATTAGTAAATCATGCACACAATTTAATAAAGCGAGGGAATGAATAAGTAAATCGTGTGAACAATGAACTTTTTTTTTCCTGCATGTCATGTACGGCGCTCTGTAAAATATGAATATTAGACGAAAAGACAATGAAAATTAGAAATAAGTTTAATATAAGTTTTAATTGAAGCACTAAAATTATTAATTGGAAATAAATTAAAAACTAAATACTAAATAAAAGTAAATTAATAGTCAACTAAACTTAAATAGTAATATTGAATAAAAATAACTAGAAAATTACACTAAACTAAGCATGAAAAAAGAAAAGCTAATTCAAAATATTAATAAAAACTATAATAGTCTATAAATAATACTAGCTTCAAAACATACAGGGAACCACTGACTTCTATTCTAAGTCATTATTGTAAGTTATTGTTAATACAAGTTTGAAATCACATGGAGGTGAGTAAATGATGACAGAATTTTTTCATTTTTGAGTGAACTATCCCTAGTTAATTAATATAAGACCATTCATATATTAGTGTATCTGATATTTTCATCTATTTTTCATAAGTTGTCAAATGTGCATTCCCCTGACTGTGACATAAGCTATAGGCTACTGACTACGTCAACAAAAACAAAACTAAAAGTAAAGAAATAAAAACAAAAAAAAAAACAGCATGAACATTCTTCAAAATATCTTCTTTTTGTGTTTCTACACATTTAGAATGAATAAGGGTGAGCAAATGATGACAATCTTTTCATTTTCTTGGTGAACTAATACTTTAAGATGCAACAAGGAATCCAAAATGATGGTTCAGTCGTCACTCCCATAAAGCCAAGTGTTAGTTGGGCAAGGATTAGAGTACCTGAGAAACACAGAGAGAGAGAATCCATAATCCCTCTGTGAGAAACTCTCTTCGATTACAGCCGCCAGAAACATTCACACAGCACACAAACATGAACAATCTGAAAAGCTATCAGAGAAAAGAAGTAGAAAGAGAGGAAAAGCACTGATAAAGTAGAGAGGACTTAGGAGTATTTCCCCTGTAGTTGCTCTGAGGGGAGGAGATGAGAGCGAGAACTGCCCTGAGAGGAATAATCTTTACAGAATAAAGATTAACCTCTGATTTCTGAGAGGCAATGATGGAGAAAACCAAGAGCTGTGAGAGACAGCCAACATTTGTGGGCACGATGTCAATGGCAAAAAGGTAGACATGAAAAGACTGTCAGGAATAAAGGGCATGGATCCATTTAGCCCACAGATGAAGAATGATACGGATTACAAATGTAAGAACAGAGAAAAGGGGAGATGGCTATTTTGACAAAAGATTACAGATATGAACATTTTTTGGACTAACATACACCACGAACATGGTTTAAAGTAATTGTTTACCTGAAAATGAAAATAGGCTGAAAATGTACTCACTCTCAGGCTATCCAAAATGTAGATGAGTTTGTTTCACAATCGGATCCTCTGCAGTGAATGGGTGCCGTCAGATTGAGTGTTTAAACAGCTGATTAAAAAAACATCACAATAATACACAAGTAATTCACACGACTTCAATCCATTAATTAATGTTTTGTGAAGTGAAAATCTGCGTTTGTAAATTGGTCCCAGGTTTTTCCATAATACTTCTTTCGCCAGAAAATAATCATCTCATCTGAATCAGGCAAGAAATATGCATGGATCAAACACCATTTACAAGTGAAAACAGTCCAAAACAGTTATATATGTCAAATATGTCAGTGGATTTTGATTTGAGAGAACAGCGGATAGAATTTTTCACTGGAGTAAACGTTATAATGGATTATGATGGAGTATTTTGGCCAGAATCGACGGTTTATAGTTAAAACACCTTAATGATTGATTTGTTTTTTTTTGTTTTTTTTACAATCATGCAGTTTTTTTAAATTCACAAGATGCTAATTGATGGACTAGAGTCGTGTGGATTACTTGTGGATTATTGTGTTGTTTTTATCAGCTGTTTGGACTCTCATTCTGACGGCACCCATTCACTGCAGAGCATTCATTGGTGAGCAAATGACGTAAAGCTACATTTCTCAAAATCTTTTCTGATAAAGAAACAAACTCATCTACATCTTGGATAGCCTGAGGGTGAGTAAATGTTCAGCTAATTTTCATTTTTTGGGTGAACTATTCCTTTAAGGAAGTAAATTACTATTGAGGGTCTCAACTGGAGCAAAACGTACCTGACTGACAGGGTCTCTGAGGATTCAATACATTCCCAGATGCCACAAAAAAAAAAAAAAAAAAAACTTGGCCTAGAAATTTTTATTCATTGTGTGGTACTGTCCATCCAGCCTTGGCCTCACCTGAAAAGCAGCCTTCATTTAGTCAGTCCAACCTCCAATACCTTCATAAATGTGCCTGGAGTCAAACATTAGGGATGTATGTGTGTGTGTGTGTGTGTGTGTGTGTGTGCTTGTATGAGAGGGTAAAGGAGATCCAGTAGAGATGGCATGTTTGTGTTTGCCATGTTTTCAGACCACCAGTGCACAGAGAATGTTCATCTGGCATGGAGAGGAGTTCTCATGGCTGGCAACTTTATAAATGTGTGTATGTGTGAGTGAAGCGGGTTTTAGCCTGAAAGTGAAGAGGTATTTTCACTGCTCTCCAGAACTACTGGAGCGACACTGCATAGTCTGACGGATAAATTTAAAATGGTGAGGAGAATGAGGGAGGGGAAAGAGATATAAAAGAGAGAGAGAGGCTATGCTTTAGGATGGAAACGTGCTTTCACTCTCAAGCGCTCTCATTCTTTGCAGTTCTCTCTTGATTTTTTTCCAATTCTCTATATCAAAAAGGGTTTTCATGAAACTATTCCTAATCTACAACTCAATGTCATCAAAGCATAAGAAACATATAATAACCCTAGTAAAAAAAAAAACTATGCCATTATTTAAAATACATTTATTTCATACTAAATATACTTGACATGTCACTTAAGACTAACTGATATAAAATTATAATTAAAATTTATTTGGAGTATTTTTTTATTGTACAATACACATTACTTAATATTATGCCTACAATGTGATTTTTAATATCACTAACTAAGATTGTATGATCTCTGTATTATCTTTAAAGTGTACCTGAAGTATACTTGGAATAGTTCCACTTTAGCACAATCAAAAAGTATATCTTTAGTTGGACTTCAGCTCTACTTCTGCACAATTAAAGAACATTAAGCACAAAATTAGTTGCTCCAATTTAGCAGACTTTAAGTATACAGTACCAGTTTAGTACACCAAAAGTACAATTGCAGGATATTTTTATTAAGCATATAAATATGTAAATGTATTTGCAGTATACTTAGTACAAAAAAATGTATTTTCGAATACATTTTAGTATACTTGTTTTCACTAGGGAATGTAACTAATGCTGCGAAGTTAACTCATTTAGTAAAATAACTTCTAAACAATGATGTAGCAGCTAAAGACTGATCTGATCCTAAACCTCTTTAAACATTTTATTTAAATGCTGCACTTTAAAAATTCGGCCTAAGAACTGAAAAATAGCTAGATGTGAGCTGATTTGATTGAACAAGGCAAAACCTTAAATTGAATTGCAAAATAGACTGGATTTTGTAGGCTTTCATATAAATCGTCATGTGATTATTTCTGATTAATTAACTGTCATGTAGTTAATTCTTTAGATGCGTTTAATCAAGCCCTAGTATTAAGACAATAATAGGACACAGTGAGAAGTGGCTTAGGGTTTGAATTGTTTATTCTTTAAAGCAGATCAGGGGATCAGACCTGACCTTTTTGTGTGAACGACGAGACAAAAAACGATAATGAACATCACACGCAAAAACACAACGAACAGCTGGAGGATGTGACTTGTGCAATGGGTATTGTGATGGAGGATTGTGGTTAACAGGGTGGATCACAGGTATGAAGGTATGATGACTGGATAAGTGACGCTACGCAACCAGACCGACCAAATCTAGAACCAACTCAGAGTTCTGGGATTCTGTTGTGGTTGGGTCTAGATTGGCCTAGTGTGGCCAATATTTGGTGTCTAGTTCGGTTCTCTTCACTATGTGCTATCCTTTGTGAACCCAAAAAAGGTGCATTTTCTGGTTCAGGTGAGTTCCACCTACGATCTCCGCTGCTTACGGATTCTGTCCATTTCAGAAATGGATTCCAGTTTCCCCTTTACTGGATAAAGGTGAAATAACAGGAAGGAGGTAGAAAGGTAAAAGTGATGGGAAAGGGTATAGGAAAAAAAGGAAGGTTCAAGGGTATCTAGCTCTCAATCCACTGCAGATTCTGCTTCAGGTCTGCTCAGGTGTGTCTCAGGGTGGCGTCTTTCCTTGGCAACAGTCGATAAACGGTGAGATCACAAATACAAACAGGTCCTCCGCACAGAGACTTAACCTCCAGTCCTCAACTTGTCCTAGACAAAGACAAAAAGCCAGAGTGTGTGTTAGGAAAAAAGCAAGAGATGCAGTGGCACGTTTCCATGGCATTTGCATGCAAATTCACAAGGAGAAAGAGAGAGTTAAAAGGAAAAAGGAGTGAATGTGTGCATATTCTTGAGAGATGAGCCACACGGCAAACCACGGTGGAAGCAAAAAGCCCCAACACAACCAAACGTAAACATGCGGCTCTTTCTTCCCGTCAATACACATCTCTCACAGGCTACTGCACCCGATAACAGGAAATAAGAATCCCTAGAGTGAGAGAAGGAGAGAGAATGGAAGAGAAGGAGAGGAGAAGATAGACGGGCGTCACGGTCTGTCGTCAAGACTATAAAAAAGGAAGAAGCCATAGAGACGCTTTGAGAGAAAACAACAGATTTGTCCTTATTTGAACTCCCATTAACTGCAGCTGCAACCATTTTATATAATCATACATATTTTCCAGCAAAATTGGATATTTAACATCTATTAAGAAAGTAAATGAAGACAAGTAAATGAGGATGTTTTGTTCCCACTGTTCTTTTCCATACAATAAAACTTTCAAGTTAAAAAAAATACGGTAACACTTTACAACAAGGTTCATTAGTTAACAACATTAGTAAACATGAACTAAGAATGAACAATACCTCTACAGCATTTATTAATCTTAGTTAATGTTAATTTCAGCATTTACTAATGCATTATTAAAATCACAAGTTGTGTTTGTTAACATTAGTTAATGCACTGTGAACTAACATGAATAAACAATGAACTTGAATTATTTTCATTAACTAACATTAACAAAGATTAATAAATAGTGTAATAAATGCATTGTTCATTGTTTGTTCATGTTAGTTAATATCTTAACTAATGTTAACAAATGACACCTTATTGTAAAGTGTTACCAAAAATACATCATATAAGTCCATAACATACTATAAAAACAGTCCATATGAATAGTGTGCTATATGCCAAATCTTCTGAAGTTATATGAGTGATTTACGTGAGAAACACTTGCAATTTTTTCAATGAAAATCTCTTCAATCTTATTTAAGTTTGCATATATATATATATATATATATACAAATATGGCACATATAGACATGCAAAGTGCCAAATCTGAAGATGTGCATAATATAAATATATTTTTTTTATTATTAACAAAACTAAAACTAATGAAAATCTCTTTTTTAATAAACGTTGCCTTGCCAAATAAATGAAATAAATTTTTATTAAACTTGAAGTATTAAAACGACTAAAAATAAAGACAAAAAAGATAAAAAAAAACAGGTAACACATTAGTATAGGGACCAATTCTCACTATTAACTAGTTGCTTATTAGCATGCCTATTATTAACATATTATTATTAGCACTTATAAAGCACATATTCTGCATGACCATATTCTACATCCTTAATCCTACCCAATACCTAAACTTAACAACTACCTTACTAACTATTAATAAGCAGCAAATTAGGAGTTTATTGTTCGTTAATGGTGAGAATTGGACCTTAAAATAAAGTGTGACCAAAAAAAACCTGATAAAATAATAATAATAATAATAATAATAATAATAAAAAACCTTGGTCAACACTCACTTTTACTGTATTGAAAACAATAAAAAAAATATTTAAATAGTTAAATCATCTCTTTTTGTGATCTGAAGATATGTAGATATATAGTACAATATAGGTGTAAATTAATCTTTAAGGCACTGCAATAATGCAATGCATTCCTGTATCTCTCTCACACACACTCACTGTTTATTTTGAGCATGATTTCATGATGTTAAAAATTAGCAAAAAGTTCTAGACTAGAGAAAAACACTCGAACAGGTGGTGGCATTTGTCCCAAACCTCTGAAGGACACGAGTTTGAGCCAGTGAAAAATACGCCTTGGCACAAACAGATGCTGTAGTCACAAACTCTTCCGCTCTTTCCGATAGAGTGGACGACAGTTGAGAGAAGAGAAGAGAGAGAGAGAGAGAGAAGGAGGGTGAGGAGTGTTTGACCATGCGTTAGGAATAAGAAAGAGCGAATGAGAGATTGCTGCCGATATGGTAGTATTCACGGTGCTTTGAGAGGAAGAGGGCGTATACTTTATCTCTGGGCTCAGGGCACTATCGGCTTGGGGTTGTACCGCAGTCACTGCTTCACAAAGTGATGGAAGAAGGAGAAGAAGGTCACAGCCAAAATATTATCAGTCCAGCAAAGATAAACCATGGAGTAATTACGTCCACAAAGCCACAGCCGTGACCGATCACTGTTGTTACCCTCTCTGCTACTCAGGCCGTATCAGGGGAATTCATTCCTCTTTGGCTCTTTAGCAACGGTGACCACTGATTAGAACCACTCTATCTAGATTCTTTCAATAAGACTTGTTTATACAAATATACAGAGCTATCCGGTCCTTGTTCTCTGAAAACGACAAAGATAAGATCCCGCGGGACTTCCAGATCCAGACAGACAAGCAAGGACTGGCCAGAATATCAGACATTGTAATCTACAGTGGCGATAGATGGAAGTCAAAAATGCCAGGGACTGAAGGAGAACCTACAAGTCAAAGCCAAGGTGACAGGTTGTCCAATCAAACTACAGTATTTTGGTGGAAAACTGTTTTTTTAGTAGAAGGTTTAGCTAAATTAGACTGCTGCCAGCATGGAGAGGTTGCTTGACATGCCCACATCCTTTAAAATCAAAACAATCCAAGACAAAATATTACATAATAGACAAAGCATTTTTTAAATCTAATTTCTTATGATAATCACAATTCGATCTAATTTACTATGATACTATGATTATATTTCACCATAGCATATGGCAAATAAAAAAATTAATTATGCAGTAGAGAAGTGTTGTGTATTTATTGTCTTAACATCAGAACCCAGACTTTTATTTGTGATCAATACCAAAACACATAAAACAAAAACAAAGCACCAAAACAAAACAAAACGGAACACAACAAAACTAATGAAAAAAAAGTGTAGAGATTCACAAAAAAATACTCTTGTGATGATTATTTTAATGAAGTGGTCAAAAATATTCAGTGTAACAAATTACACACTGAATTTATCAGAGCAGTTACTCAAGTAACTATGGAAGCCCGTTTCCACGACTGAATCAAAAATAATAATAATAAAAAAAGTTAATTGCGACTTTTTATCTCACAATTCTGACTTTTTTTCTTGTAATTGCAAGATTCTGATTTTGTTCTCCGAATTGTGATACAAAGTCACACTTGCGAGAAAAAAGTCAGAATTGCGAGTTCTCACAATTGCGAGTTTTTATATTTGCTTATATTTGCTGTCTGTCTATTATAATGTTTATATTTGCTGTCTATTCTTACTCTATAACTTTACATCTCACAATTCTGAGAAAAAAGTCAGAATTGTGAGATAAAAAGTCACAATTAACTTTTTTTATTATTATTATTTTTGATTCGGAAAAAACATTCAAAAAAGTGTTTTGCTTTAGTAAATGGTAGCTGTACAGCAAATTAAAGCTCTGATATATTCAAAATACACATATTTTGCTTGGCTGCACAGCCCTCTATCCCTTTCTCTCACACATACACAAAGCACATAAGCAGTTTAGCTATTTTGTTATTTGAGTGTTATTTTTTGGTCTTCCTGGGTGACTAATAAAAGTTTATTGCACAGGTAACCTCTGTTCCTCACAGCCGAGTCAATAAAATCATAAAATACCTCATGCCATTATTGGAATCCATATTAAATTTACCAAACAGCAATACTAAGAACAAGCCTGCGTGCAAGAACATGCATATACGCAAACACAAAAACACGAAAACATTACAGATGCTAAAGAAGTTACAGGTAAATTTGGCGCATACACAACAATGAATAAAACATCTCTTTATTTACATGATGTATTGCTTAAGTGCAGCAGAATTCACAGCGCTGCTTTAAACTAATACCCCAGAGGGCAACACTCTTTCGCTCTCGCTCCCCAAACTGTGCTGTTGTAAAAATCTAATGGAAAGACCCATCTGAATATAAATTGTGTTTGCATAGAATTGCTGGAGTGTGCGGAGGAGATTTTCGGAGAGGGTCAGTCCAATGCTGCCTATTTCCATTCTTGCATTACAGAATCCGGACCAGGGATGCTGTGACGGGGGATTGTGGGCCGACGCTATTTAAATGACACTTCCCTGTTCCCACTTACTTCATTTAACACACACTTAGGCCCGCACCAAGAAGAGCAGCTGTCAGCTGGTATTATGGAAATGAGTCTTTCGTCTGAGCCTACAATTTAGAGTGAACTTAGTGGCGCCTGTAGCCAAGCGGAAAGTGAGAGAACACTGGGCAGAAGTTTGGATTTGCAAATGGAGGTGCGGGTCAGGCAGAGAGTGTGTTATTACAGGGCTTGGAGAAGACAGCAAGGCTGTTTCACTGGATCTTAATGCTGTGGGCAAAAGAGCAGCTGTAGATGCTAATTCGTACGCTGGGGTTGCTGGGAACTGGTAGAACATACAAAATAGAAGATGCACACACTAGAATGTGTCTTAATACATACTACTAGCACTATGGGCAAAAGTGGTCAAAAGCTTTTGACTTACATGAGTGAAGATTTAATTCAATTCTTCTACAACTTATTTTACATTTATATTAAACATTTATATGTGGCTCTACATTTATATTAGATATTAACATTTCATATTATGATGAAACATTCATCATATTCTCTAGACTAATTATCTCATATATATATATATATATATATATATATATATATATATATATATATATATATATATAAGACCCATTATATATAACAGTACTTTTAAATATATATATATATAACATTTTATATTATGTTAAAACACTTCTCACATGCCCTGGAATAAAGATCTCAAACTGTACATGTATTTACCTGACTAAAAAAAAATAATAGTATAAAAAATAATATTTAAACAATATGTTTCAAATTATTTAAATTTAGAAAATTAAAATTATTTAAAATAATTTATTATAAAGTAAAATTCTGGAAGATATATAATTTAACAATTTCTTAAACTTGTGTTAAATAAAACAAAATACACACACAAAAAAACAAAAAACAAAAAAAAAACACTGTGTTACAAATATTTTTGATCTGATTCAACAAAATTACAACTATTATAATGGTTAAAATATCAGGCACTGACATAGATACACACTCTAATATTTACCTGTTTTGCACTGTTGACGCACTGCATGTATAGAGAGGCGATGTTGGAGCACAGCAGAGTTTTTCCAGCATTTTCTCTGTAGCACTTCAGAATCTGCCCCTGAAGGTCGGTGCACACTGGACTAATTTCGTATCGCCTGAGAGAGAGAGAGAAAGAGAGACAAAAAAAGTAAAAGAAGGGAAGGAGAGTAAAAACAGTCAGAGGACAGATATATTTAGCAAATGAATGTGGTCATCCATCATAATTACATTTTCCATTTTTAATAAACTGATCCTGTGGCAGTGACAAAGAGCTGTTAAATGATATTCTTGCTGTGTTTTTACAAGTAAACATCAGATCAATCACTAATCAATAGCGGAATTGATTGGTGCAGAGTTAGTTTGCAGGATAATTGCACGTTGAGTGCAGAAGGTCTAACGAGGTGCCTCTTCAAGACATACATCAGCTGCAGACATCCTGAACCACACACATTTAACCTAAATCAACATATCCCATAGGTTTTTATAAAGCTGATTACTGTTACTAACCTAAACTCAAACCTAAATGAACTTTTTGGCATTTTTAGAATAAATAAAAACATTATTTACCTAATTTATTCATCATTTTTGACATTTGATGACCTTCACATATGTCTCCAAAGGGAATTTGTCAGATTTAGTTAACTTCTGCTGACGGTTTTGTCCCCTAAGTACAGCTAAGTAAAGCCACCCACACTCCCACCCACCCAGACAATTGAAAGCAGTATTAATCAGTGCAGCTTGTGTCTCTGATGTGTAGATTCTCCAGTGGCAAGATGCTCCCTCACTGACACACACACACACACACACACACACACACACACACACACCTGTGTCTAAACCCACCAGCTGTACCATGTGTCTGAGCCCAACAGTCCGCACAGATAAATATATTGTCTAATGTTAGACAGCAATATCAATTTACATTTTGTTACAAAAAATGTTCTCCTTAAATGATGGAATGACACCAAATCTATCTATCTATCTATCTATCTATCTATCTATCTATCTATCTATCTATCTATCTATCTATCTATCTATCTATCTATCTATCTATCTATCTATCTATCTATCTATCTATCCTTTATTTTTTATCCTCCATTTCACAATGGCTTGTTATGGATTATCAGGGGGAAAAAATGAAACACGCCTATGACCAACTTTGTTTTGCAACAATTACAATGAAAATATACACTAGAGGTCAAAAGGTTGTAATAACTATGATTTTTTTAAATAGTTGTTGACAGAAATCTCTTATGCTCACCAAGGCTGCATTCATTGAATCAGAAATACAGTAATATTGTCATATATTATTCAGTTTTATTTAAAATAATTGTTATATTTGAATATATTTTAAAATGTAATTTACTCCTGAGATGGTAAAGCAGCATCATTACTCCAGTCTTCAGTATCACACAGATTAAAATTTGTTATTATTCCAATCATTTGACCAGCAAGTACCTTTCACAATCATAACTACAAGTAAAGAAATGGGTGCCAAAAACAGTTTATATGCTTACTGTTATGTATTTATGTATGTTTATTATGGGATCCCTGTAAAGCACATAAGAAACTTTTTTAATTAATTTTCCCTCGACAATGTATAATTCAATGTTTTAACGTAGTAACAATATCTGTATGCAACTCTAATGGTATTCTGGAAGAAACTACCACTGTGATACTTAGTAAGCAACATGTGAACTCAACTCGAGCGCTTTTTCCAAAATGTATTTGCAAACACCCCAGAATATCCAACTTTGACCCAGACAGCATTGAGTTTCCTGCTGGATTTTGCAAGCCCTTGCAGATTGCTATCAACAACTCATCCATCCTTCGAGGTCACAAAAAGAGCGAATTTTCAACCAAATATCATTCTGTGAATAAGATACAGAGGATACAGCGGGTCACACTGGGCACACAGACGAAGACCACCCGGTTCCCATGAAATTTGAGGCCCAACGTGGCCAAAAACGAAACATCACCTCTGTCCCCGGAGGATTAGAACACACACACAAAACTCTTCATTTGACAGGGGTGACCTTTGGGACAGCAAAAGGCAAAGAAAGGATTGGGGCGGGAGGGAGATGTTATCCTGCTCTATTCAGAGAGGCACTCTTTTTAGATCAGACGCGGTCTAATCCGCGCCGTCATTCATATTAGCTGTTCTGAAGGGCGGATGAATGAAGGAGTGAATGGACGGCCGCTGTCAGTCACAATCTCAACTCTTTGGGTCCCGGAAGGACTGGGGATTCACCCTCTCTCTTTTCTTATCCTTCTCTTTCTATATCTCTCTGTCCTTTCTTCAATCCGTCCACTTAAATACACACAGCTGCTCTCTATCACACATCATCCCTTTTCTAGACTGTCACAGGAAAAAGGAGGCAAAAAGAAACACATTAGAGTTGAGAAATGGATAAAACAAGACTGAAAATCATACTATAAAAACTAGTATGGTAGTCCCCCTTTGGTCCGTTTATACTTGAGAAATTGGAAAGAGTCACAAACACAAACCTTTTTCAAAGTTTAAGGGTTGTGGACAATATTAGCCAAAAAAGCATGATATACAGCCAGATATATTATGTATACGCACTATAATGTGTTTGCATGTAAACATAAGTGACAGCTAAAAACCTTAGTAATTACAGAATTACATCATTTTTAAATTATATACATATAAATGAAATATAAATGTACAATGCTGTTCAAAACTTTGGGTTCAGTAAACTTTTTTTTTTTTTTTGCAATTAAGAAATTAATAAATTTAGTCAGCACAGACATACTGTGACAATTGCGATATTTTGTTAAACAAAATTACAAATGCTGTTTTTCTTAACTTTCCATTCATTAAAAATTCTGAAAAAAAAGAAAATGTTTTCCACAAAAATATTAGGCGGCGCTACTGTTTTCAGCACTGATAATAAAAATGATTCTTGAGCATCACATCAGAATATTAAAAAGATTTCTGCAAGATCATGTGACACTGAAGACTGGGGTAAGGCCTGCTGAAAATTCAGCTGTGCATCACAAGAATAAATTAAATATATTCAAATAGAAAACAGGTACTTTGAACTGTAGTAATATTTCACAATATTACTGTTTTTACTGCATTTTTGATCAAATAAATGCAGCCTTGATGAGCATAAGAGACTTCTTTCAAAAACATTAACAAATATTTCCTCTGACCATGATTAATATGAATTTTTAATATTAATTTCAGATTCACATATAAAAAAACAAACAAAAACAAAATGCAGTAATAGCATCAAAAGATCAAATAAAACTGTCAAACTCATCCTCCTCTGTAGCGCAAGGATTTATGGATAATATTAGCTGAAAATACAGGTCTATGTATACTTCTGAAATAGCTTATCATCATTGGCATACTACTTTCAACATGATTTGGTACACTACTTCTAATCTTGCATATTATACTACTGTATATAAAATGAATAGTGTGCAATTTAGGATTGAAAAAAAAAAAACTGAGGAAAAAAAGCAACAACTTTGTTATTCAAACACATCATGTCAGTTTTTAATACTTAATAGCATTATGAGTAAAATACCCACACATCAACACCTTCGCAATCTTTTTTTATTTCTCCCGTTCTCTCCCTCACTATCCACAGATCAAGCTTCAAAACGCAGGACAGCTCTATAATATCATAGGCGTGTATATATTTATTTATGTCCCCGCGTAAATCCCTCCGTCCAGCTGAAATGGTTTTTGGAAGAAAAGAAGTAGATGTGGCTCATAAATCACAGCGAGCAGGCGCTTGGACGACTGTGACACCGAGGGTTGAGAGAGACACACAGATATGAGATGCTTTATCACAGGAGGAGCGAGAAAAAGAGAGCTTCTGAAAGAAAGGCAGGAAAAGGATGGAAAGACACTACTCTCTAAATTATCCCATGGTTCTGCAACCTTCCTTTTAACCTACACTTGCACATGAAGGACTTCCTATAGGTGTGCAGGTCTGTAGGGGATAAAAACGGTTTGGCTGCAGTAGTGCAGGGAAAAAGGGCAGACAAAAGGCACAAAGACGCCCTTCCTGCAGCATTCAGCTTATTAAAATACCAGCACACATTTCTCAAACAGTCTTAATTCTCATAAATCAAGACTAATGAAATATCAGTCCAGTGTTTTACAGTCGGCCCGGATGAACTGGGATCTCTCTCTTAACAGACATGTTACTATCCGTCATCATTATGAGCACTCGCAGTCTAGCGGGGTGAAGAGGTTAAGCGTCTACTTCTGAAAAAACCACATGTATGTTCATTTAGGAACTGACGGCGTGTGTGACAGGCGGACAGAAATCAAAACAAATGAAGCAGTTACGAAGAAAAATGATAAGCGCTCATTTTCGGCGTTTTTTAAAACGCGATCCTTCAGCGAAGACCAGAGGCCAGAGGCTTCAAAACAAACTCGCATCGTCCCATTACCTGTCGGGATGGAAGGAAAAGGTGTAATTTGCATGGAGAAGATGAGCAGAGGTCTGATACCAGGGTGAGAAAGGCAAAACAAAAAGATGAAGGGGTGGGAGGGAAGATAAGAGAATGATATATAGGTAATCCCAGGCACGGTAAAGATGTAACAGAGCTAAAAGTGGCCTGCCTGGAGTCTGGAGAGACACTTTTGAAGATGATGAGGGTTTGATAACCTGTGGCAGCACCAGACTGTGTGTGTGTGGAGGTTTTCTTGTTGAGTGAGAAGGCCGTTTACTCTACGTTGATATTCTTTGGCGTTAAGCCTTAGAATGACCTCTTTTAAAACAGAACACTTAGCTTAAATATTGTGGCTGGTCTACTGCTGTTCACTTACATTTTGTTGTAATAGCTATAATTGTGTTCTCTGAGACAGGTCAAGCTGTGCTCCAATAGGCAGTCAAACTTCATGGTCTTTTAAGAGGGAGTTATTTCTTCTAAAGAGCAGCATATTACAGTCTGAGATTTTGCTGTGTATGATGGGGTTTTTCCAAGGAGACACGAGCGAATGCCAAGACAATCTCATGTAGGGTCAGAAATAATCTCCATGAATGTATGCAAATGCAGGTGCTAGGGATGCACAATATATCGGTACTGTATCGGTTATCGGTTGATATTAAGAATTTTTCAAATTTGATATCAGATATTAAATTGTGTATGCTCATTTCCATTTAATATTCAAAGTTAATTGTTAAAAACATTCAATTTAATAACACCGCCTATTTTAACAATTTTAGAAAATGTATAATATATAAATTTACAATACATAATTTAATAATAAATTAAGAGCTGCGTCCCAAATGACACACTATACACTATGCACTTTACTTTGTCATTCATAATCGGAGTCTCATAGCCCCTCCCCCTTCGCGACGTAATTAAAGCTGGGACAGTTGAGTGCATGAAGTGTTCAACATTACACACTTCATTTTTTCGGTTATTTAAGTGCATCATCCGGGTATTTAAAGTGCACTTTTTATTTTTGGAATTTTCAGTGTGATCACACTATACTCGCACTATTTATACTACAAAATGTCATAGAATAGTGCATAAGTACGTGATTTGGGACGCACCTATAAAGAAGAAGAAGAAAAAGAAGAAGAAGAAGGAGGAGGAGGAGGACGAGAACTGGAAAATAATAATTATAATTTATTATAAATTAAACTAAATTCATTTGTAGTATTTACAACAGATTTTAGTATTTAGTGTTTTTTAAATTAATTTAAACAAAATACATCTTAGAAAAACAAATTTCTTTATAAATTTCTAGGATAAAAAAAATAATTGTAATAAAGTGATATACATTGTAATAATATATCTAACATTATTTAAATATATAATATATAATTCAATAATAAAATAATATTTATTCATTCATTTATTTATTTATATTACTGGATTTTAATATCTGACTATAACGAAATAGTTTTTTTTGTTTTTTTTTTTAGAAATTTGTAATATCTAAATATAGGATCATTTTTTGAAAATGTAAAAATGAATTACGATTACTCTACTGTACACTATACACACATACATACACACATACATACATACATACATACATACATATATATATATATATATATATATATATATATATATATATATATATATATATATATATATATATAAAAATCATGTTTTCTCATTGTGCATTCCAATGAATCTCAATCCAACCTACAGTTAAAACAACTAACTAACACAATACAATATCTGCTGATATCACTCTGTCTCCTCTCCACCAATAAGCTGGTGTGTGGTGGGGGTTCTGGCGCACTCTGGCTGTCGTCGCATCATCCAAGTGGATGCTGCACACTGGTGGTGGATGAGGAGGAACCGTAGGTAAATATGATCAAAGAAGGCTGTGAAAATTAATCTGCATTGTTAATCCTTTTGATCTTTTATTTAAAAAATTCACAAAAATCTAACCTTTCACTGGATAATAATAATTCAAAATGGGAGGAAATATCATTATGAGATAAATATTTTTCTCAAATAAATGTTGGACACAATTATTGGCACCCCTAGAAATTCTTATGAGTAAAATATCTCTGAAGTATATTCCCATTCACATTCACAATTTTGAGCACTCCAGGGTGATTATGAACATGAAATTATTCAGACATGGCTTCCTGTTTCACAGAAATATAAATAGGAGGGAAAACAAAGCCCAAATTCCTTAATCACCCATCACAATGAGAAAAACAAAAGAATATATTTCTGATGTGCAGCAAGAGATAATTGAGCTTCACAAATTAGTGAAGTGGCTTAAAGAAAAGAGCTAGAGCAGTGAAAATTTCCATTTCCACCATCAGGGCAATAATTAAGAATTTCCAATCAACATAAAATGTTACGAAACTTCCTGGAAGAGGACGTGTGTCTATATCGTCCTAATGTATGGTGAGAAGGAGAATTTGAGTGGCTAAAGACTCTCCAAGGACCACAGCTGGAGAATTGCAGAAAATAGTTGAGTCTCGGGGTCAGAAAACCTTAAAAAAAATTGTCAAACAGCACCTACATCACCACATGTTGTTCGGGAGGGTTTCAAGAAAAATTCTCCTCGCTCATCCAAATACAAACTCCAGCATATTCAGTTATCAGACACGACTGGAACTTTAAATGGGACTGGCTTCTATGGTCAGATGAAACTAAAAAAATGTGCTTTTTAGCAGCAAACACTCAAGATGGGTTTGGTGAACACAGGGATAAAAAGTACCCCATGTGTAAAATGAAATATACTGCTGTATTTTTGATGTTGTGAGCCTATATTTCTGCTGGAGGTCCTGGACATCTTGTATAGACACATGGCATCATGGATTCTATAATGGGCTATGTTTGGATCTTCCAGCCGGACAATAATCCAAACACAAACCTCAAAAACAACACAAAAATGGGTCACTGAGAACAAAAACAAGCTTCTGCTGGCCATTCCAGTCCTCTGACCTGAACCCTATAGCAAATGAGTGGGTGAACTGAAGAGAAGAAGCACCAACATGGAGCTGTGAATCTAAACGGTCTGGAGTGATTCTGGATGAAGGAATGGTCTCTGATCTCTTGTCAGGTGTTCTCTAACCTCATCAGGCATTATAGGAGAAAATTTAGAGCTGTTAAACTGGCAAATGGAGGTTTCAAAAAGTATTGAATAAAAGGGTGCCGTTAATTGTGGCCAATGAGTATTAGAGAAAAACATTTATTTCATAATGATATTTCCCCCCATTTTAAATTCTTATAATCCAATGAAAGGTTAGATTATTGTGAATTTTAAATAAAAGATCAAAAGGATTTTTTATTAGTATTTGTTTGTTAGGAGGGTGCAAAAAAAATCAAAGTATTGAGAAAATTATTTTAAAGTTGTCCAAAATTAAGCCCTTATCAATGCATATTACTTATCAAAAATGAAGTTTTGATATATTTACAGTAGGAAATTTACAAAATATCTTCATGGAACATGACCTTTACTTAATATCCTAATGATTTTTGGCATAAAAGAAAAATCCATAATTTTGACCCATACAATGTATTGTTGGCTATTGCTACAAATATACCTGTGCTACTTATGACTGGTTTTGTGGTCCAGGGTCACATACATACATTGTAATAATAAATGAATAATTATAATTTATTTAAACAACACTAAATTCGGTTGTGTTTACAACAATTTATTTTAGAATTTAGCATTTTATTTATTTACTTTTTGTAAATACACAAAATACTACTGGATTTTAATATCTGACTGTTAAAAAAAAACAAAAAAACAACAGTTTTATACTAATGCCCGCTATAGCATCCCATAACAGTAACAGCAATGCTGATATATAGGCCTTATGCATATTATAATGCATTCCGACAATGATGCATGAAACCAAGCATTTGCATTCACATGCTTGAGTAGCACATGTTTCTGGCCTTAGTCCATACTTGGTTTAACTATTCATTAAAAGCATACTGATAATCACGTTAAACTGCGGTGTAGTGCATTGGGACACTAATTCCAACAAGTGCCCTTTGACCCAAACAGGGCACGTTAATGGGTGACTAAACTGGGTGAGCAGGGACATCTAAACCTATTCAGAAAACAGAAGATAGCAGAACATAGGGAGAGGTCAACGCTGTGAAACTGCTTCAGTGTGACAGAGTATGGCAACCCCCTGGGGACACAAGACAAACACACAGAGTGCATGCTTAAACACAGCATCACAGGAATGAGGCAAAGGTCAGCACTGACAGGTGGCTGGAGAAAACATCACACTCTTCCACTCAAGCATTTATCTGTAATTCATCCAGCATCCACGGCTGCGTAGTTTGATAGGATGTGTGTGTGCATAAGTCTGTGAGGAACAGAAGTTTTGTATGTGTGTGTGTGTGAATAGCATTAATTGCATTCTTTCGTGTGCATGTATGAACATGTACATATAAACATGGACCACATACACACTATAAAGTTTTAGGAGTGACAAACATTCAAAGAATGAATGAATTCCCCAAGTTATCATTTATAGGTGCACAAAACAGCATCTTGAAGGTTTGGTATCCTCTATTTTTGACCAAAGTAATATTACAGCAACCAAAGACTTATGTTAGGCTATTTTGACTAAACCACAGTCGACAGAGCTGTCAAGTTTTGTTTATGTTTGCAGAGCACGCTCTTGAAATGTTGTCATGTCTGCTTATTATAAGCAATGCTTGTTAAGCATCTTTGTGCTTATTGTTTGGGCTCATAAAGTGAAGTGAATTCATTTTATGTAATTAATAAAGCAGGCAGGTGTAGGTTGTGATATTTTGGTTTTTGGTATAAGTTTATTATGGACTTGTACTTATTTGCCATTCTTTTATAGCAAGATCTGGCAACACTAATGAGTCGAGACGTACCTCTTTCTCTGTGATTTCTGGCACCAAAACTCTTACATGTTTAAATACATCATTAACAGCTAGCTGTTCAGTTTGGTTCTATACAAACTGCACAGAATTCCTGTACAGTAAATGTCACTACTTGAATTTTTCGAGAGCTAATTTGGTTGCCACTGACTCCTGTAAATTACTTAACTGTCTGTTAACAGAACAGGACTAAAAGGTGAACTGATATCCGAATTTAGCTGCAGTGTATGCCACACTTTACACATCCTCTAATCGAAAACCTTTGCTTTTCCAAGAACAACATCATAGCCCTAACTGTATCCATTGTCTCTAAATCCAACCCCTATATTTCTAACCCTGACCCCCAATTTTCAACCTTAAAACATGTCTGAACCATTCCCAATCCAGTTCAAACCCCTCCTAAATGTTTACCCTAAATCCTAACACTCTATTTTTCAACACCTAACCTCTTAACATCTTAATCCTCACTTAACCTCGACCTCAAACCCCATCCCTCAACCCTAAACTCAACTTTCACCCATCTTATTGGTTCAAATTCTTAACCTTAAGCCATATCTCTAGCTCAATGGTTGATAAATGTAATTCCAACCCTAACCTACCACTTTTTCACCATATTGCTTTGTTTCTAGGCGCTCCAATTCTGTTTGGCCTACTAATGGTCATGAACATCATAACCACTACAATTCATTCCATGCCATTCCATGTTGACATCATATTAGTTTCACCACAACATTTTGGAGAGAAACGTTTATATATAAATTTCACCAATGCTTAATGCTTAAAATAAATTCATGGCAAAAGTTCATGGCATTGCCCTCTTATTATGCACAACATAAGGAAAAAAAAACCAGATTAAAATGGTTAAATACAAAATGACAAAATAAAAGTAAATAAAAATAAATAAAATGGGTATGTTATTATACAAAGCAATTATACCAGACTGATTTTCCAGAAGCCAAACCCGCATGCAACATCAAAAGCTTTCAGCTACTAAGAGAATGAAGACGATGAAGAGACAACCATTTACAACTTCAAACAAAAGATTATCATATCAAACTCATGTTAATTCCATCGTTTATGCAGATTTGGACCTCCATCTCTAGGGCAGTTTCAACTTTCAGGAAATCAAAAGGCTCAGACAAAATATACTTCATTCTTATTACCCAACCCAATTCCTGATAGGATCTTATCACCTGTTTTCCCTTTAGAGGGCGAATAAGGTTGGAATATCCATTTGGGAAAAGCAATACAGATAGATGTGTTTCTAATGTACAACCTAAACACACACACACACACACCTGTGGCCCATCATTCATAGCTTACAGAGACTTTGCAGTTTCTTTTTGTCTTTCTCACGCACACGCAGTTAAACCTCATTATTCTCACAGTCAGTAAAGCTTGCGTCTTTCCTCGTGTAACATCAGACCCTGAAGACATTTCATTACATACAAAAAACCCTCTCACACACTCTCCTCCCTCCATCGCGTAATCCAATCAGAGCACTGCTAATGCACCTTTCTAATGCAATCAGCCAATCAGAGCATCCACTGTGGCCTCGCTGGTCACATGCCTGTGCGAAGAACCATGTCAGGCTAATGCTATTTTAATGCATTTCTTAATGCAATTTAGCATTAGCTGCGCAACCTCCCCCCTCCCGATTCCGATTCTGCCCCACTGGACACCACAAATCAATTTCTGACATTTCTAAAGAGACGATGATCCCTGTGTTGGCACTGAGGAAGAGGGATAATGACAGCCTAATGCGATTTGTGAGCGCAGGCTAGTCCTGAAACAGGCTGGCCTCCCTTCACTTCCCCTTTACCAACATGCATTACTATTGGGGCTAATAGGCCACATTAAGACATATGGAGCCAAAATGTCCTATAATTGTAGAGCTCTTCAGTTACATGTTTCCAGCTACAGTAGCCTAATGGCCAAGACTTCACATTCATGACAAGACTGAAAGTTTGTCACAATATATGAGAGAAATATCTCTGGTGTGTTTCCGGATCAGATAATTCATGATTGGTTGTGTGTTTGTAGATTCAAAGGGATATGAAATTCTGGTCATTATTTACTCACCCTCATGTGTTTCTTTTTAAACGCCAAATGTGTTATTTTGTTATAAATAAGAGTTCTTGTCAAAGAAGATTTTTAAGTCAAACAAGATTTCAGTGAATAACAACTTCATTTGTACTCTGTTCCTCACACAATGCTACTCTATGGCTTCAGAAGAATATAGTGCATATAGTGTCTTTTGTGTTCCACAGAAGAAAGTAAGTCATAAAGTTTAAAGTCCGTGTAAAGTTTATCACACAACAGAAAAATGTATTAACCACCCAGCCAAATTTGAATGCTAAAAAAAAACGCTAAGTAACTAAAATAAGTTATCAAAATCTTTGAAAAATAAGCAGGACTCTCTGCTCTCAAACGCTGGGGGCGTGTCCGCTGTCGTCGCTGAAACCACGCCCACTCGCGGGAAAACGGCCGTCTCACAACTGTCAAATACCGCTACATGCTACTGATGCTACCTCTAGTAGTGTAATTGGATTTATACAGCCATACATGTTTGAGCGTAGGGCTGTGCAATTAATCGTATTCGATCATCATGCGCATCTCGTCAGTAAAACCGGTTTCGTGATTGGCAGTAAATCGCCATCACCTGCTTTTAGATGGAGCGGCAGTTAATACACAGAGCCGTAGTTCACTGACAAGCCAGGCGTTCATAATCGAAGCCGAATCGTCAGCGCTGCAGTGAGTTGAAACCTTCTCGTCTTCGAGGCGAGGGGGGCTCATGGTTGCTAAGCAACGGCAAACACCATGAGAGCGCAAGCTCCGGTGCGCTTTGAAAGAAGAGAAAGCGGTACAGCTCACGTTTCCATGCGTTTTTATATGCGAATTGTGAACGCTCCATGTTTTTAAATTGTATGTATTCTGCCACATATTGATGTCTCTGGGTTAAGACCCGGGCACCCACCCTAGAACTGTCCCTGCCTAGAATCTGCATATCTAACATCACAGACATTCAAAAAGACGAACTAAGAACTTGACCTCTCAACATAGTTATTATAGCGTTAGGGGCGGGGCCACGTTCAGTGGCTCCATTGCATCATCGAGCCACCGTTTTAGCCCCGCCCAATAAATCCTGGACACAGAATTGGTGAAAAAACTGTTTAAATGTTTAACTCCACAATTCAGTACTACATAGTTCAGAGTCTTTGTAATGTCTTTCAGCAATACATTTCTAACATTTGTAATGTGTTGAGAAACAATTCTCAGAATTTTCTTTACACGGATTTTAAAAAATGAGAGGGTGAGTAAATAATGAAAATGTTCATTTTTGTCTTTAAAAAAAGAAAAAGAAATGATTGTATATGTATTATAGTGTGTGTGTGTGTGTAAGCTGTATTATTGTGTATGTATAATAATACAAAATATTAGTTTAAATAAATAAAATAGCATAAAATACCATAAAATAAAACAGCAAAATAAAAAAAGATACCTGTTGCACAATAATCATATAAACCCACATAGATAAAGCTTACAAAACAATGAATGACAGCATGAGGAACATCTGTATTTGGACTTTGAGTGTGTTATTCTGAACTCACTTAAACTTGGTGTTGACCTCGTCCGCTGCCTTTTGATAGTTTTCATTTGTAACCTTGTAGAACTGTGCACTCTGAGAAAGAGAAAGACAGAAAAGATGCGTGTCAAAAAAATAAAAGCTTTTATTGTATGTACATCCTTATTCCCTCTGTTGTCTCCTCCAGGGTGAACACAGATAAGAGTACAGTCGTGGCCAAAAGTTTTGAGAATAACATAAATATTAGTTTTCACAAAGTTTGCTGCTAAACTGCTTTTAGATATTGGTTTCAGTTGTTTCTGTGATGTACTGAAATATAATTACAAGCACTTCATACGTTTCAAAGGCTTTTATCGACAATTACATGACATTTATACAAAGAGTCAGTATTTGCAGTGTTGGCCGTTCTTTTTCAGGACCTCTGCAATTCGACTGGGCATGCTCTCAATCAACTTCTGGGCCAAATCCTGACTGATAGCAACCCATTCTTTCATAATCACTTCTTGGAGTTTGTCAGAATTAGTGGGTTTTTGTTTGTCCACCCGCCTCTTGAGGATTGACCGCAAGTTCTCAATGGGATTAAGATCTGGGGAGTTTCCAGGCCATGGACCCAAAATTTCAACGTTCTGGTCCCCGAGCCACTTAGTTATCACTTTTGCCTTATGGCACGGTGCTCCATCGTGCTGGAAAATGCATTGTTCTTCACCAAACTGTTGTTGGATTGTTGGAAGAAGTTGCTGTTGGAGGGTGTTTTGGTACCATTCTTTATTCATGGCAGTGTTTTTGGGCAGAATTGTGAGTGAGCCCACTCCCTTGGATGAGAATCAACCCCACACATGAATGGTCTCAGGATGCTTTACTGTTGGCATGACACAGGACTGATGGTAGCGCTCACCTTTTCTTCTCCTGACAAGCCTTTTTCCAGATGCCCCAAACAATCGGAAAGGGGCTTCATCGGAGAATATGACTTTGCCCCAGTCCTCAGCAGTCCATTCACGATACTTTCTGCAGAAGATCAATCTGTCCCTGATGTTTTTTTTTGGAGAGAAGTGGCTTCTTTGCTGGCCTTCTTGACACCAGGCCATCCTCCAAAAGTCTTGGCCTCACTGTGCGTGCAGATGCACTCACACCTGCCCGCTGTCATTCCTGAGCAAGCTCTGGACTGGAGGTGCCCTGATCCCACAGCTGAATCAACTTTAGGAGACCAAAGTTTTGAGAATGACACAAAAACATCCTCCGAGAGCAACTTCTCCCAACCATCCAAGAACAGTTTGGTGACAAACAATGCCTTTTCCAGCACCGTGCCATAAGGCAAAAGTGATAAGTAAGTGGCCTGGGGAACAAAACATTGAAATTTTGGGTCCATGACCAGGAAACTCCCCAGAACTTAATCCCATTGAGAACTTGCAGTCAATCCTCAAGAGGCGGGTGGACAAACAAAAACCCACAAATTCTGACAAACTCCCAGCATTGATTATGTAAGAATGGGCTGCCATCAGTCAGGATGTGGCCCAGAATCTGATTGACAGCATGCCAGGACGAATTGCAGAGGTCTTGAAAAAGAAGGGTCAACACTGCAAATATTGAGTCTTTGCTTAAACTTAATGTAATTGTCAATGAAAGCCATTGGCACTTATGAAATGCTTGTAATTTTACTTCAGTATACCATAGTAACATCTGACAAAAAGATCTAAAAACACTGAAGCAGCAGACTTTGTGAAAATTAATATTTATGACATTCTCAAAACTTTTGGCCACGACTGTACATTTCCAGACATAAAAAGCTCACGCAAAAATTCAAAACCGCAGCAGGTTCAACCCTACTGAGTCTCAACCTTTCTCTGCTACCAGTACGAGAGAAAAAAAAACCTCAGTTAAAATATAAATACAATAAGCAATTTTTGTTGCATGTCTTGCTCGCTTTCAGATTTCAAGGGAAAAAAAAAAAAAAAGAAGGTGTCAACAAAGATGAAAAGGTCATCACACTAACAGATGATGGCAATCTAAAACCTTATGAGGTTCTTAGTGAAGTGTGTCAAGAGTAGGTGGGCAAAAAATAAAAAAACCTGCCTTACAACCTGGAATGGATCTTGATAAAGCGTTTGGGTCAACGATTTGAAAAGATAACTCACATTTCGAAGAAAATGGGCAGAATGTCAGATGTATGACTGAATTTGAGGATGTGACAACAAAAACTTGCTCAAGCTACATCCATAAAGAGAGCTCTCAATCACAGCCAGACAGGTTCATCTCACATTCACTGTCTCACACACACAATCAATACAAATGAAAGGCTGCAACCATGAGGATCAATAATTATATCTTAGGCTTTTAGTGAAGCTACTGTATAGCTTCTGATGGACTGCACGTCAAGTAGAAATCATTTGTCTAGTGGCTATCAGAGATGTGGTACGAGTCCAAAATCAGCTTCCGGTCAAACATACCAATGATTGGTAGAGAGATAACTTACGATAAAATACCATTAACAATATTTACAGGTAAGAAAAGTATAATTTTTTATATAACATTTATTTACTTTATTAATAAAATAGATTTAAACAATGATATTTAAGGCAAAAAAGTATAAATGTAATGAAAAAATGCTAAATTTAGTGCAAAAAAAGAAAAACACAAAATAAAATAAAACAAAACAAAAGTTAGTTACCAGCTAATAGTTACCTGCTAATGATGGTTTTATTGTCTTGCCAAGGCAAAACATTTGGTCCTTGAAAGGGTGGTTTTGGACCCTTTGTGGAACTACAGCATTACACAATGGGATGTAGGAGGTTGAACAGCCATCTTGCACAGTAGCAAAGTTCCAAAATAATGTTTTATTTCCCCGAGTGGATGTTGCCAAATCTGCCATCAAGCCTATTATTGGAACAACAGCTCTGAAAGTTAAAGACGAGATCAGGTACAAGCTTGACTGCCGAGGGGCCTGATTTAAGGGAACAACAGCAGTGATTTTAAGAGCATGTTGTGATGATGTAGATCTGATGGGAGGAGTCAGTAGTAATCAGGGCTACACACAAAAGACCCTGGCCTGCACAGAAATTGATTATGTGGAAAGTGAGTTGGACCTCCAAACAAATGCTCTAAAACCCCATGACCTGAGCGACGGTGTAATTTGGGAGGTCTGCCATTTCCCTTGATTAATGACAGAGTGGGATAGGTGCTGATTTTGATTTCAGAGTTGGGTCACACTGATTTAGAGGCCCCTCCATCAATCTGAGAGCAAACATTTACCACCCACATGCTCTCTCACGAAACCCTAAACCCTCATCTTCATCCAGCCATAGCCAGAGTAGACTGTAATCAGATTATGATTACAAAACCTGATCTTACACATCTTACATCTTAACAATAATTTTCAAACTTAAGTTTTAAAAGTTTTACAAAATTAATTTTTCAAGCTGAAAAGTTTTTTTTTTTTTTTTACAATCATTCATTTTTATTTAGGATTTTGAAAACTCTGACATTGACATTTCACAACCTGAACTAATTTAGCCTTGTCACGAAAAGGGCAAAAAATCTAGTATTTTTAAAAGGCTGAACACAGACGTTAAGTCTTTTGCAGGAGTCATCTCTATGATGAGTTAGTTAGACCACATGACTTCGATTTTGCTTTTATTAGTAAAGCACAATTTCTTATGTTTTGCTTTTATTATTAAAACAGTTTTGTCTGTTGGACCACATAAATGTGTTTGTCACAACACATTGCTTTGATTTTGCTTTTATTATTTAAAAACAATTTCTTATGTTTTGCTAGGGGTGCTCCGACACACACAGCACAAGCCTGATTTCACACAGCAGTCCAATACAGATCCATCTGTTTACCAAAAAACAAAACATTTATCCATTATTTTGATTTCAATAAGAAAACATTCTTATTGAAAATGCTTTTTCATTGTGATTCTTTTTTCTCTTACAGTAATACTATCTTTATAGACGTGTTTAAATGCAATAAATATAAGGAACACATTATTCAATGCTTTTTACTTCTGCATTTAGGCTACTTCTGGACTTATATATTAAGTTGCTCAAGCAAGTGGCAAAATTACTAAACTAATTTACTAACTAATTTAAACTAAAACTACTTTTCTTATGTTATCACAAACATTCCAAATTAACTTATGACTGGCAGAAACAGTCAGCTCTACTGCATTTTCTTTTGCATTTAAATCTGTATTACAAGCAATCCTGTGGTTTATAAAGAACTTTGCTTTCCATACCTCCATGAGTGCCATCTATTATTGCCTTGTTCATCTAAAAGTGCTCTTTTCCTTTAAACCTAGCCAAAAAAAAAGACACATGTGATGACTCTGAAACACAGTAGACTTTAATTATGTGCATTTATAGTGTAATTATTACATTTTCGTGTCAATCCATGTTCATATTTACCGCAAACAATGCGCTGTCACTTTAATTCAGTGCGTGTAGTACAGCAAAGATAGACTCGGTGCAGAAACGGTCTCTGCACTGCTGCAGACGCACCACTCCTGGAACGTACTACCGGACCACAACCGCGTGCAGTGTTAACGCTCTGGTCCATTAACATGAGCGCGGAAAAATACGCGACACTGCCTCTATTGTGCAAGTGACAATTCGTGTGTCAACTATGCAGTGTGCAGCTCGTTTATAATGCAGACGCGATGGGATTTGAAGCATTTGCGCATTTTGAGAGGGAAAGCGCACGTGGTTCACACAAAATGATGTCTCACAGAAAGTTTCAAATTACTTTATATGTTATTTAATGAATAAATATGAATTGTACCTCACCTTCAGCATTGCGCCGGACTGAGACTGTGCCACTCCATGTCGTGCCAAACCTCTCATGGCACGCGCATCATCAGATGGAGATCGTTTTTTTTTAGATTGGCCATTTTAGAGACCGCTGATCAAACATCCCAAAGCGATTATCGGCCGATAATGATCGGTACCCGATCAATCGGAGCACCCCTATATTTTGCTTTTAATATTAAAACAGTTTTGTCTTTTGGACCACATGAATGTGTTTGTCACAACACATGCCTTGATTTTGCAAAAGCTTTTTTTTTATTATTTACTGTACATTTAAACACTCTTATCTGCTGGTTGCACCACATTACTTTAATATGATATGATTTTGTAAAGCCATGTGATCTAACATCATATGGAGGTTTTGATTTTGCGAACAAGTTTTATTATTTTTCTGATGTACTTAAATCTAAAATAATAATTATTTCTTATTATTTCTAATATACTTCCTGCAAAATCAAAGTCAAGTGGCATGACCAACAGACTCACTTGGTTCAACTAACTTATTTAGCGGTTTTATTTTGCAGATAAAAATGTTTTATTATTGCTTCCTATATGTACTTGTACAACCAACAAGTCAAGTGTTCCAACAGACAAAACTGTATAATGAAACACTTTTGTCTGAAAAATCAAAGTCATGTGGCGCGACCAACAAAGTGATGTGATCCAACAGACAAAAGTGTTTTAATAGCAAAATGCTTTCATCTGCAATCATAGTCATGTGGTGCAACTAACAAAGTCTTGTTGTCCAACTATGATATGATGTTATAATGTTGCAGTTGTACTACCCTGACATTTTTCCCTGACAGTCAAAATAGCCTCATGATTTGAGGTACTGTATCATTCATAGCCTTAGCAAACACTACTAAAGAATCCAGTCGTTTACCTGTTCAACAAAGCAGCTGTCAGACTGCTTTCTCAGCTTCTGTTTACAGGCATCTAAAAATAAAACTTTATTTAATATGGTGCACACAGGGGTATTATGGGCTAATGAAAGAACCTCCTAAAAGCTACTCCTGCCACCGATGGTGCATATAGGTGGTGTTTTGAGAAACAACCCCATGTTCAAATTAAATCTCGCAGGCTTTATAATGAGAGATCTGAGCAGTGGTGCAGTAATCAGCAGGCTGTGTTATCTCTCACAGACCAGAGAGGATGTGGAGGGAAGCCCCCGCTGAGACAGCCATTATGGCTCAACAGCACGGCGGCCATATTGGCTCTGCAGTGCACCGGCGGAGGCGCGAGACCGATTTTTAACAAATCAAAGCTGGCGACTGCAAACAGGGAAGAAAAGCAGAACAGAGGCCTGTGGAGTCAATGCTTCCATCACTGCCTCGTACTGCGAGAGACTGTGAAACAAAACAGACGAGTGGAAATGTCGCAAACAAGCACAAATGCTGTAACTCAATGGCATTACATAAAACATCCAGTCCAAGCATGGAAAACATTTTTAGAGTGACATATTGGTGACATTTCAACTCATATGGGTTTGGAACAACATAATGGAGAACAAATGATAATACATTTTTTAAGTATTCAAATTTTTACTATGCTTGTGGCTGTCTGGAAGTAAAAACAAGCGAACATGAATGTGAACGCAAAGCTCAAGCTGTGTCTCTCGACTAGACAAAAATCGGCTAATTAAATTAACGAGGCCTCGTGCAGAGACAAACGCTGTCCCTTTCCAGTGTCTCGTCTACAGTGAGGAAGAGATAATGACCACACACTGATCTCAAATAAAACACCACACACTCTTCACTTAACAATGCTGTCAGTAAGCACTGGAAACAGAAAGAGAGTGTTACATGCAGAGAAGAACGATTTACATTCAAATCCATGTCTAGCCTCACTACGGGTTACTACGACCACATCATATAGTGTTGCTAGGTAACAGCCCCTGAGAGTCTGAATCAAAGCTTTGAATGAAGAGTAAGTTGTAAACTAAAGTTATGCTAAATCATGTGATGATAAATGTTTTATTTTTTATTATGGATTCAATGCTCTCTGACATAGTAATAGGTTGACCAGTAAGAAATTCAGGACAGGACAGGTCCAGTTTTGCCCTTCAAAATGTAGTGGAATTGATAAAAAAAATAAAAAATAAAAAAATAAAAAATAAAACAAAACAAAACAAAACAAAACAAAACAAAACAAAACAAAATAAAATAAAATAAAATAAAATAAAATAAAATAAAATAAAATAAAATAAAATAAAATAAAAATGATCCTGTTTGTTGGCAGATGGGGGTAAAATGTATAATTTGATTATTCATTATTAGTATTGATTTATGATACTACTACTACTACTACTAATAATAAAGATAATAATAAAGATAACAATAATCAACACAATTAACAATCAATAATTATTTTTTAAATCAACAGAAATTACACACTTCAAACCCAGATTAGGAAAACATTCCCACATTTTTTGTTTGTTTGTTTTAATAAATAATAAATGGTAATAAATGGTACTTTAATTGAATTGAAAAAATATTCCACTATTACGGAATCATAACAGACTCACAACTTTTGTTACCAAATAAAAGAAAACTGAGCTGCAGGTGAAATGCACTATGGGAATTTTATCACTGACTTTGACTGGCTTGGTATGCGATCAAGGTTATTATTATTTTCTTACACGTTATCAAGCCAGACCATAACAATGGAAAAAAGGAAGAAGTATTAAAGGAAAAAATCTTTAGCCGATCAGGCTAAAAACACTGTATTAGCAGCTTTCTTCAACAACTCAGACTTCAGCCCTCCACTGTGATCATAAAGCATTATGAGAAAGACCCAAAACTACTAATAATTCAATTGAGGAGAAACCACCCTCCCCTAGTGAAAGAACTAGTAAAAAAAAAAGCAGAGGGCTCAGTTGAAATATGAGATTGTTTTACAGAGATTATTGAGTGAAAATCTGTGGCGAATATATACGTACAGTACATATATAGATATTGTTTCAGAGGCAATTTGAGTGGCCGCACCAATAAGTAGGCTGGAGGTGGCAGCCGCCGTCTCAGAGCTGTGATGGGCTGTCAGACACAAGCCACTGATAAACGAGCAAACTGAATTGAAAGAGACATGTAATATATATCAGCGTTTTATTCTCTTCTCTCTCTCTATCTCTCTTTTGCTCTCTTTTTCCTTTTCGCTGGTACTGTTACAGTCCAATGGCTAGGGAAAACTGCTGTTGAGCGAGCAAGAGGAAACAGTAAAAACGAAAACACCATAATATTGTAGTATATTCAAAATCAATCCACTGCTTCCCAAAATGATTTGCTAAGTTGCTACATTTTCAGTCACATTCTTTCTCTCCTTTTTTGTTATGTGGAATATTTTAAAGAATATGCTGGTTGCTCTTTTTCATGCAATTACAACGAATGACCACAAAAAGGACACAAAGCACCATATAGTATTGTAAAATTTAGGGATGCACCGAATGTTCGGCAACCGAAATTATTCGGCTGAAAATAGCCAAAAAAAGCACTTTCGGTATTCGGCCGAATAAGTAAAAAGGCCGAATAAATAAAAAGGCCGAATAAATTTTGCCGAACAATAACGTTTTTAAATGACGCGATCAAATAGTAACCCGCGTAGAGTGAGAGGCGCGCGCTTTATGCAGCAAACATGTCAGCAGTGTGGAAGCACTTTAAAGTGTCAGAGAAAGAGGCAAAAACGGCCGTTTGCAGACACTGTTCTGCTGAATTGTCCAGAGGGGGTGCATCTGCAAAAACGTACAGCACTTCAAGTTTAATTTATCACTTAAAATCAAGACACCCCGAACATCATGCAGAGTAGCCTACGAGAAAGACACGGCGGCGGCTACGGCAACAGCAGCAGCGAAAAGGAAAGTAGCTCCCCCCAGTCCTAGGCAGGGGCGGATTTAACCAATAAGCGAAGTAAGCGGCCGCTTAGGGCCCCGTGGAATCAGGGGGCCCCATCTGATATTCGCGAAACATATCTGCAGCGTTGAGCAGTGTAGCCGTTCACAGAGGTGTGCGCTGATTTCTTGAACGCAGTGACCAGAAGTGTTTAAGTTAGAATCCACTTACCGATCAAAATGCCGAGTTTTTGTCAAGTGCTGCGAGTTCGGGGATCATCTCTTTATAACAAAGTGTAGATACGATGTAAATTAGAGATTCATTGTTTAGTGTAGAGCTTATTAACGGAACGTCGTGAGATCGCAATGAATTGAAGTGAGAGACAGCTATAGTGATTATGAGGGAGCGCTCTTCGCGCGCATTCTAGGCTGTCTCAGAACAGAGATATTCACCTCAGTAAAGAAAGTATTGTGTTTCTAGTCACAATTTTATGTATCTTGATGTTTCAAAAAGACTCTTTTGTGTGCTTCTCCTAGGCGCACCGGCGCGAACTGCCGCGTACTCCTATAAATGCACAAATGCAATGACTGGAGATTTTCCTTTAATAATAAGTTTCATTTTCGATTTGTTTCTCGGCAAAGCCTACAGTATGCCTTCAAAACACTTGGAATATATAATGAATTGCCTGGGATAATTTTATGTTTGTAAAAAGATTGGAAAGGTGTACAATTTATCAAATGGACAAGTGCAAGTTTTTTTTTTTTTTTTTGGATAATGTCTTCATTTCTAATCTCAAAAAATAAGGTAGCCAAATTTGGCTTTAGAACAGCATCAGGTTGACAAATTACTGGTTGTGACCGTACAAATAAACTATAAACTACAGCAAGCAAGCAAAATGGGTTATAAACACTTGGAATATGGAATGAGTTGCAAGGGATAGTTTTATGTTTGTAAAAATTTTTACAATTTATTAAATAGACAAGTGCACACATTTTTCTTTTCTTTTTTATTTATTGATTTATTTATTGATACTGTCTTCCTTTTGTCATCCGAAAAAAACAAAAAAATAAGGTAGCCTAATTTGGCTTTAGAACAGCAGCAAGTTGACTAATTAGGCTACTGGTTGTGAAGGGATAAATAAACTAAATACCTGGAATTTGCTTAGGGCCCCCAAATCGCTAAGTCCGCCCCTGGTCCTAGGACACCCACTCCATCTTGTTGTAGACATACAGAGTTACATTCTTTCAGCAGTCAGTTATAGGCCTAACATAGGCTATTCAAGAAGGGGGGCTTCAAAGATGGCCAAATAAAAATATATTTTTTATTTTACTAATTTATTTATTTTAAGTTATATTGTGCTTTGTTTGTATAATATCTGCTGGAATGTTAAAAAAAATGTTCAGTGTTAAATAAATATTTTGAAATTATATTTTTGTTATTTGATTTATTTCTCTGAAAAGCAACACAAAATAGTAAAAAGCAAATTTTTACTATTTAATTATTGTAATGGTGAAAAAATTGGCAAAATAAATGGAAAAAATGCGAAACACTGCGTTCGGTATTCGGCCTTCGGCCAAGCATTTCATTATTATTCGGCTTCGGCTTCGGCCAAGAATTTCATTTCGGTGCATCCCTAGTAAAATTGTTCCATATGCCTCATATGCTATACTACAAATCATCTGAAACTGTTTGTATGAGAAATAGATGTAAATGTAAGCAATTATTTACTGAATATATTGATATTTGTCATACCTCTCCTTGGCATGTTCATCAGCAGCAATTTAGCAATTACAGAGCAAGTCTGACTCATTATTAGAGTTTTTTTTTTTTTTTTTTTTAATTAAATAAATGAATCCATTAATCTGGTCCACAAAAATGACTCTCGTCATGAATCAGACATTGAATTAAAAAAAATCAACAACACAAAAGACAACTCGGCTGATATTTGCAAATAATAAAACCTATTTTGGCTACCTACTTTAATTTTTTTATCATTATTATTATTATTATTATTATTATTATTATTAACTTATCTGCATATGATGGTTCTTGTATATAGAATAGGATGGTATACTGTACATGGTCCTAACTCTTTTCTAAGTCATCGCCTTGTGTAAAACCCAGAGCATTTATTATTTATGATGTCTAACCAACAAATCCTGATTCACCAATCCATTGGGCTCAGACACACTAGAGTCCAGCTGAGTGTGACTCTCTCAGAAGGGTTGAGGACTGTGTATGTGTTTGTGTATATGTTGACACAGTGCCGGGAATATTGAACAGAGATCGTTAAGTGATTGATGAAGCTGTGAGCGATCAATAACACCTCCGCATGCAGAGTTGAAATGGTCTGAGAGCTGTCCTTGTAAAGAGACAGAGAGACTGAACTAAAGCTAGCTGCCGTGTGCATCAGTTAGTTTCGTGGACACAGGATAAGTCTAATGACTGACTTAAATGGAGCTTTAAAAGAATATTCTGGGTTATTTTCTAACCTAATGTCTATGGACTGCATTTGTGGCATGCTGTCGATAACCACAGACTCATCCTTTTATTACGTGCAAACAAACACAAAACACAGTTACAGTAAATCAATCATAATGGAAGCTTTTGAGCAGCTTTTTCTGGACTAGACTGGTCCAGATCAGCACTGATTATACTGTGCATTTAGACAACAACTTGTACTGTAATGTAATTGTGTTAAGTGCAGGTGCTCAGCTAGTTTGTTGCAATCATGTTTTTGGTTGTTTCTTCAACAACAAAATTAAACGAATGAATATTAAAAGTCTGGAATAAGGATATTTTGTATATATATATATATATATATATATATATATATATATATATATATATATATAAAATGTAAAATAAAATAAAAAATACATGTGAAATACAAAAATCAAACAAAAATTGGTGTTTTTTTAATTTACTAATAAAGTTTTTTTTTTCCCCTCAAAGGTTAGCATACTTGTTTACATATTGGCTGATGTTTAGATATTTAATTAGACATTAAATCATATGCAACATTTCAAATTAAGCTAAAAAATTTCACACAAATTTTTAAAAATATTACTGAATTGTGTGTATTTAGAATACATAAAGTGCTAGCTATCAAATTAGCCTTAAAAAGATGAATCTGACATTACACTAAAACAAAAATTAAAAATAAAATAAACATTTCCACCACAGAATGCTATCAATCAGTACATAATTTGAGATTTATGAGTGTTTATGACATTTTAGAGAATAAATAAGTAAGTACATAGACAAATAAAAAACACCAAAAAGACAGACATCTCCTGTTGCGTATATACGTCCAAAGTTTAATACTGTTACTAAATAAATGTATTAATTAGTATATGTCATAATTTACTGTTAAAACAAACTAAAAAGAGTGTTTAAAATGATTTTAAGTCCACAAGGCCTAAAAGGCCCATGGTTGCAGAAAAACCCATTAGCGCTTTGCTGATACTAAAGTAGGTAATTTGCCGATTAAATGAGTTGAATGAGCGCCAAGAGATATGGTGGCAAAGGGCTAAACTATTGAAACACCTATGGACACAACCTACACTTTAAAATGGGTCATCACTAGAGATCAACACCCCCTTCTGGGAGCTTAGTATGTGCATGCCCGTTTGAGGACGAAGAGTCTGAGGTGAGGAAAGGTGGACGCCTCCCATCCCAGAGGCTCAGAAGAGGATCTGACCATGAGCTGCAGGAGGGTGTCAGTTTGAGGACACAACAAATGAGCGAGCAAGGTTGCTGAGGGGCCTCAGCCGCATACTACAGATCAAGACAGCCTGCCTCGCCATGGTATTATAGAGCAAGACAGCCTGTCTCACCTCTGCCTCCATATAACACAGAACAGGCTGACTCACATTCTGCTTCTATATCTCAGGACAGCTCATCTCACATTCTGCACCGCGCATTAGCGAGTTACTGTCAAGCATTACGGTTATCATATCATGTTAGTGATAATGTAGCGCTTTAGTGTCCATCGCTATATATTCAGGAATTGTGGATAATGTAACTGCAAATGTATAGGTCATACCCTTTCCTTCAGCTTGGCCACTTGCTCTCGGTAGAAGGTGTCCTGCTTCCGTAGCTCTTTGTCTCTCTCCTCCAACTGTCTAGCCTGTGGAAAACACACAAAATCACACAATTGTATTCAGTACAAATTCAGTACACTATAGAGTATCTATAGTACTCTATCATATAGAGTTTCTAGCATCCCTAGACCACAAAAAGAGATATTTAGTATGGCGTTCAAGCTGCTCTTTTTCATGCAATGGTAGTAAATGGTCCAAAGCACCGAAAATGACAAAAAGCACTTTAAAAATAATTTAACAGCTGACAATATGGCTTGTTCATTATATTTGAAGCTTCTCAAGTCATTTGATAGCTTTATATGAAGAACAGACAGAATGAATGTAAATAAATGTAATAAATAGGGATGGGTATCATTAAAAATTTTTTGATAACGATACCTTGAGTTTGATACCGGTTCCTGAATGATACTTTTTTCGATACCAATTTTATGAAATCAATTTTAACAAGACTACATTATCTCAAAAAACGTTGGTTTTATTTTTCAGCTTGTTGTACTTATACTTATAAAGTATAATACCTAAAAAAATAAATAAAGTTTTAATAATTTTAATAGTAGCATAGTAGTAGCAGTATGTACATTCTGCTGAACAATAGTAATGTATATCTGCTGCAGTGTCTTCCAAGTAGAGCTCTGCATTCCCGTGGCTGTCCCGCGGGAACCGACCAGATTTCTTGCGACGCGGGATTAAATTCCCGAATAAAACACGGTTGCGGTCGGTAACTCTGGTGCAATTTGAACGGGAGCGGGCGGTCTAACAATATCCCGTTCCCGACGTCTTTTCAGAACAGCATATCTGCGCTTTATTCAAACACCGGTACAGCCTGCACTCGACTGTTATGCACGCACTGCACGCATGAACCAGTGTGCAGCATGTGCATAACGATGCTCAGAGCAGGCTAGCCTACCAGTGAATATACGGCCCGCAGACAGAACAGGCAGGTTGTCGATGAGTGACAGAGCAGAATGGAGCAAAGTGTGGATGCACTGTCCTTGAAGAACGCTCAACTCGGTTTTGTTTAGATTTTGCTTAGCTTATAATTTTAAATTTATTTATTTATTTTTCTTCCACGACACTTTTCCTAGGCTACGGTGTTTACAGCAAGATGTTAAACGAATTTAGTATTTTGACAAGACGAATAAAATTATAATAGGCCATTTTTGTACAACCTCCATTTTTTTTTCTCTGCGACACTTGTTCCTATTGTGTTGTAAAGGTTAAACGAATTGTATCCTGACAAGACGAATAAAAATAAGGAATGCAATTTTTGTACTTTTTTATTTTCTCTGTGACACTTTTTTTTCCTACTGTGTTGGCAGCAAAATGTTTTAAGACACGAAATTCGTTTAACATTTTGCTGTCAATAAAAGACTCTTGACAAGACGAATAAAATAACAAATACAATTTTGTGCAGACTACACTTTTATTTGTTAGCCTATCTGTCTTTCTTTCAGTAGAGGAAATTTAAATGTGAGATTCTGGAAACAAGATCTAAATTTAGCGGGAACGGTCGGGTCGGGAAGAAAATTATTCAAAGCGGGCAGCGGGTGATCAAAGAGTGAATATATCACGGGAGCGGGTGGGTGCGGAATATAACCTCGTGGGAGTGGAACAGACCCACACAGACCTCTACTTCCAAGTTAAACCAAACTTTTATTTTTGATGGGTTGACGTGAATACCTTTACAGTTCTGTGTGACGCTAGATTTACTCGAATGAAAGGGTAAGTTAAAATGCTCATGAAGTGACTCTCAGTGCAGTTCTGGAGATGTTATTCATGTGTTTATGTCCTCATTTAGTGAGACGTTACGCGTGCTTCAGTCTGTGTGTAGTAAACAAAACCGTGTGATATAGAGAGCAGACTGCTCCGTACGCTTTCGAGTCGATCTCGTGGATGTCAAACACTGATCAATCTGATCAATCAATACCGAACGACAATACCCAGCCCTAGTAATAAACGTTAATTATAATGCACCTTTATTATACTCAGTGTATTGTTTCTTGTTTTATTCTTGTTCTAGACCTTTAATCATAAAATATAAAAATCCATCATAAAAATATTGGTGTAATTTCCATCATCACTAGTAAGTTTTTGTTCCCTTCCAAAAGTTAGTGTATTTCTTTAAATACTGGATATCATAATGTTTATCGTGCATTATTTTCAAGTGGTTAAATCTGTTAAAAAGTGTAAAAATATGAACAAATTGGGTGTATTTATGATGCATAAAGTTCTAGCTATCAAATTAGCCTTAGCAAGACAAAAGAGTGTGCCATTTCATTTCAAAAAATTTAAACGTTTCCACCACAAAATTCTATTAAACGTATAAATTTAATAAATAAATGTAATTTATAGTGCACCTTTCTTATACTCAAAGTGCTACAAACCTAATGCATAAAAAACAAGCTAAATAATATATAAGGACCATAAATACTAAGAATATTAATTACATATTATATATTAAAAAAAAAGAAACTTTTGAGCAGTTTCTTAAAACAAGCAAATAAAGGAAAATTTAGTTGGACATACTATTTGAATATATTCAAACTTATTTTGAGATTAGCAGTTAAATATGACTTAAATACCTTTTCCTCACAAAAAAAAAAAAAAAAAAAAAGGCTACTGCAAGACTTCAGAGGCCGACTCATATGGAGCACCTGCATGGTGCTTTAAATCATTTTAGCATGATAGCCCCTAGTCACCATTTACTTTTATGTATGGAAAAGATTCAGTTAAATTTCTCCTTTTGTGCTCCATGAGAGAAAGAAAGAAAGAAAGTCAGGTTTGTAACAACATAAGGCAGAATAAATGATGACAATTTAAATTTTGGGGGTAGTTAATAATAACATAACTTGTGTATATTTCCCTTAACCACAATTATAACTAATCTAAGTCTTCACACATAGCAGCACCGTAGATTATCTCAGTAGCAGCACAATAGATGCAGTAGAGTCATTATGGCCTCAGGTTGCTGGTATTGTGAAAGATGACACAGACCTTTGATTATTCCAAGGGCATCAGTTCATGACAGGGTTCATGTGGGAATGTTCACTAAAACATCTCTGTGTGTTAGAGGCTTAGTGCGTGTGTGGATGTAAGAGACAAAGCGATAACATCAGCAGTAGAAGAATAGAGAATCTTTATGGTCTTATCCGTGATTCTCTGTCCTATCGCACATGCCTCTCCCCCCTCCATCACTCCTGACCTTCAGCTACTGGAAATGACCCTCACTAATTTATAACACACTCGGAGAGGAGATATACTGACAACCATGTTTACTGTTTTTAATATTTTTATTTATGGCCTTTCGTGCCACAAAATAAAGTATATAGGACTTAAAACCGTTTCCGATACGATTACTATACAAAAATATTATATACCAAATTTTACAATACTGTTATTCTGCTCTTTGAAATCTGGTCAGAAATCATGAGATTAATCACAATTATGCTATTCTAGTAACAGCCATAGTTTTTTTGTGCATAAATAATCTACTATCAACTCAACACATACTAAATATTACCCAAATAATATTTCAATAATATGCTTTATCAAATCACTATTAACCTTCTGGTGGGTATTCCATTACACAAAAAGTGAGTAAAAATGACAGTGATATTTTTTAAAGTGTACTTTAGGTTTTTATTTTTTATGTTGTGCTGGTCATCTTGAATTTTTGCTAACATGTAGCAGCGTAGATGCAGCATTATGCAAAAGTTCTGAGTTAAAGATAGAGCAATTCACATTCAGCCATAATTAATTTATTTCATAAGCAAAAGTGCCTCAACAATGAAAAATAATTTCTTAGCTGGTTTACAAACACAATGGCAAGAAAATGACATCAAATGAAAAAAAAAACGATGATTAGAAAGAAAAAAAAAATCCAGCAGTAAATTACAGAAAAAGAGAGCGAAAGAGACCGAGAGAAAGAAAGAGAGAGAGTCTTTTTAGGCATGCAGTACTGCAGCAGGAAGCAGGTTGAGACAGATATGGGATGTATAAATCAAACCTCTTATGCCTTACCTTTCTCTCCATCTGCTGGAGTGAGGGAGCAGAAAGAAAAGCACATAGAGAAAGAGAGAGAGAGAGCAATTTAACGATGAAGTTCCTATAATTACATTCGGTATTCAAAGGCTGAAGCTCGCACACATACACACACACACACACAAACTGCGGTGTGAAGCAGTGGGGTGTTTACTGTAGTGCAGGGACACAGAGACTGCACGATCTGCTCTGTGTTATCAAACACTGTCACAAGGTGAAAAAGAGCTCTTCGCAACAAATCTCATCTAAAATTTAAACCCTGAAAATCTGATCTAATCTGAATCTAATCAGAGCAGAGCAATCTCCATCAGAGCTTAACTCCACCGCTCATGGAGGCCTGTGCTGCTGATGAACTTCTCTCCGACTCATATATATATATATATAAACCCGCAGGTAAGTCTGCCACGGTTTCTAGGTCACTAAGAGGAGTTAATAATCCCAAAGAAAATTAAACTTCTTCATCTTCTCACACACGTACACACTAAATTCTCATTCATTTTGTTATTGGAAAGGCAACATTACCACATGATATCATTATAACCAGGGGTGCACATAAGTTTTTCGGTCTGGTTCTCTTGAGAGCACCTGGAGATTTGGTTTGGTACTCCCACTGCACATAGTGTGAGCCATTAAATGTATCTATAAAAAAATTAATAATTAATAATAGTGATAATAGCATTACTGCACTTAATTTATTTGTTTTAATAAAACAATAAACAAAATAAATAAAGTTTGATAACTATTACAATTCAAAATAAAAAACGAGCATTAAATAAAAATAGAATTATTTTGTACACTTAAATTCAATGCTAATATTTACTTTTTTCTCCTTTTTTTTTTTTTTTTTTAAATGGATTTTCAAAATGTTGAAACCTAAAATCAGCTTTTATTTTGGCGGGTTGCAGGCACTGTAGTGCTGCCGAGTCAAGGACATCAACGAATGAAATATCATAGTTTTGCGTTTTGATCCGATAGCAGCACACAGCCTAGATTTATTCATTCAGTTTGAATGGAAATCTTATACAGTATTACAATTACTTGTAATACTAGTACTTGATGTACTAATGTAATTTGATGTACTAAAATAAATAAATCAAAATAAAAATTCTACATCAATACAGATGCAAAAACACAAAAACAATACTGTGATATTTAAATAAAAATAAAAAATTAATACATAAAAATTAAAAAGAAAAATGATTGAAATAACTGTAACATTATCTCCATAAAACTAAAAGCACACCGCCTCTTACATGCACACACAAAATTTCCAATTATCCACCGAGATTTGAATGGACGGTGGCCATTAGATAACAGCATGAAGCCCAAAAATAAATCCATATCTAGCTACTAGTAAGCATTATCTACTAGCCAATGTAGTTTATGAGGCCTAAGTGATATCATCTGATTTCACATTGTTCACAATGAGACAAACGACGTGTTAAGAAATGAAACATGGTCAGTTTTGATTTAACATTTCAGGTAGGTTTAGAGCAGCCCATGACACGAGTGTGTGGGTGTGTATAACACGGTTTAATACCAACACAACCACAGTTTAATCGAGTCCCACACCTGCAGCAGTGAAGACGGACAGAACTGCTCTCCAAAAACACCCACAGCCCTCGACAGAAGCAGTCCAACCCTCTGGCAGAATAAATCTGACCTCTGCACTGTTCCCCTCTAGTACTCACACGTACACACAGACACATTCAAGTCTGCGAGCCAATCGAGGTCCTTGCGTGGGCGAGGAGTATTGTGGGTAATCAGTCAAGGAGACATTATGGCTCCAAATTTTCTATGGAAAGAAATGCAGCTACTGCCATTGACCTTCAGCACACACACACGGAGCAGCTGCATTCACAGACCAGTAGGTAAACACAGTGAAAGCGTATCCAATGAGCAATTAAAGAACAGGGAGGCACTGCCACCGATGTGCGCGCGGGGAATTTCCCTCTCATTCAAAGCATCATAGAGGGCATATGGCAGCCCTCCGTCGCTCAGTCACACAGGCTGTCAGGATTATTTCCATCACATCACACTCATTCAGTCTCCTGCAGGTCATATAATCACATTACACTGCTAACAAAGGCCCCTGAGTCACATGACCAATCGCTCGCTATTATCCCGCTAATGATGAACAGGGAGTGGGATGGGAGGCTGAGAAATGAAAGTGAAACTACAAACACTGAGAACAAGAGACGGGGAGGATGGGAGGGAGGACAATGAGAGTGATTTATCGTACAAGATGCCACACCTCTCGTGACATGTGTCCGGATGGAGAGCTACAGAGAGAGACCTGCAGCAAACTGCAATACCGCTGTTTGAAAAAGATTGTTTTTCTTTTTTAAACAAACTGGTGACTCCCCATCAGGAGAGAAGTGGGCTTGAAGAGAAACGATCACTGATTTTTCCACTTCAGGCCCAATATAGGTAGCGCCATAGTTAGGTCCTCGAAGTCCAGTCTGTTAGCGAATCCTGCATCACATAGTGACTAATTCTCAAAGCAATCTGCGTTGAAATGTGCTGCTCAATCTGTTTAGATCAAACTCAAATGATAGCTAAAAATAAACAAACTTCAGACTATTTCATCCTATTTTTTTTTTTTTGCCGCACCTGTTATTGGTATGTGAATTGTGGGAGGGGGGGATATATTATATTATATTATAGTATTATATAATAAATATATATTATATAGATAATATTTTAAAAAATATACAGAAAGAAATTTCATTCAGATTTGTTGGCACATAGCGTTCTGTTGAGGACTGGGCATCCCTCATTAGAAGGCGTCTTTACTAAGTCCGTATGTCTTTGATTTTAAAGAGAGTTTTGATTTGAGCCATGATCTATTATTTTCAGACTTATATTATATTTCTGAAAAGTTACTGGTCTTATTAGCCACATCCAATTTTTAAATCACATTTGGCTACTGTTTATTCTGGGCCAAGTTTCCAACATTAGGATTCTTCAGAAAATAAATGCAGAGGTGCAGGTGCTACTCACAGCAAAAAAAAGGCTTTATTTCCTATCATTTTTAAAGATGTTCTGAAATTTAGAAATAGAAGTATCTGAACAATACTCCAAATTAAATGTATTATTTCACTGTGAGCGCAAAGTTTTTTTAATACCAAATAGATATTGTTGATGTGTGAATGTGGGAAGTTGTGCTCTATTTGCTCATCTGACTTGTGTCAGTAGGTCAGAACGAGTGGTTTTTGCAGCTTAGTTTCGATAAATTGTTTTTTTGTTTATTTGATTTTTAACACAGTGAAGAAAGTTTTGAGTTCTGAAAGTACATGCTTTCAGAATACAATGAACTGTTATTTCAAAAGGTCAATGAAAATTTGATTTCTCATTATATGACCATTAAAAACACTGCTATCCCTGAGACAATTTTTGTGCTGTGTTGTCGCCCACTCACACCCATTATAACAAAAACTTTCACTGTATGACTCAATGGAATATTCGGGTTATTTTCAATCTAAAGTCTACACACAATGCTATAAGTGCTTCAACAAAAAATACAATAACTGTAAATGCATTTCCCATTCGTTTATCCACATAGATGGATGAGCCAGACACCCAGTGTGCCACAGACAGACATTAAGCTGACTATAATCTAAGCCATTCTTTTAAAGACACAACCAGAGCTATCAACAAAGGAATCTTCTGTAAAATGAGCAATAAAAACAGATGCCCAGTGACATTTATCATTCTGTATCTGGTAAGTGAGAATTCAGCACGGCCCAAAGCAACAGATGGGCTGCATTTCCTCCAGCTCGTAGAAAAAAACAAAACAAAAAAAACACGTAGACAGATATAACACGTCAAAAAACTTTGTTTTAATTGCAAGCTCACCTCTTCCCACACAATCTCCGCTCTCGCACGGCAGGATGACTTCGGCATCATCTCAGCAAACCCCATGGTCAAATTAAACGGGTCGTTTAGAAGGAAGAGTGTCTTGCTGAATATCAATTAGCTGCAGTTGAATAATTAAGAGCAGCAATGTTTTTAATTAGCCGAGTGCTGCAGAGTTTGAACTAGCGCTGAATGTACCGACATAACAGGTAAAAGCATGTGCTGTGTCAGGGAGATATTTTAAAAATGCCTCATTCTTCCTATTTCCATCCTTCTACAGTATCTCCATTCTCTTCATGTTGACTGATTTGTCATCTGCTCTCCTACGCAGAGTACAGTGACGTTTCGGCAGCTCAAGTTGGGTCTGGAAGGTTCGTGCCTTCCCTCATCTCGACCTGAGGTGAACACGGTCTTAATGAAGCGGAAAAAATGCTCGCAAGCAGAGACCCACACATGAGACAACAAATCAAAGCTCTTTGTTAAAAACGGCGTCTCTTTCACCATGACCTTCGACGGCTGAACCGAACAAGGTCAGAGTTACTCAGGCCTCGGCATCCATCACAAGGAACTCAGTTGCCAGAACAAACTCAGGAGTTCACCCGTCCAGCAGGCACAGGTCAAAGGTCAAATGTCGGGTCACAGCCAGCCTGTTCAGATCTAATTGGCACTGAGAAGAACGGGAATAAACGTGATAATGAGAGAGCGTAAAAGTGCAAGCTGGAAGAAAAACATGCAGGTTAGAAACCGAGAGTTTGATTTTGGAAGCTTCCAAAAATATGATTAATATCACGCCAAACTGTTTTGGGAAACTCAGTGCAGATAAAATGTCAACGTACCTTTAACAAGCTCTATTTATGCATTGCAAATAAGGTAGTCCTTGAAGATTTCACACAGTTTCAAGTGAACCATGTTTCTCTACGGGACGATTCTTCGCCCCCTTGAGGATCACATCCTGCTAAAAGGTGTCTGGGAAGCTGGTGTATTACCCAGCAGTCTGTGCTGCTATGACAGGAAGGGTCAGTGGGTAATTGAGAGGGATGCTGAACAGAGGTCAGAGGTCATTCTTGCGTAGGCAGAAGGAGTTGACGGCCCCCTGTGTAGGTTTGGACATGTCCTCCACTGAGACACAAGGGGGAAAAAATGAACTGTCCTGGCAGAGTCCGGCCTCATTTTCTGTGAGCAAAGATCAAATTAGCGGTCAACCAGAAGGCCTGTCCTATACTATTAAAGGGACCAGATACAAAGATTTCCCAATCAGACTTGGTGCCCTATATCCAAGACCCCCACTCTACGAATGTCTTGGTACTCTGACACAACAATCGATCCAGTGCCCTATGTACATGCTTCTCTGTCCACCTGTCAAGAAGTATCTCCATCTGATCCATATGAATTGACAAAGTCACCCCATATGCTCATAGACAGATATATCAAAATTAGTGTCTGGTTTGGTAATATTGTCATTTAAATACTGTGTATTCTAATCTGAAATACTGCCCATTTATATCCGTTTCTTGTTTAATGCAAGTCCCTTTCCTAAGGTCATCAGATCGTGAAATCTAATCAAATGCCCTCTTTGAGTGGTAAAAAATAAATAAATAAATAATAAAATAAAATACAGGCTAGCAGCTGTGTTTACACCATAGATGAATAAGGCCCATATCTGTATTCTACATTTTCATATGTAGAAATACATTTTATAATAAATATGTTTGTGTATGTTTTTTCATAATGTGTCTTCAGCATGAACAGCCAGGTCGAAATTCATTTTTTTTAGATGAATTACACGAATGTAGTGTGACATTCTGCATAATTGCATGCTAGATTTACCCTTGCTGTAAAAATTAAGGACAGTGAAAACTGTCGGTAATGCGATGGCAAGGTGTTAGACCTCTGTATATAATGCATCCCCAATATATGGAATGCCTTATTATTAAAGAACACCATTTTTTTGTTAAAAAAGTATTATATATAAAAATAGGTTTTATAAAAAGCATTTATAATTTATTACTAATTAACTGTATTGATAAATTGTAATGTATAGTATTTCATAAATGCCTATAATATACATTAATGTACTTTTATTATTATATATTAAGTATTTTTATAAAAAATATCTGTGTATGAATTATATAACATTAGCAATTATTTAAACTGTAAATAATTAATATAATAAAATAAATAAATAAAATATTATATATATATATATATATATATATATATATATATATATATATATATATATATATATATATATATATATATATTATATTTAATAAAATATTTATTATTGAAATAACTAAAAATGAATTATATTAAGAAATTATACTTTTTTGCTTTTCAGACCTATTGATAAATTGTAATGTATAGTATTTCATAAATGCCTATAATATACATTAATGTACTTTTATTATTATATATTAAGTATTTTTATAAAAAATATCTGTGTATGAATTATATAACATTAGCAATTATTTAAACTGTAAATAATTAATATAATAAAATAAATAAATAAAATATTATATATTATATTATATATATATATATATATATATATATATATATATATATATATATATATATATATATATATATATATATATATATATATTATATTTAATAAAATATTTATTATTGAAATAACTAAAAATGAATTATATTAAGAAATTATACTTTTTTGCTTTTCAGACCTATTGATAAATTGTAATGTATAGTATTTCATAAATGCCTATAATATACATTAATGTACTTTTATTATTATATATTAAGTATTTTTATAAAAAATATCTGTGTATGAATTATATAACATTAGCAATTATTTAAACTGTAAATAATTAATATAATAAAATAAATTAATAAAATATTATATATTATGTTATATATATATATATATATAATATTTAATAAAATATTTATTATTGAAATCACTAAAAATGAATTATATTAAGAAATGATACTTTTTTGCTTTTCAGACCAATTAAAACGTCACATGAACAAACTCACAAAAATGTTGAATGTGAGCACAAAATTTGGTGGTTTGAACGTAGCCTAATTTTTCCATATACTAAATGGCTGTACATGTCATTGAGGTTTAGAGCCCATGCCACTGTCTGTGCCAGGCCAGCTCTCAGTCTACGGGTCAAACTCAGACCAACTTGATCACGCAGTTTGATTAATTGACTGATCAGCAGCCCGAGGTATTAACTGATGGCTAAAGCACTTTTCAGCTTGTGTTATCTCTGCTGAGGCCATATGGGGAAAACCATGGGGAAATCAAATCATCAGTCACGTTCATGGAGAGCAGTCTCTAAGGAGGGCTAAGACATCTATTACCACCGAGAGAGAACAGCCGAATAAAGAGGAGAGAGACACCCCTGCAGACAGAGAGGAGCAGAGGTAGACAATGGAGCGGAGATCCAGGACAAAACAAAAGAGTGTTCCTCTCTCTAATATCCAACTAGAGGACACACGAAGGGACCCAAAAGGCAGAACAATTGGCTTTGGAATAAAGTTCTTCCTCAAGGGAATGAGGGAACAAATAAGAGGGGACAGAGAAAGGGAGAGAGACAAAGACAGAGAGAGAGGGTCAAGGTAAACCCGAGATACATAATTGAGAGAAAAAGAAAGAGAAGTGTGGCTGCCCTTCAGACATGCAGTTGACTTTGGATTTCACACTGATGGTGACCGCATGACTTTTGTGTGCATGACCTCAGTCAGGCGGTACTGTAACGAGATGGAGCTGTTTACATATTCATGTCCGCTGGGGCCTTCTGGGAAAAGGAGGGCTGCCCTTGGTATCTCCCAGTCAACTTTATTTCCATGGCAGCTCAAGGTGAGCCTTGTTTGACCATTTCTGTCTACAATAACTGGTCTTGTTTCCATTATCATCTGCGATGATCAGAGAGACATCTGAAATGTTTCTCCTTTAATGCGCCACCTCTACTTTTTCTTTTTTGAAGAAGAAGATAAAGGGACTTGAGTCACCAGATCAATCAAACTTCCTCAAGCACCTTGGTGCAAAATAAAACAAACAAACAAAAAAAAGAAGCAGCAAAACAAAACCAAACCAAACCAAAACACAAAACAAAAACTAAACCAAAATGCAAAACAAAAACCAAAAAGCAAAACAAATAACACAAAACAAACCAAAAAGCAAAACAAATAACACAAAACAAACCAAAAAGCAAAACAAATAACACAAAACAAACCAAAAAGCAAAACAAATAACACAAAACAAAGCAAACTAAATTAAAATGCAAAACAAAACAACAAAAAAGGCATTAAAATGAACAATTTATTGTACATTTAATATAAATCGTAATTTATTATAAATAATACATTTAATGTACCGGGTTGTATATTAAATTATATAAATTTTTCCTTTAATAACAAAAATGAACTTCTGCTTTAGCTTTGGTTAAAGTTAACTAAAACACATTTTTGTTGTATGTATGTTGTAATGTATATAACAACATACATACAACTTCTAAACAAAAAAGTATAAAAATTCAAATTATTATTCAAAATCAAATATTAAATGACAGACCATATTGAAGACCCCTGTTGTTTTCAAAGTTTAAAACCTTAGAAATGCCTTAGCAACCACATAAAACAACCTAGCAACCGCACAGCAGTACACTAAAATACTCGGAACTTGTACAAACAAAAAAAAAATCAGAGATTATTCCAGGTTATTCCGAGAGATACACTCGCACACACAAAAAGTGGGAGTGAGAATTTAGATTGTGCTAAAAGATTCTACCGCAGATCTGTGACCGGTGGCAGGACAGTAACTCCCACGTGGCCGCTCTCTCTGTGCTCACATTTGGGCATCTTCCCAATTAAAGGCAGATAAACAGCAGGGCTGTGCTCTCACCACACTCTCAGCAATTATCAGCGTGCCTCAATTCACTTTGGAAAGTGTTGTCTTCATTTGCAAAAACATGTTTTTCTTACTATTTTGCTAATGCAGATGACATGGAAACAAAATGGCAGGCAGCTGGTAGCAGCAAGTCCACAAAGAATAAATCAAGGTTGAATAAAGCCAATGTCAATATGGGCATTAGTGGAAATCTAATTATGGCATTTGTCCATCTGGAGAAACCTCATGAACTGGTCCAATCGCATCCGAGTACAGCTCTTTTCACCCAAAGACACATGTTCAATTATGTTTACTATGTAAATTTAGGAAGGGATAATGTACACTCGGCCGGTCGTTATCGCAAAATGAACCCAGACGGCGGAGAAGGGGTCTTAAATCACCCTGAAAGGGTTTATTTTGCCATAATGACGGTCTGACTGTACATTATCCTCTTTATTAAATGTCTACTTACCAAATAAATGATTAAATAAATAGACTTGAAATATTGATTTGAGTTAAATTATTTAATTATGTGAAAAAAGAGACCGTGCAGTAAAAAAAAAAACAAGAAAAAGCTCTGCGGTCTTTAGAAAAAAATATTTATGCGCAGGATTCCAAAACTGACCAATCAGAAACAACTATTTCAGAAATGTGTATAACAATTTAACTACTACAGAATCTTCAGTCTTCTCTTTATGCAAATGTTCTTCTTTTTCTCCAACTCAGTGTCCTTCACCTCAGCACCAAGTCAAAATACACCTTTATTCATTGTACTGCTCACAATGCTTCCGGCAAAATTTAATTGCAAATCTACGCTCATAATGAAGTGTGATAATCAAGGATTAGGGCGGTGGATAAGGAAAGCCCAGATCACAACAGCTATATTCCACTTATTTCAGTCTTTCTGGAGCTCTGCCACCTTTGTCGAGAAAGTGATACACACACACACACACACACACACACACACACCCTCCCCCTCCCTCATTTTATTTAACTGGGGAAAGTCAGTTTCAAGATTTAAAATGAGGTCTAAAAATAGCAGTGTTTTCAAATACCTTCTCTCTCTAGAGGCACGGCTACATGCAGAAACCCTCCTGTTGCCTTTTGGGCTGTAAATTGACTTCACAAGCTGCTCTGTCAGAAAGCAGCTTTCCTGACACCTGCTGCCATCCATCAATCCAACCCTGGCTGAAGCTTGTGGAAACGGACGGCCGGCTGAGCCAATTAGCTGCCGGGGTGAGTGCCGGGCACCGGTGCCAACCGGAGACCCAGCCAATTAGGGCCAGTTTCAGAACACTGGCACTGCATGTGGGCAGCAAAGGCTACAGAACTCAGTGAACAAGGGGGAATCAGCAGGGAGCCCAAGCCTAGAAGGAGACGAGGGAAAACAGACACTGAAACTCACACATACGAAGCGGGACTGTACGTTACACACCTAATTTACTGAAACTGAAACCAGCCATCCAAACACCCACATATTCACATGCTCAACATACACGGTTAGTCTTAGATTACCATAAATCCCCAAAAATATGGAAGCCTACCTCACTGCATTGGCACAACATCATTTTGCAGAGTCACAAATTGCATCCATTGTTGGCACATAGATCTTAGTTTGCATGTACTGGCATTACAAATCTATCTGATATAATGGTGTTGAGGGAAACGTTACATGCTGCATAATCAGACAGCCTTTTCCAAGTAATAAAATTCAATTAATGAATAAACTATGTAATTTATTTACAGAAAAAAATGAATGAAAACTCAAAATAAAGCAGGTAACTGGTAGCCTGGTAATACCAAACTCTGCTACTTCGCTTTGCTTTGTAGACATGTCTACAACATGGGGGGGGGGGGGGGGGGCTTGTCTGAAGTTTAAAATCATTGGTGTACCCGTAAGCCAATCACATAACGGTTGGACGCCAGTTCAGCTGCCTCGAACTTCCGCTATAAACACAGGTATGCGGCGAAAACAAAACCATCAAGCGAAATACCGGAGTGAAGATGGCTGTGAACGACTTTTGCAGATTATGTGAAGTAGTCACATCACACACACACACACACACAATCACTTGGCCTCCCCAGTTTCTCGCTGACGATCGGTAACAGTTGATAAATTAAACTTTTCCCAAAACCTGTCGGGAGTAGGGCCACAACATCACCTCCATTCAAAATGTGAACCAAACACTCTTCCTGTTCGGGCTTCAGTTGGCAAATGCCAGGAATATTCTCCACAACAGAGCAAATAGCATCCCGTGTCTCCATGTCCACTGTCGTTTTATATTTCCCTAAACTAAACCTAAACAACAATCTTGAATTCGGCGCTTTGCGTACGTCACGGCTCTCAGCCCACCCTCTGTTCGCTGGCTGGCCTGGCTGCTGCGGAGCCGGAGATAAACTGGGAGATGGTTTGCTATATCAGACTGAGTACAGAAGCGAAATGAAATTGAGCGGAAGTACGAAGTCTGACGTAGTCAGGCTAGGTAACTGGAACTAAATTAAGGAAATAAATTTTACAATTAAATATTAATAAATCAATTGTTTATTTAATATAATGTATATAAAATATAAGTAAATAGATAAAATGCACTGTCAATGCAAAAAAAAAAAAAAAACATGCTTCCAACCTTCCAACCCAGCATTGTTTCTCAAAATAACTTTTATTTAAATCATTTCTTCAAATTATTCTCTGCATAAGCTTACATAGCCTTAATTATTAATACTGTTTAAGAATCAGAGACTTTGTAGACATTTACGAGTCTGTAGTTTGTCCAGAGCAGTGAATCTGCCCACTATTTGCATGAACAAAAATGTCTCTCAAGTTCTTTGGTTTTGCAGCATGTTTTAATTCATCCCCACAGTGGTTATGTGATGTTGAGATCAACTCGGGACAACTGAGAGACTTTTACAGCATCAAAAAGGCTGCAAAGAGCCATTTGATGCTCAAGAAGGCAAAACAAGATTAAGAACCAAGGTTATGTAAACTTTTAACCAGGATAGTGTAAATCAAGATATTTTGTCTTGTGGAATATATGTAAACATCGGTTCACTATTAAACAGGCTGAAAATCTTACAAAACCTGCAAAGATTATGTAAACTTATAAGAAACCCTAACCAGTATGAATACTAACACATCTCCATTTATACTGCAGATCACATACACACAAAAAACATCCTGTTTTTTTCCCCCACTAAAGACTAAAGATGAAGAAAACTCATTTCTCAGACCTCTTGCGCAAGGTAAAGAAGGGGGAAAACATTTTTTTTTCCCTCCCCAAATACCACCTACTAGTACATCCAATTCAAAAACCAGCAAGTCCTCTTTAATACCTGGAAAATTAAATTGTGGGGTATTATCAGTCAGGGCCAGTCAGCTGTATCTAAAATGTAACAGCGTTTGAAGCACGCAGATTTGCAAGAAGGACGCTTGCTATGGCTGGTGCTATTTGAAGGCCGCCGAAAAGAAGAGAGGAAGGAAAAAAAGAGAGAGAGAGAGGTTGGGGAGGGGGACATTTGTACTCTAGAAATACAAGCTTAACTGAAGTGGCGTCTGCAGACCATCCAACCATCAAATAAAAACATCTGCAGACTCTAATAGGTAGAGCTGATTGTAGAAGCAGAAAACTCGATTTGAGATCAGAGGGAGGAAAAAAAAGCTTTAAAAAAAGTTCATCCATAGTTCAAACTATTAACTGATATTAAAGTAATACCGCTTCGTTAAAAGTGCAGTTACATAAAAAAAAAAGATCAAAATCATGTGCATTGACAAGAAATGAAGACTTAATTCAGTAGTCAAAAAATAATTAACAATAATCAATAAAAGGAATAAATTAATCATGACTAATTGTAAATGAAACCGTTTAAAAAGTATTCACCCCATTAAGTTCACTGTAAACAGGAAAATATACTAAGCGCACATGAAACAATTACCACAAGAACAAATTTTCTTTCTTTCAAAGAATGGTAATTATTTTTACTGTGGCTTAAGTGTTAGTTAAGTGTTAAATAAGTGATGAATATTTTGGCTCGATATTTGAGATGCAAGAGCTTTACACAATCAGATAATTGCTAAACACTTTCGGGTGACTGCAAAAACAACAATCCCTGGTGATTTGCAGGGTGAGAAAATGTCAGGGATTTTATGCTTTCTTAGGCGCACATTTCAGAAGCTTTTGCAAGACTGTCTGTTCTTTTGTCTCAACAAATCACGTCGCCAGCCATCGAATAAGTTGCATCGGTCACTGGGTTGGAGATTGATGACTCTGCGTTTGATTGAAATGTTCGCCCCAGGGTTTGCCAGTGTCTGAATGAAATGATATGCGTTGTGATTGATTGGCTGTCCTGAAAGATCGCTAGAGGGCCAGAGTCAGTGAAACCCAAACACTACCAGACTTGACGAGTTTATTAATGTCTAGAATCGCTGACAGCATGTATGGTCGAAGAGATACATGAGAACTTCTCGTCACAGTGCAGAAATCACAAAATGACATTGCAATGCATCTAAAATGAGCAAGTTCGATATACTCAACAGGTCTATGGGAAAATGACACTCTAGTTGGAAGTCTAAGGAAATACAAGCGATTGTAAGTGTCAAATAACATCCACTCTTGCGTCCACCAAACAAGCTGACGAACAAAAATCCAGAACCGCAAAACAAGATGGCTTACCACATAAGTGTACATTGCAAGCACTTTTAAAAGCTAGCAAAAGTTAGGGTCTTTCGACTGAAGAAAACAGAGATTTGTTTCTAAGCTGGTGGGCCTGGAGGAAAATGATTCATGGTTTCAGGTAGAGTCAGCGCTCTGTTTGAGAAGAAGGACAGCCATCAGAAACAGCGACCTCAGAGCTCTTGGCTTGGGTGAGATAATTGGAGAGGCTAATTTGGGCGTGCGAAGACTGTTCCCGGAGAATGCAGCCAGCGCTACCACTCAGCACTCAGCTATTGTACGTGACAAACAGTGTCTGAAGACCAGAGCATGGTGTGAATTCTGATGAGAGTGGGATCGATATCTCCTTGAACGAGGAGAGGAAAAATAGAATGCTCATAGAGCAGCACTGGTCAGCTTAATAGTTCACAACCTTTGAAATACAAGCTGTGTTTCTCAGGCATTAGGCTCCAGTCGTCTCTGAGATACAAGTCCTGGAAATGTGGTTTTCATTAAATTGGTTGCCAAAATCAATTTTTAAAACCCTTTGTTGAATATTCATAATAACTGCAACGACAAAATTACACTACTGTGTGATGATTGCATACACAATTAAGTTTCCAATAGACTGTATCATCAGATTTGTTTCAAAATCCCACAGTTTAGTAAATTATGAATATGAGAGTAGCATTATAGTTGGTAAATACAGTTTGTAATCTGGATTCATTTTCTTTAACTTCCCAGTCTCTGCACATAATTTTGAACTTTTGAATTTTGAACTGAAACTGCTAGTAAGATCACATATAAATAAATTTATATACGGACTTCATTGGCATCTTCACTTAAAAATTTTCAGTTTTTCAGTTCAGTTGAAGTTTTTAACAATAATAATAATTATTATTATTATTAAAATATGAATTATATATAAAAATATCAACTACTGTACAAAAGTTTTGGATCACTAAGACTTAAAAAATAATACTAATAATAAATTTATTCAGCAAGGACAAAGTCATTTGACAATAAATATATTTTATAATGTTACAAAAAAAGTTATTTTCACCAAAAATCCATTTCAAATAAATTATGTTCTCTTAAACATTTATTTTAAATTAAAAACAGTAATATTGTGAAATATTAAGACACTGTACTTTAAATAAATAAAATAAATAAACAAACTGAATAAAATAAGCTTTGGCAAACATAAGAAACTTCTTTCAAAAACATTACAAAAAAATCTTAAGGACACTTTTGAATGGTAGTGTACATGTAAATTATTTAATTATATAAAAATATAATCAAAATACTGTAAATTCAATGCAAATATCTAATAAAGACATACATACATAATGAAGACAGACCGACATAGATTTGTTTTTTGTTTTTAATCTTTCTCCACTTCTAAATACAAGCTACTATCAAGATCCAAAAGCAAATCATCAAGATGTTTAGGGCCCAATAGAGTTCTAAAGACAAAGTCGAGGAAATCCTGCTGTCTATACGACCTGACTCTGCTTAGACGGCTCGAACCCAAGAGAACACGACTAATACCGTAAGAACCCAGTGGCCCGTGTAAATGTCCCATGAGTGAACGTGTACACCGCCTGGCTAATGCATTTGTAAAGCAAACTGCAGAAACCCTGAAGTGTGGCACTGCGGCTCTTACTCGCAGTAAGAACGCATTTCAAAAGCCTGATTGATGTTTAATGATTGAACGCCTTGCAGTCAGGCAGAAACGCGCTCAGAGGAAGGAGCTAGGACAAAGGACTTAACAAATCATCTTTGAAAGGTCCATCTATTCAAAGTGTGCTGAGAGCAGCAGAACCATGTACTACCCCAGCAAGGACTTTCAAACATTTATTGATGTTTTGGAGGCAATTTAAACTCATTTCAATTTCCAATTACTAACAGGTTGAACATTACTTTACGATAAAAGAGTAATGCATTGATCAACTCACTATATCTTGCGCGTGTGTCATGTTTATTAAACATATTCTCGCATTGTTGAAGCGTAAATCAATTTTTTAATTCAGCAATGTGGTCATTTACATGCAAAAATGATTGACCTACACATGCTGCGAAGCAAAAAGACATCTAGCCATAGCTTGAAATCAAAAAAATTGTTGGATGGGAAAAACAACAAGTGTGAAGGTCTCTAGAAAGTCCCATTTGTAGTTGAAAACCGAGAGATTACAATGAAAGTGTGGCAGGTTAGTCTCTAGCCTTTCAAAAGGAAAAAATCATTTCAAGGAGAAAAAAGAAATAAAAAGAAAAGAGTTTTATGATAGCACTGTCAGAACGGATGATTACATGAGAAAAAGCGGCATGAATCTGGCGATAACCCTTCAAATTCTATTAAAGAAGCTCCGGTCAAAGAAGAACTCAAAATTGAGAGGGATGAAATGTGTGTGATGATGTCCCTGAGTGAAAATTTTCTGTTAAGAGAAAAAGACAAGAACCTGTCCAACTAATTTTCCTCTGTGTGTGTGTGTGCATTTGTGTGTACGTGTTCATTTTGCACTGAAAGCTTCTGTGTGTGTGCATTTGTGTGTACGTGTTCATTTTGCACTGAAAGCTTCTGTGTGTGTGCATTTGTGTGTACGTGTTCATTTTGTACTGAAAGGAAAAGACATATCTCAAGACATGTCTAGTTCTCCTCATTGATCCATATTATTTATTTACACCTACATGTCTATTTCCTGAATGCTTAATGAGCAGTGAAAAGTGCAAAACACTCAAGGCCAAATACTTATCACACAATTAAAGCATCACAGTACTGTATGTGATCGACTATCTACTGACCTGAACTGTTAATGTGCAACATTTTACAGATCCTAAGAAGTCTTGCATAGCCAGACTTCTGACTGAACATCCACAATGGTCCACAACTGAGCTGATTTTGCCCAAGAAATCACATGACTTCCATAAAAAGCAACCACAGTTTCTTTTGGTTGCCTGGTTAATCTGTTAGTAATATTTGTTCAATATTTTTATAGTCTCGGTAAGCAGCAGAAGACACCAAAAATTAGGGGGGGAAATTTAGGCTTATCAACTAGAATTGCAATATCATATTAAAATTCTAATTATCAGCTTATAAACTCGATATGCAATATTTTAATCATTATAAAACTAAATTATATAATATTTTGAGTAAAATAACATTCATTCATTCATTAAACACAAAATAAAAGTAAATGTAAGCAATTTTAAGTAAAATTATAAATGTACAGTATTAAAAACGGGTTAATTTTTGAGATTTGTTCAACTTCACTTTTAATGTTATTAAATAGTGTTATTACATAACTTAGATGTTGACAAAGGTAATCTAAATGTAAAAAATATAAGAAAATGCGTGTCCACAATGAAATATGTAATCCATAAGTAACAGATAGACAGACAGACAGACAGACAGACAGAGATAGACAGACAGACAGACAGACAGACAGATAGACAGACAGACAGACAGACAGACAGACAGACAGACAGAGATAGACAGACAGACAGACAGACAGACAGACAGACAGATAGATAGACAGACAGAGATAGATAGACAGACAGACAGATATTCTGTTCAACCAAAATTGCAAAATATGCTATTTTTACAGAGGTAACTAAGAGAACTAAACAGAATATACAGTTCTACTTCTGGATATCAAACTGAAGTGTATTAAACAAAACCTACCTACAAAAGTAACCCCACAATGAGTTGAAGGACACAGAAGAAAGACCTTCCACATCTGACAGTCTGACTCTTGATAAACCCATAATATTGAGTAACACTCATAAACCAGCAATTTGTTACTCAAGTATGCTTTATTATTGGTCTGAGTCACAACTTCTGGCGATTTTGTGTGTATTATACTGTATTGCAGTGGGTAGAGATTGAATTAGAATGGATTGTTTCTTTGGACTGCTGGGATCCATATTTGTGTTTGCTTCAGCTCCAGTTGGTCTGTTTAAAATCTCAACGTGGTCTAAAATCTTTCAAAGAGAAAAATGCTGAAATGAAACCGCCATGAAAAAATCATGAGAAAACATTCCTACACACAAAGCACTCCAAGCCGCCCAATCCTCCTTACATTGTTTAGATTTACCAATCGTTCCCAATGACGCTTTCGCAATTCTCTCTCTCACTCACTCACTCACTCACACACACACACACACACACACACACACACACACACACACACACACACACACACACACACACACACACACACACACACAGCCGTGAATTACAGCACATCTCACCCTCATCCCAAAAATGATTCATTTTTCTATTACAGAGATGACTGTGTGAAATGAGCTATGTAATCAATACCATACGTTTGTAAACAGCTCCAGTTCTCCGGGGAACCTCTTTTTTTTTTACTTCATGCTCAAATAATCTGTGCCCTGTCAAAACCAATGGAGGGACCCCTCGTCTTACAATGTGTTTACAAGGGCAATTTAGCCCCCTGCAAATAAAATTACCTTACTCTGGTATGTATGTACACAGGTATTCCTTTTGGATTGGTACAGGAGATGTGAAGATTATCAATAAAGGCGTTCATGCACATTTCTCTGTGCATGTGCAACACTTTGTTGTCCTTACGTAATCATTTTTGTGTGTGAAAGTTTGTTAATATCTTGTTTGGTGTGAATAAGATAGATAAGATAGAATAAGGTCATGACCAAGTCACAACCTCTCATTACAGCTGCCCAATTCAGACGGAAAAGATGGCATTCAAACTTGTGATATTGTGCTTTAAAAGGACAGTTCACTTCAAATGAAAAGTCTATCATCATGTCAAATGAACACAAAAGGAGATGTTTTGATGAATGTTCACACTGCCCTCTTCTGTAAGTATATTATGACACACTTTTGATTTTTGGATAAACTATTTTACGGGTTATGGGTTCATAAAGCTTTAAAAAAAGCTACAACAGCTAAAAAATTTTAAATGTAAACTAACACTTTATTTCTTATTTTAATTTATGACAACTGTCATTCTTATGTATGAAGCGGGATTCTCATAAACATGGAAAGTATGGACGTATCAGAATTTTAAATTGGAAAAGTGTGGAAAAGTCATGGAAATGAATAAATCTTTATAGGAATTCTTTATAATTAATAATCATTTTTGTAGTTCCAAACATTTTAGTATATAAATTCCTGAAAAACTGCTATTTGTGAGTGAGCAAATAAATAAATTAATTAATTAAATAAGCAAGCAACAGCAACCATCAATTTAATGGTAACAAAAAGTGTAAACACTGATAAATACTTCTGCAATTATGGGATTTAGTATTTATAATTTTTTATTTCATTATTTGAATACACTGCCACTGCTAGATCCAGCAAATAAAAAAGTTTGAAATCCAGTAACTTTGTCAATATAACAGAAGCCTTAAAGCCTTGGGAGGCCTTAAAATAATGTCTTTGAGAATGAAGGGCTAAAATATATCATGCTATATTTTCAATGAAGTGTTAAATAAAGCAAACATGCTCAAAAAACACTTCGCTCTCAGTGCCAGGACAAGAATCAGTGCCAAGCTAAATTTACATTAAATGACTTCCTGTGAGGGCAACATTATTTAAAGAGTGGAGGTCTATCCTGAAAGGAAAATTAATTTAAAGCAGCAAAAAAAATTTGGCATAGCCGACTTAAATCTGTTAAGTCTTTTGTAAACTGAACAGCAAAAAAAATATTGCAGACAAATGCAGTCATTCCAAGTATTTTTTCCTCTGGCAGTTGCTCTCTTATGTCTCTTGGCACTTAAGTCATCAATACATCAACCAATGTAGATGGACTAGACATTGACACCACTGAACAAAGAGATCAGATATCATCACTTGTGGTACAGTCCTAAAGATTTGGAAATTGGATTTATGTGCAGTGTGAACAAAGCCTAAGTGCTTAGCTGTTTACAACACAGACAGACTCATGCAGTTCTGTGTTTGGGAATTTACTCACATATATCTGAGCTTGCAGTCTTTCATCCTCGGCGGTGATTCTTTCTCTCAGTATGGCTTTCTGGATGCTGTGCTCTTTGTCTAATGCAAGGATCCTGCTCACTTCGTCCTTTACCTGAGCTTCAGCTTCTGCCTGGGCCTGAACATGAGCCTGGGACTTTTCCTTTTCCAGCCTAAATGAAAAGCAGCACAGAATACAGAAAACTTCAGATCATTGGTCAACATAACCGCTATTTAAACGGCTTCTATTTAAAATGAAACCATTTGTTTTAGAACATATGAATCATAATAGGAATATCAAAATTACCAGTACTTCAAATATTATTTTATTTCATTATTTTATTTTTAAGTTAAGTTAAGTTGTGAAACTAATAGCTGCTTTTGAATGAAGGTTGAAAGGTAAAAAAATCCAAAATTGTGTATTAATTCAAACATAGATAAGTATATCCTAACTGGCAGGACAAAATCAGCAAAAAAAAAAAAAAAAGTAAAAATATCGGATCATTAAGCTTGTAGTGTAAATGCAGCCTAATAGACCTGCCACTGTCTATTTTGTTGCTAACAATAAATTATACAACAATATTGACAACAAGAAAGAAAAAGCACTCAATGTTCTTGGCTGGATCATTTTAATAGCTTTAATAATCCTTCTACAATCAAAAATGAACAAAAAAAGAAAAACCATACAGCTAATTTTAATTACAGGCCTGCATCTCAGTCAAACTCTGAATCACTGAATCACTATTAACGCATTATGTCTAATAATCATGCACTGAAGACTATGCCAATAATGTAATTAAGAAAAATTTTGAAGGCTACATGTCATTGTTCCACTTTAATTAGTTAATATTCATATTATTATTTAACTTTTTAAATAAATGAGTGAGTTCAAAAGCACATTGGTATGATTAATTTCTCTAGCTGAAATTTCTTAAGTTTATAAAAATCTCAAAAATAAGATTAAGAAAGTTGATCATTTTTATACATTTTTTTCTGTGCTAGGCCACACATATCAAATGCTTTGAATCACAGTTTGGGAAGAATATGGTTATTAAAAAAAAGACCGAAAAGTACCAGCCTCAAAGAGGGGAAAAGCGCTCATATATCAAATGAGATTTTGAATATGTTGCCTCATTTGAAGTTGTCTAATAGGTGTGTGGCGGTAATAATTCTTTGATGTTTTTGAGATAATCCTGTGGAGCTATTTGGAATTTTGAGCTGGAATGTTGAGAGACTTTATGAGATGTCACCCCGTTCTCACAGTTGCCTAGCAACCTCAGCTGCACCATCAAGCAGGAGGTTTGATTTGTAAAGTAAACTCGGGCAAGATACAAACTGTAATCTGTATGCTGTGTTTTCAATCAAACAGCAGCCATATATAAAAAAAAGAAACCAAAGAAGTCGAAAAGGGCAATAAGGGAGGGTATAATTATAACGCTGCCAAAACAAACACAAACAAGTGTGTGAGATTTCCAAAGGTGTGCTCAAAGTTCCATAAAAAGTTTGAGCAATACAAACAAACAAAAATACTGAGGGAACGCAATGGGAACTGAACACCAACAATAAAAGATACGTTTTATTACACACACACACACACACACACACACACACACACACACACGGTGTGTTTCTATGTTTTATGGGGACACTCCATAGGCGTAATGGTTTTTATACTGTACAAACTGTATTTTCTATCGCCCTACACCAACCCTACACCTAAACCTACCCCTCACAGGAAACTTTCTGCATTTTTACATTTTCCAAAAACTTAATTCTGTATGATTTATAAGCTTGCTTCCTCAAGGGGACCTAAAAATATGTCCCGACAAGGTCAAAATTTACTGGTATTACTATCCTTGTGGGGACATTTGGTACACACACACACACACACACACATACACCCACATCTACATATATATACACACATACATATATAAAAAATTGAAAAAACAAACAAACATATAGGCTATATATATATACACACATACATATATATACACATACATACATATATATATATATATATATATATATATATATATATATATATATATATAGCCTATATGTTTTTTTTTTTTTTTTTTTTTTTTTTTTTTCTCCATTGAAGCTCGTGAAGGTGCATGTTGTATGGGTTGTGTGATTTTTAAAAAATGTCTAAACACAGTTTTTAAAAAAATCTAATTTTGTCGTTTTCTCACAATAAATGTATTTATTCATTTATTCATTTTTAATGCCATGCCAGCATCAAGGCTATTTTCATTTCTCACAAAAAAATAATAAATTAAATTAAAAAAATACAATCAAATAAAATAAAAAATAAAAATAAAATAAAATAATAAAATTATATAAAAAAAGGATTGCAAGTAACAAGATTGTAGTTATATTTGCAATTATGTTAGAGAGCGGGATAAATATCTTTTTAAATTATTTAAAAATTTGATGAATGCAGCCAAAATAATAATAATAATAATAATAATAATAATAAATGAGAAAATAGAATGAGATTATGTTCTCTTCTTTCTGATTTTCTCTTTTTCTTTCTGTATTCTGATTGTCCCTTTATCTTTTCTGCCACGTTGTAAAAAAAATGGTCTTGAAACCCCAAAGAGCACTGTCTTCATTGAATATGACAGAGAGCAACAGCAAACTCTGATTTATGATTAATATGTATTAGTTTAGCATGTATAATTTTACTTGCAACCAAACAAGAATGAATAAAGACAGAATGGATAGTTGGTGTCATCCTGTTGTGTTCCTGTGTTTGTGAACACACACATCATTGAGCATTTTGTTCTCCTGAGAAAAGTGTGAGCGACTCCAGCCATGTCCAGTTTCAGTCTACTGAACTGGACACACATCAGCACAACACATCCATCATTACTTCCCTCTCTGGTATTGTGTGTGTTTATGCCATCTTCCAGGACTAAAAATAGGTCAAAAGCGTCAAGTGAGCACAATAGTGTCACTTTCAGAGCAAAAAACACAGGCCACTCAAATCCAATTATGATCATCTCAAAAAAAAAACCAAAAAACAAGGAATATGCTGCAATTACAATACCTATGTGCACCACACAAGACCACACTTTCAAAATAACACTGCAATTTCCTACCTAATTGATTAAATGGATAGTTCATCCAAAAATAAAAATGTGCTGAAAATGTATTCCCTCTCAGGCCATCCAAGATGTAAATGAGTTTGTTTCTTCATCATTACAGATTTGGAGAAATGTGGCATTACATCACTTGCTCACCAATAGATCCTTCCTCTATTCATAACATTGCTTTCTCCAATGGAAAAAGCCATCTCATTTCAATCAGGAGAGAAATATGCACAAATCAAGCACACATGGAAACAGTCCAAAACAGTTCAAAACAAATATGCTGGTGGATTTTGATGAAAATTTTGTGCAGTCATTGAGTGGATTAAGACTTATATTTTAAGCAACCTTAATGAAGGATTTGTTTCTTGCTTCAAGACATTAAATGATGGACAACAGTCATGTTTTGGATTATTGTAATGTTTGTATCTGCTGTTTGGACTCTCATTCTGACGGCACCCATTCACTGCAGAGGACCCATTGGTGAGCAAGTGATATAAGGCTAAATTTCCCCACATCTGTTCTGATGAAGAAAAAACTCATCTACATCTTGGATGACCTGAGAACGAATACATTTTCAGCTAATTTTCATTTTTCGGGTGAAGTGTTCCTTAAATGCAGGTAGGTGAGGACCTCTAAAGCACACAAGACCATACTATTTCTTTAGCAATAACCTGATCATTATTTCATGACAGGAAGAGAATAACACTGACAAAGATTTTTTCGTCAGAGCTGAAATAAATGAGTTGTACCACCCTTTTACCAAACATTTTCAAACTTTCAAATACTGAGCAGCTTCTAATGAAATGGAACTTTCAGAAGAGACCATGACCTTAAAATCAAATAACGGCAAAGCAAAAAGTTTCTAAATAATTCAAGCTATAATTCAGGAACTTATCTCACTCTCTCCATTGCAATAAATAAACTATGCTTTGATAATGTCAGCAGGACAGTACCTGAACTATTCGGTTATCCTTCAGAGTCCTATGGTTATTTAATGTTACACGATATCCATGCCATCTTGAGTCTCATCTTAGAACAGGTCTGAATATCAACAGCTGTACAGAGACTGGCCTTCGTACGTAAGGGACCAGTATAATTTACCATTTTTTAAAGCCGCACACCTCTGTACACCTGCAGGAGCTGATCTCACTTCCCCTCCGCTATCCCACCATCTGTTGGCTCTCTCCTGCAATTTAATTCACTGCTTATTCCAGACAAAACGAATTCTGACACGCCTGTACAAAAGTTATAGAATGTTTCCCTCTGCGATAGCATTTAAAGGAGCCATGCATTATTAATGAGGCAAAATAATGTGCAAGAATGCAGGGTTTGAATATTTCATGAGCCTCCTGCGCCCCCTCCCTGGCTGCTGGTCGTGTGGCTGTTCCTTTATGGTTCTCACTGGGGGGGGGGGGGGTGTTCTCTTAGGAAAAGACTAAGAGATGATGCTGTAATTGTCAAATAATGAATAAACACAAAGCTATGCGCCTGTAGCTTTAATTACATAATTTGTCTTGGCCAGTAGTGGAGCATCGGCTGTGGATTCTGATGGATTCAGTGCAAGAACTTTTTGTAAAATTACAATTTTTGTTAGATCATTTTCAACAGATATGAAAAGCTCCTCCTCATTCTGAAGTTGGAGGAGAAAAGCGAGGAATAAATAAAGCAAAGGGTGATTAAGTCACACAGTGAAATGGATGAAATGAAAACAAACACACAAGCACCCATCATGCCTCTGGGGAGAGGGAACATACGCCTGTATTTCAGCTGTGAAATGATAGTGTGCAAGAGCTGCAGGCTGGATTGTGACAATGAGTGAATTTAACATGTGGGGCTGTATCCTCATGCATGCACTAATGCATATATTAATATGCATATATTAAAGGGATAGTTCCGCCAAAAAAGAAAATTCTATCATCAGGCGCTCAAATTCATGCTAGGACTTTCTTTCTTCTGTGAAACACGAAAGGGCAATTTTTGAAGGATATCTTGGCAAGTCTTTTCAATATAATGTGAGGGAATGAGGGCTATCAGGCTCCATAATAACTAAAAAGCACCATAAAATTGGTCTATATGTGCTATATTTCATAGCTTTACATGAGGAACAGTCACTAATAATATGTTCACATTTGCATCAGTTCACAATTCAAACTGATCTGGTTCTAAAGTTCACCTCTCAACGGTTAACATTTTACTGGAGTTATGATAGACTACTTCTGTGATACTTTTATGGTGCTTTTGTGTCCTTTATGAAGCTCGACAATTTCTGCCTCCCTTCACTTTCATTATAAACAAAAATCGAAGCCAGAACATTCTTAAAAAATTCATGTCTGAAGACATGAGATAGATGAGTAACTTAACTGTGCCTTTAACTGCTGTATATATAAACTACAGAAATACAACAGACTGATTTCAGTGGAATAAATAAATAAGTAAATAAACAAATAACTAAACATACAAACAACTAAACAAATAAATAAAAACGAAATAATTACCTTAATAGCTAAATAAATAAATAAATACTGTAGCTAAATAAGTAAATAGTTAAAGAAATTAAAAAATAAATAAGCATCTAAATAAACTAAATAATAGCTAAATATATAAATACCTAAAAAAATTATATATATATATATATATATATATATATATATATATATATATATATATATATATATATATATATATATATATATATAAATGAATAAATGTCTAAATAAATCAATATATGTCTAAAATAAATGGCTAAATAATTAAATGCATATATGGTTAAATAAAAAAATCATTAAAACAAATACCTGGCTAAATATATAAATAGCTGAGTAAATAAATGTCTAAATAAACAAATACATATATGTCTAAAATAAATGCCTAAATAAATAAATCAATAAAATATATAAATGGCTAAATAACTAAAACAAATAAATGAATGGCTACATAAATCAATCAATAAAATGGTTAAGTGACTAAATAAAAAATAAATAAATACATACATCCATAAAGCAAGCAAGCAAGAAGTAATGAGCAAAGGCTGTTGTTTGAGGTGAGGTCAGGGGTGGTGAGAATGGGTTCATGCCCTAAGATGCCCCGTTCTCTCTGTCTGTGTCCCTGAGGACTGCGTGTAATCCTCAGCGAGTCTCTGTGTGGATGAGGGATGAGGGCTGAGGCCTTTCTGCTGATGCAGCATTGTGCAGGTCAGCCAAGCCCAGTCTGTGCTTTTGATCTGCAGAACGGTTCTGCTCCAGTGCCTGCCGCAAATCTCTCATTAGAAAGGCCCGCAAAGGAGCTCATACACACAGGCCTCTGCAGGAAAAACCCACACACACACACACCAAATTCTGCAGTTTATCCACACACACATAAACAAGCAATTTTGAGCGAAGAGTTCATAGTGAACTCATCTAGATTTTATACAGATTTGTTCATTTTCAGTTTAGAAAGGAGGATACAGAAAAAAGAACCTCTCGGAGAAGTTTAATCTACATTCACCCTCTATAAAGCACTGCTGCTACAGCTATACACACAGACAGAAAGACAGACACCTTTGGCTGTTGAGTCACGACACGCACTGTTTTTCTAAGCATCCTGCACCCCGTGTGCTGCACTTTTTAAGGACATTAAAACTTAAGAAATAGTTTAACTTTTAAAAAACACAACTCGAGACGCCTGCGTTCTTTTTCACTCCACTGCGCTCCATCTACAGCAACCCGCCCACTAAACAATTTTGAAAATATGTTGTTTTCTGATCCTTAACCTCTTATGTTTAGCATATATTCAAACTCTCAAACAAAAACAAATGGACCCACACAACAAAATACATTTTGCATCATGAAGCACACTTATAACAATGCACAACAGATACCCTCTGATGAATGCGTTCTTCCATCATTTATATTTTCAGAACTAAGTTTAAGCAGATGGATACTGAGCTGTGTACGCATGTGTACAAGGTTCATCAGAAATAGCACCATCTTGTAAGGCCAGCACTGTGGTAGTGCAAGATTAATGGGGAGCTTTACTGACCCTACCCTATCCAAAGTTAAACAGACACACTTTCATACACACTAGCAGGGCTGGGTATCGATTCAGATGTCCCGATTCGATTCGATTTCGATTCACAAGCTCTCGATTCGATTCAATTCTCGATTTTTTTTATTACATTCAGTGAATATAGTTTTAATTCAAAATCTATTGATATTTCTAAAAAATGAACAGTATACCTCAGTTTACAAATGGTGAATTAATAAAAAGAAATTAAGAACCACAGTTTTTGTATAGGGAGGGTCCTTTCTTAAACAATAATAGGGCCCTATAAAATGTTCTTAATTTTTCTGGTAATCAGATGAAGGCATAAAACATTAATGTAATTGATCCTAATCAAATGAAAATTAAACCCTTTTGTTTTTTGGCAAACAAAGTGCTGCACAACAGAGTTTACTGTTAAAATGAAAAAGAAAAGAAAGCAAATGGGATTATTCTTTTAAAAATAAAGATTTATTAATATTTATTAGTAGTAGTAGCATTGAGTTTTAAGATTGCTCTTAACGTTAAACTAAACTTTTATTCTGACAGGTTGCCGTGAGGAACTTGCAGCTGCTGTGTATCATGTGATACGACGGTAGTTTTCTCAAATTAAACTGTAAAATGCTAATGAAATGACGCTCAGAGCAGCAGTGTGTTAATGTCATCATATAGTGAGACGGCAGAAGATGAAAACACCGTGAGCATCATCCGCGTTTTAGTATGTGTGCGGTAAACAAAACAGTGCATCGCGCCATCCGCCATACATTCATTCATTGTGGAAATCATGGCGCCTTATGCGTGATATCAAATGCTTCCACAGATTTATAGTATTACTATAGCGTTTCACCTGAGCATTACGAATCACGCGTATGGTTTTGTTCTTGGTTCTCATCAACAGTATCTCCTCCATAATAAGCACTGAATAAATGACAGGCTTTCTGTTACATCGCAAGGTAAATAAGGGTGAAATCTAGTGGAGAAGACTAATGATAAGAATCACATTAATTAGATCTTGTTTTAAATGTGTGCTGAAAAAAATACTGGAAAAGAACGATTTGCGGCTTTTGAGAATCGATATCGAATCAACATCATTAAAAAAAAACGATTAATCGAAAAATCGATTTTTTTGCCCAGCCCTACACACTAGTGAAGGAGCTATAAACAATTCAAGCAGAAAGACATGTGACAGAAGTGAAGAGGAATGTGTACTTTACATATAATCACACTTTATATGTGTCTTCAATGAACCACCCACCGCCTTGAAGCCAGCTAGATTAAAGGTCACTGCTAAATTAAGTTGGCAGGGTCTGACAAATCTACCACCAGATTCAGCTCAAGAATTCTGTTCCTCTAAATGGCATTTGAGCATCACATGCCGATTTGGCTCTCAGGGTAATTGTGGAAATACAGCCCAACTGTATAAAAAAATAAATAATAAAAAAACAGTACTGGGAACATGGAAGTTCACAGAAAATTAAATTAAATTCAATTAAAATGTAAATAAAGAATAATACATAACAGGGCTGTGCAATATCACAATATATATTGGATGGATGAAATAAAAAGTCTTTTGTTTCATATTATGCTCTATCGTTTATTTCGTGATGTCGCAAATTACATTGTTTACGGTAATATTTTTTCATCATTTGGATAAACGAAAACACGGGGCGTGAAGGGGAGACAGAACCAGGTGGAGAACGACCAGCCAGGACAAAATGAGGAGCTCGTTCTACATCTGTAGCATGGACATGCGTTTTTAAAGCACCGCTGTTTTAAAACAACCGATTTTAAGCCGTTGAAACACAAACAACAGAAATATGCGTGTGCCGTCTGTTTCTGTGTGAGAGGAGAGTGCATTTTTTGCTGCTTTATTGGCTTTGAATGATTACATAAACACACTTATATGAATCCCCATCTTTGCAAGTATCCTCATAAACACAGTGATTTAGGTCTTAAGAGAGAGTAAACAGCTGAAAAAGAAAACGCATATGTAACAGTATATTGGATCCGGACTTCGGTCTTGAAGGGGAAGCTGTCCAATATTTGTCCTGTCTGCCATTCATATTAATCAAACAACATTGAGAGAAAATCTCTCACTGCTCTTGACTAAATCACTTTTGTAACTTTAAGAAGAAACTAAAAAATAATAATAATAATAATAATAATTATATATATATACATATATATATACACATACACATACACATACACACACACACACACACACACACACACACACATATACATATATATATATATATATATATATATATATATACATATATATATATATATACATATACATATATATATATATATATATATATATATAGAATCTATACTTAATAAACATGTTAATTATATCTATCTATCTATCTATAGATAGACAGACAGATAGATATAATTAATACAGTGAAGACTAATTAATTTACACAATGTAGCATTTCTTATTTATTGTAGTTTTTTTGTCCTATTGCTTGCAATTAGTTTCTTATCCTTATTTCATCACTGTTTATTTATCTTCAGTGAGCTAGAGTTTTTTTTGTCTCTTTTTAGGCTTGTATTAGTTTGATATTAACACTGGTGACAAGGATTATGAAAATTCTATGGTATCAAAGATTTTAATATCCCAAAAATCTTTTTAAAAGAAAAAAATAACTATATAGTGATATATATCGTTATCATGATATAAAATTAGTCATATTGTGATAGAGATTTTGGACATATCGCCCACCCCTAATACATAAAGTAAAACAAACAATTAAATAAAATAATAAAGAAAACAAAAAAATCTTATAAATTAAAACAAAACTAAACAAAACAAAAAAATACAACAAAACAAAACACAACGCAAAGCAAAAAAATGCATAACAAAACAGCAAAACAAAAAGCAAAACAAATCAAAAGCAAAACAAAACAAAACAAAAAGGCAAAAAGAACCCAAAAAAAAATCAAAACAAATATAGAGGACAGCAGATTAGTTAACTAACTGTTCACCTGATTGAATGGGGAAAGAGAAAAATTAAACAATGAAGAAAGCATACAAACAATGGTCCACCTGAAGGTGAGGTTGGAGATTGCCACTATAAGGTCTTCAAACCCAAAGCCAGAGGCTAATTTCAGTCCATTCAAACCTGCGATCTCATAAGGGCACTTTTAAAACACAACACATTCTAGAGAAGACAGAAAAAGGAATGAAAGAAGAAATGGGAGTTGGAGAAAGCTAAATGGAAGACAACATTAAGGACAATATTGATTCTGTCTTTCCAAGCATGACATCATGGTCAATAAAGCCCCTACTTTCCCTTAATGGCGCTGCCGGGGCGATGGGATGGAGCACTTTGCCTCAGTTGCCTCAACAACAATGCTGTAAAACAACACACCCTGCCCTTAAATTTACTTTTATGGCCGACAGAAAATAAACTTCCTGTCAATAGCAATTTCTGCAGGTCAGAGTGTTGGCCTTGTTGAGAATAACAGTATAAGAGGTACTCGGGATGACAAGGACGCGAGACTCAGTGCTGGCACATCCATCACAAGCTTTAGATGAATAAAATGGAGTGAGTACTTAAGGAACTTGCACTTTATATGAGTAAAGTGTGGTGGTTCAACTAAAAGGTTTGGAAAATGATGACTGTACATGATGCAGAGATATTAAAGGCCAAATGGTACAGCCACCTACTTGCAGACAGAGAACAGGACAAAGACTAAGCCCTGACCAGTCGAAGCTAATAGATCATCACATATGAAGAAATTAACTCCACCCTGACTCCCGCTCCCTCACTTTCATGCATGATTAATTGCTTTCACAAAAAAAGGAAGAAATAGGGGAAAAGTGAGCGTGATGTGCCCAGGAAAGGAGGCAAGTGGATCCAGACAAAGCACTGACAGGTCTGTGTCCCAGTTTGACTGCTGATGAGAGAAAATTCTCATTAAGGCACACAGCTTCTCAGCGTCTTTTACTGAATGAGTTCATACCTCAACTCATAAACTTGACCCAAGCCATGGCAAAAGGTTCCTCATAAAAAGGCCTCATGTTAAGCCATAGGAGGTAACATGCTGTGATATAATGTAGACATTCAGTTATTGAATTTTTTTTTTCTCTTTTCAGAAACACTTGTGGTTAAATAAATTAATAAATAAAGTATTAAAAAATCTTTTGTAACTAGTCGAGTCCTTCATAGCACAGTCTAAAAGGAAAAGTACAAGATTTTACTTGAAAAAAAAAGATCAATTTTTGAATTGTTTTAATCTTTAACATTATGCATATGTATATGTAAATATTAATTTATGTACAATAAGTTTTAAAATGTATTAAGTTATTGATTTTTTTTTTCAGAAGCACCTGTCCACGAAATGTTAAAATAAATAACAATATGATATCTATAATTATAATTTATAATACATTTATTCTACTTTTCATCTTTCATTTAAGCTTCATTAAAAAAAAAAACGAACCAAAATCTATACCTACAAATCCAAGAAATCAAACTTCATGTTTGACAAAAGATCTAAATGGCAACCATTTTACTCTACGAGAATTATATAATACAAAACAATGACACAATGATTAAATGGATAATTCACCCAAAAATGAAAATAGTGCCAGTAAGAACAGGAAGAACTGATCTGAGCTGTTTGGTGACAGTTGGTATAATGTATGTAAGAACAGTATAAATGTATGCATGGATAGTCACCATTGGTTGAGCTCCTCCTGTGCCTTTCTCCTCTCTTCCTCCAGGCCTTTCTGCAGCTCTTCAGCGATCTTTCTTCTCAGTTCAGACTCATCCACTAAACAAAAGACAAAACATGCACATTAGATGTTGAGCTACTGCTTATATGCCATATGGTCATTCCAGAGTGTTTGATTTTATTGTTGCATTTCATAGGAGGTCCTAGAATGGCAATGTCCTGTGGGTAAAAAAGTTTAATGCTGTATTGTACAATTGAAGTATCTTTGAGGCAAGTTTGTACTTGTTTGCAAAGAAATTTGAAAGCGAGTACAGTGAGGTAGGATGGTATTTTGAGCCCTCAGGACGTCTTTGCCTTATGAGGCAAACCGAGAGAAACTGAAATACAGAGGACAGGGGTCCTATACGCCTATGCACTGACAATGACTATAAAAATCACTTTCAAACACACACACATCAAAATACACTTTTCACAACTTAGTGTTGATATCAACACAGCCACAGTCAAACGTATCAGTGTGTGTCCTGTTCCTTATCTGGATGGCTAATTGTCCGTGAAAGCACAGCAGAGATATAAAACAGACAAACTCTTAGTTGCCAGTCGAAATAAGCAGCAGTACAGCAGCACTGCAGAGGCCTGGAGCTACTGCATGACAGGAAGTCCAAGTGTTTTGCAGAAAGACAAGCAGTCTTATAGATTGTAAAAACGACCAACATTTTGTCTAAAAAAATATAAACAGAAAATAAACAAATACATTTTAAAAAGTACTAAAGCAATCGTTCCTCACAGACGTGCAAGTCAAATCTTGTCACAAATCCAAGTTTTTCATGGCAAGCCTAAAAGGAAGTAGAAGAGGTTTTACTTAATTCAAAAGATCATTTTATCTTTAAAATCATGTACTTCTGAAATAAATAATTTATTCATTATTCACTAACTTGTTAAGGGCTGGATCGTTTAGCTAAAAAAAAAAAAAAACAACGTAACTTTTCGGCAAACTTCTTTCTGTAAACAGCACAGATTAAATAAATGAGAACTTTAACTATGGCAATCATGGTTTGTTATGCAACATATTGAAAAAAAAAAAAGTTTCTTCTCTAAAAAAAGTCTCTAATCCAGAGTAAAAACAAAACAAAACAAAAAACACAAAACTAAAAAAAACAAAATACAACACAAAATAAAAACAAAAATACAACAAAAAAGAAACAAGCCAAAACAAAACCCAAAACTGAAGCAAAAAAAAAAACAAATCAAAACAATACTAAACTAAAAAGTTTAGATTTAAAGATTTAAAAACTAAGTCCTTAATTCAATACAATTAAAGTCAATACAAATAAATAGATTTTTGCGACTTACTGTAAAGTGAGACTCAAGTTTTCATCTCTACATATAGAGGCACATATAGAGGTTTTAAAACATTGAAAACATTAACGACTCTTCTATGTATTTATACTTAACATATGAAAGGAAGACTGAGTAGCTGCCAGTAGTTTAAAGTGATTGTTTTATAAGCAGCCACTGGAGCAGTCACTATGGGTGCCATATGGTTTGGTTGCATAACAATGTTCATTTCAGAAACAATTTGAGACTGTAAAGCTGAGAGAAGAAACCTGTTGGGAGAGAAACACTTAAAGTTATCACATGCACCAACCTTCTTCAAGACTAATGAGAAATCCTCCTGTTGCCGTGACAATGCTGAAGAGGAAACCAAAATTAATTGCGGACGCTGGCAAGGCATTTATCAAACAACAGGCTAGCGTAATGGATACAAGCAGACAGGTGCTGCATATGCAACTATTTTTTGAGAATGTGCGAGTAAAAATTTGACGTGGTCACACGTGTGCGAGTGCATGGTCTGCTTTATACAGCGCGCACTGCCGAGCCGCGGTGCATTGCATCAAGAGTCAGATTTCACTGATTACGTGAAGAGACGGGCTTTCAGCGCGAGCGCTTCAGGTGTAGAGCCTGGTTTATACTCGCTGCGTCAGCACAAGCGCGAAGGTGCGCCCCACGGACGGAGCACAACGGCGGATTTGGTTTTCAAGCTAAAGTAAAAGGCCGCTTCTTAAACCAGAGAAGGTGAACATGTTGGTATTCTTGTAGAAAAAAACAAAAAACATACAAGTCCTGTCAGCGACAGCCAGTTTAGTTTTACTTTTCTTTTTGTTTTCGTTTTGAAAAGCTTGTTATCTTTGCAGTTTACCTCAAGTTACGCTATGGAGGCTTTCCTTATTTTTTTTAAATATTATTATTTATTTGATTCCTCAGTGTTTGCTAAACTTTCTTTAATTTATTAGACGGTATATAATACAGCATGTGATATGTCCTATGCCATGCCTCGTCTCATTCGTTTTTGTTAATAAATGTTGTGCAAGCTAGTTTGTCATTGTAGCCTACTGTTTTATCATTGTGCTTTTTAATTAAGAATAACAATGAATCCATCTTTTGTTTTAGTCTTAAAAAGTGAAAGGTGTATAGATATAAGCAAAACAGACAATTATCTTTTCTTGTAAAATGTGACAACAAGATTGTGAATTTTAAAATGAAAGTGAAGCGCACGAAAAAAGGAATTCCTGTTCACAAAATTTAAATCACAAATAATACTGATGAAAAAGAACGGGTTGAATGTTGAACACTTTCGTACCATATAACTATAAACTATGATAAAAGTTCATCAGCATGCATTGATGAATCAAATGTTGTAGCAAAAAAAAAAAAAAAAAAAAAAATTCGACCAAATTATGTGCTTATGCGACCAACTGAGAAAGTTGGTCGCAAAAGTGCGACCAGTGGGAAGAAGGGCTGGGCGATATGACGATATATATCGGATGGACGAAATAAAAAGTCTATCGTTTCATATTATGTTCTATCGTTTATTTCGTGGTGTCGCAAAATACATTGTTTACGGTAATACTTTTTAATCATTAGGATGAGTGCGATCTTTACACGCCACCACGGGGCGTGAAGGGGAGACAGAACCAGGTGGAGAACGCAGGTGGACTACATCTGTAGCATGGGCACGCGTTTTTAAGCACTGCAGTTTTAAAACAACCAATTTTAAGCTGTTGAAACACAAACAACAGAGCTATATGCGTGCGCATAGGCGTAAATCCTGGGGGGGACAGGGGGGACAAGACCCCCCCTATCTGAGGGTTGTCCCCCTAAAAATATAATTACAAGCAACTCTGTGTAATGAAAATAATATAAATGGACATATACTTAAAATAACTGTGAGAGTAGTAAAACAAAATAAACGCAAAAAAAAAAACGTTTTAAGTTCAGAAATGTTTTGATTCCCCCTCCATTGCCTCACAGTGGTTTGGTCCACGGCCTGCTTTCCTCTTTTACCGATACACACACACACACACACACACACACACACACACACACACACACACACACGAGTCCGGTCACTCGTAGTGATATTACGCAGCGCCTGAAAGTAGTCCCCGGTAGCTGGGGACTACTTTCAGGCGCTGCGTAATATCACTGCGCCTGCTGCGGCCATGTTACGGCAGCAAAGTTCCTTGATTATTACGCCGGAATGAGAGTAGTTCCTAATCATATCAGCCTAGAAAATCGCAACTTTTCATTTTCCGCCGATCTTAGTACACGATATAACTACAGAAGAGTCAAGTTTTAAATAGGACAAATATCGAAACTCTTTGGTCATTTTTGAACGCCATGCTACTGGTCTAATTGGATTCAATGATCTATGCTAAGCTATGCTAAAAGGGCTCTCGCCAGACCCGGAGATCGGCTGAATGGATTCAAAAACAGTAAAACTCAACTTATTAACTCTGGGGGAGTTGGAGAATGAGCCTATTTCCAAAAAAAAGTGTTCCTTTAAGAGAGAGGAAACAGCTAAAAGAGAAAACGCATATGTAACAGTATATTGGATCCGAACTTCGGTCTTAAAGGGGAAGCTGTCCAATATTCGTTCTGTCTGCCATTCATATTAATCATAGCAAATTGCAAGAAAATCTCTCACTGCTCTTGACTAAATCACTTTTGTAGCTTTAATAAGAAGAAATAATTATAAAAAATAATGATATATATATATATATATATATATATGTGTGTGTGTGTGTGTGTGTGTGTGTGTGTGTGTGTGTGTGTGTGTAGAATCTATACATAATAGCCTAAACGTGTTAATTATATCTATCATGGATAGATAGATAGATATAATTAACACAGTGAAGACTAATTAATTTACACAATGCATTTAGCATTTCTTATTTATTGTAGTTTTTGTCCTATTGCTTGCAATTAGTTTCTTATACTTATTTAATCACTGACTGTTTATTTATTTTCAGTGAGCTTGAGTTTTTATTTATTTATTTTTTATTTTTTGTCTTTTTAGGCTTGTATTAGTTTGATATTGACATTGGTGACAAGGATTATGAAAATTCTATGGTATCAAAGATTTTAATATCATAACCTTTTTAAAAGAAAAAAAATACTATATCGTGATATAAAATTAGTCATATCGTGATATAAGATTTTGGTCATATCGCCCAGCCCTAGTGGGAAGAATGAGTCTAGAGCCCTGATACACAACAGATTCACTCACACTGTTTAAAAATTGAATGCAGAAAATGGCAGAGATGGTAATGAAGACAGAGAATTTGTAATTTCGATGAGCAGAGGTCAAGCAATATTAGTTCTCAATGGCTGATACTGATAACTAGAGAGCAGGGCCTATAGGTATAGGCTGAAATAATGTGGGTCTCATTCAGTAACCGTACAATTTCATACTTTTTGTGCAAAATAATTTTACATGTAAAACTTCCACCAATGACTATAAGGTCACTTATAAAGGTTATTAAATAAATTAATGAATGCAATTTTATAATTTGTGAAAATTATACTGCTATATGTTATAATCATATTACATTATAAATATAATGCAAAAATGTGTGATAAATATAACCATTATCAGAGTTGTAGTGCAGTGGACTAAGCAGCTGCTCAACATCTAAGAATTCATTATAATAATAATATTAATTATTATTATTATTAGCAATATATATGATATATATTTATAATTTACATATTTTTTAAATTTTTATTTACAATTTTATTTACAAATATAAATATATATATATATATATATATATATATATATAGTGCTGTCAAACGATTAATTGCATCCAGAATAAAAGTTTTTGTTTACATAATATATGTGTGTACTGTGTATATTTATTATGTATATATAAATACATAATATTTGCATGTATATATTTAAGAAAAATGTTATGTTTATATATTAAATATATTTATGTATATTATAAAATATAATAATATAAATATATAAATGCATATACATGCAAATATTTTCAAAATATATAATGCGTGTGTATTTATATATACATAAATAAACACAGTACACAAACATATATTATGTAAACAAAAACTTTTATTTTGGATGTGATTAATTGCGATTGATCGTTTGACAGCACTAATATATATATATATATATATATATATATATATATATATATATATATATATATATATGCCAAACTTTTAAGAGGAAGAAGAAGAAAAAAAGTAGTCCTCACACACTCATTCTTTTTTTTCCCCTTTTCCATCAGGCTAACGACTTTTCTTCTGTGTCACACATTCATTCACGCTCTAGGTTCCCATAATTCATTAATTTAAACTGGGCTTTAATATTTAAAAAGGGCCTAGAAAGGATTTCAGTGGATTCAAAGGATAACCAGCTCGTATGTTAAAAAACCATCTGAGAGTCTTCAGGGGGTTTTCGCAGGAGGTCACCGAGAACTCCAGAACGGCATTAACCGTCTGGGTGCCCGTGTCAATCCAGAGTGAGAAGAGTAATGCTTAAAGATGAAAAACTCATCATCTTTAGATATTTCTGTCTCTTTTACTCCCTCCTTCATTCTCTGCAGATATTTTAAAAAGTAGCTTCTGGGCAGTCGGGAGGGAGATAACAGACAGAGACAAATTGCGTGTCTCATAAGACGTTTCATTAATCTCCAGACCTGAGAAAAGGAGGGGAAGGCGGGGCTAATCTAAACCATTACACGTTCCTCACGATCCAACTTAAACGAGTCTCAACATCTTTCCACACACATAAAGAGACTCCTGGGAATACCAAACAAGGTGATCTTTCTTGTCCTCAGCATACACTTCCGTCATCACGAATTTCATGGAAGTTTTCATGAAACATCATGCAAATGGGGCTAAAAGATCATTTCATTATGGCGCATCACATGCAGCGAGAGCGTCCCTCTTTTTTACTCTATGAACTTGTTGCCGATCTTCAAGGAGATACTTAATATGTAACGGCAAGAAAAGTGTGTTTATGTATGGCTGAGACAAAGAAGGATTTGTGTGCTGGTAATTAGAGTGTAATGGAAAACGGTGTGTGGGCCCTGTGTATGAATATTCATGGTACGCTGAGAATGTGTAGGAGGATCAACCTTGACCACCGTCTAATCACCGCGCGCAGAGACTCTGCCGTAATTTAGCGACGGACTCGATCATCCACAGCATCTCTTAATACCTCCACTCGTGGGCACACATAATCAATGTCCCTCATTAAGGTCACAGCCTTTGACCTCAGAAGATGAACTGAGCCTCTTAAGGCAAGACGAGCTGTGACAAAGAGACAAATTTTAAGGAGTGAGTCATCGGAAAATGTCACTGCATTTAGTTTAGTTGAGGCTTAATGTTTCAGTACGGTCATTTTTAATAGCTACAAAGTTTAAGTAAGCATTGTTTGGTAATTGTTCACCACTTTGTCATTTCACTAAAGAAAAGCAGTCAAATGATGTGAGAGTGAATAAATGATAGCAATTTAAATTTTTGGGAGAACTACTTCGCCCTACAAAATGCAGAAACTGCACATTCTGTCTAAAATTAAGAGTTATGATCAAAAACTCCAGCTATGCTAAAACTGATATCAAATCCATTCAAATTTTGCAACCAAGTGTTGCTCTCAAACAGCAGTATTTGATTAATACTGTTTTATGTATTCTTTTTTTTTTTCAAGTAAATAAACCTATAAAAGACATTTTTTATCATTCACATGCTACATGCAACTCAAAAAAGAAAAATACATACAAAAAATAACATGACAAAAAGATATATGACAAAAAGGTCATTGTTTAACTCTTTCAACGCCATTGACAAGATATCTCGTCAATTAAGAGACAACGCTTCCCCGCCATTGACGAGTTTTTATGGCTTTCCGTGTTCTATGTGTATTACGGTAAGGAAAGCCCTAGCGCATGTCCTGAATGAGTTACGGGACTTCCGGGTCTTTAAGGTGCGAATAGAAGACGATCGGCATACATGGTGGGTCAGAGAAAATGTAGATCATATATAGATCATAGCCTATGTAGATCATGCTTTGACCATTTTGAATCTGATCGGGACGATGTAGTCCGTGAGAGAGAGAGAGAGACACAGAAACATCTGTAGTTATAACCGATCCGTCGATCTGAATAGGGGTGTGTGTGTTCTATCTATCTATCTATCTATCTATCTATCTATCTATCTATCTATCTGTCTGTCTGTCTGTCTGTCTGTCTGTCTGTCTGTCTGTCTGTCTGTCTGTCTGCATGTACAGTATATGTATGTATGTATGTAGCCTGTGTGTGTGTGTGTGTGTGTGTGTGTGTGTGTATAATCATATGTATGTATATGTATTGTGACGGATCGGTGGCCCTCCCCCTCATCATCATCACCACCCCGTCCCTTATTCGCCGCCCTTCACCAGGCTCCCGACTGGAGTGGGTGGATGAGAGGAGGGGCGTGGGACTAACGTGGGCTGGCGGCGTGTGATGAGGCACAGCTGAACTGAGTTAAGCCTCATCACTGCCGCCGTTAAATGCCGAGCGCGCCTCTCCTCGGGAGACCGGTCTCTTCCCCCGTGCATGCACGCTGGTGTCCTCGTGGGTCCAGGAAGGGTGCGTCGAGGGACAGCGCGCCGCCGAGGATGTGAGTCGCGGAACCTCCAAGGGTCATCGTGCAAGCCGCACCCGTATAACGGCCGTCGGGCCAGGATGCCGGGCCGTCCATCCCGCCAATGGGCCAGTAAGTGGCACAGGAAGAGCCGCCGCTCCAGAGAAGCCGCCGCCCCTCGTGCCCCGGACCGCGGGAGCGTGTGCGGCCACCTGACTCCGCCCCTTGCCTGGACCCTTCCCTTTGGAACACTGCCCTCCTACACGAGCCCCGCAGCACATCGAGGACACCAGATCCCCCCCCCCTTCTTTGGACACTTTTTGCCCCTGGACACTTCCTTTTTATTATTTGTTCAATAAAAACCTCTCCGAGGCCTGACGCCACACCCACTGTGTCTGTCGTTGGCTCCTCCCGTCACAGTATATGTTTGTGTGTGTGTGTGCGCGCATGTACAGTATATGTATGCATTTGTATGTATGTAGCCTGTGTGTGTGTATAATCATATGTTTGTGTTTGTGTGTGTGTGTGTGTGTGTCTGTTTATTGAATGCAATTTAAATTATTCATATAATTATTTACAGGTGAAAGAATATGACATCTGAATGTATTTTGCATGAAAATGCACTACTTTGATAAAAATGCATTTTTCTCAGTTTTTTGTCCAAAATGTTGTATTTTTGATGGTACCCACCTGTATTCAAATGGTCATAAAACATGAACACATGAAGATAGAATAAAATATTTTTTTTTGTTTAAAAGCAGAGACTTGTTTCTGTATTTTGATATATAATATGTTCTTATATTCATAGCAGAAAATATTCTGAGGGCCGTCAAAGTTAGGTGAAAATCATCAAAAATGCTGGCGGTGGCTGGCAACTTTTTTTAAAAACGCTGGCGGTGAAAGAGTTAATTGTTCTCAAATATTGCAAAAAGCTGAAAGAACTAAAAATGCTGTTGTCTTCTAAATGTCTAAAACATTTAGAATAAATAACAATAATAATAATAACAGCAACAACTATTATTATTATTAAGCAAGTGAAAACAAAGAAAAGGTAATGATTGTTCTTTACAGCATTTTTAAATAAATAAATAAATAGCTTAATAAATAATTAAATAAATATTTACAATGCTAATTGTTACAATTAATGATGAATGACTGAAGTTGCTTTAGATCAAACAATTTGCTAAAATAAATAAACATTTGTAAACAAATATGTTTGTATTTTTTTGTATTTTTTCTATCCTTTGAATGATAGAAAGTAGCTTTTATATAGACACACACACACACACACACACACACACACACAATTAAACAAAACATACATACATAAATACACAAACAAGGATAAAAAGTTTTAGCAAGCAAGTTTTTCTAGTTTCAAAGGGGGTGGAATGAGAACTACTGGGTTCACTGTTTCTAAAAATGTATGACATGCATTCTGGGAGTATTTATGTAATAGAATGATGTATATTTATATAAAATCACAAAAGAGTTTCTGTCATCATTATACCACGGAAGCATGAGTGAGCAAGAAAAAAAACGTACATGTGGGAGAGAGAAACCAGGAGACAGATTGAGATGTAGGGAGTTATAGATAGATGGATAGAGAAAAAAAGTGTGTGTGAGTCTCTATGGTAGAGCTCATTAAGCAGATCTGTCTCTCATTAACAGGGAGCTGTCTCGTTATGTGCGATGCAGGCGGGCATCTTTTTTTCCCTCTCTGTAAGTAGAGCCAGTTCATAGTGTCAGCTCCAGCCCACAGACTCTGCACATCTCTGCAGGTAACACCACTATTAAGGGCCAATAGGGGAAAAACAGAGAAATTTTCACACGTATTTGAGCTGACAGTTTTTTAGAGCCACTGTTTCGATACATATTAGATACGCTTAATTATGTGGAGGTGGAAGCAAGAAAGCTCACAGTTCAGAAAAAGTCAAGACATGGAGGAAACACAATGACCGGCTGCACTCTAGTCCATTTTAAACATAGCTAGTGCTAAGATTTGCAGTTTGACAAAAGGACACATTCTGATGTTTTGAATGAAAAATGTGTTTAAATAACATTTTACTGCACTAGACCCAAAACAGGAAACGCATCACTCAGCTATAATGACAGGCCCAAAATACAACACCAACAGGCCTCATCTACACTGCAAACTTGACTGGGGACTTCTACTGTTTGGGCTTCATTTACACATTTTAGTGAATTCAACAAGACTGTAAAGTGTAAAGTTTGTAATTTTATAATATAGAAGGCAGTATTTTTTAGTATTATATTTCTATAGTTTTGTATTTAATATTTTGAATTTAACATTTTTATATATATTTTTTTATTATTATAATTTTTTTATATTTCTATTCAGCTTTAATTTCTTTTTATTTCAGTTTGAATAATTTAGTATTATTTAGTTATTTTATTTCAGTTATATTTTTTCATTTATATTTTTAAATCTATTTTTATATTGTATTTATTTCAGCTTTATTTCAATTCGACACTTTTTTTTTTTAATTCCAGGTGTTTTACTGTAAACAAAATATTTTTTCAAATAAAACTAAAATTATTGGAGTAGGTTTTACTAGAAAATAGTATTTCAGTCTTTCTACTTCAAATATTCACATTTAATTCAATGTTACTTAATGTTTCTTTGTCATTATTTGTGAAATTTACTAGCAATTTCTGAGTGAAAATCGTTTCACCACCATTTGTGTGTGTGTGTGTGTGTGTGTGTGTTTGTGACAAATGAGGACATAAATTTGTATAATAACAAGGGTATGACATAGGTATTACAAGGAGAAGGTGACTTTTCAGGACATTACCCCATGTCCCCACTTTTCAAAATGCTTATAAATCACACAGAATGGAGTGTACTGAAAATCTGAAATAGCACAAAGTTTCCTGTAAGGGGTAGGGTTAGGTGTAGGGCAATAGCACATACAGTTGTACAGTATAAAAACCATTACGCCTATGGGATGTCCCCACTTTTCGTGTGTGTGTGTGTGTGTGTGTGTGTGTGTGTGTGTGTGTGTGTGTGTGTGTAAAGACATCACAGAAATCTCAACTAAACGTCAATTAAAGAACGGACTTTGAGCACCTCAAAGGCACCATTTGGGACAAGACCATAATTCAGCCAAAAATTCATGTGACCCATCCTGTAATTGAGGACAATGTCAAAGAATTACAGCATCCTAATAGGCGTCTCTGGCATAATCGTTCAAAACTGCAACTAAACTTCCGATTGAAAGATCTATGAACACAGTCTTACTTTTAATGAGAAGCAAAGCGGTTGCAAATGTGATCGGCTCGACACACTTCTGGGAGGAGATGGTGTTCCAGGTACCTTGGAGGCTGAACTGGCTTAAGTGGAGTTCCTAATTACAGCATTGATTCATTAACTCTATTACAAGTTAGAATTAATCGTTTCATTAGCACTCAGGCACAAGCTATGAATCATAATATGGAAGGATCCGGGCCCACTCACTAACATCAAGAGGACTGAACTTTTATGAAGGAAAAAAAAATATTTGCCAATTTGTTAATCTAATTTTTAAAAATCCATACGGAAGTATTTCAAATAAATCTCAATCAAATAGGTGTCAGCAGGTGTGCATTTCTGACTGATGTGTTTAGTTTTTTGTGGGAAAGAAATTAAATATGCATTAAAAATATACTTACAGGGATCATTCACCCAAAATAAAAATCTTATCGTAAATTACTGAATTTACGATTTAGTCATTCCAAATCCAAAAGATGCATGTTCATCTTTAAAACACAAATGAATTGTTCCTCCATTGAAAGTCCATTCCACCAACACTTTGACACTTCAAAAAGTGCATAAAGACATCAGAAAAATCATCTATATAAATTACAAAGTGTAATCCAAGTATTCTGAAGATACATGACTGCTTTGTATGATAAACAGATTACTTTTATGATGCCTATGTGAACTTTTTGAAGCATCAAAGTTCTGATAGAATGACCTTTCATCTGTCAGATTTCATAAAACAAATAATAATTTGTGTTTCGAAGATGAATGAAGTCTTATATATTTGGAACGGCATAAGAGTCAATAATAGCTGACAGAATTTTCAATTTTCCGTGAACTGTCCTTCCATTTAAAGAAGCTAAAGTTCAATTAAATGTAATTAAAATGTATTAATTAATATTATTTTTTATGATTCTGTACAACAATAATTATTATAATGGTATTATATTATAAGCCAGAACACTTTACACAGGGAAAATTGTTGTTGCTCCACTCCACCCACGTACTCTGATGTGTTTAAGAGAAGTTTGAATTCCGTAGAATTACCCAGAATGACTTGATGTATAATATTACCCCTTCACAATGGTGTACCAACACATTCAGAGTGCTTACAAGATGCAATTTACCCGAGGAGTACCATTAACGCTCATGAATGACAGGCACTGAAGTGCACCATGCAATATGTGTGAAATACCTCCACATTTCCACATGAACGCATGTATGCGTGTCAGCATTACGTTACAGAACAATAGACTCACCGGCGGGAGGAGGTGGTGGTGAAGAAGCCACAGGTTTTTCTACAGACTGAGGAGGCTGTGGGATAGTTTCAGCAGCAGAAGCAACAGGAGCAACAAGTTCAGCTGGAGGGGAGGGGGTGGTTATTTCTACAGGTGGAGCAGAGATGGGTTCAGAAGTGGTTTTAGTGATAGGATGGGTAGGAATGGGGGGAGGAGGAGGTGTGAAAAGCTCAAAAGCAGGAGGGGAGGCAACAGAATCAGCAAGGGAAGGAGAAGTGAAGGGTTCAGAAGATGGAGGAGGGGCAATTATTTCCACAGGTGGAGATGCTGTTATAAGCTCAGCTGTGGCAGCAGGTAGAGCAATGGACTCACCTGCAGGGGTTGATACAGCAGCCACTGATTCAGCTGGTGCTGTCACTACAGGAGGAGGTGGGGGGAGAATGAGCGGCTCTGCTAGTGGTGGAGGAGGTGCAGTAGTGGTCACTTGCTCAGGGAGTTTGACTCGCTCTGGCAAGGAAGAAGGTGGAAGGGAAGTGACGGGGTCAGGTGGAGGAGATATTGGCACCAGTGCTGGCAGAGGATCAACCACAGGGGGAGAAGCAGGAGGGGTTCTGGTGGGAGGCTGTGGTGGGCCTGAGGGTTCCCTCATGCGGTCGATGACCTTCTCTGAGAGCTGAAGAACAGAAATGGAGAGAACAAATGATAGTCTTGTGAGCATAACAATATTCTCGCTTTTTCTTCTGTAGGTTAGAAACAATGCAAAATAAATGATGAGAAATGTAAATTCGAAATGAACATTCTGCTTAGCAGAGACTTAAGTAAAAGTATTTGGGTATTGGCTTGGGGGATTTTTTTAAGATGTCATGTCAAGTTTACCATAGAAATATAGGCCTCATTCCCGATCATTCATTCATTCATTAATAAGACCCATTTAGTTGCTGGTTTTCAATCAGTGTGAAATAGTTTAAAAAATAATGTTTCGTAAAAGTTTTTTATATTTCTACTGTAATGTAATAAAGTATTTTATATAATGAAATATTTTATTCATAATTTAATAAATTATTTTTATTTCAGTTTTAGCAATTTTGAATTTTTTTTAGAACTGTAATATCATATCTTAAAATAAATGTATTTAGTCACACAATTATTGTTTTCATCATGAACAACCACTGCTGTCACTTCTCAGTATTTCTGTATTCTTTTTTATAATTTTGTGTAACATTAAATGTACATACATGTACACACGACACACACTAAATTATTTAATAAAATAATTATAAAATATATTCATATTCAACTATATTCATGTTTTCATGAACAACAATTGCTGTCACTTCTGAGTATTTCTGAATGTTTTCTAAAACTTTTGTACAACACACACACACACACACACACACACACACACTAGTGTTGTCAAACGATTAATCTCATCCAATATAAAAGTTTTTGTTTATGTAATATATGCGTGTGTGTTCTGTGTATATTTATTATGGATATGTAAATACACACACATACAGGATATATTTTGAAAATATTTACACGTATTTACATGTATATATTTTATATTTGTATAATTTATATTATATAGAAATATATTTAATATAGAAATATAACATTTTTCTTAAATATATACATGCATGTGTGTGTATTTATATATACATAATAAATATACACAGTACACACAGATACATAACAAAACAAAAACTTTTATTTTGGATGTGATTAATCGTTTGACAACACTAATACACACACATACACACACTAAATTATTTAGTAAAATAACTCTAATCTATATTCTTTTTTATCTTGCCCTTACCAAGGCTGCATCTACTGTTAAATAAAAATTTAAAATGTATACATATAAAGTCGACTAAACATAAATAATAATTAATTCGGTGGAGTATATATGCCAAGGCATGTTATTACAGGTTATGCTTGAAATGCAATTTTATACAATAACAAGGGGTGTCCACAAAAGGGTCTTTTTGCCTGATAATGGTGACCCCTGTTGTTAGTTTTGAACTAGTTTATGTAAACCCTGAAAACCACCTATACAAAACAAAAAGTCTCTAAAAAGTTGCAAGTTGAAAAATAAACACTCAAAACAAATCATAAGTAAATATAGTACAAGCATAAACAGCTGTGTGAAGAGTGCCACTGTTTAACCTGCTGTATATAATAGTTATGGGGGGCGTGAACACAGTGCTGTCATGCTTGGCATTGTGATGCTTGAACTGTAACAGGTGTTTGCTAAAGTAATTCCTTTTAGGTAGGATGCTTATGAAATGCATAATCTTGTATTGCAGCTAAACTTGGTTTTCCAGGTCAGCTGAAGTAAGTGTCCAGTCAGGGACAGAATGTTTATCCAGTTAGGTAAGTTAAGACTATTAGAGGCCTTCATCACGATTCTGCGCATGCATTCAAATCACAGCAGAGGTGAATTAAAGTCATGCGTCAGTATGCGTGATGTGCATTTGACAGGTGGAGGAGAACAGACATGTGTGTCACTCACCCTTATGCCCTTCACTATCGTTATGTTCTCATTCTCATCCGACTCAAAAGACACACGGCGCGTGCTGTTGTTGGCTCCCATTCCTGGTCAAACAAGCCCGCTGGTGTTTAACCAGCTAGTTCATGTAAATTTGATCAGTAGTTATGAACTCCAAAGAGTTGACAGCTCTCTAGTTGTTTCGCGCGAGCACCAGGGCCGCACGTTCCCGTTCAGAAACACACAGAGCTTCCGCCATTAGCCCCTCCCCCCTGTCACAGGCGAAGAAAGACGATTTTCATTGGTTGAGCGCGAGTGCTTAGTGTCTCTATTGGACAACATAAATATAAGAAAAATATGGTGTATTTTAAAGAATGTTCATTTGTTTATTTATTCATATTAAAAACACAATATACGAAATTAATGCCTATTTCAGAGCAGAATAATTTGATCGAATTTGCTGCTATTTTTCAATAGGTCTGTGTTCTTATCAGGCTGAAACTAAGTTGTAAGGTTTGTAATAAGGTTTCATTTTTCAATTCTAGTAAAGAAAAATAGAAAGAAAACATTCCTTATGATTTTTTTAACGTTTATTAAACCTCCTTAAAAACAAGCATTATCATATCAGCATATGTGGACTATATATAGCTACATATATGTACATACAACACTTTACAAAAATATTTACAAAAACATAAAGCAAATTCCAACATAAATTAAACTTCAGGGATTAATCAATCCATTGAAATACACACACACATACATTATCAGTCATATATATATATATTTATATAAAGCAATATATAAAGCAAATTATAAACTAAACTAAACTTTAAGTTAATTTAGAGAGTAATTTAGATTAAGTAAATTAATTAAGTAATTTAGAGAGTTTTAAGGCGTTCTATATATTTTGCATCAGTGTAAAGTGCCTTGAGAATTAACTTTTACAGGCGCTATATAAAAATAAATTTATTATTATTATTATTATTATCATTCCCTTTTTTAGCTGCTTTGAGGTTTTGTTTTGTTTTAATCATTTTTAAATGCCAAAAATCTTTAAGAAAGTATTTATGTAAAACAGGTACATTCTGTCTTAGAAACACTTAACAGTATTATAACTGTAGAAAAGATGTTCCTGAAGTCCTCATGTCAAATTGGAGCTCTGGGCATTTAGAGATGTGGGTCTTCTGTCCTTTAGTGGGTGGCTGTCTTTGTCTACATGCCCTCAGGTGTCATCATGACAACCTTTTATCCTGCACTAGGTGATGAGAAATAACCTGAGTCTTGTGTCATCAGCAAAGGACAGTAGATTGCTCAGAAATGATTGTCCTTAGAGGAAGCTGATAAGAACTTCTGGATCTGACTAGGCTCAGAGGAGCTAAAAGAAAAATAACCTCAGAGTCTCCGTGATTGTTTCCTTTTTTGAAGGGGCACAAAATTGGCCACTATGTTATCTCAGCTGTCCACGGACACATCAGTCAAAGAGGAGACTGCCAGATCGACCCTTTCCCACACAATCAATGCCCTTTCCTCTGTGGTTTGTTACAGCAGAGATCGTCAGGAGATAGAGTGGAGCAGGTCCACAGCAATATATCCTAGAAACAGAAAGCAATTAACAACCTACACCTTTTGCTCTGTCTTTCTCCCTCCCTTCATGTCTGTTTCGTAAAAGAATCTTTCACATTCCTTTGATTCGGATCTTTTGATTGAACCAGTTCACAAAACTGATTTGTTCAAGATTAAATGTACATTAAGTTAGGTTTATTACATACTGTATTTCAGTTAAAAGATGTAAATGAATTTTAGTATCGTCTAATGTATATAAAATTATATAAAATTAATAAATAAAGAAATTAATGAGCTAAATTATGGCTGTGTAAAATAAAATGGGAGATATGGGACTGTTTGTTATTAAAAAATAAAGTGATAATAAACAGCTAAATAAAATAAATAACAGTGCTTTTTATATTTTATTGCAAGAAAGAACAAAACATCTACAAGCAAAATGACAGTTAACAGAATATTCTTAGAGGATTACATTTAATTTAACAAAAGAATGAGCTAAAGCATGTTATATTATCTTAAAAGGATTAAACAATCGAAAAATTGAGTATACAAAGTTATTTAAAGAATGCAAATATATATCAACTTCTTCCTTGAAAATTAAAATTTAGGTAAATGAAGGTATATATTTTTAAATAACATTTATGGACGTACAAACGATTGTAGGTGCTTTCAGCAAAAAAGAAAAAAAAAGACTACATTTCCCTACGATCCCTGTACGATCAGCTGATTTTGCTGATGTCGGCTTCCCATTGGCTGAAGTTTGTCACGAGGTGTTTGGGTGTAGTAGCGGAAAGATGGCAACTGACACAGGCAGATACAGGAGCGCTGTCTCCAAAAGCAAAGACCCTTCCGGTTTACTTATATCTGTAATAAGGTGAGCACGATATTTATACAGTATCTGTGTCGGCCAGCTTAACTTTGCCTGCGTTAAATCTTTGCACCCGGATTTTCTAAGTAAAAGGACCAGAATGGATAACCGCTTAGCATGTTTGCTAACGATACATCCTGTTATTCTTTCATATTTTGTTATTATAAACTTATGGGTTGTGTAACAGCTACATCTTAAGAAACTTTACATTGCATCAGCTGAAGTTTATAGTTTTCCGGGAGGTCTTCTGAATAACACAGAGTTTGCAGGCATACTTCAAAACGTGTTTAAATGGACAGTGTTTATGTTTTGATTGAACTGAGTTTCAAAACATAGGGAACTGTTTACTTAAATAGCACTGTTTGAACATCATAAACGCAGTCTGATTATTTGTCTTGGTTGTCACCACTTAAACAACACAATCACAACATGCAAGTGCAATAATATGAAAGTACAATAGAAAATTGTATAGAGTGCAGTGGAAAATGTAGTATATATATATATATATATATATATATATATATATATATATAGTGATGTTAACTATAAGTAATATATTGAATAATAATATGTTTTCATAGATTCGTTACAGTCTGCACAATTATTTTAATTTTATTTTAAATTATTTTTGAGGCCATTGAGAAGGCAGGGAAGCTGGCGTGATGACATGAAGTTTTTGTACATATAGGCTTTTGTGATCTTGTGGAAGATGTGACTGTTTTGAGGAGGCTAATTTGGTGATGGTAGATGGCAGCCAGAACCCAGTATAGTGTGGTAAAATTACTGCCTAATTGAGGGTTATAGTTACAGCACATATTCATGACTTTTGGTAATGCCTGGGTGAGTTGTAATGAACTTTTTGCCCAAATATTACATTCACAGCATCAAACCTTGACTTTACATAGATTAAACCTGTTTTCTTCCATTGAGCACAGCTGAGCCGATAAGCTGTCAGAAATCCATCATTCTGCTTCACGGCTCTTTTGTCTCCTTTTTACCCATCAGCCGTTTCCATTATGATGTCCTACGGGCAATCGAGTAAGGTCAAAAAAGAGCAAGTCTATGGGCCGAAGCTATATCTACATGATCTGTGCTTCACTGCAAGCTTGAAGGGACTTTTCCCTACTGAATACTGGCTCTCAGACATTCTTTCTATATCTTTCTGAGCTCCAGAGACTGGAATGAATGTAATGAGCTCTTTTGGGAGATTGTGCTGCCTTCCTTTTACTCTGATTTAAAGCCACACCGCTGTGGAAATGAGTCAGGACAGACTTTGAGAGCTGAGATGTAATGTCTGGCAGTCTGCGGTCTGGGACATTGTTGGATTGGCACCGGCCCCAGCGGGTCTCCTCAAGTGGGTGGGCAACTGGGTGTCTGATGATGGATTGTTGTGAAATTGTGTTGTGATGGCCAAAAATCCAACTACTTCTGTCTGAAAGTTTGCAACATAATGATGACAGGATGAGCTTAGATTGAGTGCAGCCTTGGCCCTGGAAGATTTAAGTGTACTGCAGTCAATCATGATTTTCCAGTGTCAGAAACGGCAAGAAAGCCAAAGCCTAGATGAGAGAGAAATGTCATGGGCATTCAAACATTCAAACATTCAAAAAAAAAAAAAGTAGTATCCTTGATTATTGAATTGCATGTTCAAGTTGTTTTGGTTATATAATTTTAATATAAAATATTAATATAATTTTTAAAATATGTTTTATTTATTTATTTATACATTAAATAATTAATTAATTAATTCCCAAAAATGAACAAAGAAAATATATATATTTTAATTTATTTAAAAATAACTAATTAACTAAATAAATACATGAATACATTTTTCATTCATTCATCACATTATTTATTTAATCCGATGAACCAGGCAAAGATGTGATAATATAATAATATTCTGTTTATGAAATTATTATTATTATTAGCCGTAGTAGTATGTTTTTGTAACACGTAACGTTTGGTACAGTTTGATGTAGCATATGTTTACTATCTTTTTGTCAGGACATTGTCCAGCAGTGAGGATGTGCAGGACCGAGAGACGGAGAAGGGCCGTCTGGAGGAGGCCTATGAGAAGTGTGATCATGATCTGGATGAGTTGATCGTTCAGCACTACACAGAGCTCACCACAGCCATCCGAACCTACCAGAGCATCACAGAGAGAATCACCAGCTCTCGCAACAAGATCAAACAGGTGTGCACCGCATTCATCTACATTCAGCAACTCCCAAACAAGTGTAAATATGACCAGGTTTATAATTTGTGAACCTGGAGCACAAAACCAGTCATAAGTAGCATGGGTATGTTTGTAGCAATAGCCAACAATACATTGTATGGGTCATAATTTATGCCAAAAATCATTAGAATATTAAGTAAAGATCATGTTCCATGAAGATATTTTGTAAATTTCCTACTGTAAATATATCAAAACCTAATTTTTGATTAGTAATATGCATTGCTAAGGACTTTATTTTGACAACTTTAAAGGTGATTTTCTCAGTATTTAGATTTTTTTTTTTGCACCCTCAGATTCCAGATTTTCAAATAGTTGTATCTCGGCCAAATATTGTCCGATCCTAACAAACCATACATCAATGGAAAGCTGTAGGCATACATGATAAGAGATATGAGCAAAGCAGACAATTAAATCTTTATTCCCCAAAAAATTATAATCATGACAGGTATATCAGGTCCCCCTGTATAACAACACTATAACATTTATAATATAATATATTACAATAACAACATTAAATAACATGATATGTGACCCTGGACCATAAAACCAGTCTTAAGTCGCTGGGGTATATTTGTAGCAATAGCCAAAAATACATTGTATGGGTGAAAATGATCAATTTTTCTTTTATGCCAAAAATCATTAGGATATTAAGTAAAGATCATGATCCATGAAGATATTTTGTAAATTTCTTAGCATAAATATATCAAAACTTCATTTTTGATCAGTAATATGCATTGCTAAGAACTTCATTTGGACAACTTTAAAAGCGATTTTCTCAATATTTTTATTTTTTTGCACCCTCAGATTCCAGATTTTCAAATAGTTGTATCTCGGCCAAATATTGTCCGATCCTAACAAACCATACATCAATGGAAGGCTTATTTATTCAGCTTTCAGATGCAGTATAAATCTCAATTTCGAAAAATTGACACTTAAGATTGGTTTTGTCGTCCAGCGTCACATATAGGCTAAATTTTCTTTTTGTTATGAATTTCGAAGAAAGGTTTTTATACTGTGATATATTTTTTACATTAATGAAAAGTTCAAAAGACAATTTAATTGAACTAGAAATTCTTGGTAACATTATAAATGTCTTTACTGCCACTTTTTAATTTAACGCATCCTTGCTGAAGAAAAGTATTGATTTCTTTTACAAGTATCTGTTTCTTCTTCACTGACCCGCAGAAAACCTTCAGGTTACATTGTTAAAAACCCTGATTTAAGACAGATGCACAATGACTTATTACTGTATTTTAATAGCATAGTCACGTAGCTGCCAATCGCATAGCAATACATCTTCATGATGTCAGTCTGTTTGTTTATGGCTGATTGAAATAACTTCTCTGCACAGGTTTTTTTTTTCTGGTCAGCAGCTGGCGGAGATGAAATGCAACTGCTGCTTTTCTTTGTAGCCCACATAGTTCTGTGATAAGCTACCAATACGTAAACACACACAAGCTGCATGCAGCCTGATATAATACTGGCTGTAATACCCAGGGAATGATTTATGAGAGATAATTAGAGGGGAAACAACATGCGGTAGCAGTTTGACGCAAAAAGGGAAATTAAAAACAAATCAACAGCTATTTTTTTGCATTTTTGTGTATAAACGTCGCTCTCAGCCATGCGGTCTGATGGGTCGTCCCTCAGGCTTCTGTAATGATGGAGGTGTCAGGCTTCTCTCTCACACACACACACACACACACACTCAAACTTGCCGCAGAGAACATAGAGAATTGCATTTCTGTCTTCATGCTCCTGAAGTATTTGATGAGAAGTGCCCAGGGACCCCCAATCACCGTCTTTACTCATTATTATTTAAAGACACAGGTGACCGAGTTTGTTTATTGCACTCTTGAAAGATGTGTTTGAGTCAAGGACTCAAAAAAACGTTTCCCTGTGTGTCTCAATTTGCGTGTAAGTGGGAAAATGGAAGGCATAAACCCAACGCAGCCAATGAAACACAACAAGTGTTCATTAATTTTGCTGTTTGTTTATCCAGCTTTGGGATTTGTTCACGTTTGTTCGTGTTTTGTAAGCTCTTTTAAGAACATTAAAAATGAACTAATTATTACTCCCCCCCCCACTCAAAACATGGTGAGCCATCATAAAAGAATCATTAGGAATCACTAGTAATTGTCTTCGATGTCTGAAATAATATCCTTGTAAATTAGCCGCTAAGCTCGGGTTTTAATCTACGGCAAAATGTTTGTTTATCATCATCTCCCCTGCTGCTGACACACTTGAAAATAATTATGCAAAGAAGAAAGCAGAGTTGTGAAGCTGATGCTTGTGTTATCAAGTGTGAACTTTCACCTTTTCCTGACATGGTGTGTGTGGGCTGCTCTCTGCACAGGTCAAGGAGAACCTGTTATCCTGTAAAATGCTTCTCCACTGTAAGCGAGATGAACTGAGGAAGCTGTGGATTGAAGGTGTCGAGCACAAGCATGTCCTCAGCTTGCTGGATGAGATTGAGAACATCAAACAGGTCCCTCAGAAGTTGGAGGCATCCATGGCCAGCAAGCACTACCTGCACGCCACAGATATGCTGGTGAGTGTGTGTTCGAATGTGTTGATAGGGGAAATTTTTATTCATTCCATGGCAAGTACATGCTACCTGTTTTCCCCATGATTGTGTAGCCTAGTGAACCAAACTGAGAGACCATTTTGAAGGCTTTGCAGGTGTTTTGAGTTGATTAGCTGATTGACATGTCACCATATTCTAATTGGAGATGGTGAATTGGTGGGTTTTTGTTAAATGTGAGCCAAAATCATCACAATTAAAAGAACCAAAGACTTAAACTACTTCAGTCTGTGTGCACTGAATTTATTTAATACACGAGTTTCACAATTTGAGTTGAATTACTGAAATAAATGAACTAATTTATTGAGATGCACCTGTGTATATATATATATATATATATATATATATAATACACACACACACACACACTGCCGCTCAAAAGTTTGGGATCAGTAAGATTTTTAATGTTTCTTCTGCTCATCAAGGCTGTATCTATTTGATCAAAAATACAGGGAAAAAACTGTAATATTGTGAAATATTATTGAAATTTAAAATAAGAGTTTTATATTTTAATATACTTTAAAATATAATTTATTTTTGTGATAAAACCTGAATTTTCAGCATCATTACTCCAGTCTTCAGTGTCACACGATCCTTCAGAAATCATTCTAATATGCTGATTTATAATCAATGTTGGAAACCGTTGTGCTGCTTCATTTTTTTGTGTGATATATTTTTTAGGATTCTCTGATTAATAAAAAGTTAAAAAGAACAGCATTTATTTTAAAAAGAAATTTTGCGTTTCAATATATAATGCTATTCAAAAGTTTGGGGTCAGTACATTTAGTCTTCTATTTTGAACAAATGCTGCTCTTTTTAACTTTGTATTCATCAAAGAATCAAAGAAAAAAGGATCACATGTTCCAAAAAACAATATGAAGCAGCACAACAGTTTCAACACTCATAATAAATCAGCATATTAGAATGATTTCTGAAGGATCATGTGACACTGAAGACTGGAGTAATGATGCTGAAAATTCAGCGCTGCCTCACATAAATAAATTCTATTTTAAAGTATATTAAAATAGGAAACCAATATTAGAAATTGCAAAAAGATTTCACAATATTACTGTTTTTTTCTGTATTTTTGATCGAATAAATACAGCCTTGATGAGCAGAAGAGACTCCCTTAAAAAAAAACATTAAAAATCTCCCAAAATGTGGGACAATATATACTGCCACTCATAAGTTTGGGAGATTTTACATGTTTTTTTTAAGGTAGTCTCTTCAGCGCATCAAGGCTGCATTTATTCAATCATGTATATATATGATCGAATAAATGCAGCCTTGATGTGCTGAAGAGACTCCCTGTCTCAATAATATTTTTATTAAGTAAATAAATAAATGTATTTATTTATTTATTTTCTCAATAGAAATATTAAGCAGCACAACTGTTTTTAACATTGGTTAGAATTAGAATTATAAAAAAGTAAAAAACCTTACTGACCCAAACCTATTGAACAGTAGTATAGAGACCAGTATGATGGAGAGTGGCATGAAGTTATTTAGGAGTGTCACCTGCATGGTGTGTCAGGAGCATGTGCGCTAACATAAAAAGTGACTTATTCAGTTATGCAACTCTGATCAGGAGATTCTTTCCCAGTGCATTAACCAAAGCTCATGGGCCTACAAACATCAGCAAAGATAAGTTTTTTTTAAAGGATCTTTTTTATCAGGTATTTGATCACACTGTTTCTTTGGGTACACCCACATCTCCCTCTCAACAGGGGAAATCAGCTGTGGTCAGAGATGACAAGCTTCCTTCTTCCCGCTTTCTCAGGTCCCTCAGGTGTTCTTCCCTTCCTCAGAGAGGTTCTTCTCCTCCTGTGTGTGTGACTGTGTTAAATCTGATGAGGAGTATTGGGACTGCCAACAGAGATTACGCTGTACACGGTGTTTCAATTTGCAACTCTCGTGAAAACACTCTCCCTCACTTTTGTCTGTTAGTTACATGAAAACACATGCACACACACGCGCACATACACATTTGTAACTCTCGTACCTGTCAGTCTGGTTAACCTCCCTAGTGTCTGCTTTTCAGATGAGCTGTCCTTCATTACCTCACATCTGTCGAATTTCCTTTCCTTTCCTCTTCCTCTGTCTTACTTTCCTACTCTTCATTTTCCTTTTCTTCTTCTTCATCTTCATATTTATTTTCTTATCTTCTCTATCTTGTCTTGAAGTTTTCTTTTCTTCTCTTGTTGTCTTTCTTTTACTCTTCTTCTTCATTTCCTTTTCTGTCTTTTGTTGCCAATTCCTGTCCTTTACTTTTCCTTCCTCTCCATTTTCTTTTTTCTATCATCCTCTTCTTTTTTCCTTCTCTTAACCATTCCATTCCATCTCCATATTTCTTTCATCTCCTTTCCTCTTTCTATTCCTTTCATGTCCTTAACTGCTCCTCTTTACTCTGTTCTTTTCCATTCTCTCATCTTTGCTCCTTTCCTCTTCCTCTCATGTCCTTATCTGTTCTTCTTTCTCTCCTTCTTCCCTTTCATTTCCTTGTCCTCTTCTTGTTTTTAACAGTTCTTCTTTCTCTCATCCTCTATTGCTGTTCTTTTCTGTTGTCTCAGTTGCAAATTGAAGTGTCTTCTCAACTAAACCAGGTTTGGCAGTAAGACCTGTAAACAGGCACACTTACACACGCTCAGCTGATCCTGCTGGTATACACTGTGGCTCATGCAACCCTCATTTGCATGAACAACTCCTTGACTTGTGTGACCCCTCCTCTGTCTGTCAAAAGCGATGCACAAAGTGTGCAGTGATGGTCCTCCAGAGCACTATCAGCAGGCCATTAGCTTCCCTCTAATAAAGTACATTCATTCAGAGCCATTTTGATTTATTCACTAAATATAAACAAGCAGTAGCCACTGCAGAGTAGTTCAGTGCTGAGGGAGAGAAGAGGTAAAGGCAAAGAGAAGTAAAGACTAGAAATACAAGTTAATGCAATAAAAAAGAGTGAGAGAGAGAGAGAGTGTGAGAGATTAGAAGAAGGGAAAGGTTGCATAGAAGATCAAGGCTCTGGGACATATGAGCCAGGTCAGGTGAATGAAATGAGGAAATTGAACTTATCAACCACACAACTGCTTCAGATTCAGTTTGCAAATGCGGCAGCATGGCAAGTAGCTGCTGATACGGTGCAGATCCAGGACAGCATTAAAGCTAAGCCTGAGGGGACTACCTGGACTCGTTCTCCATGTTAAGTTGCATTTGTTCTTCATTTTACAGCTTTAAAATTTCCTTGCACGTGTGTATGAGGAGGAGATGAAAAACAGATACACAAAACAGGGCAAAAAAGCCAGATGGTTTTTAAAATTATGTTCTGTATCCACAGCCTACAACATTTTTTTTTTATGTGTGAAATATATAACGTATATGTTTATGTATGTATGTATTTTTGTTTATTAGGGATTTATTTAGTTTTTTATTTAGAGATTTATTGATTGATTGATTTTATTTGGGGTTTCATTTATTAGGGATTTAATTTTTGAAATATTTATTCATTAATTCTTAGGAATTTTATTCTTTATTAGGAATTTATTCATTTCATATTATTTCGAGATTTTGGAACAACAACCACAAAAAAAGTTGTAGATCTCTGTGTGCAAAAGAAAGAGCAAGCTTATATATTCATTTGGTTTTCTGCGTTTTTGCATCATTTTCTCACTTTGTGTTCACTGATAAGCTCCGTCTCACGCCTCATTCAACCAGCAGCCGCATACTTCATTATGCTCTCTGCAGGAGAGCCACACACACTCAGCAGAGTGAATATTCAGCGCCACTGCGGTCCACCACGCTGCATTCTCCCTCTTTTAATACCTTGATTGGACGAGAGTTGTTATTGTGCTTTATCGCTGTGGTTTTTGATGGGCGGGTGGGACATGTGCTATTATGTGATCCTGGAGCGCAGCTAATCTAGGAGGTTTAACAACAATGAATATGCCTGGAACACTTCACTTATTCAGCTACTAGCATGAACAAGCTACATTGGGATTTGAGTTTCGAACCAATATACTGTAGCCTTAATAAATATTCAGATACTTCACCACATTTATAAATGTATGTAGTTGCAGCATAAGATTTTTGTAAAATTATTGAATTGTATTGTATTGAACTCAATGCAATGCACTTTTAAATGTGGCTCAAGTCTCCAAATATTTTTGGGGTCACTTAATTTGACATTCAACTCTATTTAACATTTTTGCACGTAGACATGAAGGCAGATGGTAACTTCGAGTGTGCCGTTGTGTTGGCAGGTCTCAGCGGTGGATTCTCTTGAAGGACCCCTTCTACAGGTGGAGGGTCTCGGCGACTTGCGTCTGGAGCTCCACAGCAAGAAGCTCAACATCCACCTGGTGCTAATTGATGAACTCCATCGACATCTCTACATCAAGTCCACCAGCCGTGTGGGTCACCGAGGAAAAGACAAGGACAAGGGCCGGTGAGTTACTATAACACCCTTTACATAAAATATTGAAAAGTGTATTCATTTGTTCCTTATTGCTTGATTCAAATCTAGCGTCACTTCAAATCAAAGATATGTGGGCTTAGTGTTTGAACCCAAAGTAGGCCAACAATATAACAAAAAACGGTGAATAATATAAAAAAGTCTTTCTCAAAACATTTTATTCAGGTTATGGCAGCAAACTGAAAGCAATTACCTTCAGAGCGGCAAAGTCATTTCTCAGCTTTGGATTAATTTACCTTCACAGGTTGCTGGTGGCAGGGCACACAGCTCATCTAATTACTGTGTGTGTACTTTTTAAAAAGAGAGACGTGCTTTCTTAAACCAAACATCCCATGAGTCATTGCTGTCTGATCATTAATAAGGGTGTGGAATATGCCAGACAGAATAACTGATCAGACTAATTAAGAATGCAGGCCTGAATATGGGCCAGAGCTGCTGTAAACCCTAGCTAGTTTGACATTCTGAATAAACTTTAATTAGTCAAAGGAGCGACACGTAGAAAATGTGTTATGCATCTTTGTCTGTTTCTGGATCTCTGCATGGTTCTGCTTCCCATAATTAATAACGGGGGTGATTTACGCTATCTTGAAGGGAAATCACAATATTAATTCTTTATTGAAGGCTTTGTTCACCAGGGTTTTAAATCATTAGCTTGTTGGTAAACAAAGCCTCTCTGGCCCTGTTGCCACCTTCTCACCAGAGTCGTGTAATTAGCTGATTTGCGACTGTTCTCTTCCTGTCCCTGCGTACGGGGCCTGGCCACCGTGGCTCTGATGCCAGCGTTCAGCGCAAACAGAGATAAGTCATTCGCACCCTCGCAGATGAGCACGAGAGGAATGATAATAGGTTTTTGCTTTTCTCGATGGCGACACGGCCGCCCACGCGTGCACTGTCGCCGGGGGATTGCTGACCCCCTCCGTCAGCGTGGCGCGTGAACCGCCGCCGCTGCCTCTGCAATGCTAATTCTCGTAGATTAGACAAGGCGCAGCGGTGTAGCGCATTAAGCTAATGCAGGTTGGTGACCCCGCAGGGCTGAAGTGTGGAGTTGTTTGTAATAGTGTTTTTGATCTCGGAATTGTGCGTGCGTGTTTGTCGCTCTTCCGCTGCTCTGTTTACGGCCATGTAATTATAGCGCGACGCTTTCATGAGGAGAAGTGATTTATTAGTCAGGGTCATGACGCGACTGCAATTTTCTGGCAGGATTTTTATTCATTTCCTCTCTCTCGTGTGTTTCGCAATCCGCCTTGTTTGATTCTTCGTGTTCTGGCCGCTTTAATGGCAATGGTTTTGCGGGACGTTCTCTCTTATTTTCATAAAACATTCATGGTTGCTCTTTTTATGAATGTTTAAACAATAGCTGCTGTCACTATAATAAGTGTTGCTATTGTGAAGAAGGTAGTAACAGTAACTCTGTTGGTTTTTTGTTTTTTCAGGTCTACTTCAAAGGATACATCTGTTTTGGATGTCGGTTTGTCCACTCCACGCAAGCTCACAGAACCTTCACAGTTCAGCACCCCTGGAACATCCAGCAGTAAGAATCATCATTAATAAAACAAGAGAAATGACTAAACACTAAAACAACCCTTATGTGTGGAGAAGGATGGATAACGTAGTGCTGCACAAAAAAGAACTCCTAAATTCTGGAAGCACTGGACCGAAAACCAAAACTAAAAATATATGTTAAAAAAGTATTTATTTATTTACTGTCAAGATATTCAATTAATCAGAAGAGATGAAATATAATTGAATTTAATATAAAAAAATACTAAACTTTTAAACTTTTAGAACTTTAAATATAATTTAAACAATATCTATCTGTCTCTGTCTGTCTGTCTATCTATATAATTTTATTTTATGTAAATATAATATAAACAGACATATACACACTTTAGTACACACACACACTTATATATAGATAAGTTATATAGATACATTGCAGTTTATGTGAATATTTTCTACCGTTTTTCTCTTTTGGACAAAAACGTTTTTTTTTTTTTATATAAATGCAAAATATTCTTTATATATATATAAAAAAAATTGTATTTATTAATTTATATAATTTGAATGTTAATTTTTATTTTATTTAAATATAGTTTACATATACATTTGCAAATATAGTAAAATTACAGTGGGATATATTGGTAACACTTTAGTATAGGGACCAAATCTCACTGTTAACTAGTTGCTTATTAGCATGCCTATTATTAATATATTGGCTGTTTATTAGTACTTATAAAGCACATATTCTGCATTACCATATTCTGCATCCCTAATCCTACCAATACCTAAACTTAACAACTACCTTACTAATTATTAATAAGCAGCAAATTAGGAGTTTATTGAGGCAAAAGTAGTAGTTAATGGATTGTTAATAGTGAGTATTGGACCTTAAAGGGTTAGTTCACCCAAAAATAAAAATTCTGTCAATAATTACTCACCCTCATGTCGATCCAAACCCATAAGACCTTCGTTCATCTTCAAAGCACAAATTAAGATATTTTTGATGGAATCTGAGATCTCTCTGACCCTCCATAGACAGCAAGGATATTACCACAATCAATGCACAGAAACGTAGCAAGGATATCGGTAAAATAGTCCATGTGACATCAGGGGTTCAACCGTAATTTTACGAAGCTACGAGAATACTTCTCCCTGAGTTACCGTCTTCCACTATTTTGGAGAGTACCTCAGAATGTAATCAACATAATGAACGTTGTTTACCTTCAGCATGCATGCTGTCTACTGAACGTAAACAACGCTGATTATGTTCAGCGAAAGCGCTCGCATGCTGAACGAAGGCCTTATGGCTTTGGAATGACATGAGGGTGAGTAATTAATGACAGAATTTTCATTTTTGGGTGAACTATCCCTTTAAGATAAAGCATGACCGATATATTTAATGTACACAGTTGCAGCTTCTGTTTATATTTTTGGATATGATTTTCTGCCTATTTTCTTTGAACAACTTTATTTGCCATAAAAAATTTTCATTGGTTGAATTTTTGATGTATTCAATACATAAAGACAAAATAAAAACCAAAGGGAAGATAAAGTGAGCATTAGCCAGTGGAGCCAGCGAAAGAGAGAAATAGAGTGCTACTTTTTTGCGGAGAGAGAGAGTGAGTGAATTAGAGCTTGATTTAGTGGCTCATAATTTGAATGATAGATTTCTCTCTGCTGTACTGAAGGGAACAGCGGGTGTCCAGGCTGTTGTAAAGCGAGGGGTGATTTTGTAGTTCCTGGTGCTCCATATTGCCTGCCAGTGTTCAAAGTGCTAATTAAATCATTAGGACACATCTGACCAGTGTCACTGTGTTTATTAATATAGCACTTGGGGCTGCCACAGACAAGAAAAGACTTGCAACTGTTGCTTTCTGTGTTACCGAAAGCATTTGCATGAACACACGCTCCTATTATACGTGCATTAAGACTGTTGTAATATACACACTAACACTCTGACATAACAATTTTCACTTGTACAATTACACAGTGACTCACACTTTCACTTGCACGCATCTCTATAAAAGACGTGTGTCCGCACACACACACACACACACACACACACACACACACACACACACACACACACACACACACACACACACACACACACAAGAACATGCACTCTCAGGTTTCATGATCTCAGTACATCATGTTTCAGTAAGCATATTAACCGGTGCAGATGAGATACTCTCTCACGTTATTAATCATGCAGCGCTGTCAGCACAGCGGGGGTGCAGGCCTTGTTATCCGTGCTCTCCTGTGTGGGGCCGACTCCACTGCGCTCCGAGACTCTTATCAGACCCGCCAACCCACCCACAGCTGTCTGTTTCTCCCACACTGTCTCTGTGAGACATGCTGTCAGTTGTCACTACAACTATAGACAACCTTGTCTGTCTGTCTGTCTGTCTGTCTGTCTGTCTGTCTGTCTATCCGTCTCCTGTCTGTCTGTCTATCCATCTATCCATCAGTCTGTGTGTCTGTCTGTCCTTCCGTGTGTCTGTCTGTCCTTCCATCTGTCTGTCTATCTGTCTCTTTGTTTGCCTGTTTGTCCATCCAACTGTATGTCTGTCTGTCCATCCGTCTGTCTGTCTATTTATCCAGCTATCCTATCTGTCTATTCATCTGTCTGTGCATCCTTCAATCCATCATCCATTCATCCATGGGATATATTTGTCTTTCTGTTCATCTTTCCATCCATCCAACTGTCTATCTATCTATCCTATCTGTCCATCCATCCGTCCATCCGTCCATTCATGGATAGATAGGATCTATCTATCTATCTATCTATCTATCTATCTATCTGTCTGTCTGTCTGTCTGTCTGTCTGTCTGTCTGTCTGTCTGTCTGTCTGTCTGTCTGTCTGTCTGTCTGTCTGTCTGTCTGTCTGTCTGTCTGTCTGTCTGTCTGTCTGTCTGTCTGTCTGTCACTTTAGATGATATTCACACTGACTACAGAGTAATTGTTGCGCTGGCTGCAGTTTTCTTCACATTACATGAAATGCTCGCAATTATTGCTGTCGCAGTGCTTTGTGTGATAGGGTGACGCCATCAGACAACATTTCCCCTGCTGTGGAAGATGCTTCCCTTTTGTCGCCTATTTTGTCTAATGGCCTTTTGCACATCATTTGTCGGTGGTAATTGTAGTAATTATTTAGCAAGCTACAGTTGGGGGGGGTGGTAAAGAAAAACCTGAGACCATTAACTTCCCATAAACATTAAGACCATTTTAAACAGTCATTGGATTTGAGGGTATTAGCAGACAGAAAAAGAAGCACTTCACTGTACGATCACTCTATTGAGCAGGTGAATATGGAGAGGTGTGTTATGCAGATTTATTTAAGGATTGTGCTGATGTCATGACGAGAAGGAAGGAAATGATTATGAAGTTATGAAAATGGGGCCCTGAAACATTGTGAAAAATTACTTTAAATGTATTTAAATTCCAGGCATTGTTGGTTCAAGTGAGTTGAATTGTCACTTATTGTTGCTTTACATTAATATCACTAACATTTTTACCTGTAAAAGCTTTCTGAGGTAAAGTCATTATAAATTAATAACATTAACATCATAAATCTTAACAGATTGTTAGTACATATTCATATTTATTCATATATTCAAATTGGAATGTATATTAGTGACCTGATTAATAGCTATGTAATATTTAATGATTTAACAATTAGCAAACCATATCATAAAGTTTTACTACCATCTGTTTGCTGTCAGAGTTGCACGTTTATTAATTTACAGTAGCTGTTCCATAAACTGTTCAGTATTTTCATGCTGCTGTAATTATATATTGTTGTAGTGTTTTTGAAGGAGTGTATGTGTGTTTGTGCAGTTCGTGAGCTGCAAGAGATGAAAGAGGACTTGGATGTAGACCCAGAGGAGAACAGTGCAGAGTTCATGGGGATCCTGATCAAAGCTCTGGCCAAACTCAAGAAGATCCCGGAAACCATTAAAGCCATCATGGAGCGACTGGAGCCTGAGCTCAAGCAGATCCTCAAGAGATCCACCACTCAGATCGCTGACCACGCCTACCAGAGAGGAGAGAACCTGGCACAGGACAACCAGCCCAGGTAAAAGCAAATGGAAAGATGGAGCTAGTAGCGTCAATTAAAATATTAATAATCAAAGTCATACGCCATACTATTGTTTCTTAGTTTATCGATTGATTTATTGATGTACAGAATACTATATTATAATTAAGATAAGTAGACAAGCACAAAAAGGCACATTTTTTATTTTATTATTAATTTATTTTTTTATTATTATTAAAAAGTTTATTTTGGTTCAAAACCCCATTCACTACCATTTATAAAGTTTGTAAGAGCCAGGACATTTTTTAATATAACTCTGATTGTATTCGTCTGAAAGAGTAAAGTCATATACACCTAGGATGGCTTGAGGGTGAGGGTGCACAAATATGACGGTTCGTTACGTACCTTGGTTTCAATGTCATGGTTCGGTATGATTTTGGTACAGCAGGGGGAACTTTTTTTTTTTTAATAAACATTGGTTTACTGAACAAGTTGCTCTTTCTTTAAATGCATTCAGTTATAGTTTAAATTTTCTTAGTGATAAAAATCTACCTTAGCTTATGCTTAAAACTATAGGAAGCCCTTTTACATTATAAGGTTACAATTAGACATAACAACTTTACCCAAACCTAAATTTAATTACTATTTATCTTTAAATAGATGTTCAACACTCAACTTTAAAAAAAAAAAAATATATATATATATATATATATATATATATATATATATATATATATATATATATATATATATATATATATATATATATATATATATATATGCAAACATGTAAATTGCACATAATGCAGTTTTTAAATTAACTTATAAATAATAAAATTTCTAGGATATTTGTTAAGATATATTCAATTACACACTGGCTGTCATAGCATGTTTCATAACAGATTAATTGAAACACAGGTGCATCTCAATAAATTAGAATGTTGTGGAAAAGTTCATTTATTTCAGTAATTCAACTCAAATTGTGAAACTTGTGTATTAAATAAATTCAGTGCACACAGACTGAAGTAGTGTAAGTCTTTGGTTCTCTTAATTGTGATGATTTTGGCTCACATTTAACAAAAACCTACCAATTCGCCATCTCAACAAATTAGAATACTTCATAAGACCAATACAAAAAACATTTTTAGTGAATTGTTGGCCTTCTGGAAAGTATGTTTGTTTACTGTATATGTACTCAATACTTGGTAGGGGCTCCTTTTGCTTTAATTACTGCCTCAATTCGGCGTGGCATGGAGGTGATCAGTTTGTGGCAGTGCTGAGGTGGTATGGAAGCCCAGGTTTCTTTGACAGTGGTCTTCAGCTCATCTGCATTTTTTGGTCTCTTGTTTCTCATTTTCCTCTTGACAATACCCCATAGATTCTCTATGGGGTTCAGATCTGGTGAGTTTGCTGGCCAGTCAAGCACACCAACACCATGGTCATTTAACCAACTTTTGGTGCTTTTGGCAGTGTGGGCAGGTGCCAAATCCTGCTGGAAAATGAAATCAGCATCTTTAAAAAGCTGGTCAGCAGAAGGCAGCATGAAGTGCTCCAAAATTTCTTGGTAAACGGGTGCAGTGACTTTGGTTTTCAAAAAAACACAATGGACCAACACCAGCAGATGACATTGCACCCCAAATCATCACAGACTGTGGAAACTTAACACTGGACTTCAAGCAACTTGGGCTATGAGCTTCTCCACCCTTCCTCCAGACTCTAGGACCTTGGTTTCCAAATGAAATACAAAACTTGCTCTCGTCTGAAAAGAGGACTTTGGAGCACTGGGCAACAGTCCAGTTCTTCTCCTTAGCCCAGGTAAGACGCCTCTGATGTTGTCTGTGGTTGAGGAGTGGCTTAACAAGAGGAATACGACAACTGTAGCCAAATTCCTTGACACGTCTGTGTGTGGTGGCTCTCCAACCGAGAGAACCGCAGCCTTATGAGGATTGCCAAGCAAAATCGATTCAAGAACTTGGGTGAACTTTACAAGGAATGGACCTGAGGCTGGGGTCAAGGCATCAAGAGCCACATGAAAGACCTTTGTGAATCTTATTGCATATTTTCAAATCTCATATTTTTTTTTTTGTGAATATTTTTATGAAAAATACCACCACATAAATATGTACAGCCATACTCAATAGTTTCTCAATGGCTGATTGCTTGAAGCATCCATAGTTTTTACTTAAGACATTTGCAATTCTTTTAACGTGATATATTTCCTAATGCAACTACATAACATAAGGCAGGACTGGATCTCATCAGTTGGCTCTTGATTAATTATTATTATTATTATTATGACCAGTTGGCTCTTGAAGATTATTAAAACAAATTTATTTGCATTAACATGCACTAACAAATCATGCAGAGGGAGAGAATCATTTAGAAGTAAATGGGGGCAGATTTGATTTCATGTTGTCTTTTAAATGATGTAAGAAATAAAAACTGCCAATGACAGTCACTTCAGATGTAGTTCTCCCTCTTGCAGTGATTTTGTTTTTAAGGGAAGTACTTTGGAAGGCATTTGTACTGAAGTGTGATTGGTTTCCATTGTTTTCCTTCTTTATTGCGCTCTCTCACTTTACCCGATGATGGCTTGCTGGATCAATGCTCTCATCTATCATGTGGCATTCATACCTCCCTCATTTCCAGAAATGGTGTAATCCATAAAAGCGAGCCGCAGCCAGTGTCTGCTTAAGCATCAGCTCTAACGGAGAAAAACAAAAGCAAGGAAAGAAAAGACCGATAATGAAGGCTGTTAAAGAAACGCTCTTTACCCAAGGCAAAAATGAACTCTCAATCGCTTATTTTTCCACAGCCATTGGGTTTTAATGTTTGCCCTCCGCTCTTTTTTTTTCGCATGTGAGTGTGAGAGAATATCCACTGACTTTTTATTGTGTGCTTTTAATGAAATAAACAAGGGCTTTTCTTTGAAAGCTGTGACGGTTATGATAGAAATTTTAGTAATATGTAAGATAAATGGTTTTATGTGTGTGTTTCTTATGAATGCACTAAAGTATCATACAGTGTAATTACCTTTATAAATAACACAAAAAGAACTGCTGAATTGATATGGCAGTTCATAAATCTCTTTCCCTGTAAAGTAAACCACCTTTGCAAGGGTTTATTGTAAATGAAATAGCTCAAATGACCTGAGTGAAAATAAGGTCCCTTTTTAACCATACAGCAATTTCAGTGTTTACTTGTGTCTGTGTGCTAACGTGAAAGTTGAGGTAGGCCTCCGTTTCTATGGAAACCTCAACAGAAAAATGAAGTCGCTGCTGCATTACAGTCCACTGTGAAACGTATGTCTTGCATGTTTCCTAACCAGACATGATTTGACAAGAATTGTAGTGACTTTGTGAAAAGTGGCAAAGTCTGAGCCAATCAGATCATATTACACAGAGACTTTTATGTTATATTATATTGTTGATATGTGTGTGTTTGTGATTCTAACCACATAAGAGCATTCATTCGTTCATTCTTTATTTCTTCCCTTTTGCTCATTTTCCCATTTATTTATTTCTTTGTTCATCATTCACTTTCATTAATTCTTCCTTTTTGTTATTTATTCTTTCTATTTTTCTTCTCTTTATTTATTTGTTTATTTATTTTCCCATTCATTTTTTTTCTCCCTTTAACTTATTTTTCTTCCCTTTTATGTATGAAAAATTCATTGTATGAAAAAGTGTCATCCTGTATAATATGTGATTACATGTTGAGTCTAAGTCAAAAGTCATGTTCTGTCCTCTGTAAATCAAGCTTAACATGTGTTATCATGCACCGTCCCTCATGTGAACATCTATCATCTTCCTGCCGTCCACCTCGCTGCAATCCCAATACCTTACATCATGCTGTCACCTCCAAGCTCTTCATTCCACCTACCAGTGTTTTCTTCTGCCTCGTTTTACTGGGACGAATGAGTAAACTCCATAAAAGTCAGACAGATGTGTGTCCTCCTAGTGGGCCCAGAGAGTTTGACAGATGCTGCTAATTGTTGTTGGTGAACAGCTGCCGCTGCTCAACAGGGAGATTCTGTCAGCACCCTGCTGCTGTCATGTTCATTAGTAACAGAGAATGGACTGCTTTTGGCTCGGTTTTGGTGATGTAGAGGGATTTCTGACAGCCAGACTGACTGCAGTAGTGGCTTTGTCTTGGAAAGCTTCTAGATTAGAAGTTTTCAAACTGGAGTCCAGGGACCCGTAGGGGCCACAATGAGGTGCTTGGAGTTCTGCAAACAAACAGACAAATGAAAAAGGTTAGCACAATGTATGTTTTAGGGCTGTCAAAGTTAACACGTCAACTCAAAACTTAAAAACCCTAATACAAATAATTAATATGATTAATGAAATATTTTAAATGCATTTGTCGAATTATGTGATACTGTTACAGTTTCATTCTGCTTTCTGAAAACAGGTTAAAAAATCAATAGAATATTCTATCGAGACTCCAATTGTTTATTATTAAAATGTATTTACTTATGTATTTAAAATATCCACAGTATACAATATCAGGAGTAGTTTGTTTCTTGTTTCTCCCTGTCCCTGGTGCATTTTAGCCAGATAATATTTTTTCCTTTAGCTTTAGTACAATAATAGTATATTCAAAGCATGTATTAAATAAATGATTATTTTTTAGATCCATTTTGAAGTGTTGTTTTTCTCTCTCTCTCTCTATCGCCCTCTTCAGGTTATTGCTGGAACTGCTCGAGCTGTTGTTTGATAAGTTGAATGCTGTGGCCCAGGCTCACAGTGTGGTTCTCAGTCACCTACAGCAGATTGTTGTCTCTCGCAGTGGAGCCCAAGAAGGAATCAAACTCTATGAACAGGCTGATGTCTATGCCAAGATCCAGACGGTCCTACAGGTCAGTCCCTGCAGTGTCGTTCAATAAAGCAGATCCAGGTCATTGGATGATATATTTGGAATCTAAAATACTGCAGTGAAGTATATTCAAAATGTTAAAGTGGATTTTGCTAGAAGCTGTTTTGACCACCTAGCAATACCCTAGCCACCACATAGCAATGTGTTAGAAACTATTCAAAGCACCTTCTTTAATGTACTGTATTATTCATAGCACAACCCAGTGCTGTGATTTTCAGTCTTTCAAGCCGATATTCAAAGCAGATTCATGCTATTAACTGTTATTTACAGGTAACAGTATAGATAATTACTAATAAACAGAGGGATTGTTTACAGTTATTAGCTTTTCTGTTAAGAGTGTACAAGTGGAGAAAGAATGTGTGACTGAAGTTTTGTGAATAATCTACTTTAGCTCATCCCAAGTGTCATGTTTAATTGGAGTGTGTTAATTGGAAAATGTTGACTTTTTAGTGTGCATGTGTATGTTTTGAAGCAGGTGAGATTGCCAGCTGTTCATGTAACCTTTGAGAATCTCTCAAGAGACCCAACATTGTGTGTCTGTTTGTGTGTTCAAAAGCACCTGCCTGAAATCCTGTTGCAGGGTTTTATCTCATGTGATACGTGTGTTTACTTATTTGTTTTGTGCTTTGTTTTGCTTTGTTTTTAGCAATTGAGCAATTAGTTTTCAGAGTTACGCCAGTCTTTGATTCAAGTCGCAATTTAGATTCAAGATTCACAAGATCAGTGTGACAATCTTACATCATATCTTGTTTTTCCCCTTAATAGTAACCATAAATGGAGAATTGCTCTTCTGCTGGCTTATACAATGTTGATTCGCATCTATCTAGAATGATTTTCTCAAGCAATTTTAAAACTGCTTTAGGTACAGATGGTCAAACTAATAGAAAATTCAGATTCAAAGACATTGTAAAAATGAGACCTCATAACATATTCATGTTCATATTATCCTCTGTATTCACTGTTTTTCTTCCCTTAAAGAATTCCATCTCTTTACACACTCTCTCTCTCTCTCTCTCTCTCTCTCTCTCTCCCTGAATCTCATTCCAAGTGTGCTCTTTCAGAGCATTGTTTTTCAGCTACATGCTAGAGAGGATCCAGTTGTAGAGACAGGCATCAGGAGAAGGAGGGAGAGAAAGAGAGATGGGAGTGGAGGTACAGCTGGGGAATGAGTAAATGGGTTTGTCATCACTCCATCAAACAGGGTGAAGAGTCAGACTGTGACCTTGTACTTTCCTCCTGTCTTTTTTTTACTCCTCCTTTCAAAGCAGTCTGCAGAGAGCTGTAACGAAAGAACAAGCTTGGCCCTGCCAACTGTTGCTAAGGCCCTGCTGAGCTCTTCGTAGACCTTAAGTAACGACGCGCATCTTCCCGAGAGTTGACTACAGAAGTCAAAATATGCATTTAACTGCAGTGTGATGAGGAGTTTGACTGTGTGTGTGTGTGTGTGTGCTGCCTCTTTTTCGGCATTCATTAGCACAAGCACCTCGCACCCTAGCTAGCAACAGATTAAATTGTTTATTTTAAGCTTGTAGATCTGTAGAGGTTTAGAATGAATACGACTTTAAATGAAAACACACACACACACACACACACACACACACACACACACACACACACACACACACACACAGACATATATGTTGTTCAAAAGTTTGGGGTTGGTAAGATTTTTACGCCCACCAAGGCTGCATTTATTTAATCGAAAAATACAGTAAAACAGTAATATTGTGAAATATTATTACAATTTAAATAACTGCTTTCTATTTTAATATATTATAATAATTCATTCATGTGATGGCAAAGCTGAATTTTCAGCATCATTACTCCAGTCTTTTGTGTCAATAATTGCTGATTTGGTGCTCAAGAAACATTTCTCATTATTATCAATGTTAAAAACAGTTATGCTGTGTAATAACTGTTAGTCATGATACGTTTTTTTTTTTTATTATTCAGGAATCTATGATGAACGAAAAGTTCAAAAAATATTATTTGAAATAGAAATATTTTGTAATATTATGACATAATGGCTTTACTGTTACTTTTGATCAATTTAATGTGGTTACTAAATAATAGAAATAGAAATTAATTTCTTAAAAATCTTACTGTCTCTCAATCTTTGGAATGGTAGTGTATATTGGATGACCAATAAATAATCATTCTAATGAGTTGGTTGGATTTAGGGCCTCTTTTTCATATTTTTTGTTTTTAAGAGGTAGAATGATTTACCGCCACAAACTTAAGTAATCAGGTGGTCAAAATTAAGCATTGGCCACAGGATGGGGAAGTGTTCCTACAGCACACACAGCCATCCTGGCTTTGTTAAAATAGCTGGTATTAAGTGTTCAGTGTGCTTCCCTCCTCAAGCAGGCTGGTTGCCAGGGGCTGCAGTGTCTCCTGTGGTCACGGTGTGAGATAATGTAAGCCCTTGATGAAAATCTTCATTAAGGTAGATGAGGTTTCCCTAATCATTTGTGTTTTTTTTTTCTCTCCTCCTTATCCCATCTTTTTGAAGTCTCATCTGATCTCTTCTTCCCTTCTCCTGACTGCGACAGCGTTTTGTCAGTTCAGACTGGTCCACATGCTCAAATATAGACTCTTCCCCTGAGATGAAGTACTAGAGCCCCAAATCTGAACCATCATAAAAATGCACAGCATCTTCTAAAGACAATGCTTCTTCCTTTCTGTGTTCTCTTTATAGAAAAAAATCTGCTTCCTTTCTGTTTTCTCTTTAGAATGAAGATGGTAGGATAGTGACGACACATACACTGTTGTATTTCTTTTTCTTCTCTTCCCTTCCCTTGTTCATTTTCCGTTGCTTTCTTTTTCTTTTTTTAATCTCTCTTTCTTTCCTTTTTCTGGCCTTTTTTGTTATTTTCTGTCACTTTTTTTTCCTCATGACACTCTTGAGTTCTAGTCTCAGTCGCTGATTGCGCGACTGTGTTCTCAGGTGTGACTTACGTAAACTTCAGTCTCAAGTGAGAATGATGGTCCTGTTCTCATGCACTGTTGCACCTGATGTTCTTGGCGTCATTTTTCTGGGTTACCTTCACGATAACCTCTTGTTCTCTCATAGGTGTAAATGAGACCCATGTACACTCTTGTCTTTCTATCTATCTTAATACCGTACTTCTGTTCCCAAATTTTCTCTGTTCCCGTGGGAGACAGGAATCACATTGACCTTTCTATTACACTAAAGACATGAAGGCCATGGCATGGACAGATAGACCTGAGAGACATGTTATAATCTTTATTTCTTTCAGTTGCTGACTCTTTGAACTGTGGCTAGGCCATTTTTGAAGACCGGAGAGCAAAAGTCTTGTATTGCTAGAATCCATATTGAGCTTGTAAAGCTAGTTCGTAAAAGGCCATGTAGAGTTTTTTTGTTGGAGAGTGTGGAGTAAATAGTTATTGACTTTTTTAGTTGCTTGCTGAAATATTTGCCACTGACAGACCAATCCTGAATTTGTCCTACATCATTTTATCCCTTTAAATACCACAGAAGAATGGACAAAACTGACGGTAGTTATAGATATAGTTTTATGTGTTCTTAATGTAATTCTGTCATCCCGGTAGATATTGATATTGTATTGTATTTTTTTTTTCTTTTGATAGTTGAGTTGTTGCTTTTTGTTTTATTTTTTTAACCTATCCTGAATTATTGATTTTTGATATGTTTTGATAATGTTTTCTTAAAGTAAATTTTTTTGTCCCAGTAGATATTGATATTTGCATTTAAGTGATCTTTGAGTTTGATTTTTGACATTGACAGGATATACATTTTTTTTTATGTGTGGCTGTTGACTGGATCTTAATTATTCATTATTGGTATATTTATTTTGTATTATAACAACATATTTTTTGAAAAAATAAGTATACCAATTAATAATTAAGGTTCAGTCAACAGCCACTGATGTATATACGTAGAATTTTTATAAGTACTTAATTATTACCAAGTTCCAAGTCCCACACTAATATTTCTCATCAGACAACCAAAAGATTTTATATAATTTTAAGAAGCTAAAAATGATGGCACTTGTTGTAATCTCGCTCTATGTGTTGTATTACTGGCCCTCCTCATAAGCCTCATGGACTTGAGCCCAAGAATGATGGGTAAGAGGGTGAGGGGAACGAGAGCGTGAAAGGGGAAAAAAGAAAGGAAATTACAAACTTTCCACTTTGACAACTTGTTTAGATTTAGTGGGAGCCACACAGCCTCAGAGTAATTGGATTATACAGTGTTAGTGAGGCGTTTCATGCCCTGACAGTGATTAGTCTGGCAGCGGAGGGAGAAGCAAAGTGCTTCTGTTTCATGTCGGCGAGATAGACAGACACATGGCCTCTAAATGAGCTGTTGTGTACCAGTCTAAATGATCTATTGTAACTGGCCACGGCTTGCATATCGCTTGTGGATTTGAAAGATTTCCACCACAGGGTTAATGATCATAACAGTTAATTTCCATGTTTTAAAGCCCAGCGTTCCTCTTTCCCCTCAGGCTTTATGGTCGAGGCATGCCGGCTGTTTTGAAAAGCGCCACTCTTATGTTCATTAATTACGAGAGTAATTATGCATTCTTTTGTGATGTGAGTCTCTGTAATAGCAACGCCCGTAGTGGACTCTACCGAGTATCGCTGACGAGAATGCTAACAACCCAGTCGTAACAAGATGCTGCTCCAAGCACTGACCTCTCTGTGTGATATGTTATATCTATTGAACTGGGATATTTCAGAAGTGCTGGATACAATGGAGGATGAGGGGTAGAAAAGGCTCAGTGAGGCTTTTGAATCCATAGTGTTCACAGTGTATCACTGATGAGGTCAGCTTGTGTTTTTAAAGAAAGGTTATTGGCTTTCTTGAGGGAAGGGATTGTTTTCCCATGTCTTAGACTTGAACAAATCAATTTCTTAGCATAGAGCCTCACACTCATTCAAAAGTATTTTTTATCATGCTGTGTTTTACTTTTTTTGTGTGTATTTTGTCTTGTTTTTGGTTTGGTTTGTTTTATCTAGTTTGTTTGGTTTTAAACTTGTCTTCTTTGTTCTAGTTTTTGGTTTGTTTTAATTTTGTTTGGTTTGTTTTGGTTTGGTTTGTATTGTTTTGGTTTGTTTTCTAGTTTTTGTTTTGTCTTGTGCTGTTTTTGTTTTTGTTTTTTTGGTTTGTCTTATCTTGCCTTCTATTTATTTTAGTTTTTTCTATTTTTAATATCTCTACTTGTCTATTTTTAATAACTTCATAAATTTTCATTTTAATACTTTAATGCTTTATTGGACTCTTTCCTCAGTTTATTTGATGATCAACAGTAAGGGCCATCTTACGCTCTCATCTAAAACTCATATTTATCCTCTGAAAGATTCAACCCAATTTACTGTTATTGATTGTGGCTAAAGTTGGCATTATGTATTTGAAACTATTTGAAACCTCAGCAGATAATTTTTCCAGGGAGACAAGAGTGTGGGAGATTTAGACTTTTCTGTGTGTGAGAAGCATTAACTAAATCAATCACAGGACTTATAGCAGGTGTGTTGTCATAATTACTCCATAGCTGTGGCTTTTACATTTTTACTTTGCATTTGTGACATCGTAACACACTGATTCCCTCACCACATGTGCCTTGAGACCGTGACTTTTATTTCCAGAGTGATTGCAGTGGATGAGCACCAGACTTCCTGCTAACATATGCTTGGATCAGCTGACAGATCAGAAGAGAAATTCTCTTAATTTTACCTTTTTAACTCCATATGAAAATGTGGTAAAATGTTATTTGAACTCTATATATCTGGCATATAACAGCTAATATTCTATTCGTCGGCATTCATATATTTTGTGTGTAGGAAGTGAAAATCTGATTAAATAGCATGCCAGAATGTAGGCATAATATAACAAAGCGATTGATTAATCAACTTGTCCTTTCTCTTACTACCTGAGGTGTCATATTAACATATTACCACCTTGGCTGGATGGATCCAAGATCAATAGCATTATGTTAAGCATCGCATGCCGTTTATATTAGATTGTTTTTTGTCTCTATTTGTGTGTTGTCCAAACACCCATGTGTGCTTGTATTATTATGAAGAATGGTAAGGTATCCATGGAGACAGAATCCCAGGTTCATAATGCCCCTCCTCCATAACTCTTATAGCTTTATTGTCAGTCAGTTCCCACGTTTTTAATTGCACTGAAATGAGTAAAAAAGACGAAAGGTTGTTTTTGTGTCTTTAAAAGTTATAAAGGCCATATATGCACCTAATTTTTAAAAACACTTAAGAAATGCTCATGTTTTGGTCTCAGGCTCCTTCTTGCAAACTATGGAACGAAAAGAAACTGCATTTTCTTCATAATCTCAAGAGAGGTTGACGAGAGGCAAGAAGCTTTGTTTATTTCCCTCGTTTCTTAAAGCACTCTGCAAACGTCTATCATCAGAGAGCAGGTGCTCACCTGCACATCCTTCAACACTGTTTTTCTTCTTTAATTAGCTTGATTTGCAGCTAATAGAGGGGATGAGTACTGCTTTTCGCTGTTCATTAAATTGAGAATGTGTCCTCAAAGACAAGGGGCTGGGTTTAAAGGTTCACTAAAGATTAACTCTTGGTTTTCCAGGCGCATCTAAAGGAAGCAGAATTGTTGAGGGATACGCATTCGTGCACATCACAAATCCAGCCAGTGTGCTCTGTGTTTATTATCTGGTGTGAAAAGCCATTTGCTGTTTCTCACAGGCTCTTGTTTCCCAAGCCCATTTTCAAGCTGGTCTTTTCTTGGAAGAGGCCATGAATATTGATTTTTCTCTTCTGTTAAAACAACCTAGTCTTTAAGGCTCCAATAAAGAAGATGGCCTGTGAAATGAACGTCCGGAAATGGAAGGGTTCAGAGTGTGTCCATCATGTTACTGCTGCTCAAAGTGCTGATTTTATTCTGTTTTTGTCTTCGCTTTGGAGGTCATTTGGAGGATGTTTTCCTGAGAAAAGTCAATGACAATCTTTCATTTACTAGGAATTTACCTAACTACTATACTTTCAGAACTGACTAGTCATCTTGACCCATCCTTAAATTTCCTTTGTGGAGGTTTTTCTCCATGAAGACACAGATTGGTGTATATATTAGCTGCCCTCTCAACACTGCTATGACACCGGCTATAAGACTTCACAGTAATGTAAAACAGGTCTTTTGTTAGTTTGTGTCCATCCATGGGCGGCATAAATCATAAGTGGGCCGCTCTTTGTCTCTGTTTGATGTGGTGTTTTTAGACGTTCCTGCTGGAGATCAGCAGTTTGTTCTGCATGTTTTATTGCCAGTCTCATTCGAGGGTTCTTTGTGTTGTTGGCTGAGCTGCCTCTGTTGTTTCCACCTACTTGTTTGGTGTTTTAAAATGGACACAGCATTGCTGCTGCCCACGCTTCATCTCTGTTGTTACGGGAAAAATGAAGGCTGTTCTAATAAGCTGCATTATAATGGGGACGAAGGCACTTCTGATGAGGCATGAGGCATTTTAGTGAAAGTGACCTTGCTGGCTGTGGTGGTGGTATAATGAGTTCTGTCTTCAAGTTTTCCTCCCTTCATCTTCCTGTTTTTTTTTTCTTTTAAATGTCTTGCAACAAATATTTTCATGCACTTACTGTAAAGACAAACCATGAAGAATAAATTCATGCTAAAGCATGATAAAACTACACCACTGCCACTGTTGTTCCAGCACTAAAATGTAAAGGATATAACCAACCATTTGGACAGTGATATTGAGGATTGAGGATTGAATTAATTACCAATTAAATGACCAATATTTACAACATCCATTCTAAGCAGCATCCACTGAAAAAAAAAAAAAGAAAAAAGTTTGGTGCAGAATTAAATTTCACAAATAATTACTGAACATTAAATTTTAAAGTAAAGCACTGAAATATTGTTTTATTGTAAAACATACTCCAACAATAATTTTTTTATGTTCACAACTTTGAAAATCATTTATACATTCTAGTGATTTTTTTTAATTTTTTAAATTTTTTTATTGGCTCCTATGTTTACCTTTATCATAATTGTTATTGTAATGGATGAAAACTGTTTTCACTATTTTCATCTTTTAAACATTGCTTCGGTTATTTTACGATTTGTTTTGAAGTAGTCGTCATAATAATAATAATAATAATAATAATAATATAATTATTACTACTACTACTTCAACTAATAATAACATTATTATTATTATTATTATTATTATTATTATTGAACAATAGCTATACCATTAAACAAAAAAGACAATCTATTTGTGCTTCTTTTCTTGACTTTTAAAGTTTTAAAGTTTATTTTATTTAAAGTTTATTTTTAAGATGTACTAAATTAAATTTACATTACATTACATTGTAAAGATTTTTTACATTTATTTTTAATGTTTTTATTTTTTATATCTTCTTACTTTATTTGACCTTTTTTAAAATTCTTTTAATTGTGTACATTTGTCTTTTTTTATGCTAGTGCCAAAGACAAGTTTCCGTTGTACAGCACATTGATTGGATAATAAAGAGTTAAGTAAAAAAAAGTAAGCTCTATATGAAGGGATCTTGAAAATGTATTGCATTATACTACAGGAATTCTGTAATTTGCTTTGCTGGGATGAATTTGCTGACTTATCACTTCCTAATCTCTCTTGAACATCTCTCTCCATCTGTCCCCCTTCCTGTGTTTACAGATTTCATCATGAAATCTCTCTCTTTCTTTCTCCCACCATCCATTCATCCTCCATGGTTAATTGCCTTAAAAGTTCAGTTTTCCCTTCTCCGAGGTCACTGAAGTGGGTCCAGAATCCTTCATCAGGCAAACTCTGGCATTTAATTAAGTTGGGGGTCTACATGCGAGACCCGCTCCATCACTGGATCAGATGGGCATTAGTAATTAATAATCTGACAGGAATGTAACGGGCTGGCCGGATTGGACTTGTCTGTGGGTTGAGGAATGGCTGTTGATGAGGCTTCCCCTCCTCTCATAGACCGTTCCCTTCTTATCTCTGTTTAATTATGCTATTATCAGTCAGATGTAGTTCCATCTGTCCTTTCCTAATTCCATCTCCACTTTGGACTGTTTTGCAGCTGGGATTTAGAAATAGACCAAGCAAATTGCTTCACTAAATTACGGAGCCATTGGAAAATGGCTTGCTAATTTGTGGAAAAGTTTACTTGAACTTCTTGTTCAGTCCTCTTGCAGCTGTTTGAACCTCCCTTAATGGTTATGGATAGTGTTGAATGGGATATTCATGAACTCGGATGTGCAGTTTTAATCAGAGTTAATGGGATTTTGCTGGCGGACATGGCAGGCATTCGAATTTACACAGACAGCCGGGAAAGATGGTCCTGAGACAGACCTAGAAACAGATTGGTTCAAACTGATGCAGTTACACATAACATACATAACTTAACTAGAAAATGTATTTTAGAGCTTTCAAAGTTAATGTTATGAACAATGTTTGAACAATATTTTGTGTTTGAAGTGCCCCTATTATGGCTAATGAAAGGTTAATATTTTGGTTTTGGCAGTCCCCAACAACAGATTGACATGCAAAGTCAAAAAACACTTTCATTTTCTTATAATATGCATTTATTTTTACCTTACTTGATCAACGACTCCCAAACGATTGGCTCAGTGATTAATTTTTCCAAACCCCTCCTTTGCCTGACGCTAATCTGCGGTGATTGGTCCGTTTGGTCTCATTTCATCATGCCTGTAAAGCAGCGTTTGTGAGCGCAGTGCTGCTTTATGTACAGCGTTACCGGGGAAATCGCTATTTTTACTGCTCCAAAAGCAGCACCTAGTGGCAAAGAATGAACTTGCATTTTCATTCAGACCAACTTGAAAAGACCAACAAGTGGGCGGGCAGTATGCTAATGTTTCACGTTGACATCAACATGAAACGGCTTGTGATTTGTTTTTAAAAACAACTCGTTTCAATGGTTCAGAGTCGAGTCTTTCTTTTGAGAGACAATAACTTTATACACGGTGCACTTTCAGATTTAAAACTTTGCAGGATGTTTTCATTCACTTAGAGCTGTGTTACACACTGCATGAAAGATATCCATAATAGGGGCACTTTAAATCTCTATACAAATAAATCAGAATGAATTGAAAATGTGTTTTTTCAGGTTTATACACTACAGTTCAAAAATTTGGGGTCAGTAAGATTTTTTTTTTTTAGAGGAATTATTAAATATGATTTAAAATAGAAATCAGTTATTTTAAATTGTAGAAAAATTTCACAATATTACAGGTTTTTTTTTTCAGTATTTTTCTGTTTTGTTTAAATAAATGCAGCTTTAGTTGATCATAAGAGACTTCTTTCAAAAACATAGTCTTGTTGACTCCTAACCTTTGAACAGTAGTGAATATTTATATCATTAATCTAATAGTGGGGAGAAAACAATATGCTGTCAGCTTCATACAGAGTAATAAATATTTCATTATTTAAATTACATGATGAATAATTTCATAAAGTAATTTTAATTATTTTTCATTTTTAATTGTACATAATTATTTTAATTATAATGAACAAAAAAAATCATGTTTTTTCTCACAGTATAAATGATTCTGTATACGCATTAAATTATACAGCTGCCTTTATATTTAGAAAGGAGTCTTTTCACAAGTGAATCATCTCATTTGGGTGTCCTTGGCATCAAAAAGTTTTTAAAAATCCTTGGATTAATCGACCATTCCTTCCCTATTCTAAACCCGTTCTCTTGTCTTTACAAAGTGCAGTGCCAGTGAGTGCTCTAATAAGTTGTTTATCACTAGCTGTTTAGCAGCACGTCTAGTGAAACAACTACTTAAAGTGTCAAAAAGTGATATGAATTTGTTACTGTAATGTATAACTGAATAAATATTAAAATACTGCATGTGTCAGTCAAAACCTGCTCTTATGCTCTCTTAGGTGCTGCTAATGGACTACCTGGATGTCAAAAACACCCGTAGCGCTGCAGAGCCTTCCGCCCAGTTGTCCTACGCCAGCACCGGCGGAGACTTCGGAGCGTTCTTCGCCAAGAAGAAACCTCTTCGACCCAAACAGTCTTTATTCAAGTAAGTTTGCTCATGCAGGGTGATTCTGGAATTGAATTGGAATGTGAAGGGTTACAGCAGACAAGAACCACATGAATAGGCTGGGTTAAGTGCCTCATGGGAAACCATTTTCTCCTTACTCTTGGGTTTACATTCCACATTTGATTTCAGGTTAAACTAAAATGAAAACCCTTGACCTGTTTTCCTATGTGATCTTTGACCTTTGATGACTTCTTTTTGCAGGTTTGAGTCTTCTTCTCATGCCATTAGCATGAGCGCGTACTTGCGAGAGCAGCGGAGGGAACTCTACAGCAAAAGTGGGGAGCTACAAGGTGAGCGAGGGGATGGGGAGAAGCTGAATGGAGGGGCCGAGGGAACGGCAGGGGCCGGCAGGTGCAGTGTGAATAGGATGGAAGGAGTGAATAGGGCGATGATGGAGAGGAGCCCCTGAAGTCATCAGGGTGAAGAGTCGCTTAGCTATGTATCATTCACCTGTTAGAGCTGCTTCTTTTTGTTCAGCGTCTCTGTGCTACACACACACACACACACACACACCCTGCTGGAGTGAGACAGACATGCCAAAGAGCGTCTCTTTCTCTCTCCTCTTCTCTCACTCTTCAAAATGACCTTGCAGTTTCAATCAGTGGTGCTTGACAGTTGTGTGTCCCTTCTTGTTTTTCTTTTCCCTTTTTTTTCTTCAAACAATCCCTGTGAGACACACACTCTGTGAAATGATCGAGAGGGAGCACAAGGTGTTAAGAAAAGAGAAGTGAAGGACACATAGAGGGAGAGAGGTGAGAGGCAGATGCTTCTCACACCATTCAGAAGTACAGACAGGTTTTTTTTTTACTTGACAAAGTCTCATAGTCCTTCTTTTCAAGACATAAGTTTAAAAAAAGTGAAATAAGACACAAGAAATACTCTCAGCTTTCTGTTTCTATAAGCTTTTGTGTTTCTGGTTGTGTAGGTGTTTTAAAGGAATAGTTTACAAAAAAAGTAGTATTTTGCACTTTATTTTGCAGTTGCAGTGTTATTATTTTTCTGTATAATTATTCATAATACATTTATTTTTTATTTTGCTATGCATTCATTATTTTTTCCATTATTATCATAGTACACATTTAATTTTCATAGTTTAAGTATTTTTACATTTTTCACTTCTCCGTATTTATTTCTGTAAAATAAATAGAGACTTTTTGGTAACACTTTGGTCTAGGGACCAATTGTCAATATTATCTAGTTGCTTATTAGCATGCTCATTTTTAACATATTGGTTATTTATTAGTACTTAAAGCACTGCATGACCATATTCTATATCCCTAAATCCACCCAGTACCTAAACTTAACAACTACCTTACTAACTATTAATAAGCAACAAATTGAGAGTTTGAGGCAAAAGTTGTAGTTAATGGTCTGTTTGTAGCAAGAATTGGACCTTAAAATAAAGTGTGACCGACTTTTTTGTGAACTGTCCCTTTAAAGGTGTAGTTTAGAAATACAATATTCTTGGTGTGTGTCAACTTTGCGAAGTGTACCAACTGAAATTTTCTCTTCATCCCTGCTGATCAAGTATGATTTTAATTGATAGCAAACCACCAATTACAGCTGACCCGTTGGGCTCAAAAAGAGCAAGATGAATGTGAAGATTAACATTAGATTAGGAAGTAAATGGGCTTCTAAGACTCTGACGGTGTTCCTACAAATGCTTTAGAAGTGAAAGAAGGCGAATATTTGATTGGTTAAGCACCTCACACCACCAAATAGGAGATGAGATTTCCACTGTTCATTTGTGCCGTCACAATACAGGCACAGTGTCTGTCGCCTGAAAGGGCGAGAGGAGATTGAAGGGATGAAATAATTTAACAGACGGAATAAGTCGACTCGGTAGAGGGAGGGAGGAGAGAGTTGAAAGTCATTGTTTCATTACGTGGGCAGAGGGACCATTCATGGATTTCTTTGGGAATAAATTAGAAAAATGACAATATGTATTGAAGCCGACAGAGGAATGTTCCGTATTTTCATTAAGTTTGCAACTTCACAGACATTCAAGCCTAAAGCATTAGAGTTGGTAGATGGTCTGACCTGACTGAATGGATGTAAAAAAATAAATATTAATTAAATAATCCATAAATAAGCAGATCCTGACCTCTCAGAACAACCTTTACTGCCTTTTAATACATTTTACATAAAGTATGTCACATATACACAGGCATTTCGTATAATATAAATTTTTTTGGACACAGTCCATTTATCATGCAAGACTGAATGGTACAGATGAATGAAAGCCTTTTATTGTCATTATACTCGCATACAATGAAATTAGAATAGCTTCCCCCAGGATAATTTACATATATCACATAGTTCACATTTAACAAACACACGAGTCATAACCATGTTACGTACTTACACAATAAAGAGTCGAGTTACTTGAGACTAACTTTCAGCAAAACAAGTTGAGAATTATATTGCACACAAGTCTATTTTGCAAGTCTCACCCAGGGGGGAGAAAGAAAAAAAAAACACTGCATTACAGTAAGACTGACATTCAAGTGAAGAATGTATGAGTTCAGTGCATATTGGAGTTCATAATGTTTATGACTCTAGGATAGAAACTCCTTAAATCTCTTGGTCCTTGTTTTAAAACATCGGTTGTGCCTGCCTGATGGCAAGAGCTGAAACAAGTGAAAACCTGGGTGTGTTGAGTCCTTTAGTATATTTTTGAGTTTATTGAGTGCTCGAGAGTTATATAGGTCCTTCAGTGATGGTAGAGGACTGCCAGCGATCTTCTCAGCAGTCTTAATGATCCTTTGAAGCCCCTTCTTGTCTGCCTCAGAACAGCTAGCATGCCATACTGTAATGCAATATGTCAGCACACTCTCAATAGAACAGCGGTAAAAGTTTACCTGCAACTTTCCATTTATACTGTTTTTCCTAAGAATCCTTTAGAAATGTAGACACTGCCGTGCTTTCTTGATAAACGCTGAAGTATGTGCCTTCCAGGATAGGTCAGCAGAGATGAGGGTGCCCAGAAATGCCCAGAAATGAGGCCTCAAATCGCCGCCTACGTCGTCTGCCAGTCCCGATGACAATCCATGGAGATCCCAGTGGTCTAGCTAGTTCCGCTGGTATGTTATTAGTGTGGTGAAAGGTGGCAGTGATGGTTATCTTATGCTTAAATCCAATGTCCAGTTACTCCTGCCGACTGTATCACCCACCTATCAAACAATATCCACAAAAATAAACACCGTGAGAGGGAGCCAAAAGCTGCTGGGCCCGTGCGTGCCGCCATTTGCAATGAAATGCATGTTTAAACACCTGTGCCTTTGCAGTGGCATTTTCACCAGTAGGGTTGTAAGTTCATGAGGATTTGATCTATTGATATAGCAAAGCACTGTACTGCTTTCCAGTGACATAAAATAGTAAAATTATGTAAATAAAACACTACTTCACCAGTCTTGGAGCAAAACGGCTTTGTCAGAGTTGCGTGAGACTGCAATTACTTGCGAGTGCGATGTCATGTGGAATGTCTCTGAGTGAATGTGTTTGTAGCAGTCATTATAAAACCGCATTCAGAACCTCTGTAGCTTAATTACAGCTTTCTCTCCTCCAGCACGACTCCTACAGATCAATTAATCCTCAACTTCCTTCTGAAGAGTTCATTACTGCTTCAGTGCTCTCCTCTTTCTTTCTCTCTAGGCTTTTGCATATTTTTCAGGCAGGTACAGTGGAGAATAACAGGAAGAGTATGGGTAAAGTGAGGGGGATTGGATGTGTTGCAGGCTGAATTTAAATTTGCAGTACCCAAATAAACACCAAGGCTCATATTAACTATTTCACCAACTGCTTTCTGTTATGTAGGCCTTTTTGTCTCATATAGTGGACAATGAGAGGAAAATAAGAGGTGAAGTAAGAGCTGAGTGGGTTCAAAGCATGTTGGAGGTTGAACTTGATCTTGTAGTATTCATATGGGCACTTAGGCTCAAACAAACTCTTTCTCCTTCCACTTTGTTTTTTTGTGCTTTTTCATGATGTTTTAGGTGGGTATAGTGCAGAATAAGTGGAAATTTATAGTAAAAGTAAGCAGAAATGAGACTGTAGCATGCTGCAGGCTGAACTCAAGCTTGCAGCAGTTTTATTTGAACCAAGTCTCCTATATCATCTGATTGTAATATGTTGCAGGCTGAACTTGAACTTGCATTTCTTGCATATGCACCAAGGTCCATATGACCTTTTTCTCTCTCCAACTTTTTAATTTTTCCATATTGTTTTAGATGAGTATAGTGTAGAAAGAGTGTAACATTGTAGAAAAAATTGAGCAATGGAATCGAAGCATATTACAGGCTGAACTTAAACTTTTTGCACCAAGGCTCTTACAACATCTTTATTCCCCCACGCTCTCAATTTATTGGAGCTTTTGCCTAGTTTTAGGTCTAGAGGAGCATGAGAGGAAAACTGAATGGAGAGTGAGAAAGAATGTGATCAGAGCATGTTGCAGGCTGGACTTGAACTTGCATTTCTTGCATTTGTACCAAGGCTCATATGACCACTTACTTTCCTCATTCTTTTCATTTTTTTGGGGCCATAAGCTGTTAGACAGCTTTTTAGACAAGCATAGTGGATATTATAATGTGTGGAAAATTACAAAAAGTGAGCAAGAATGCAATTGGTACACATTGCAGGTTTAACTCAAACTTTAATTTCTTGGATTTGCACCAAGGCTCAAATAAAGTATTCCTCCTCCCACACTCTTCATTTTCCAGTCTTTTGCTTGACTTTGCAGACAGGTATATTGGAGAATGACAGAATAATGCTTATAATTGAAACAGAGCATGTTGCAAGCAGAATTCAAATTGCATTTCTCATATGAGCAACAAGGCTAAGTGTGCAACCCTACAAAGTATCTGAACACTTAATCTGCACCTTGAGAATCTGTGACTGACTGTATTAGATATTGTTTTCTATCATATATATATGATGGATCCAAGAGTAATAATTCAGTATATCCCATATATATTCCTATGTATGTCCCATTCCTCACATGTCTCTTCAATCCCACAAACCTGCAGACCGAAAGAAGCAGAGATAGAAGAAAAAAGAACCAGAAAAGCTCATTGCGTGTTGGGTAGGGATTATCACAAAGCAGGGAGATTCTTCTTTTTCTCCGAACACACGTATACAAATTGAGTTTTCTCCTCTAGGCTTACAGCGAGAGGATAAAGGGAAGGTCTTGTTTATGCATGATGCTGGTGTTCCCCAGAGAGAGAGAGAGAGGTGGATCACGGTGAGTGGCGGGGCTGTGGGCGGAGGAGAGTTGTTGTCTGTCGCTCTGATTTGTGAAGCACAATAGGGGTAGGAGAGGTGCAAATGGAAAAATCCCTCACCAGTGGAGTGAGGAGGTGTATATGGGGGTGTGTGTGAAAGTGTGTGTGTGTGCATGGGCTCTGTCAGATTTCTCTACACCAATGAAAGTTGTTGTGTTTATGGATGGTGTCACACACTGTTTTTAGTAGAGTTTCCATCAGAAACTCTCTAGCTTTATAGGCACTTCCAGATAACTGGCTTTGTGTCACAAAAAAAGCTGTTTCTATGAGACCTTTCAAACTTTTCAAAGTCAGAGTGCTAATTTAGGTTTCACACATCCTAACGGAGACTAAATTCTGGATCAGCACTGATACAAATAGGTGTTTCATAAACTGCACCTTTGCAGAAACATTTTCTGATTTGTTCAAACATGTCCAAGGTTAGCAAATCTTTTTCAAAGCAGGATTTCATTTTTAATTTAATCTTTTCAGTCAGTTCAAGAGTAACAAGATTCTTTTTCATTAAGCCCATCAATAGCTTACTTATGTTGACTTTGCAGTTCTGATATATTGTTTTCAAACTTGAACCTGAAAAGAGATTTAACTTTAATATTCAGATATTGGATTTTGCTACATATAAAGCAGGGGAAGTGAGGAATATATATTTTTCCTTCTTACACAACATGCTTAGTTTCTTATCTTTTTCTTTCTTTTCCTTGTAACAACTCTTGCGTCTTTTTGGCTACATTTGCATTTCACATTTTTGCAAAGAACCAATATTTTGACATCCAGTTTTTTTGCATGTTTTTCTTTTTGTGTGTTTTTTTTTATCATATGACTTCTCATATAGCTCATAATAAACATAAATAATCATTCTGTGACTATTGCAAGGAAGGAGTGTTGTAATACTGAATGTGACACATTCAGGGACAGATGCTTCAGCATTTGTAAAATAAACAGCTGAATAAATTAAATAAATATATAAATAATGTTAATTGCTCTAGTTAATATTGCTCATGTGCCAATGGTGGCACACGTGTGCATTTACTAACCCTAGCTGAGTGCCAAATCATAATTTCAGACTAGACATAGCTTATTTGTTAAGTGACAATAACAGAAAATTCTTTAAGAATATTAATAAGAGTGTTTAATAGGTCAAATGATTTAAAAGTAGCTCAATTCAAATACAAAAGTAAGTGTTTTTGCTGTACTTTTTTTTTGCTTGCATCATGTTCTGATCTCTGCCAGATATTGGTGGCCTTGACCTTTGTTTCTTTCTTTTGTTATTTCTTTATTCCGTTCATTCTTTCATGCTCTTTCTCTTTCCTCTTGACCTTTTATTTTTGTAGATGTTGATTAGCCACATATCCTCTGTATTCAGCATTGGCATTTCTTAGCATCTGTTTTAGAAGCACCAAAGACAGTATGCAATCAGGCATTCCTACTGAGCGCCGCCGAGCGAGAGAGAAAAGATGAGAGAGAGAGACAGACGCTACAGGGAGCATTGTTAGGTGTGATTGTTGAAGAGGGACTTCACTGTTTGACACACAATCAAAGCATGTTTGATGGACACCGACGAGAGGAATAGGAAGGACAAGAAAAGGTCACAAGTTTGTTTTCAGAATACAAAATCTAGATGAAACACACCTCAAAATACTTGAAGAGACAATGAGATTGATTGTTTTGCTGGTTTAGAAATACTTAAAGGGATATTTCACCACAGATTCACTCACTTTTCTTTCTTGGAACACAAATGGAGAAGTTCTGAGTAATGGTAATGCTGCTCTTTTCTGTACAATGGAAGTGGATGGGGACCAGTTGCATAAGGTTGAAAAAGCTCCATAAAGCTTCATAAATAAAGTTCATACAAATTGTAAGCTATAACTCCTTTAAGCCATTCAATAGCTTTGTGTGAAGAGCATTATTCCCTGATAACCATTTATGTTCATTATATAGACGAGCAGCTTGGACATAACTTATTTTGTGTTTTAATTGAAGAAAGCAAGTCAATCGGGATTCAAAAGACAAGAGAGTGCATAAATGATGTCATATTTTTATTTTGTGGCAGAGCTATCCCTTTAAGAAAAGTCTCAACTTCACAAGGAGAAATAAGCAACATTAGCTTGAGGAAATGGCATTGTTACTGTATGTCACAGACTGTTAGCATTGTGCCTGATATTCTGTTTGTGTGTGTGTGTGTGTGTGTGTCTGTGTGCTGAGCCTGATGATCTGTGTGCTAAATGAGGCCTGATGGAACCCCGAGACTCAGAAGATATGACACTCGAGACATCGCATGAGAGCGAAGCTCTTTAAATGGCTCTTTAAGCGAAATGGCTTGTGTATTGCCCGTGTGTGTAAGAAAATTGATAAAATATCATCTATCGTGTGTATGCTTCTGTGGCTGCAACCTTGATCATTTCTTAAACACATGATTTATCTTAACGACAAGATAACCAATAGATCTGGCTGGAGTCTTTATAGCCATAGATGCAGAAACATCCCGAATCTACCTGCATTTGAGCAAGAAAGGCTGCGGGAACCAGCAATAGAGAAATGAGCAATTAAATTACTCCTTAATGCTGTTGTGGGTATCCTTTTGTTCTTTCATTTTATTTGTTCCCTTGGCTCCTCATCCGGCACTCCAAATTGAATCCAAACAAATAAGAGCAGGCGCTTATACTGGACCACCAGCTGTGGAGCATCAGCAGAACACTGCAATACACACTTCATGCCAATCAGTGTCCAGTGCTAGTGTGTGTGCTGGAGAGCTGTTTCAGCCATTAGGACAGCCTCAACTTATCTTGTTCTGTAGTTAGAGTGATTGTTGTTTTCCATTTGCTAATTTACCACATTATCCTCTATGTATCGAGCTATCGATCTGTCTGTCTGTCTGTTATCCTATGTTTGTCGTTTTATGTCTGTCTATTTGTTTGTCATCCTTTGTTTGACTGTTGTTCTTTGTCTGTCGTTCTATGTCTGTCTGTCTGCCGTCTGTTATTCTGTCTCTCTGTCTTTTGCTCTGTCTCTGTCTGTCATTCTGTCTGTCATTCTGTCTGTTTGTCTGTCTGACTGAGATTACTTTACTCTTTTCAGTCAAAGCATTGACCATTTGTTCCTGTAAATCACACAGTAAAAGCTACCAAATTCTTAATGTATACCATCTATTGATTTTGAACTGAAACTGTCTTAATCAGTATGCTGTTTTCCTGTACAAATGTCTAAACAGTCTTTTTAACAGACACATTTACTTGAGGAGCAAAATTAAGATATTAAGGAATTAAATTGGTGATTTTTTTCTTCCTGTTTTAAGCATAAATCTATTAAAATTTGGTAAGGTTAGTAATTAAAGCAAGAAAAAAAATTATATCTAAAAAAAAAACACATAAACGTCAAAATAAACAATATAAAAAGCATAACCATAAATTATTTTTATATTAAGATGCATTCGCTATAAAGAATTTTTTTTTTTTTTGTACACAATGTTACTTTTTAAGTAATTGAGCTTGCCTTAGAGATGTTTAGATATTAAGGATATAAATGTATAAGATAATATTGCAGTGCAGATCTCACTAGGGGCATATCATTGAATCTGGCAAGCTGAACTCGTAGTGAACCGAAAAATCTTTAGATGCACGGTCAGTTTCATATGTTTCTGCTGGCTTTGAGTCACAGATCATAAAGTCAAATACTGAAATTCACTCAACAACCAAGTTCCGTCACATTCACAGACCGGAGCAGCAGTCAGCTGGCGCGCGGTCGAGTCGGATGCTTCATGTTCAATCTGTTTCCCAGTAATTTTATAGCAGAAGCTGATTAGGGTTGAAACAGCATTACGGCCCGTGATTGTGTTGTTTTTTTCTTAGGGGGGGCGGCTGTGATGAGTGGAGTCCTGAGGTGGATCTCATCACGGACACATTATTGAATTACTGCAGTGGTGAGATGAGATTGGCCCGTGATTGGCTGAAATGGACTTGGAGGGTAATAACATATCAGTGGTGCTGTGGGTATTGACGGGGAGACGTTTTCTTTGCTGTTGCTTCCTCCTTCATGAAGTTGAACTTAGATTTTATGAGACCTGGGGCCAGTTGCATAAACTGTTTAGACTAGTCTTAAAAAGTTAGTCGTCTATTTTTTTATTCAGTTTTTAAATTCAGTTATGAAAAGGTAGAGTGGTCTTATTTGTATTGAAAAAAGTAAGAATGATTACCCCTTGGCAACTGCTAGTTGGTTAAACTAGTTCTTAAAACACAGTCTTAACAGGGTGGCTAAGTTTATGCAACTGGCCCCAGAAGTAAATAGTACTTTTTTAATATTTTGGTCGTAAAAAAGCACTGTTTGAAAAATTTGAGGTTGAACGGTGAATAGCAAGGTAAAGAGAGTGCCAATAAAACTTTTTATTTGCATTTCTGAAGTTCTCTGGTTTGTCTTAAGGGCAGATTGTTGTAGCTGTTATCAGACGGAGGGCAGACACATAATTACAGACTTTGTCTGAGTGAGCGTGTGTGTCTGTGTTTCACAACCTGTGCTAATTTTAATCAACGAGCCCGTCATCACTGTGGCTGTCACAGGCTTGTTTACCTTTCATTTGGGAACCGCATGATTGAAGGAGAAGTGGGGTGGGGGGGGGAAGGAGGGAGGTGGAGAGGGAAAAAGGTGAAGGAGAGGACAGAGAACAAGGGTGCTGATGATGATGATGATGATGATGATGATGATGATGATGTCTGGATGAGTGGAACAGCCTTTTAAACACAATCACAATCACTGGCTCTCTGAATCTAAATCAGTGGAGCTTGAGAGGGCAGCAGAGACCCATCTCAAATCTCACGTTCCTGTCCTCCAGTTACAATGAGACTCAACAGAGGTGGCCTATGGGGGAAAGAGAGAGAGAGAGCGCGCAATGGACAGACAACACAACCAGAAATGTCTAAACAGGTTTAATGTAATTCTGAGTTATTTATTGTATATGTCACGCTGTTCATGCTTTATCCTGGCTTATTAATTATCTTGCTAGTTCAGGTTTTGAGGTTTTACACTGTACAGTCGTGGCCAAAAGTTTTGAGAATAGGCTGGAAAGGGCTACGGGGAAATTGCCAAGCAGCTTGGTGAAAAAAGGTCCACTGTTGGAGCAATCATTAGAAAATGGAAGAAGCTAAACATGACTGTACAAAAAAAAAAAAAAAAACTTTCTCCTTATTTATTCCTTCCCCTGCTAGCTTGTACTTATTTAAACAACGCCTGAGACTTGGTGTTACAAGCACTTCGTTTGTCGGATTGCCTCCTCAAGATGAATCGCTTTTTGTATCCCCAATTGTAAGTCGCTTTGGATAAAAGCGTCTGCAAAATGGCTAAATGTAAAAATGTAAATGACTGTCAATCTCCCTCAGACTAGGGCTCCATGCAAGATCTCACCTCGTGGGGTCTCAATGATCCTAAGAAAGGTGAGAAATCAGCCCAGAACTACACGGGAGGAGCTGGTCAATGACCTGAAAAGAGCTGGGACCACCGTTTCCAAGGTCACTGTTGGTAATACACTAAGACGTCATGGTTTGAAATCATGCATGGCACGGAAGGTTCCCCTGCTTAAATCAGCACATGTCCAGGCCCGACTTACGTTTGCCAATGACCATTTGGATGATCCAGAGGAGTCATGGGAGAAAGTCATGTGGTCAGATAACACCAAAATAGAACTTTTTGGTCATAATTCCACTAAACGTGTTTGGAGGAAGAAGAATGATGAGTACCATCCCAAGAACACCATCCCTACTGTGAAGCATGGAGGTGGTAGCATCATGCTTTGGGGGTGTTTTTCTGCACATGGGACAGGGCGACTGCACTGTATTAAGGAGAGGATGACCGGGGCCATGTATTGCGAGATTTTGGGGAACAACCTCCTTCCCTCATTTAGAGCATTGAAGATGGGTCGAGGCTGGGTCTTCCAACATGACAATGACCCGAAGCACACAGCCAGGATAACCAAGGAGTGGCTCTGTAAGAAGCATATCAAGGTTCTGGCGTGGCCTAGCCAGTCTCCAGACCTAAACCCAATAGAGAATCTTTGGAGGGAGCTCAAACTCCGTGTTTCTCAGCGACAGGCCAGAAACCTGACTGATCTAGAGAAGATCTGTGTGGAGGAGTGGGCCAAAATCCCTCCTGCAGTGTGTGCAAACCTGGTGAAAAACTACAGGAAACGTTTGACCTCTGTAATTGCAAACAAAGGCTACTGTACCAAATATTAACATTGATTTTCTCAGGTGTTCAAATACTTATTTGCAGCTGTATCATACAAATAAATAGTTAAAAAATCATACATTGTGATTTCTGGATTTTTTTTTTTAGATTATGTCTCTCACAGTGGACATGCACCTACGATGACAATTTCAGACCCCTCCATGATTTCTAAGTAGGAGAACTTGCAAAATAGCAGGGTGTTCAAATACTTATTTTCCTCACTGTATATATATATATATATATATATATATATATATATATATATATATATATAAACATGTTTTTTTTTTTCAAGGATCGTGCACTGTTAGACATTTCAAAGGGTTTTGTTGCCAGTAAGTTACTGTAATTAAGATTTACAGTAACAAACTGTATTTGATTTACATTTGCAAATTGTACTGTTTTACAGTAAATTACTGAAAAAAAATCCAATTCATCAGTATACTCCTGTAATTCATTCATTTTAATATAGATTTCATTAGATTTGATTAATTTGTATATAGAATTCATTTTATTTTTACTCTACATAGGTACTACTGGCATTCAATTAAAACAGACACAATAATTACAAAATATAAAATGCTTTATTTAAAACATTGCATGTATAACACTGAATACAGTCTTCCAATGCTGGAACAGTGCAACTTCACCATTTCTCCTGTCTTAGGACGTTTTGCAGTGCATTATGTTGTGTCCTCTGGATTCATCCTCACAAAGAATCTTTAGGCAACAGAAATATTATGGGGAAAAAGACAAACAGCCAAAGAATACATAGCTATCTGCAAAACCCAGGTGCTGCTCCAAAACGTGGCAACCAGCTTTGCTCACCCTCCACTTTGTTAGCGACAGAAACGTCTTCTCTGAAAAACAAGAAGTAGAAATCACTTTTAAAAGACAAACCTCATACAGAATACACAAACCTCTCAAAACCATAGTTGTTCTCTTACCATGAATTATCAGTCTCAGGGTGGCTGGCCTGCTCATGTCTTTCTTGATGCTTCATTACAGTTGCCTTTAAAACACAAATACATAAAATGCAGTAAATCTTAAATTCCATTAAAAACTAATTCTAAAACTAGAAAAGGCAGCTAGCCATAAAACTTGTTTAACTTTACCTAATGTTAATATAAGATAAGCATTGCTGTTAAAAATAATTGTAATTTGGTAACTTAATTCAATAAGCTGACAAACGTCGTTTGAAACGACAGCGCAGTTTACCATAGTAAAGTTCTGTAACCGTCATGTTGACGAGTAAATGTTATTAACGTTAGGTAAACTGGTGTGCAAAAATTTGACACAGACACACAGACAAATGTACATATATTTTTACCTTGTTTGCTGGCCTTATTCTCTCGTAAGGTGCATCGACACACAGCGCAGATGTTCTCCGGAGCTCTTCCACTCTTGTGGGTTCATCCCCGGGCAAAACCCGCTGCTTCCATGTCTTCCTCTGACGTGAGTGACGCGGCGCGGTGCAACTCGATAAAAAACAGTATAGAACCCATTATATATATATTATATATAGTAATATTACATACTATCTACAGTGGATGCGGACAGTAAAGTAATGCCCCGGTATATTTCTGACGTACAGATGTACTCCAAGCACTCGTGCTGTTTCTGACACAAAATGGATTTTCCCATCATTACAAGCGATGTAACACGTCCAGTAGTCAGTCCCAAGCTGTAGCGGCATTGTAGACACGGTGCAGGGCAAATCGGGTCAATACAAATGTAAGAAATGAGGAAAATAATACAACCTCAATAGAATGGCGCCAAAGAGACCGTTACAGCAAATACAGTAGTATACAGCAATTTTTAAAAATACACTAAGTCTCTGTATGTGGGGTCTGACGTCACAAAAAAATTGCCATGATGCAAAGGGTATTACAGTTATTTAATGTAAAGGGAATTTGCAGTATTATACTTGGTGATATACAGTAAATAACTGCAGAAATTACAGAAATGTCTAACAGTGTGCATGTGACACTAAAGACTGAAGTAATGAGGCTGAAAATTCTAAAATGTTCAAATAGAAATCAGTTTTAAATTGTAATAAAATTTCTCAATCTTAACGTTTTACTGTGTTTTTGATCAAATAAATGCCTCCTTGTTGAGCATAAGAGGCTTGTTTCAAAAACTTGCAGACTTTAAACTTTTGAATGGTAGTGTATCTCTTCATCACAGTTAATATGTATTACTGTTTACATTTTTGACAACATTCTCCCCCAAAACTTCTCCCCCGTTAGCCAAGAAGTTAAGCGCAGTGTGAATGCCTTAAAGAGAGACAGACAGAACGAAAAATTTTACTTGCAATAATTATAATATATTTAACCGTAGTCTTCCTCTTTAGTTTAGAATTATTACTAGTTCAATAAAAATATTTTTTATTATTCCTTTTCTATTTCAGTTGAAATGGTACTTGTGATGAGAAAGAAAGAAACTGTGTGTAAAGAAAAACAGAAGTATATTGAAAGAGAGCCAGACAGGTGAAATAAGAGGGTGTGTGCTATTATGGGCATGAGTGTCTGATTGGAAGTGGAGGGGTTGACTTTATTTTCTCTTTCGTATTGGAGTCAAATGAAGCAGTAGTGATGGCTCAGTAATCAGGGCTGTTAGATGGAGGCCAGATATACCATTATTTGTAGGGAGGAGAAGATCGTGGTCAATCTAATCAACAACTTGACTTTATTACCTTCACTACCTTGCATTTTTGACCTTGTGAGACATCAGTTGGTGCCCGAGTTGTTTCAGTAAGCATGAAAAAAGTTAGATTTATAGACTTGTATAGATAAAGCACAAGTATTCAGGACTGACTGGACTAAATATAAACATTTCAAGCTGAATATGTAATTCAAACCTGCATCTGCTGAATGAGAGCCACATCTTAACTTGTCTTGAGTGTGTGGACTAATCACTATGGATCTGACAAAAAGCAGATTGTTTTTCTCTAGGTGCAAAGATTCAGAGCTTATCAAAAATTAATGTATAAAAGCATCTTATCCAAAGCGAGGGGAATTGCCCACCATGACACAGTTAATAATTTATGCAACTCTGGTTTCACAGTTATGTATTCATTCATTCATTTGTTTAATTGTCATCTCGGTGCATTGTCAACACACAGAGCTAGTGGTCTCGGCTCTTTCCTGGCTGGAAATATTGGAATATTGTCCCCTCAAATGAGTTTTAATAATAAAGGAGCCTCATCAGAAGCCAATCAGACATGAAGACATGGCAGAGGAATTATAACCAGGCCAACTGGGAAGTCATGAATTATTGAAAATTGGCCTGTTCTTTTTCAAGTTGGAGGTTTCTGCCTGACAGCACTGATTGGCCACACACGCACACACCTGTCGATCTTCATTCTGTTTTGTTTGGAGAAACCTGGCAGCTGGTATGGGTTTGAGCTGTGTAGTCTGTCTGTCTGTGGCAGCTCAACTGATAACTAACCCATGGAGACCAACCCAGAACACTGTACTGAGAACAACGGGCTGTGCCTTGTGTTTATGTGTATTTTCAAGTATGTGTTTATGTTGTGGGAAGGCCTCGTCTGATTAAAAAAAAAAAAGTATCTGGACACTTAAGCCAAACTTAAGTGTTCAAGTGTCATTGCGTTACTTAACAAAAGATCAAAGCACTTTACTATAATTTTATTATTCAAGAAATACATTGGGTTTTGTTGTTGTTATTATTATTTCATGATTAATTATTATCATTTTTTAAACAACAATGACTAAACAATAATAAGAATAACAACATCAACAACAATAATTTATCATAATATTTTTAATATAATAAATATAATACTTGTTGTTCTAATTATTCTAATTAATTATTATTGTTGGTGGTGGTGGTTTTGTAATAATAACATACTAAATTTGACAATAAATTTTCCAAATCCAATAACATTAATCCAATAGTAATCAAACAGTGCATCTATAATAATAATAATAATAATAATAATAATAATAATAATAAATTCTATAACATTAACCCAATAGTAATCAAACAGTGCATCTATTTTAATAATAATAATAATAATAATAATAATAATAATTAAGTATTATAAAATAATAAATGCACCGTCCAAACTACTACTAATACTACTACTATTACTACTATTATTATGATGATGATGATGATGATGATGATGATGATGATTATTATTAAATAGACACATTATACATACAATATGCACAACATTAAAATTATTTAAACATTATTAATTTAAAACAATAGGTGCACTGTTCAAAATTAATTAAAAAAAAAATGGTATTCAACAACAACTATAAAAAATGTTATTATATTGTTTTATTTTAAAACAATATATATACACTGTTTTAAATTAAATTTTGTGTGAACTTCAGAAACACTGACTACCTAAATTAACGATAAAAATAACTTTGGTACCAGTAAGCAGCTGCAAAACCGGCAAAAAAAATCTATGATAGATCTAAGGAACTGAATTGTAGCATAATTCGGCTGCAGGTGACACTTTGTAACTTTGATATCTAATGTAGTGACATTCATACATGCCCACTTTATTTACAACACGAATTCTGGAAATGTTGGGACATTTTATTTTATTTTTTTATTTGAATAAAATGAAAACTAAAAGACTTTCAAATCACATGAGCCAATATTTTATTCACAAGAGAACATATCAAATGTTTAAACTGAGAAATTATACACTTTTATCCACTAAATGAGCTCATGTCAAATTTGATGCCTGCTATAGCAGGTCTAAAAAAAGTAGGCATGGGGCAACAAAGGGTTGAAAAAGCAAGACATTTTGAATAGATTCAGCTGGGAGAGTATCTAGCAACTAATTAGGTTCATTAACATCGGGTCTGTAACATGATTAGCTATAAAAGGGATGTCTTAGAGAGGCAGAGTCTCTCAGAAGTTAAGATGGGCAGAGGCTCTCCAATCTGTAAAAGAGTGCGTAAAAAGATTGTGGAATACTTTAAAAACAATGTTCCTCAACATCAAATTGCAAAGGCTTTGCAAATCTCATCATCTACAGTGCATAACATCATCAAAAGATTCAGAGATTCCGGAGACCTTTGTTGGATGCCTGTGGTCTTCGGGCCCTCAGATGACGCTGCATCACTCATCGGCATGATTCTGTCATTGACATTACTAAATGGGCCCAGGAATACTTCCCGAAACCACTGTCAGTAAACACAATCCTCCGTGCCATCTGCAGATGCCAACTAAAGCTCTATCATGCAAAAAGGAAGCCATATGTGAACATGGTCCAGAAGCGCCATCATGTTCTGTGGGCCAAGGCTCATTTAAAATTGACTGTTTCAAAGTGGAAAAGTGTTCTATTCTCAGACGAGTCCAAATTTGACATTCTTGTCGGAAATCACGGACGCTGTGTCCTCCAAGTTAAAGCGGAGGGAGACCTTCCAGCGTGTTATCAGCGTTCAGTTCAAATGCCAGCATCTCTGATGGTATGGGGGTGCATAAGTGCATACGGTATGGTCAGCTTGCATGTTTTGGAAAGCACAATGAATGCTGAAAGGTATATAAAGGTTTTAGAGCAACATATGCTCCCCTCCAGACGATATCTATTTCAGTGAAGACCTTGTGTATTTCTGCAGGACAATGCAAAACCACATACTGCAGCTATTACAACAGCATGGCTTCATAGTAGGAGTCGGGGTGCTGAATTGGCCTGCGTGCAGTCCAGATCTTTCATCTATAGAGAACATTTGGTGCATCTTTAAATGAAAAATACGTCAAAGACGACCACAAACTCTTCAGCAGCTGGAAACCTATATCAGGCAAGAATGGGATCAAATTCCAACACCAAAACTCCAGAAACTCATAACCTCGATACCCAGACGTCTTCAAACTGTTTTGAAAAGAAGAGGAGATACTACAACATGGTAAACATGCCCCCGTCCCAACTATTTTGAGACCTGTAGCAGGCATCAAATTTGAAATGAGCTCATTTTGTGCATAAAATAGTAAAATTTCTCAGTTTAAACAGTTGTTATGTTATCTATGTTCTATTGTGAATAAAATTTTGGCTCATGTGATTTGAAATTCTTTTAGTTTTCATTTTATTCAAATTTAAAAAATGTCCTAACATTTCCGGAATTTGGGTTTTATGTGTTTGAAAGTTTTCATGAGAGGATGATTGTTATTTCTGGGTTGCACTTTAACTGGTCTGCCACAGTGCTGTGTCATTCTGCAATGGGATTGATTTTGTTGTTGATGTCCTCAGCAGACAGACATAGTAACTGGATCAGAGTTGACAGTTTGGTTTACACGACCAGTGTGCCTCCAATATTGACATTCACTGTAAATTAGTGATCACCAATCTGTTGCTGATGTTTCTGTCACACAAACACACACTCTACAGCAGACTTTTCAGTCTGATTGCATGACCTCACACATTGACATGCATTTATTTCCTTCTCTCTCTCTCTCTCTCTCTCTCTCACACTCACACACACACACACAGATTGAGTCACTGGGACGGCTGGTGTTAGAGAAGGCACTACACGTTCCTCGGCTGTAGGGACGTAGTACATCTCAGATCAAACCATTTCTAATCAAACCCACGAAAGTGTAGCTAATGCAATTTCACTAAGTCACTGGCTGGCTTGATTACATGGGGGCTGACATGAGTGGGAGGTGTGTGTGCATGCGCAGTCACACACTTTTCACTCATCAAGACTGACTTGCACAATACGTGCTCTTTCTTGTAAGTCGCTTTGGTTAGAGAGCATCTGCCAAGAATAGAAATGTAAATTTGATGTAAAGGCGCATACGCACCCTCCCTTCAATCCTAGATTAGCGCCATTCACAGGAGACCAGGCTATAACACCTCTCATACACACTCGCACAATCTTATGCACACATAGATTATCAAAGGAAACGTGCTTCAGCATAATAATAAACCGCCAACAGATGTGGAGGCACATAATAATAAACTGGACCAGCTAACTTGTCACCATTTGTTCACATTTGTTTGGATTTGACTGGTAAAATGTTGGAATAACTTGTTAAACTGTTGTGAATGATTGTTTAGGTTTAACATAGCAGATGTTGGCCGGTTGCTTTTCCAGTCAAAGTCTGTTGTGCTGACAACATTTTAAAGGACCTTCATTAATATGTACTGGAAGGATTCTGAATAATGATTTGAGTCAAGCCAGTCTGGCAACGGATGACATTTTCTCTGTCTTTGCCATTAAATGTAACTGCACAATCTGGATGCGTAACTCCTTGACCTGCTGGCTATCACAGCTTTCATTTATGTGTTTTTAATTAGTGGTCAACTGTTTGGGGTTTTCAATGGCTCATACTGATATCGGGAGGGCAAGGTGTGATACAATTTAATGACAGCAAATGAAAGACACCAAATTGTACAAATTAAATGAGCACTTGTTTTACACAATATTTACTCAAATTTTATTCAAAATATTTAAAAACACTAAGTAGAGGACAATTTTCTTTCAGTTATTTTTTTAGCAACATTTTTATATATTTTCATGAAACATTATTTTCTTTTATTATTAGTATACTTATTACTACTACCACTGCTGCTGCTACTACTAATAAATTTCTTATTAGTTTCTTATTAGTTTATGTATTAATAATAATACTAGTTATTATTATTATGTACTACTACTTCTACTAATTACTATTATTAATATAATAGTATATTTTCTTATTTTTCTATAAATTTTTGTTGTTATGAAATAATAATAATAATTATTAGTAGTAGTAGTAATATGTACTACTACAATTACTACTAATTACTAATATTAATATAATAGTATATTTTTCTTATGTTTTAATAATTTTTGTTGTAATGAAATAATAATAACAATAATAAAATATTATTATTATCTACTACTGCTACTACTAATTACTATAATGAATATAATATTAAGAAAATATTTTCTATTTGTTTATTAATTTTTGTAATGAATTAATTAAATAATGTAATGAAATAATAATAATAATAATAACAATTATTATTATTGCAACAAATAAGAATTATGTTTATAAACTAAAATAATAGCTGGAAATTTTACAGCTATATTGTAACATATGACAGTTATAAACTTCAAAGACATCTGGTGGGAAACTATGGCATGTGCTGCATAACAAAACAGTTTTATCATTTCAAACCAGTTTTTCTACCTATTTTCTCCCTTAAATTGTTGCATTTATGCCTTTTTTTATCAAACAACTGTTTTCGTAACACTTCTCTCCTCTCGTCGCTTGTCTAGGTCAGAGTCAGCGTGTGCGGTGGCAGCTGTGTTTTCTTGTTTTGCTGATGTAATTGAGTCTTAATCGAATTAGCGGGAGAGAGATTGGATATATTGAGAGAAAAAGAGAAACAGGAAGCTAAGGAAGACGAAGATGAGTTCCCTTTCCAGAGCAGCAACTTTGAAAACAGCCAGAGCTCCAACCAGAAAGCTTTTAGAGAGGAAAAAGAATCCTCTTGTCTTTTTAATGAGAAAAAGGGGTGGAAATGAAATAAGAGAGAGGGAGCTTTTCATCAGGATGTGCTCCATGAAGAATCTCAGGAAGGTGAAATGACAAGAACAGCAGCAGGAGGTGCGTTCGAATGCTGGACAGGTGCGCTGCAGGATTTTTAGTGCAGTGAAAGGTGAACTCATTTCTCATTTGAAGCACGTCCCGTCTCCTAAAACAATGAACACAGGATGACTCTGATTCCAACCTTGCGATTAAACCCAGTGGGTCTGAGATCACAACATTGGAGACAAATCATACAAGCACACTCTTTTGCTTCACTTGTAATTCCACGGCAGTCCAAATCCATCACACACGTGCTTTATGTGCGTCTGGCATTAATATTTGTGTTCCTGTGCCTGGACTCATTTCCCATCCCCTGGGCAAGAAATCTCATGTAACAACTGACTGATAAAAGAAATTAAAGTGATTCTCCACTGAGGACTTGTGTGTGATTGTGATGTGCACGAGTGTCTCAGATGTGTGTGTGTTTCCTGCATGGTGTTTGTCAGGATAGCAGTGCCCAGGATTAGTGCTATGTAGTTACAGCAGTCTCTCCAGTGGAAATCTCAAAGGGCTGTGAAATTTTAATGAATAACATTGTCACAGTGCGAGAGGGATGCCAGTGGGCCGCCGCCGTGGTACTTCACCGACCCACGAGGCCACGCACACACCTTCTGTCCACCCGGGAATGTTCTTATTGATGGCAGACTTTATTCTCTTGCTGTCAATTATATTGATTACTTGTGGATGAGTGGAGCTAATAAGGATTGGAGCTCACTTCATTTTTTTGGGCCCTGCCTCATCATGAGAGAGTTACACAGCCATGATTTTCTTATTAACCCTGTTAGCGCAGGACTACGCACAGACACAGAGGGGCAAATGGGAGAGAGAGGAGGGGGAGTCTTGTATCTCTCTATCTGGCCTGTGGTAAATTGCAATGATTTGAGAAAATTACTTTTTTTGATGGTTGACCACGATATTTTATTATTTGCATTGCTTTTGATTTGTTTTTTGGTCTTTGCTTTGCTTTGCTTTTATTTTTATTTTTGCTTTTGTTTTGTGCTTTGCTTTTTGTTTTGTTTTGTATTTTTGCTTTTGTTTTGTTTTGTGCTTTTGCTTTTTGTTTTGTGCTTTGCTTTTTAAATCCGGGTTTCATTCTTTCACTCATTTTTTTTATTGAAAATGAAAATGAAAAAAAACGGCTCCTTTTTCGATTTTTAATTTTTTTTTCCAAAAAACGAAAAACGAGAATTCAGCTTAAATAAGTTTTTCATTTAGGGATGGAAAAGTGTATAAACTGCTTGAATATTCGATTTCTACACGTGGGCGGTAATTAAACGCCCCTTTCTGCTGATTGATCAGCCTAAGATCAAACCGTGCCGTCATCAGTTCTTCCGCAGTTTTCATGTGACAGAATAATAGTCCTCCGCTACTGCAGTTGTACGGATTTTTTTTTTGCATTTATTGCAAATACATTTCATCTTTTTTCATCAAACAAGCAGACTAATGACAGACAATTTGAATAAAACACAAGACTTCATTATACAACTCTAAGAGTAGGCAGATGTAATATCTGTTGTTCTCCGGTTGTCAGGCAGAATAACTAATGCGTGAACGTTATAGGCCTATATATGCCCAAGCCAATTTATTATTCTTTCCTTTTTGTCTTAGTGTTTAAAATATATATTTTGAAACAAATTAATTAATTACTTAATTAAACAAACAGACTTACTGGACGAGCAAGGTAAGCTATGACAGCCGTCATATTATACCCTGCCATGCCCAGCTGATGCAAAGAGTAGAATTTATATCCACAGAAGAAAGCCCTGTCTAGACTCTGCCCCGGTATGAGTTGTGTCGAGCTATTCATTAGTCTGTTTGTTTGATGAAAAAAGATTAAATGTAGCAATAAATGCGAAAAGAATCCGTACAACTGCAGCAGCAGCGGAGGACTATTATTCTGCCACTTGAAAACTGTGGAAGAACTGATGACGGCACAGTTTGATCTTCGGCTGACCAATCAGCAGAAAGGGGTGTTTAATTCCCGCCCATGTGTAGAAATCGAATATTCAAGCTGTTTATTAATTTTTCTATCCCTGAACCAAAAATGAAAATTTAAGCTAAATTCTCGTTTTTAGTTTTTTATTTTTGCTTTTGTTTTGTTTTGTGCTTTGCTTTTAGTTTGTCTGTGTTGTTGTCTAATTTGTCTTTTTTTCATATGCTCTACAGACTTCTTTGACCATTGTGATGCATTTCACTTATTTTTCAGCGTTTTGAGCCATAAGTGTTTTTTCAACTTTAATGAAGTTTAATTTCTGAAAATGTTTCTCAAAACACCTGCATTCTGTTCTGTTGCGTTGTGCAAAAGCGCATCCCATGTGAAGGGTCCATATCAGTTGAGTTTGTTTTTCATCAGTTTAATTGTTTCTTCCTGTGTCTTTCTGTCCAGGTGGAGCTGATGATAACCTGATTGAGGGAGGAGAGACTAAGTTCTTGTGTAAACCAGGAGCCAGAAACATTACGGTCATCTTTCAGCCATTGCTTAGGTAGGTCTTGTTCACAAATGCACGTCAACCGAACGTGCTTTATAAAGCTGCATTTCAGCAAGCTGTTTAAACTCTCCCCCGCTTCATCTGTCTCCTCGGTGCATAGCATTTGATCATTTTTTTTCCCCTTCCTTTCATATTTTTCATGGCCGGCGGCCATTACCGCGTCGTTACCGAGCCTCTGCCATTGATTTTGATTTGTTCTGACGGTATCAATTGGAGTGTTCCGTTTAGAACCGCTCCGCATTCAATTTTCCTTTCAATCTCCTAATCTATTGGATCATCGGTCCAGCCCACTAATGCCCTGTCATATTAGCGCTCTAATACAGAGACATATCCCAAGCATGGTCGTCCTGCCCACAACGTGACTGGACTTCCCGATACTCCTATTGCTCGCAATTACATCCAAGTCGCGGCGCATTGATTTTCTGTTTTTTATTTTTTTTATTTTTCCAAGACATGGTCACTGTCACTTTCAGATGGCATGATGTTGGTTTGTCCTGGATGTAACACCCTTCTCAGACTCTCTTTTAAAAGACGTGTTGGTGTTAATGCATACTGTGGATGTACAGCTTGCATTGTTATACCACATATGAATAGAAGGAAGATTTTATGTCAAATTATATTATTCTACACATTTTAATCCATGGCAAATCACGCAACACTATTATAGTAGCATTTACCTTTAACCCTAGTATTTAAACCTAATGAAAACTCTTAAAAGCTTAAGAATGTAACTTGAACAAGAATGATGTCTTAAATCGTGTGGCTTTTTTAGAAGAGTTGTGTGAATGTTATAAAATGCATGATTTTCACCTTGTTGATTTTTTTAAAAGAAAATCTGATATCTGAACCATATCTAGTTATTCTTGATAGGCTTTTGTGACTTTCTAGTATGCAGTCAACTAGCAGCTGCATTGAATTTTGGCAGTGAGTTTTGCACTCGTATTCTTGAGAAAAAATAGTTGCAAACTTAGCTTTAGCTTTGATCTTCATCGTTAATTTGAGCACGAAAGTGTCTAATTTGTCAGTTTTGTCGAAATGGTTCCAAATCGCTGCGTGTTGTCTTCTCATCCTGACTGCTTATCAGGTCTGTCCTCATTATTTTATGTATCAATCACGTCAATAGTGATGAACTTATGTTGAGTCTACCAAACTTTCCTGGCAACAAGTGCATAATATCCCCATTTAGTCCATTACAAACGTGCATTTCAGGATGTAAAAGCATCAACCCTGTTGCTAGCAGTCATTTGGGGAAAATACGTGTTTTGGCCTGCTGTGATTCTGGCTGGATCGCAAACACTGCAGATATTTTACAGTACGCCCACTATGAAGAGGAGGCACCTGCTGCACACTGATGTATTCTGGCCGTGTTCATTAATCTAAATGAGCTGCTCTCAGTGTTGATGTGAGCAGTGCGACAGCAGCAGGGGATGGGCAGAGGGCGTGTCAGACAGCTGTCCGTCTGAGATGAATGGCAGGCGGATCATCGCTCCGACAGTATGGACAGCTCATCTGGTCCCTGCTGGGGTGACGGACCGAACAAATGAATGCATGAATAAACGAGTGACTGCTCTCCACCTTTTGCCTGCCGCCACATAATGGCTGCTATCAGTCATAGTCCTGTGCGAGGAGCATGATGTGTGGCCGCCCGTCCTTGGCTGTGTTCAGGGGGCTTAATGCTTTGCTGCACTGATACACGTTTAAACCTATGAGGACTGTAATTTCTGGAGAAAGATTTCCTTGTAGCTGTCTTTGCTTTTGGGATGCATTTTTTTTTGTGTCTGTATATCGCATGTGATTAATCACTTATTGTCAGATTCAAGTTATTTCATTTCAGCAAAATTATATTAATATTACATTATATTATGTAACATTATTATTATTTATATTATATTACAACTAAAATGACATGTTTGATTGATGGCATTTAACATTTTAGTTTACAATATGTGATATGAGGACTAAAACAGGAAAACAGACTTGACTTGAAGTTGTTTATGCTTTTTGAAAATTATGTATATCTTTCACTCTGAAGCTAAAATTAAAACCCTAAAAAAATTGTTACTAAATAAAATAAATGTCAACTGAAGTATTTTAAACATGCTGTAACTTTTCTCATTTTAATTTAGCATGTAGTACACAATAAAGTTACTAAAACTAAAATGAAATTGGAAAATAAAAACTGAATCAGAATATTAGTGAAAACTATGAGTGATGCTAAAACACACTGTTATAAGAATAAACTTTTGTAAAATGTGTAAAAATAGGTTACACTTTATTTTACATTTAACTACTGAGTAATATTAATTAACTACATGTACGTACTATATGATTAAGGTTAGGGTTACTTGCATGTAATTATGCATAATTTATTGTTATTGTAATGGTAAGTGCATGTAACGTGTAACAAGGACACCTTAAAATAATGTGTTACCTAAAAATATATTTCTAAGCATATTTTGCACACCAAACATTTTTGTATAAACATATATTATAAAAAAGTATTTTTTCACATGATTTCTTCAGCAGTGTTTAAAACTTTTTAAAATACTTAATAACATTTTTTAATTATTTTTTTAAAGTGTGTCAACATCAAAAATATATTATAAACATTAAGCATATTATTTTTAGCATATATTTTTCATTATATATTTAGGATATTTTTTGATATAGTTTATAAATTGACGAAGAGTCATTTTTGGTGTATATTAGTTATTATTGACAGTCATAACTTTGTATTTTCTGTGTCACTGTGTCACAAAGTCAGCAGAAAGATATATATGTAAAATTAAATAAATAAATGAATTAAATATTGTGAAATCATATATGAAATATATGCAATTAATATGTTGCTTGATTGATTTTGTCAAATTGCACAGTTGCTTTTGAATGTACATCAAAGGAAAAAGTAGTTTTTGTCACCAGAGTGCTGTAGTTACAGGGGCACACTGGACCATGCTAACCAGCCAATTCTTGACCCCTTTATTAAACCCCACGCACCAATCGAACTATACCTGTGCAGACTAAAGCAGGAGTTTGTTTTATCAGTGACCGAGAAGAACCTAAACTTACGCGTGATCAATGCAGGCTCTTAATGTTACTGCCAATCAATTCACCATGCAATTTGTGATCAATAGTTTCTGTGGAAGAGGCTGACGTTGAAGATCTCAGAGGTGTGGACTTGATGCTTTTTTGATTGATGCTGGGCAGGAGCAGTCCGAGGAGATCGATAATCCCGTTGGGGAGCTTCACACATCTCCAAACCCATTCACTGTACGTTAATATATGGGCTCCGCTTGCACTGTACAGTGCAAAGTGCGAAAACACTTTGCCGAGTATCAAATCTCTCCTGATAGATCAATACGGTTGCTCCATAAAGAGTGCTTGTGTACGTGTCTGTGTGTGTTTGTGTACGTTTCCGTTGCTTTCAACTACTTGAATCAGTTTGGAAGTACTCGCAGTGTTTTATGTTAGTCTGTTAGCTGGTGTGTTTTTGAGTGACTGGTTTGTAGGGTTTTATGTTTATGTGTGTGTTTGGCTATGCATGTGAATTGGAGACATGCTCACTACAGCGAGAGGGGAGACGGAGCAGGTAGGAGGTAATTTAGTTTGACTTGTGGGGCCTCACACTGACATTTGAGTGGTATTTAAACCCTCCTGCCCTGACTGAGGTTGGCATTTTGAAAAGGGGGGACTCTGCGGCTTGCCATAATCTCTCCTCTTGTATGCATCCATGCTCAGAGGTGATTAGGCCTGGCAGGGCCTGGAGTCTGTGAGATCACACCCCGGCCAGAGAGCAGATGTTAGGGCCGCCGGCCTCCTGGGCTGGGGTGGGCGGAAGGAGCAGGGTCGGGGTATTGGTAGTTGAGTTGAAAGTGACATTTGAGAAGTTGAGAAAAACATTGATTGCTAGCTTGATGTGTGTTTGTGTATCAACATGAATTGGCATTTAAGACTTATTTTTCTTTTGATAGTGTGAGAATATTCGTGAATTTACATTTCTATCATTTAAATTTAAAGTATACACTAATGTTTACATGTTTTTGAAAGAAGTCTCTTATGCTCACCAAGGCTTCATTTAATCATTTAATAATTTAATCATGTAATATTTTTACAGTTTAAAGTAACTGATTTATATTTTAATATATTTTAAATTGTAATTTAATCATTTGATAGAAAGGCAAAATCTTTAGGGGCCATTACTCCAGTCTTCAGTGTCACGTGATCCTTCAGATATAATAATATGCTGATTTGGTGCACAACAAACATTTATTATTGTTATTAATGTTGAAAACAGTTACGATGCTTAATATTTTAGTGAGACTGTGTTTTTTTTTTTTTGGATATTTGAAATATAAATATTTTGTAATGATTTAAAAGTCTCCACTGTTACTTTTGCACACTTTACTGTCACATTAAATGGATCTTTGCTAGATAAAGGTCTAAAAAGTTTTTGTCAAACACAAACATTATTATTGAATTAATTATTATTAAAGGAAAAGTTCACCCAAAAATGAAAATTGTCATTATTTGCTCACCCTCATGTTGTTCCAAACCTGTATGAGTTTCTTTCTTATGTTAAACATATATATTTTGATACATACATATTAAGATATTTTGAAGAATGCTAGTAATCAAACAGTTGATGGTCCCTATTAATTTCCATAGTATTTTTTCCCCTGCTATGGAAGTCAATGGAGACCAACAACTGTTTGGTTCTTCAAAATTATTCAAAATATCTTCTTTTGTGTTCAACATAATAAAGAAACTTACACATGTTTGGAACGACATGAGGGTGACGTTTTTATTTTTGGTTGTACTATTCCTTTAAATTATTATTATTATTATTATTATTAATAATATTACTTTTTTGAGGAAAACTTGACACAAACTATATAACTTGTCAAGTTTAAAAATTATGTCTGTTCTGTCTTTTCTTCCTCTGCCCAGTATTTCTCTCTGTTTTTGCTTTCAGTTTTACAGTTTCCATCAGTTTTACACTTAGATACAATTGTAGGTAATTGTAAAACTCAATATTTTTTTTTCCTGTTGTAGCACTTTTATTTTAGTTTGACATTTTCCCCCCCATCCCCTCTTTTTGATCTCTCTCTCTCTTGCTCTCTTTTACACAAGGTATCAATTTCTTCAAAGGGATGGGAAAAAGCAATTCTGCAGATCACAGAGAAGGCTATTTGAGAAGTGTCAAAACTTTTAGAGTTATTGATGGCTGTGACCAATTTCCTGGACAGTCCTGTACTTTTTTTTCCCCGCCGGTGGCGTAGCGTTAAACGCGTTTGACTGTTTGTAACCACGGATATAAAAGCAGCATTGTGTTTTGTATGTTTTAAAGTGGTCTACAAATATACTTGTAGTCCAGGTAGCTGTCTTTGGACTATATTCAGCTATATTCGCTATAAGGTAGTTCATCATAAGTTGACAGTGTAAATCCACTTTTATAAAGTTACTTTAGTTGTTAATACACTATGAAAATGCATTTTCTTAATTATTTTTTGTTTTGTAGTCAAAGCAAAATATATTTACTTTTACATCAAAACAGATAATTGTGTATTTTCATAGAATATACCTTGAGGTAATTTTTTTTCATATTCCAGTAGGCAAACTATTATAATTGTAATTGTAATTTCTACATTTTTATGCACACTGTAACCATCATTAAAGTTTATTGACCCTATTCACATTATAAGTGTCTCGTTGTAACCCAGATGGAAGGATATCATGCGTCAGCCAAGCATCTGCCATTGAGATGAATGGACACACTATCAGATATCTTTTTCCAGATTCTTTCCTTTCATTCATCTACTCTCTCATCCATCCAGTCACGTCCGGGCATTATCTGGTCACGTATTGCCCTACACGAGATAGGAAGACTGCCATGACGATAGGACAGTGCAGAAACAAAGAGCCACGATAACAGAAAGTCTTTCCTGTTCTTCTACTGTCAGCACATATTAGGACCAAGTGTCGGTAAAGGATCTCTGTGATAGTTGTAGGATATCAGCTGCTAATATGATAAGTACACCATTGAGCCTAATAAGGCTTCATCACTGTCAACCGATTGGCTCGTGATGACGGAAAGCTTTCCGCCTGTGAAACTGTGCAAATGACATAACATATTTTCACATTGTTAAACATCTTTTTTAAAGTCACTATCACCTTACAAAGAACATGTCAGATTTGTGTAGGAGGCTAGCTTTCCGTGGACCATCTGGCAGACATTTCCTGAAGAAAAAGTCAAACTTTAGTGTTATATAAACAAACTGTGCAATAGCACACTGCCATTAGCCAGAATGGCCTCGCATGTCTCTAAATGACTCAATATGTCTGTTGACAAAGTCAGTTCTGCTCAGTTTCTGGTCCATACAAATGTGTTTGTCACTTGGGATCAGTTTACTGGAGCATGAGGAAGTTCTGGTCGCTTTTATCGTATATCCACACATTGCAGATTTTTTTAACGCCTTAATATATCTCCATTTAGCAGGATAAGCAAAATGCATAAATACTGCTAATTGTAAAGTTTTAATATTTAAAAATATTTAATATTTTTATTAATATTTATTTTAAATTATTACTATTATTTAGCCATCTTTATTTTTCTTACGCCATTGCCAATTTCATTTCTTGTTTTAAGCATAAATATAACATAATTTAGAATCTTTAAAATTGAACAAAAAGGTAATAAAACATATATGCATGCAAGTAAAATGTATTAATTTTATTTATTTTTTTATTTCCACATTCACCTTTTCTTTTTTTGCTGTAAGCATAAATATAGTTTAGAATTTAAGTGAAACAACAAATGTAACTAAATAAGCAAGATGAGCAATATGCATAAAATCTTGCAAATTGTAAATTTAAAAAATTAAGTAAATTAAATTCTATTTATGGTTACACATTATTTCGATAGTCCACTTTAGACATTCTGCTAACTACAGTATAAGTAACTTTGTAACTGCATGTCAACTAATTCTCATTAATTTGCAACTACACGTCTACTAACTCTCAGTAGGTTAGGTTTAGGGTTAGTAGAATAAGTTGACATATGCTTGCAAAGTTTCTCATAGTCAGTATGTTGTATGTTGTGGACCCATCAAAATTACTTACTGTTAGTAGAATGTCTAAAGTGGACTATCGAAATAAAGTGTTACTTTATTTATTTATTTATTTTCTTTCCTCATTGGCAATTTACTTTGTCTTTTTAAGCATAAAACACAATTTAGAACTAAAATGTAACCTTTTTTTCTTTCTTTTCTTTTTTTTTTTTTATTGAATCTTGAGTATTCAGTCTGTTTCCCCAGGCCCCAGTGCCATTGTGTGTGTCTGTATCAGTCAAAAACAGTATCGTTTTACCACATGTAGCGTGATTGGTTATGTCATAACCGGTTTTGTTGTGGCTTTTCATTCAGCTGTAGAGTCTAAATGCTGTATTTATGTATCTGAAAGGACAGAAGACACTGAACACCAGCATCACTTGCAATTATCAATGTGCTCTGATTGGAGAGGGCTGGAGAGGGTTTGTTTACCTGGCTCTCTGGCCCAATTGGGGCTTTTGTCAGGCTGTAATAATCTTCTGCCAGTTGCTTTCGTTGTGCAACAAGCATTTTTCACACACGTCTTTCCTCTCCCTCTCTCTCTGTCGCTTTTCCTTCCCTCTGTGTTGACAGAGATTAGGGGTGAGCCATCGATCCGTCGCTAGTATGTGCACCTTGCAGTGTCTCCAGCTGATTTGGTGTCCTCTCACAACGGAAAGGACAAACGGTGTCCGCACATTTATTTTAGACAGACCACCAGAGCTTAAAGTTTCAAAATAAGAGCTAGAACTGTTTTAGGGTTACTTTCCAGGTATACACATTTCATTAGTTGCTGGTTTTGCGGGATGCTCTTGCACCTTGCTATATCATATTGAGCTTTAAAGTCAACATGAAATTAAAGTTTTGTTCTTAAAGCATGAAAATCCTAATATTTTTAAAAATGCTAATTTTTTCTTCTAATTTTCCATTTAAAATATCTAAAATAAAGTAATTAAAAATAAATCTAAAATAAAAAAGTATAATAAATTAAGTATATTTTAAGTGTTTAGTAAATTTAAGTATGATAATATTTATTATTTTTATTTAATTTTAAATTTTCTTTATTTAATTTTATATTTATTATTATTATTTATTTTTGATGATTATTATTGCTATTGTTATTTTTTATTTACAAATGTTTGATTATCATTATTTTATTATTTTTTTTTTTTAAAAGTAAAAAAAGTAAAAAACAAACAAAAAAAAGGTCTACTTAAAAACTCATTAGGAGGCATTTTTTGCAGTGTGGTCAGTTTGTGAAAATTGTGGTCCAGGGTCACATTTATGTCCAAAGAAAAATATTTGTCTTGATAATCTTTCATCAAAATGTAATAACTTCCTTCGCCTCTGAAAATTACCTTCTTTTCATCAAGCCAAGTTTTTCAGCCTTTCTCTTAATAAATGTCATGTAGGGACCACTTTTTACAATCTAATCAATTCTTAGTGGATAAAACCAAGTTCCCCAATACTGTTTTCTAAATATCCAGTTTCACTTTGAAATATTTTGGATTACTGAAGTAAAAACGGGTTGCGAACATCTTTTCACCTAGCTTCACATGCTATATTTAGACCCTTGATTTAGTCTTAAACAGATTTGGTCATAAACAAGCGAACACTTCTCATTCCTACTTTAGCACCCTGTCCTTTTGTTCAAATCCAGCCTACATTAGAATTCAGCGTGAGTGTCACAGCCAGCGTGCCAGTCTTAAGAGTATCCTCAGCTGGGCCTTTCCTTTGTCTTTTTTTAATCTTTTCTCATATATCCAGGGATTTTCTTGAGTAAATAACCCCTGTCGTACGTGCACAAACACTATGAAGCGTAGCTGTGAATATTGCACTGCATTATACATCAGAGAGAAACAGAACAGCGAAGAGGAAGATGGTGTGTTTTCCCGTGGTAAAGGTTAGAAAACAGGCAGAGGTAGCAACACAGCTATTTGTTTTGCATGGCGGTGACGGACATCCATGCTCTTATGAAGGGAGGGGGAGAAATGCTGCTGTGCTGTCTTTTCCCCCCTCTTGTTTCTCTCATCTATGGTATGGCTTTATCTTGCAGATGCCCTTTATCTTTCCCTCCTCTCTGCTGCGCTCCATGCATAAGTAAATACTAAAGAGCTGAGTATCGAACAAAAGAGTCGCCGTGAAAAAGTGCCACTTCAGCAAGTTGCCTGTGTCTCACTAACTTTCGAATTTAATAAAGCCACACGTCTGCCTGAAATTGTGGTGGAGATTTGATGGACCAGTGGGGGTCTAAGCCTTGTCTTTTCTTATGGAAAACTTTTTGAGTTAAACATCAATGTGTATTCCCATTGCTGGCATTTAATGAGAGTAATGCTGAGTGAATTTGCATATTCTGTCACTCTCACCCAAAGGCATTATATGTATACTGTCTTATACTTCTTACTGGTGTCCTGGCTAGTATGAACACTATCAACAAAAGCTGAAAATGTAAAAGTTTCAGTTGCAGTTACCGAAGACACCCCAATTATCACCCTCTGTAATGCTCACTTACAATGTCCAGTGTTACAAAAAAGATGATTTCAAACAGGAAACTGCTAGATTAGACCATTCTGTTGCTAAGCGGTAGCCAGGGAAGGTGTGGATAGGCAGTGAGAGAGCCGTTGTCAGGGTGAGTGTCTGGAGTCCTAAGAGGAATGAATGGATGTCTAGAATAGAAATGTAAGGACGGTAACAGTGGGATTAAAGAGAACCTGAGACCAATACTAACAGTGCTGTTTTTTTCATTTGAAAAATAAATGAATCAAAAACTATTTGAGTGAAAAGTTGAATTGAAAAAGAATTATGAATTGTTAAAAGAATTGTTGAATTGTTTTGTTTGTTTGTTTTCCTTTCCTTTTCTTTGCTTTGCTTTGCTTTTTTGCTTTGATTTGTGTTTTCTGTTTTGTTTGGTCAGGTTTGTTTTGTTTTTTCTTTTTTGTTTTTTCTTTTGTTTTGTCTTTTTTTGTTTTTGTTTTTATATTTCAAAAAAGTAAATCAAAGCCAGATTTTCATTGTGTCCTTAGACATTTGGTTGTGTATATATAGTTTTATATATACACACATACTTTTTCTATTTGAGTGAAAAGTTGAATTGAAGAAGAATAATGAATTGTGAATAGAATTGTTTTTGCTTTGATTTACTTTGTTTTTTGTTTTGTTCTCTTCTCTTCTGTTCTTTTTTTATTGTTTCTTGTTTTTGTTTACTTTTGTAACTTAAAAAATCAAAGCCAGCTTTAAATTAATAAAAGTCCAGATTTTCAATATGTCCTTAGACTTTTTGGTGTATATGTAGTTCTATATATACACACATACCTTTGCCCGCAGAGTTGGGATGAGACCCCCAAATCCTTACTTCATCAGTCAACAGCCGACCAGTTGTCATACGCACACACGCACACCGAGAAGAATAAGGACCAGTGTCATGAAGATCTTAGGCTGCTCATGAATCCTCGTATGTGTGTTATTAAAGATTAATGCTGCCCAGTGGCCGCTCTAATGCAGTGATAGTCATCACTGTGGCCCGGAATAGCCTCAGCTAGCTGCACACACCTGGCCATGCATTAAACATGCCTCTTCTCTCTCTTTGTCTCTCTCAGGCCTGGCACTCTGATACAGTAATGACCAAAGCGTATCATATAAGCACAGTGCCCATACGCCTACTGTTACTAATGACCTTTGACCCCAGCAGGACACAGCTATCCCTCCTGTTGTCAAGCGAAACTATGATCAGTGCACTGCTGGACAGCTCCCCATTAATAATGGCGCTCAGTGTTGTGCTCACTCAGACACAATGACTTCTCACTATAATAACGAAACTGGTTTCTCTCCTCTATGCATTTGATTTTAGCCTCCAGTGGCTGGATTATGCTCCAGCCGGGAACTTTATGAATTATAGAGGATGGCTTGGAGTTGATTTGCAAGATCTGTGGCAGGATGGAATGTCATACTCACCTTTCGTCTCTGTGGTGTTAGCCCATGACCTTTGACCTTGACTTCTCTGTGGTTTGGCCAAGTTGAAGTGCAGAGGTGACCTAATTCTCGCAGGATTATGGAATCCTTGGGTTTTTTAATCATTTTCCCACCCATTTTGTGACTTTTTTGCTCCTTTTTGCTTTTTGATTACAGCTGTTATCATTTTTTTCCCCCTTGTTTTGACTATGAATATGTATTTTGTATCAATTTAGAGGTAGGTAGTGGGACAAATGTATTTGTGTATTTTAGGCAAACATGGTTTCTTCTAATAAATAGTCTAGTTAGGTTTAGCTGAATAAATAATTGTGCCATTAGTGGTTTTGGGCCTTTTTGCTTTGATTTTACTCTTTGCAGCTATTTGATAGGCTTTATTTAATTTCTGGAGCTTGTATCTAACCACAGCCTTCTCATTTGCACCCATATTTGAAGTCGACAACCTGATTTAAAGGGATAGTTCACCCAAAAATGAAAATTATGTTATTAATTACTCACCCATGTCATTTTAAACCCTTAAGACCTTTGTTCATCTTTGGAACACAAATTAAGATATTTTTAATTAAGAGCTTTCTGACCCTCTATAAACAGCAACGAAACATTCAAGGCCCAGAAACATAGTAAGGACATTGTTACAACAGTCAATGTGACATTAGTGATTTATAAAGCTTCATGACGTGAGAAAAATGGTTGTATTTGGTACATTTATCAATCTATAACCTTGGGTTTGAGTCTGTCTTGGTATCTAGTAAAAATGAAATTATTTTATATTTAATTATAATAATATCTATTGTTATATTAAATATTATTCACTCAAAAATGCTTCATCCCAAGATTTTCAATAGTTTTTGTCTATTTAATGATTCTATAATGTCACAAATTTTTCTTTAAGGGTAATTTTGTGAGTGAACCATCCCTTTAAAGTTCAGTTTTTTAATTTCACAGAACTTGTAGAAAACAGCATACCAAAAAGGCAGTCTTCCCTTCTTGATTAAGACCATATATAAACGTATCAGTCATTAGCACAGTCCTTTTGAAGAGCTGTAGAGGAAATGGTGATTCACTGACTTGTTTATGCGCATGTATGCTCAGGGTTTTTGAGGTCAGATGAATGTGGCCGTCTAGTTAGCCGTGTGGTCTACACCTTTCATCTTAACACCTCAATATGTGTACACGTGTGTGCGCCTGAGTTTGTGTGTGTGTGTGTGTCCCTGCCTCTTTGTGTTTCACCCCCCGGAGCGTAGGGCAGGTGCCACTCTCTGTTAGCGCCGAGCCACAGAGCTCTGGCAGCTACATCACAGCAGCCTTTGATTCGCCAGCCTTTCCAGGTCGACGAGCTGATGCCTGATAATAATGTTGTTTGATTGCTGAAGTGGAGAGGTAATTGATTGATCCTTTGGCGTGTCTGGGGTCAGGCTTCAGAAGAAAGACGGTCTCTGGTGTTGATTCGTCTGGGAACAGATTCTTCTCTTTCCTTGCTCTTTCATTCCCCAGGAAGATGAGCAACGGAGGAAAAGATGAGATGAGAAGGAGAATGGCCATTTCAGAGATTTCCTAAAAAAAGGCAACAAGCTTGTCAAAATGGAGGCCATCTTGTATTAGAGCATCAATCTTTTTTTCAGACTGAAAACTTTTTTGTGGATAAAAAGATGTATAGTTAATAAAATGAGGGATAGTTCACCAAATATATATATATATATATATATATATATGTAAATATATTAGGGGTATAACGGTACACAAATATGACGGTTCGGTATGTACCTCAGTTTTAACATCACGGTTCGGTATGCTTTCGGTACAGCAGGGGGAAAAACTAAACCTTTTTTTTTTTTTTTAAATAAACAGTGGTTTACTGAACAAGTGGCAACAAGTGTATGCAAACATGTAAATTGCACATAATGCAGTTTTTAAATTAACTTATAAATAATACAATTTCTAGGCTATTTTTTAAAAAATATATTCAATTACACAGTGGCTGTCATAGCATGTTTCATAACAGATTAATTTAAACCTACATTAAATAATTAAGACTAACAGGTTTAGTAAAATATAACAAATAAAATATACATTCCTTGTAATGCATTCCTGTAGATCAAACAGTAGATCAAAGCCAAGTGACCATTATTTATGTAGCGCTTTTTACAATGCAGATTGTGTCAAAGGAGCTTTACAGTATTAAATAGGGAAATAGTGGGTCAAGATAGTGTGTCGTTCTCCTCTGGCCAGACGAACCAGCAGGTTGTTCCATGCTGCAGCAGAGTCAGATCGTGCAGAGGGCTCATCTAGTTCCTGTGGTCTTGTGCCGATGGTTGTCTAGGTGACGAAGTCTTTACTGGGGATCTGTCTCTAGGGCTCATCTAGATGTCCTGGTCTCCGCTGACGTTCAGGGCTGTTGAGGTCTTTTCTAGGTCCTGATTCACCATATGGGCTGGATACAGACTGGATCTGGTGGCGACGGTGACCTCAGAATAAGAATAAAACAGACTAATAATAGCATAGATGCCATAAAACATACTACCATTAGCGTAGGTTCCATTCTTCTTATGATGTAAGTATATTGCGTGTTATGGGAAGGGTTCCTCATTCTGGTTGACCTAATTAATGCAGCCTAACAATCCTTTAACGGATTTGAATAATAGAAATGTATTAGTGTGATGTGTGTAAACCAGGTTAAAGAGATGGGTTTTTAATCTAGATTTAAACTGACAGTGTGTCTGCCTCCAGAACTGTGTTCGGTAGATTGTTCCAGAGTTTGGGCACTAAATAGGAAAAGGATCTACCGCCCTCAGTTGACTTTGATAATCTAGGTATTAACAAATGACCAGAGTTTTGAGATCTTAGCGGATATGAAGGACTATAATGCAATAAGAGCTCGCTCAAATACTGAGGTGCTAACATTCAGGGCTTTATAAGTAATTAGCAAGATTTTTAAATGTATACAATGTTTCATAGGGAGCCAGAGCAGTGTTGACAGAACCTGGCTAATATGGTCGTACTTCCTGGTTCTAGTAAGGACTCTTAACTGATGCATTTTAGACCAGCTGGAGTTTGTTTATTAAGTGTGCAGAACAACCACCCAATAAAGCATTGCAATGAATAATCTAACCTTGAGGTCATGAATGCATGAATCAACGTTTCTGCATTTGACATTGTGAGCTTAGTGTTATATTGCTGAAATAATGGGGTTGATTCCCCGGAAATGGATAACAATAAAAATAACAACCTTTAACTAGTTTGCTTCAGCTAACTTACCAGTTGATGTTATCCCCGTTACTATGGCAATCACAAAAAAAGCCTCCAACTGGAACGTATGGCAGATGACTTGATCCAGACCACAAACTAGAAAATGTATTTTTTTCACAAGAAGTACTTGAAAATACTGTTTGGGTAACTTAACTCAATAAAATATGTACATAATGCAGCACAAGTTGCTTTGGAATAAAGCATCTGGCAAATGCATGAATGTAAATATAATGTAAAATCTAATGTATTTTGGGTTACCTAATTTCAATAAAATGGACAGCTGCCCATATAACGATTCTTCCCCTCATAGTCAGCCTTCCATGTTTTTGCTTGGAGCAATCTCTTGTATCAGAGTCACAACATCCTGTTAGTGTTAGTGTAGTTTATGGTCAGAACTTACAGGTTATAATAAAATAAACAACATTCATAATATTTGTTAGCCAAACTTCCTATGTATTGCTAGTCCGTTCCTATACAACCCAAAATGTGGGTTAGTGGAGAGCAGCAGCCAGTGGCTAATTCAGCTAATATAGTTGATGGCAGCTTACTCACCTATTGTTACCACCTCTATGATTCAATCTCAAGAAAAGACTCCAATACACCTCGGTTGCAAGTGACATTACCAGTAGACTAAAATCTGAAAATAAAATACAAAAGATGTACATAACAGCGGTGTGTCTTAACTCAATTTTCTTTACTGTTTTCACGTTAGCTCGTTGTTATGTAACGTCTGACATAACTTGCGATAAAAAAAAAAAAGCAATGTAGAATTATTATGCTTCCCTGATTAATTCCCTGATTGATTCGGTAAACTGACATTATAACTTAATTTGCCAGCTGATGTAATCACCGTAACGATGGCTCCAAAATACACCCCTGACGTTGCAGACGATAAGATCCACAAACTTGAAAACACAGTTGTAAAGAATAACTAAAACCGGATACAGCGTAGCTCCTGATTGGCTGAAATTTTTTGATCTCTGAAGAGTGCTCGCCGTTGTCTCTACAGATGCACAAATCACTTTTGCTCTATTTGTCACACAGATATGTGGTGCAAAAGGGAGAGTGCGTGAAACTTGTCATTTGCAGGTGAAAAACAGCGTTTAAGACTTGTAGCCGCAGATTCAAGCCATTGCCGTTATGTACTTGTGTTTGTGCTCGAAAAAGCATCCAAGAAAAAAAAAATATATGTAAGAAAACATTCCACAAGTGTGCAAATCTCATTGTAAGAATTCACATACTGATCTGCGGATGTACAAAATTTATCCGTGACTTCACATTTTTTGATACAGGTGTGTGAATGTGTTTTGCACCATATTCACTGCAGCAATAGTAGCAAAATGTGTGCTTATACATTTCTTAATTTGTGGTCTGTAGAATAGGATTTGTGCACCTGCAATTTGGAAGGATTCGAGAAGGTGTAACTGATGTGTTGTGTTTGTGGGAGAGAGAAAAAAATCTACAAGTTTGCAACTTTTGTCTGTGGCTTCAAATTTACTGATACACGTGTGACTATTCTCTACAACTACAAATTCCACTGTCACGGACGCTCAGTTGTTTTGCACCAAAAATACCTTCATAGTCACAGCTCAGACACGGGAACCGGAGCTGATCGCGGCTGCTCAAGTCAATGTATGTGTTGGGTTTATACTAGCACGTTTCTGAACTGTCCCAGAAGTGGCTCTTCAAGGTGTTTATACAGTTTGATCTGTCATGCCACATCAAAGACTGTCAAAACGCCATTTATTATTTGAATTTCCTGAAAAAAATAAAAATAAATAAATACTGTATTCGTTCGGTACACATGCATACCGAACCGAAAGACCCATACTGAAACCGTTCGGTGCGAATACATGTACTGTCACACCCCTAATATATATATATATTTATGCCATGGTCTGTCTGAATACTCGATTCTGATTGGCTGGCAGGTGTTAATTAAATTTCGTTTAACTGCACAGGTAGTTCCAGGTCAGTTTAATCACGTTCTATATTAATGCGCTTCCTATAAACATTGGTAACCATAGTAACATAAAGTTACAGTTGAATAGTAATACAGACGAAAACAACTAATTTTTATCGTTCCGGTCAAATATTGCAGTGCAAATATTATTAACATCTTTAATATGTGAATCCTGAAATGACCATGGCTTAAATGGGATAATCAATGGCTAGCTGTGCATTAAACGATTTGAATGCACTTCACGGAGGCAACCACTCACTCCTCCTTCGCCTCCACGTCGGATTATCCCTTATATGTATGTATGTATGTATGTGTGTGTGTATATATATATATATATATATATATATATGTGTGTGTGTGTGTGTACAGTGCACAGCATAAATGAGTACACCCCTTCTAAAACTTAACAAATTCAGCAATTAATCTTTACTTGGATGACATGTTAGCGTTCTTTGGAGATATAATGTTCCATCAAGCCTGCTTGATCAATTACCAAAGAAGAATGTCAAAATTATTCAGCAAAATTTTCTTATCAAAGTGATAAAATGTTGTGTTGCAAAAATGAGTACACCCTCCTGAAAATTACAAACAAACAAAAAAAAGAAGGTGTATAGGTTTAAGGCTATTTTTGATCAACAGGTAAGTATATTGAACCAAACCTTTTAAAGACAAGTAATTTCCTGACAATTAAAAGTGTTATATAGCCCACTGAATCATACTCCGACTTAATGCTGGCAGAAGTGGAACCACTTGGGAGAGAACTGCCAGTTGACTTATTTCTTAGCATGAAAGAGGACAATGTTACAAGAGGAATACCAAATTATTGTTTTAAGTGTGAAAATATAACAGAAGTAGCACCGACATTCAAAAACAATGGACTGAAATAATTAGGTTTTCGCTTTGAGTTTTCATTTAGTGATGCAGGAGAAATAACATGCAAGTGTCTCAGAGCCGGCAAAAGCTATGAAAAGAGTGACACTTTATCTCACAGAGTATGATGCAGCCTGCAGAAGTGACATGCATGGTTGTTGTCACCACTAGAATTACCTACTGTAGCCAAAGCAAAATAAACTCATTTAACCTCTTCCAAGGCCCATATTTACAAAATATAGACTTCTGGGAAACCATACTCTGGTTTCAAGAGACCAAGTCAATCATTTCGAATCCAAAAGCATCCAAAATGTTCTGGTGTTGCTAGAGGAGGAGTACAGTGAGAAGTGCTTGGTACCCACAGTGACGTTCAGTGGTAGTAAAGCTTTTATATAGGGATGAATGAGTGCTGAAGGTTTGAGGGAGTTGTGCTTTAGCAATACTGTCATGAATTCACACACGTGAAACAGAAGATGCTACCCTCCCCTCATTCCCTGCATTATTGGGCATGTTTTCAGCATGACAATGAAGATATTCATTCTCCCAAGGTGAAAATCCTTCAGTGGACATGTATTTCGCTCAATCTTAACACTCTTGAGCAGCTGTGGGGGATTCTGTAGAGACAAGCTGAGCGAAATTCCCCATTAAAGACCAGAGCATTCAAGGAGGTCATCCTCCAAGAGTTAAACAGGACAGATGTGAAAATGTGTCATGAACTTGTACACTCAGTGCCAAGAAGGGTCAGAGCAGTATACTTAATGTTCTGGAGGACATACAGGTGCATCTCAATAAATTAGAATGTCGTGGAAAAGTTAATTTATTTCAGTAATTCAACTCAAATTGTGAAACTCGTGTATTAAGTAAATTCAGTGCACACAGACTGAAGTAGTGTAAGTCTTTGGTTCTCTTAATTGGGATGATTTTGGCTCACATTTAACAAAAACCCACCAATTCACTATCTCAACAAATTAGAATATGGTGACATGCCAATCAGCTAATCAACTCAAAACACCTGCAAAGGTTTCCTGAACCTTCAATATGGTCTCTCAGTTTGGTTCACTAGGCTACACAATCATGGGGAAGACTGCTGATCTGACAGTTGTCCAGAAGACAATCATTGACACCCTTCACAAGGAGGGTAACAAACAACAACCACAGACAACGTCAGAGGCGTCTTACCTGGGCTAAGGAGAAGAAGAACTGGATTGTTGCCCAGTGGTCCAAATTCCTCTTTTTAGATGAGAGCAAGTTTTGTATTTCATTTGGAAACCAAGGTCCTAGAGTCTGGAGGAAGGGTGGAGAAGCTCATAGCCCAAGTTGCTTGAAGTCCAGTGTTAAGTTTCCACAGTCTGTGATGATTTGGGGTGCAATGTCATCTGCTGGTGTTGGTCTATTGTGTTTTTTGGAAACCAAAGTCACTGCACCCATTTACCAAGAAATTTTGGAGCACTTCATGCTTCCTTCTGCTGACCAGCTTTTTAAAGATGCTGATTTCTTTTTCCAGCAGGATTTGGCACCTGCCCACACTGCCAAAAGCACCAAAAGTTGGTTAAATGACCATGGTGTTGGTGTGCTTGACTGGCCATCAAACTCACCAGACCTGAACCCCATAATCTATGAGGTATTGTCAAGAGGAAAATGAGAAACAAGAGACCAAAAAATGCAGATGAGCTGAAGGCCACTGTCAAAGAAACCTGGGCTTCCATACCACCTCAGCAGTGCCACAAACTGATCACCTCCATGCCACGCCGAATTGAGGCAGTAATTAAAGCAAAAGGAGCCCCTACCAAGTGTTGAGTACATATACAGTAAACAAACATACTTTCCAGAAGGCCAACAATTCACTAAAAATGTTTTTTGTATTGGTCTTATGAAGTATTCTAATTTGTTGAGATAGTGAATTGGTGGGTTTTTGTTAAATGTGAACCAAAATCATCACAATTAAAAGAACCAAAGACTTAAACTACTTCAGTCTGTGTGCATTGAATTTATTTATTTTCAAGTTTCACAATTTGAGTTGAATTACTGAAATAAATGAACTTTTCCACGACATTCTAATTTATTGAGATGCACCTGTACATACAGAGAGAGAGAGAGAGAGAGACATTTTTGTGAAATAATATATATATATATATATATATATATTATTTCACAAAAATGTCTCTCTCTCTCAGATATTATAATATATATAATATAATATATATATATATATATATATATATATATATATATATATATATATATATATATATATATATATATATATATATATATATATATATATATATATATATATATATATATATATATATATAATAACATTGCAAAACTACCAGTTTACTGAGTCATATTACATTTACATTTTAACATACATTTTTAATGTGGGAGGGACAATGAAACATTTAGCTTCTTTATACATTTTTATGTATTTTTCACATAAATGAGTTCTACATCAAATAATAATTTGGTGGACCCCTCGCGGTACTGTCTAAGATCCATGTATTTGAGATATATACAGAGAGGGAGATGCACAGTGTCTAATGGCTAATAAAATTTAATTGGATTATTGGATTGGACAATCTATCTTTCTGCATTAATTAAGCTCAGGGTCAAACACTCTCCAGTCCTTCCATAATCCAGCAAGTGCTGTAGGGAAACTGCTCATTTAAAGAATACAAATTAGAGTTAAATGCACATCAAAGCATATAATTGACAATTACTGATGATGACTTGTTCCTGTGTTCTTTGGACAGCAGCCGTATGCTTCCTGAGTGACCAACATAGGCACGCTTCCTGTGCAGGTATAAGATGTCAACGCTGTAATAATATTAACAGGTAAAACACCGCGCTAAATCGAGAGGCTTAACTTTCAGCATTAATGCTGCTTGAGTTTATAGAGCTTATAGAGCAGATCTTGTTCACATGTTTCCAAAGCTTATAATTCCTGTTCAAGCAATGGACTGAATGTGCAGAGCTATGTTTTTAAACTGCAGATTGAGACGTTTCTAATGATGAATCAGAGTTCCTGGCTCAGGCGGTGTGCCTGCCATGCTGAGCAGGTAATAACCCCCGATTAGGCTCTTTATATGAGAGAATGAATGCCGAATACCAGACCCAGCTCTCTGGAGGAGAAAGACACGAGGAGAGGGTGAAAGCAAATTAGAGAAGCTGAAAATAGGAATGGAGGATGAAGACGGCTGTTTGTGCTCACTTAGCTCTCATGCTAGTTAGATCCCTGCCAACGTTCACCTGTAAAAACGATATAGCGTGATTCAATCGCCAGTCTTATGAAAGACAAAATTGCTTTGAATTGAGTCTGAAGTTTCTGACATGCACAACATGTTTTTGTTTTGTTTTGTTTCGCTGTTGGAAAACAGTTTTTATTTGATTAACATTGTTTGAAATGCCCAAAACATGTTTTTTGTTTTGCTTTTGCTTTTGGCAAACAGTTTTTATTGGTCTCACAGTGTTTGGAACGTATGTTTTGTTGTGTTATGTTGTTTTGTGTTTTGTTTTGCTTTGCTGCTTGTTTTGGAAAACAGTTTTTTATTGATTTCAGTTAGGGCCAGGTGATATAGCTAAAAAATGTATCAACGATATAATGTTTCATATTGTTCAGTATTAATAATTTTTGACATTTTTTATAACCTTTTTAAAACAAAGCGCAATAGAAACATTTTTTAAATTTAACCACTGACTGTTTTTAATTTACTGTTTTTAGTTTGTTTTAACAGTCAAACACAAAATGAACTTTAAACAGATATCTCCTTTCTTATGTGTTTTTTGCAGATTAAAATGCAAAATAATGCAGTGAGCAAAACAATGAGCAAAACAATGCAGCGTATTAAATTGTCAATGCAAGAAATAACTGTCCATAAAAAACACGCATGACGTCTAAATTAACATATATAAATCAAATATAATTTCATAAATTGCATAAACAATCATGAACAAAACAGCATCATGTATTTATGCATTGCATAAACAAAAAAAGAGCCGAATCGCCGATCAGACAGAATCCATTTGAAAAAATATGAGACTCTGTGAAATGGAATAAACCTCCACAAATTCGCGACATGTTTTCTAGACGTTTAAACTTTGCATGGCTTTCTATACATCTCTTGTGTGACACGAGAGTGCAGCAGTCGTATTTGTCAGTCCAAAAATGCACTGAATATGCGTTCTGTGTGAATGGCATGGTTTTGGTTTTAACCTAATCAAGATCTTCTAAGCATTGAGCTACTATATTTCTCTAATATTTTGAATGAGTAACGCAGCAGCGCCGCATCTCTTGGGCTAGACTAACAAAACATTAAAATGCAACAAGCTCACTTACATCATCATCACTGCATCTCGCGCACCACTGACGACGCTCCCTGACGTACACCTAACATTCGACTGTAGCATTTTTGCATTGAAATGCAATTTTTTATTTTAAATTCGACTAATATTAATTTTTTTTTATTCACAATCTCCTCATCACAGGCAGGCACAGCACTCATGTTTGCGTTTGTGTGTGCTGTCTGCGTCACTCATAGCACGTGCCTATAATATCGTGCGCTATATCAAACATCGGTATCGTGAAGTAGTACCGTCGATAAATATCGATACCATTTTATCGCCCAGGCCTAGTTTCAGTGTTTGGAATGCACAAAACATTTTATGTTTTAGCCTATGTCATATTTTGTTTTGTTTTGTTGCTGATTCCAAAATAATTCCATTAATGATTCTTTTTGACATTTTAATATATTTACATACACACACATTTAATGTTTTTTTTTTTTTTTACTGATTCCTATTAGTGATTATTTTTGTAATTTCAGAGAACTGAACAACAACAACAAATCAATACTTTACAATTTTTAATTCAATTAAATATTTGGAAACAATATTTGTAATATATTACATATGTGTAGTATTTTCTGGGGGAAAATTTCAATTACTGTCCCTAGTGGTATTTGATTAATTCATCATGTTTCTAAAGGTAACGCTGCAGATGTATCTTCCATCTCTCCCTGGCGACCTTCATAAATGGTGCTTATTCATGAGTCTGTAGACTTTGGTGTCATAATGTTGCATTAGTGGAATGTGTTGTAGCTTTGGGCAGGCTGGCTGGTGAATCCCTGGTGAAGCCACAGATTTTAAATTTGATTTAAAACATGATTTACTGCAGTTACTCGAGGCTACTCTCTCTTTCTCTCTCATATTGAAATGAATCCTTTGCTGCGTAGCCCTGGTTGCTCTGTGCAGGCTCTGTGAAGCTCTGGCTGGCAGCCTGATTGTGTTGGGGCACTGATACAGCTCACCTTGGCATCCTTCATTATTGTGGGCGGCTCTGTGTCCTCTCTGATGGTACTTTTGGTAAGCGTTAGTTAAGGTAGTGTTGCTAATTTTTGCACTAAAAGAGACCAAAGAGAACAATTAAGGTGTTTATTGCCTAACTGTGATGGCTTGTAAGTTGCTATTATGTTTTTTTTTTTCTTCAGTTAATGGTTTTATAGGGCATCAGTGACTTGTGCTGCCCTGGCTTGCTAAGCACATCTCTCTTTCTATCCCTATGGCGTCTCACCTCACTATTAGCAGAAAGTGATGTTGGATATTTATTTCTCAGACTTTTTTAATAAAATGTTTTTGCATGAAGAAAATAAAAACATGTTTTTAGGACTGATATTTTTTGTGGTAATTATTTCATGACAACTAAACATATTTCCTGCTCAAATTCTTATTACTGTAATGCGCCCAGGTGGTTTACTTTTGAGTTTTTTTCCCCTCATTATTCTCAATGATATTTCTCATTAGATTCTAACTACTGTAATACAGGATGTCTTTTAACAGTATTGAGTTTTTTTTGTTTGTTTGTTTGTTTTATTTGTTTTTAGTTAGTTGAAATCAGCATAAAGGCAGTACATCAAATGTTATTTTGGCCGTGATGTACAAATACTTTACAAGTTATGTCTTTTTTTTTTTTAATGAGGATGAGATTTATTTTGGCATTACACTAATGAGAACTGGTGGAATAGCATGCTCAAATGTCTTAAAAATATGCTTAATTGAAGTTTAGAGTGCACAAAAAAGTTTAGTGTAGTTTAGTTGACCGTGCACACAAAAGTTTGGTTTTAATTTAGAGTGCACATTGATGTTTCGTTTTTAGTTTAGAGTGCACATAGAAATTTAGTTTACAGTACACAAAAAGTTTGTCTAGTTTTAAGTTTAGTTTAGATTACAGTGAACAGAGGTTTAGTGTTTAGTTTAGTTTGCACATAAAAGTTTAGTTTAGAGTGCACATAAAAATTGAGTTTAATGTTTAGTTTAGATTACAGTGAACAGAGGTTTAGTTTTTAGTTTAGTTTAGAGTGCACATAGAAATTTAGTTAATTTACATTGCATATAGGAGTTTAGTTTTTATGTTTAGAGTGAACGGAAGTTTAGTTTTAGTTTAGAGTGGAAAAAATATGTTTTGCTTAGTTTACAGTGCACATAGAAGTTTAGTTTAGTGTGTGCATTGAAGTTAAGTGCAGTTTGTAGTTTAGTTTACTGAACACATTAGAGTTTAGTTTCTTAAAATTATTCGTAGGGCAGAGTTGTACTATATTTTGCTGTGAATGTGTTTTAGAGCACATATTGTATGGATCTAGTTGCACTGTGCTAATTTTTCCCCCACCCTGGATTGTTATGCAACATACCCAAATAATTTACATTTTACATAGTATGAAGAAAACAAGTGAATGTTCAAGGAAAGCGAGAAGATGGGAAGGAAATCTAAAACAGATCCTAATGGAATCCAAGACAGAGCAGACTATGAGGAAAAATCCATTACGTGTGATGTTACTGTTTCACTCACGGCAGCCGAATTGGGTGAAATGATATTAGTTGTGTTGTAATGTGATTTCTGCGATGTGTGAATATGAGATTCTAATGGATTTGAGGACATTACAGCAGTCTTTATCTCTAGTATTTATTCCTGCTGGTTGCAAATGTAATTTACTAAGTACGAGGTATCAGTGGGGTTCTGCTTTATGCTCAGTAGGAGAGAGAGAGGAGGAGGACTGGGGTGATTCTTCAGGGGGAAAATGCCATAACAGATGGTTATTGAGAGAGCTGGGGACATATCAGATGCTGGAGAACTTACTTTGGTTTTGAGTGGAAAGAATAAGAGTTCAAAAGTATGTGCAAGGCTTGAAATGGAGTCTTTTCTCTGATGAAGAGCCATCAAAAGTCTCTGTTTTACTGGCCACATGGATCCCAGGTGCCTGGAGTCTAGGCGGCTAGATTTTTCCAATCAAACCAGGCATACGACTGACAAGATCAAGATTGTTCTCTTTCTTTCAGTTTTTCTCCCTCTCTTGCTTGCGCTTTCTTTTCACAGTGCTATTGTTGCTGTAGTAGAGCAGAATATATGCCATATTTGACTTTCATTTTCATTTAGCCATGAATTGAGAACTTCAGATGAGCTCCTTTCATTTTCTTGCTCTTTTGGAAATTGAACATATGGGAAGCCAATTTTAGAGACCGGCAAGACTCTCATTACAGAGTCACCCTACCCATAATGCCTTGCACTTACAGAGGTACCATCCAAAAATCCTCATGTTTTTTTTTGCTCAAAGATCAAAATGAAACATAATAAAATACAAAGAAAAGCATGTTGCCGTGTACCCAGTTGATTTCATTTAATTCAACATCCGAGCATTTGCCGTCATAAAGAGTATTCAGAAATCCCATTTCATTAGCTGCCTGTACCAACAGATATTCTTTCAGCTGCTGTTTTGATTGGTGGAGGAGTATAGATGCTTGTTTTTTATTTTTGTTCTGAAAGCATTTGCAGCAGAGCCTCAGTTTGGGTGATTTTCTTTTCCCGTCATGTTGCAAACAAATTTGATACTGGAATTTAACTCTGATTAGAGCAAATCTATTCTTGATTAGCATATGCCTGCATCTTTCAAAATGTTTCAATCACTGCACGGCACCAATGAAGAGAGTCAGGCAATAGTGTTTAAACTTAAGGGAAAAAAAAAGAGGTCAAAAGAAATTCGGAGCAAAGTTTTTTTTTTTATATATATATATATATTTAATATCGAATTGGCATTTACAAGCCATTTGATGTTCAGAACTTGGTGTGTTTTAGTGAAAAGGGATGTTCATGGATATGAAACTAATTTCAGGGAAATTGGATATGAAACAAATGTAGGAAAGGCTTGATTTCATCCTTCAACCAAAAATTAATCAAATAAATAAGTAATTAAGGCATATTTATTTATTTATTGGAGCAACGTGGACCAATGAATTGTGCACAATTGAATGTATATTAGGAAGAAAATTAGAGAATTTAATTATGGCTTTTTTAATTTTGTTATTTATTTATTTTGATTATTATTTCAATTGTTTTTCATTATTTTCTACGTTTTTATTGGTGCTAAATGTCATTATTTAAATTGGTGCAAAATTTGCAATGTCAGTAGTCAAATTATTTATTTTTATATATATATATATATATATATATACATACATACATACACACACTTATTATAAATTGTAACATATAATAGGAAACAAATAAGAATTATTTCAGCATCGTCTTTATCTTCTAAAATTCTTTTTCTTCTTATATGATGTCGACTGATCATAACCCAGCCAAACATTTTCCCAGAACTCATCCTTTCAACTACAGTTCTTTCGTTTGCCTCATTTATGATCATTAAAAAGCACAAAACAAACTAGCCCTGATGCTTGTTTAAGCTAAACTAGCTTGTTTACCACCTGCTGCTTGCCATATTTATATAGCATTCTCCACCAAACACTTCATCACTCACATCACTCGCTAATCACAGCAGAAGTACTGGCTGATATTATTAAGAGCACACCATTCCTCCCTACTTCCATCCACGCACACATTTCACTTCCTCATGTTCCCAGTAGACATAACTCCTGGTAGCCTGTGTTTCTCATTGATCTGGATTAGAACAGTGGAGAGCGCAGACAATCACACAGCGTCGCCCTCGGCAAAACTACCCAACTAGTTCAAATCTCGCTCAAGGTTATTCCCTCATTCCACAATCACTCCGCAGGTGCTTTCCAGGCCCTCGAAGATAGACAGCTTCGCATTCCAGCGAGAGGGTCACCTGACCTCATCCACATGCTCTACAGCCGCCCGCGTGCCTGCGAACGTCTGCGCTCCTGCATACCTGCGAAATCCAGACACGCCGGCCATTTGCACGCTAATGTGAATCATATATATGACAGCTCGGAGCAGAGGTGATCTCGCCGGTCGCAATTGAATCACGCCGAGCGAAATATGAACCATATTATTTTGCCTCGGGCAACGGCGCATTCGATGATTGACTTGCCTCTTTCCGATGGAAAAAGCGAGGAAGACACCAAAGAATGCCATTTTAATAGGTTGCTTTTCGAGCAGCACCTTCTGAATTTAACCAAATCTTGCAGCTGCCCTCTGCCCCCTTGTGACCAAAACAACACGGTATTTGTTTCAGAGCACTGCGATTCCCTCCCTCCACCTCGGCCCTCTCATTTCATTGTTTTCTTTTCACATCCAATCAACCGCCAGTATACCTCAAACCATTTCAATATACCACTCCTGCAGATATACGGTGGCAAATGCCTGCTGGGAGAATAACACTCTGCCTTAGAGAGGGGGGGGGGGGGGGGGGGGGGATTGGTTAAAAAGTGAGTTGTGGAGTGCGAAACGAATACGAGGGTGGTAAATATGATTTAGTGTTTTATTCCGATTTTGCAAATGGCTTCCTGAGCGCTATAAGACCAGTAGTGACTTGTAGATTGGTTTCTCTTTTAAGTGCACCTGTGGGTGATGGAAGGAATATAAAAAAAAGCCCATATTGCTATAAGAATGATCCCTGCACTCAGTTCACATGGTTACGATGTGACGCTGTAATGCAGTACGGTGTTGCGCAGCTTTAAGAGTCCATTGTATGATCTGACCACTATAATGATCTATTGCAGGGGTCGCTGGCAGATAACAGCTACCCTTACATGCTTTAAAGCCCCTTATCTGGCTCTGCTCTGCAATACGTCCTCCGATCTGAGAAAGCACTTAGTTTTAGTCTTGGTGTCTGCTGCAATGCAGTGTAGGGTCTTGGAGGGTGTTAAGTGTAGTTATGTACTCTAGTTTGGCTCTCTCTTTGTCTCTGAAAGGAGGGGACAGTTGCGTTTAGTGTCTGATGCTCAAGGGGCCTGTAGCAGAATACACTTGCAACAGTGAGTCATACTGAATCATTCACTATGTGTCCACAAAGGCTGTATAAATTGGATAAGAGTTGAAAAGAAAAGTTTATCTGTTTCATCTATTGTTTGACAAAAAGTAGGAGTTTAAAGCCAAGGCTCCAGACTGTGCCTGAATTTGTTTCAAATGTGTCAAAAAATGAAATTTGAAATCTGTTCGCTTTGATTACAGTCTGGAAAACTTTGTGTGTGTCCATCATGTCATTTTGCGAATTATTCTTTAGGACTTTTTTTTTAATGAGTCATTCAAAAAGGTTTAAAAAAAAAATTGTGTCAGAATTGCTGTGACTCAGCAGTTTGAAGATTCACTCAGTAAATTGTTCAGAGCTGTTAGTGTGTTCTCAACTGACTCATTGAAGCACTCAGTTGGTCAATTGTTCAGAGACATTTCTGTGTTTGCAGCTGACTCCCTCGATGAATCATTTTTTAGTTATGTCTGACTGAAAATATACCTCTCTCCAATATACCTAATTTATCTAATTTGGTTTCAAAATGTTAAATATTAGAAACCAATGACTCTCTAGTTTTTATTTTTTTTAGTTAAGAGCCATGAAAGGAATGGTTTAACCATGTAAAAATCAAGTAAAAAATGATTTCATTTCAAACCTGAATGTCATTCTTTTTTCCATTTTACACAGATTGGGTCATTTTAACTGTAGCTGGAACCCACTGTACTTTAGCGTAATTATAAATGCGCATATAAACACTTATTGTTGCCTGTAGTTGTCTGTAATGTGCGATAATGGGGAAGAACGGATGTCAGTAGAGGGCATTGTTTGGGCTGTAAAACAGTGTTAATGTCCTCCTGCCAAAATCCAATGTTTGTACACCAACACCAGACGAGGTGTTACTGAGCACAGACTTTTTAAAGTTCAGCCGACGCTCCACAGAGAGTGTTTCTTGAGTTCACGTGTTTGTACGGTCTCTACTGTCACCTCAGAGGACCAGCCTTCACTGTTTTCCACGGCCGGCACATAAATCATAAAACTGGCCCTGGGCCGCGCTCTTTGGCAAAGCCTCTGTGATTTAATTAAGTCCTTCTCCTCAGCAGAGCCCCGAGGAGCTGGAACGTCAGAGCACTTACTGGGTTCTTTCAGTAGGAGACGCTGAGCTCTAATTGAAGGAGCTCTAAAGTGCTTGGAGTCCCATTCGCCAATGGGATAGGATGATGACCTACCCGCGCTATTGGCTTTATAAAACTCCAGAACCCCCTCTTGCACTGTTTAGTGAGCAGTCGCAGCTTCTATTAAGAGGGAAGTTGAAATGGGCCCTAGCGATTCGGCCATTTTGTGGCCTGAAAGGGAGCTTGATTAGACCAGATCCCAAGGGGGGTTGAATTGTTAAGCCGGTAGTGTGTCAATCAACACTCCTCACCCTTTTAACCGCACAATCACTTGCCTTCCCTCCCTTTTCTGGCTCGTAAGCTCACTCACGCTGTTATCGCCTCGTGCGTGATGCCGTTCGTCCATGCAGGCTCCCATTAAACGCAGGCCACTCCCAGCTTCTGCTCTAATGGCTCAATTTGCAGAGTTTCCTCCCTCGCTCAAACCACGCAGGGTAATAACAGCCCTCCACTGCTCCGAAAACAAATGCTTTCAGAGGAAAAAAGACTGACAGGTTATTATCCAGTCCAGATGTGCGGTGGGCTGCTTTGGGAGGCAGTGATGTGTGTTTGTAAAGGCCGCATTTAGAGGTAGAATAATGTAGTGTGAGGTTCACATACTTTTTCTCTGATTGTCAACGGTAGGAAAACACAGTCTGCTTAAGCAAATAAGCATACAAACAATGATAGATTTTCATATTTTTTTATTGAAAGCCCTTCACGGTGGAATGTGACAAAAGTATGTGAGCCCCTGGTTTCCAAAAGTTAATTTATTCATCCCTCTTGTGTCGTTTAAATCTTTTTTCTTCGGCAGAACGCAATAGATGTTTTAAACAACAGTCTAATGTTGGTCCCCATTGACTTTCATTGTATCATATTTTTATGCAAAAGAAAGAAAGTCATACAGATTGTACAACGTGGGTGAGTAAATGATGGCAGAATCTCCATTTTAACCTCCCGATAACCTTCCAGTAACCTCAGCTAAATGTTTCCTGTAATTGCAGATCAGACAATGGTCAGGAGAAATTTTTGCATGGTTTCCATTTCCAAAACAGTTTTAGTTGAGCAATGTTCTTGAGATTTCTGGTCCAACTGCTTTCTTGAGGTCAAAGCATCACATACTTTTTTCCTCAAACTGAATATGCAGAAAAAGCAGAGGATGAGAAGCTAGACAGTGGGAGGGAAAGATATTGAGAACTGGGCGAAAAGGCAAAGCAAAGAACGTGAAAGTGAATCAGGAAGGGTAATTTGTCACCACGGGGACATGTCAGCCAAACGAGCCGATCTCATTTCCTGTTGACTGCAGGAATCCAAGCCCCTGGTCGTCTTCGTGTGATAGATTTCACCTAGTTTAATTGGCCTAAAACACCGCTTTCCCTCTCGCTCGCACACTTACATTTTCATACCTCAAATAGCCGAATTTGTCGGCCCTAAACAACATTTCATAATTTCCACCAGAAATGCAGCTCATTACAAACTGCTCTCTTTGGTTTGTGACTTTTGTCTTTGTAAATAATGATGCTATAAAAAAGGAGAGGAAAATTGAGAGAAAAAGCAGAAGGGAGAAAAGTGAACTTCTTTGTGACTCTGGCAATGTATCACGTTCGCTCTCTGATTTCCACCTCCATGCGTTTTAATTAGCATGCCGGTCCTTTCCAATAAGGCATTTCTGTCCTACACCCATCGCTCTACCTTTGGTGAGACGATGTGTGTGTGTATGCGTGTGTGTAAGATCTGCAGCACACAGCAGGAGGTCTCAGAGCTGGTGGGTGTATGTGTGGGTTGGCCATATTCATTTACCTCACCGCTGTCTTTGTAGGAACGCAATGAAAGCTAAATACATCGCATGGCGAAGTCGGTTTCGATAGTAACCCAATAAATGCAATCTTAATGCTTTCTAAAGACAGTTTCCCTTCGTTAAGGTGGCTGAAGAACTGACTGCACAGATATGTACACAGAGAACTGACATACTGCCATCTAGTGGTTCATTTCAGTATTCTAGTACCTTGCTGTTCATGCTCATTTATAATTAGTCTTTACATAGATTTAACCATGTGAGACCTACAGAATTAAACTCTTTTCTTTTTTTTTACATTATTGGCTTTGTAATTGAGATGAGGCATCAGCTATTAAAAACCTGCTTTTGAAGCAATATTAATTATGGTCTATAAATTCCATAAAATCATCCCACACAGCAGTATTTTTTATGATCATTGAAAGGTGACTTCTCATTGTCACTGTGGTGAATATCCTCTACTTGTTATATTATGACAAGGTAAAAAAAAAAAAAAGGTCATAAAATATAGAAAGATTGTCTCTATTGATCTTGTGTCTGTTGTTTAGGATTACAAATTTTATTTTACTTCTGCTTGTGATATGAAAACACATCTGATCATAAAAAAATATGCTGGAGGGGCATATGTGAAATCAAAATAATAGGACTGTCATTTAATTAAACATTTATGCCAGTTAAATTACATGTTATGCCAGTTAAATAATCGTACATATTTGCTAAAATATATTTACTGAAAATCCCACCAAATTATAATAATTTGAAGACATTAAATTATTGTAGCAGATGAATATTGATTTAAAAGTGGCTTATGTCAATATATTGTTCATGTGCATGTAATTGAATATAGACCTAATAATGGCATCAAGTCCACAGCAATAGATTTCTGTGATTGAGTCTGTCATTGTTTATGATTTATTCATTTTATTTATGTATGCGTTTTATTTATGCATTTATTTTTACACTAGCTGGACTGTTTTTCAAGTACTATTTTACAACCAAATGCATTTCAAGACCCCTGCATTTTGTTCTGTTCTGTTGCACTCCAACCGGCTTTAAACGCAAAAAAGATTTTCTGAATTCATTTTGGGCTGCTTTGCATTTACAGTAAGTGTTACTTCAAGCTTGAATTGCTCCAATTGTAGCAGAACATACACTAACATTCAAAAGTTTGGGCCAGTAAGTTTTTTTTTTTTTTTTTAAATAAGTAAATTAAGTTTTAATTTGAATTAAAACTTCAGCATGGATTCATTAAATTGTTTAAAAGTCACAGTAAAGTTTAATTCTAATGTTACAGAAGATTTCTACTTCAAATAAATAATGTTTTTTTGATGTTGTTGTTAATCATGCTATTCACCAAAATATTAAGCAGCACAACTGTTTTCAACACTGATAATAAGAAATGTTTTTTAGCACCAAATCAGCATGAGTAAAGAAATGATTTGTGAAGGATAATGTGACACTGAGACTGGAGTAATGATGCCATCACAGGAATAAATATATTAAATATAAAACAGTTATTTTAAATTGTAAACTTAAATGTCACAATATTACTGTTTTATTCTTTTATCAAATAAATATAGCCTTTGTGAGCATAAGAGATGTCTTTCAGTATACATACATATATCGAAAAAGAGTTGTTTATATTATGTAAATTAAATTAACATTTTTACCTCATAAAGGAAAGATTTAAAACTTTAAAAAGGACTGTTCCCTGAGGGAAAACAAAGCTTAAAATCTGTTTAGACTTTTATGTCTAGATATAAAATGTAGTAGAAAAGCAGAAAAGTTTGTGAAACTGTGACACCTGGTGAGTCTGACGGCTTGTACGTGTTTTGTGTGTGAGCACTCTGTTTATGTCCTCAGTGTTCTCTCTCAGATCACATAAAGCTCTCTGTCAGTCTTCAGAAGTGAATATTACACCAGACTGCAGCATGTCCGTTACACAAGCCAACCTGCCCAGCTGCTGAGCCAACGACAGACAGCAAACCTCAGGGCACTTTACTCTTATTAAAAATGACTCCGCTACACTATCCTTCATGTCCTCCCTCACCCTTTTGTTCAATAATCTTCAATGACACACAAATACATATTTATACTACAAGGATGGTTTAATTACTGAGCTTGTAATTGGTTTGGAGGGGAGAAGTACAGGAAGTGGCTGACGTACCATTTTCTGTGTGTGTGTATTCACAGGCAGGGCTCTCTGCACACAATAATCCAGTGAAGGCCTTGGGCACAGACATCTGCTTTCTAATGACAGTTAATTAGATGCTGTTGAGCGCAATCAGAGGCAGTCAGTGCTAATAAACTGGGACTCAGTGTGTGTGCAATGTTTCTCGGTCTGTGTATGTCTGTGAGAGAGTCTACAGGATGAGGGCTTTGATTTAGAAGAGTCACATTATATGAGTTGCTTTAGACATCAGCCAGTGAATTCATTCACACACTGCAGTAGAGACCAGTGAAGAACTTGTTGGGACATTTTTTAAGTTTGAATAAAATGAAAACTAAAAGAATTTCAAATCACATGAGCCAATATTGTATTCACAATAGAACATGGATAACATAACAGCTGTTTAAACCGAGAAATTTTTACCATTTTATGCACAAAATGAGCTCATTTCAAATTTGATGCCTGCTACAGGTCTCAAAATAGTTGGGACGGGAGCATGTTTACCATGTTGTAGCATCTCCTCTTCTTTTCAAAACAGTTTGAAGACGTCTGGGTATCGAGGTTATGAGTTTCAGGAGTATTGGTGTTGGAATTTGGTCCCATTCTTGCTTGATATAGATTTCCAGCTGCTGAAGAGTTCGTGGTCATCTTCGACGTATTTTTCATTTAATGATGCGCCAAATGTTCTCCATAGATGAAAGACTTGGACTGCACGCAGGCCAATTCAGTGCCCTTTTACCCAGGACTCTTTTACTACGAAGCCATGCTGTTGTAATAGCTGCAGTATGTGGTTTTGCATTGTCCTGCTGAAATACACAAGGTCTTCACTGAAATAGATATCGTCTGGAGGGGAGCATATGTTGCTCTAAAACCTTTAGATACCTTTCAGCATTCATAGTGCCTTCCAAAATATGCAAGCTGCCCATAGCGTATGCACTTATGCACCCCCATACCATCAGAGATGCTGGCTTTTGAACTGAACGCTGATAACAAGCTGGAAGGTCTCCCTCTGCTTTAACCCGGAGGACACGGCGTCCGTGATTTCCAACAAGAATGTCAAATTTGGACTCGTCTGAGAATAGAACACTTTTCCACTTTGAAACAATCCATTTTAAATGAGCCTTGGCCCACAGAACATGATGGCGCTTCTGGACCATGTTCACATATGGCTTCCTTTTTGCATTATAGAGCTTTAGTTGGCATCTGCAGATGGCACGGCAGATTATGTTTAATGACAGTGGTTTCTGGAAGTATTCCTGGGCCCACTGAGTAATGTCAATGACAGAATCATGCCGATGAGTGATGCAGTCGCTTTTCCACTGCATGGTATGGCACGGTATGGTTCAGTACGGTTCACTTTTGGGGGTTTTCCACTGGCTACAGTACCTGGTACCTGGTACTTTTTCAGTACGTTTGAGGTTCCAAGCAAACCACACCGTTACCAAAACATGACATGTAAACTCTGCTGATCACTGATTGGCCGGAGAAAATTGTCACTGCCTGCGTCATTGAACTTGCGACACGAGACACACAGACCCGCTAGATTTAAATCAGCCCAGCCAGCGAAGGATCGAACACAACTGTTTTGAATGAGCACACCTTTTTTTAAACAACCAAAAAATGGCTGTACCACGCAGTGGAAAAGCGCCATAACACATCCCTTTTATAGCTAATCATGTTACAGACCTGATGTCAATTAACTTAATTAGTTGCTAGATGTTCTCCCAGCTGAATCTTTTAAAAATTTCTTCCTTTTTCAGCCACTTGTTGCCCCATGCCTACTTTTTTGAGACCTGTAGCAGGCATCAAATTTGAAATGAGCTCATTTAGTGGATAAAAATGTAAAATTTCTCAGTTTAAACATTTGTTATGTTCTCTATGTTCTATTGTGAATAAAATATTGGCTCATGTGATTTGAAAGTCTTTGTTTTCATTTTATTCAAATTTTTAAAAAAGTCCCAACATTTCCGGAATTCGGGTTGTATATTTCTGTTAAAGCTTGTTGTTGAATCAGATGTTGAATCTAAGGTGCTGACAGATCCAACTATTACTGAGAAATATGTTACCAACTAGAAGTATTTATCTAAATCTAGTTGGCAACAATATTTTATTTTATCTGATTTTTTATCTATAGTTACTGGGGTTTTGCTTTGCAACTGCTGAAGTGTTATTGCAATTGCTACTGTAGGATGTTCTGGGTGGTTATAAAATGGTCCCAAATATGCACATCTATAATAAACACCCAGGGTTAGAATTTATTCATATCCCTAATTGTGAGTATGAAAAATGGAAACAATGAATCTTGTGACCACACACAGGCTAAAACCTCTGTTTATTCGCAGTAGAGTTATAATAATATTTCCTAGTCCTCTGGACTCTCATCAAATGTTGATAATGTTTCATTTCTGTTATCCTCTGGATGGATTAAGATCATCCGTCAATGAACGGTTATGTCCCGATCACACGGCAGTAATTGTATTTCAGTAAAGAATGTAAAGGAGCCCAGCTCTGATTACATGCCATAATCCCCTTATTAGCTGTGAGTTATGCTTACAGACAACTCATCCTACTCTGAGGGGGGCTCAGTATGGTGACTGTTCCTGCTCTGATCCCACATCAGGGTCTTTTTTTTTCACCCATTGCTTACTCGTAAACACAGCAGCAATGCTGTTACATTGTTTTCTTTCTTTTATTTCTTTCTTGATAAACTGCTGTTACATTGTTTTCTTTCTTTCTTTCTTTCTTGATAAACTGATTTGTGACTTGTTAATTAAGATTTCACAGACATGGATTGCCCACGCTGTGCGGTTGCCAAGGTGTCTTCATGGTATCTCTGTGGAGATGAAGGTCCAGCTGTGTGTGTTGCGCTCTGGAGCTTTCAGACATTTTGTCCAAATTTTAAAGCACTTTGGGGGTTTTATGATAAGACTGTTTGGTAGCCGCTTATTGAATTTTCAGAATTTGAATGTTGCCTTTTCGCCGTCTGCGGCCTTTGGATTCTATTGTTGTAATTTGCTATATTATATTGTATTTAGGGCCGTCAATGTTAACGCATGTGATTAATTCAAAAATTCTTAATGTGTTAAAATTATTTAATGTAATTAATGTAAAAGTTGGTCACATCATTTCAAGCCACTATACTCCAGGAATATTTTAATTCCAATGATCCAGTAAGCAGATGCATTCAAACAATCAATCCATAACAGTGCTAATGTAAAGGCTGAGGCTGATTAGAGATGGCGGAGAGAAAGACTCACGATGCGTTTAGAGTAAATTGCTTATTCCAGTGTGTTTTGCTTTAAAACACAAGCTCTGTCATTGTTTCAAAGGGCGAAGGAGTTGTACAGTAAGCATGCATATCTGATATATCTGATATATTGATGCGCAAACAAACCATGTAGGCGCACTCTAGATGCACAGTTTATATAATGTATTTATGCACAGGCACATTTCGGTACATTAATGATGTTTCTAAACTATTCTAAAATGTTTTTATTTGTCATGTGTATGTTGCTGTTTAATAATTCTGAATGGATCCTTGTACTGTATAAGCAATCAGCTCTGGGCGGTTGGATTAGGTTTTTTTTTTGGCATCTCCATGTGGTTCTGTTTGGTATCGCAACTTGGCTTGTCCACTGTACACATTCTATATATCTATGTCGCGGTCCTACTCACCCCGCTCCGAGCGGGTTTCGAACCGCGGTCTCCGGCGTGGGAGGCGGGCGCTCTAACAAGGAGGCTAAAGGCCATGACCTCTAGCATCAGTCGCTAGAGCACCTCTTGAGATCGGGGAGTGAGGTTTTACCTGCACAGCACTCACTTGCTGGCCTCTGCTACATCTATACATGAAAAATTTTATTAAATTATTATGTTTTATTATTTATTTATTGGTGTGCATAAATGTAAATGGACTTATTATATCACTTGGTTATTTTGCTGTCCTTTTGGAGTCTCCAAGTGTAATTTCTTTGAAAAGACATCTAAATTTATCTTGAAATAAGCTTGTTTTGAAAGAATCAATCTATTGGTTTATTTTGCTGAATATAGCAATTGACAAAATTAACATGTTATTGACAGCCCTTATTATATTATAAATTATGATGTTAGAAATTATAATATAATGTTTATGTGTGTGTATATATATATATATATATATATATATACATACATACACATGTATATACACACACACATATATATATATATATATATATATATATATATACATACACATGTATATACATATACACACACACGCACACACTAAATGAATAAATATTAAATATATTAATTTATTGTCATATCACACAAACAATTTTAGCTGTAATACATCACATCCAGATTTTAACACACCCGAAGGTAAAATTGAGTCCAGAAATTTCTCATCCACAAAGAATCATAACTGAAATTGAAATGGATGGCTTCTCTGATCTATAGATGGTCTATCATCTGCAATTTATCATAGGCAGTAAAAATGTGGTTTAAGTATTCATTATGTTTACTACAAATGCACACATTTAAAAAAAGCAAGTGATTAGAATGTGGCGTTTATGCATGGATTCTTCTACTGTTGTCATAGTGAAAAGTGTGGCTATTCTCAGCAGGGCATCTGGTGAGCCCAGGTAACGATGGAAGAACAGAATCGAGTTTTGAAATATCCTCATTCTCTTTTCCATCCTTTTCTTCGACTCAGTTTTCAAACATCTCTCAGCACATTCAAGCCTGGTAGCACACTCACATGCTGTTCACACATCTTATGCGATTGCAGAGAGGAGCGTCCAACTTCTCCACCTGCCTAATGCAGCGTGCCACAGATCAAACACAGAAAGAGAGTGTTTTACTACTTCTTGCCCAGTAGGATGAACAATTTTAAGTTTGTCTGCTGTTCCTTTGATTATCACTTAAGCGGAGCTCCAGACGATGACTAAGATTGCAAATGTGACAAAAACTAAAAACCAGACAATATGGCAACATTCATCCTTTCTTGTCTTTTCTTGCACTTCACTGACTCTTTTCCAGGCTGTTCTGTGGGTCTTCCTTTAACACACGCTTCTGTTATGACGGTCAGTGTAGTCACGCTCACGATGTCCCTGATGCATTTTTCTTCTCTGAATTTGGACGAAGCAAAACTTGATTAGCTGGGAGAGCCAACAAGCCTTTATAGCAGCTGTCACCTTCCATTTAGCTCATAAGACCAGTGATCAGACAGACTTATGGAATGAAATATTAACACAGCGAGGTGATCACATGAAGGCTGCGCCCATGATATGCGTATGTGTGTCGGTGTGTGCACGTGTTGCTGTGTGTCTATTAGATGAGTGAGCGTGAATGTAAGAGACACCATCTGGTGTGAATAATTCTTATAGAGGACATTTATATTGGTGACATAATGAAGTGGAGATTGAGCTATTATCTTTGTCTGTATTTCGAAACCATGCCAAATTATTCAAGAGGGTCCTGAGGAGCCCTGCCATATATTATATACAGTCCCGGCTGCAGAATTATGTGATACACAGAACAAATTTTAACTGGGACACTTCAATTACACTATACAATTTGTCCCCGCTTTTCTTTCTGGAAGTTTGTAGTTCCTCATTTTAAAAATTTAAGCTTGACTAAATGGTCATTGGTGCTGATAAATTGTTGTATTGATTAGAGATGCACCATTTTTTTTAGTTCTGGCCAATACCGATAATTATATAATTATGTGTAATTATTTACAAACTATGACCGATAACAGTAAATGGCTGTTGTTTCTATACTAAATAATTTACAAATAAAACATTGAAACTAAAATAAATAATTTTAAATGCTAAGTGTATTTAGGCATTATTATAATATAGGCCTGTTTTAAAAATGAATATTTATTATGAGATTTGTTGAAGATTAGATTTAATGGTGTTATAAAAGTTTTCTAAATATTAACTATAAGTGAGTGTTAGATGACGGCAAAGGTAATCTAAATGTAAGAATCAGAGAAAATATCATGCAGAATTTAATATCCAATATTGGCTGATATGGATAAATAAAAAAAAATGATTAATATCAGCCGATAACCAATATGGCATCGATATATTGTGCATGCTTAATATTGATTTTTTTCAATATTATTTATATTATTTATCGCTTAACTAGGACCCATATGCATTAGTGTTTACTTTAACAAACATATCAGTCAGACAATAAAATTATTCACAATGTGCTCAGGAATTATGAAAATCAAGATAAATTTAAGTATTATATGATAAAAAAGGAAATCAAAATGTGAAATTGGAGAAATGAGCATACAGAATTAAATATCCAGTACTGACTAATACATTAAATAAAGAATCCCCAGTATCAGCCGATAACTGATACAGTACCGATATATTGTGCATACTTGACACCGATGTTTTTTTTTTGTAAATAATTTTTACCAAGGTGATATTAATTATTACTTATCTAGAACCCATATGGATCAGTGTTTCTTAAAATAAACATAGTGAAAAAATAAAAAGATTTACAGTGCCGCAGGGGCTAATTTTTCTCTTATTAGTTTCTTTTGGTTTTTAGGTTTGTAATGGCAGTGTTTCACTAAATGCGGTGGTACAGTTGTTTCTTACTGAGGGCTGAGCCAAGCTTCCACTGTTAATGTCTCACACACACACACACAAACACACATTAACGTGCACATGTGTGGATGGGCTCCCCTCTGCTGGGTTGACTAATTGGCTGTGCAGTGCTGAGGGAGGTGTTTAGAGTCGGGGGGTTGTGCAGCTGTAGTCTTGTAGTGATAAATCAGAGTTCCTGCTGATCTATGAGCCTCTGTCTGCTCGTACGCAACGGCCCGTCCCTGCTCAACACCTGTCTTGTTCCCTCACCGACACACGTATGTGCAGTACTTAAAAGCTAGAAATGGGGTTAGATGTGTGTTTTTAAAGTCTCAGCCCACACTGAAAATCTGTGATTCGAAATTTAATTTTAACCAGGAACAGAAAATTAAGATTTTGACATTTAAAAAAAAAATCTGACAATTTTATTTAATTGTACTAAATTAACTAAACTAAATATACTAATTTATTTTAATATATAAATTATTTTCAATTTAATATTATTGTTCTCTTTTCTTGTAATAAGAACATTTTTATTCCATTTTGAAATTAAATTCGAAATTAAACAATAGTGGAGAGATGCCAGAAAGTGATTGGGACACAATACAGGTTTGATTCAACCCCAAATTTCCCACATCAGCACCACTCCACAATGTGCCAACCAATAGGCCTCAGCTCCGACATATAAAAACTTTTCTTTTCTCTAATTTAATGAAAATGTTTTGTTTTTTGTGTGTCATCAGGTTCATTCAGGAGATCGAGTCCCGTATGGGTCCAGCTCAGGCCAAGCAGTGTCAGCTACGCACCTTCCTCACCTACTACATCAATGACCTGTTCCTCAGCCAGGTCCGCACTGAGACCAATAAGGAAATTGAGGGTGTGACCAAAGTGTCCGACCCACTCAAAATCCTGGCCAGCGCTGACACCATGAAAAACCTGGGCGTTCAAAGACCTCTTCTACAGGTATGTTGTTTTTGTTTTCTTTGTAAATGATCCTAAAAGGAACTTGGGATTTTTCAGAAGAAGTATAGGTGCACACATACATATAGAAAAAATAGCACAGCCTTCTTTTTCTCCCTCTCTTCTTCCCACTCTCCTTCCCTTTCATTAGTCGATCCATTTATTAGACTAACTGTTCAAACAGCATTTGCCTACCGGTCAAGTGTACAAAAGCCCAGTCTGATTGTTTTCTCTTCTGAATTACAAAGAGGGGGAAGGTTATTTTTTTCTCTTCCCGTCTCTTCTCCTTCACACTCCCGAGAGTGCCGATAAAGGCCACCTACCCCCCTATCACCCTACATCATAATTGGAGCTGAAATTGTGTTTGATCCTGGCTGACCTGGAATCAGCAGTTAAGTGCAGCTTATATAACACACAACGCGGCACTGTGGCGACCAGCTGCCAGCTGTCCGTCTCTCCCTTAGCTCCTTATATCAGCTAAGGGAATGAGTACTGTCTCACTTCTCACCTTTCCAGTATTTGCTTCTTGTTATAGTTTACATGCTCCTTACGCAGTCATTTTAAAATATAGGATTATTTAGTGCTGCTTTATATTATATTATATAATATTATATTTTATATTTTAAAAATTCAAAATTGAAAATATACAATTATTTAGTGTCGCCTTTAAGATTACATTATGTTATATTATATTATATTATATTATATTATAATTTTATTTTAAAAAAACAATGCAATTTTAAAAATAGGGTAGTGTTGATTTTAAGGTTATTATATTATAATATATTATCATTTAAAAATTCCATTTTAAAGTATAGTTATTTAGTGACGCTTTTAAGACTATTATATAGCATTAGATTATATTACAGAATCATTATAAAATTATATTATGTTATGTTTTATGTTATATTATATTATATTATATTTTTTACATTTTTATTATTTTATGTTACTGCCTTAAAGAAGCTGCCTAACAGATATTGTCTTCTATGTTTAGCTGCATGCTTCCGTTTGTTCCTGAGTGTATTCATGTGCAATTGTGCATGTACAACTGAGTTGTCTTCCTGCTCTCTGAATCCATGATCTGGTCAATTAAGCTCATGAGAAGCTCTCTTTGCAAATATATGAGAGCAAGAATGCACTTGTGCTGAGTGTGATGAGTTTAGCACTCTGTTATAACTCAGATGAGAGCCATTATGGGCCCCCTTACTCTTTAAACTGAGACCTGTCATCTCAAGGCTCTCCAAGTTGTGTGTTCATGTGTGTACATCTTAGCATTGCTTTCATTTTGAGAACAGTGGCAGTTCATTACAGAGGGGAAGGCACCAAAAGCTCACAGCCATTTGTTTACGATTATGATTTCTCCTTAACGAGGACTGCGGCATCTTGCTAATTACCCTGCTGGGCTAATGAGCGACTCTCTGGATAGCGGGAGCTCCATAAAATGCTCTTTTGTTTGGGATTTTTTTTCTTTTTAATTACCTTCAATCAAAGGTGCTGCAGCTTTGCTCCTGACAGCTCGCGTGACACGTCCTATCTTGGCCTTTTGCTTTGTACTGTTGTAGAACCGTTTCCTAGGTCGTGGTCTGTGTGTGTTAGAAAGAACAAGAGAGTTTGCTCTTCAGAGGCACTTTAATGAAGCCCTTCATGAAGAGCTGTATTAGTGTGTGAAGTTGTTTGTGTTCTCACAGACTTTGCAAAGTGCCTGTTGATTTTGAACTTCGCAGAGGAAAGAAAATCGGCACGGCGTTCGAAAGCATTGGCTTCACATCCATGTGCATCAGGGGCCAAAATTAAGAGTTGCCAAGCAAATGCAGGGAAACTTTGGCTTTAGTGAGTAAATACAATTTTACTCACCAAATGGCCTGTTTAATTTCAAGCAAGTTAAATAGTTTTAAATGTGACACTCACAAAGACTGCATTATAACAATTTAAAATAACTGTTTTTTAAATTTTCTGTTTTAAAATGCACTTTATACATCCCATTGATCCCTGAATTAGCATATAATCACCTAGGACAGGTGCAGAGCAAGACTGAAGAGCGGTTTGACAGTATGTGTATTACCTCCCTGGATGTCTGCATGTTTCTGACGACAAAATACATGGAAAAGTCAGCTTCAGCTTCATTTCTGAAGTTATTTTAGGAGTATGAACCTAAAGTTTAGTTTTCCAGCTCCCAGCATTCAATACAGTGTGTCATTGAGAAAGTACAAGACTAAAATTGACCCTCCTCTCAGATTGAACGGCCATCCATCCTGTGAGAAGCCATGAAGGCTTCTCTCCAGATTGTCTATTGCCTCTGTGATGCATTGTAGACCAAATGGAGAAGGCAAATGGTGCTTAAAGGAGTGCTCTCCTGTGGTCAAGGAAATGATGACAGAGAGATGTGGGTGTGTGTTTATGGGTGCATGTCGGTGTATTCCAGGTGCCATGGCTCGGATGTTACAGCAGGTGTTTTATGAGAAATCAGCCTGGGAGAAGTGGAGCATTGATCCGTGGGGAAAGGGGGTTTTCTTTTAGTTTCACAACATTAAATATACTGCTCTTTGCCATTAGGAACCGTGTTAACACACACACACACAAACACCCACTCCCATTTACTTACAGTACTGCAAAGGAAAAACTCTCAGGACAGATTTTATGTCTGTTGTTGTCAGCATTTTTAAAGCTGAACAACTTTATGCCATATCCCAGTGTCACCTTTTCCTTCTGTAAACTGGTTACCCAAACTTAATTTTGTTGGACAACCACTGTAATCAGGGTAGACATTTATATATTTATAAAAATCATAAAATCATATGTAATGTGTAATTGTATAGTGCCATTCAAAAGTTTGGGATCAGTAAGATTTTTAAGATTTTTACAGCTCATCAAAGCTGTATTTATTTGATCAAAAGTATAGAAAACAACTGTAATTTTGATAATATTATTTCAATATAAAATAACAGGTTGATATTTTAATATACTTAAAAATATATATATATATAATTTATTCCTGTGAAGCAAATCTGAATTTTCATCATCATTACTCCAGTCTTCAGTGTCACGATCCTTCAGAAATCATTCTAATATGCTGATTTATAATCAATGTTGGAAACAGTTGTGCTGTTTAATATTTTTTGGGGACTTTTTTCAGGATTCTTTGATGAATTAAAAGTTAAAAAGAACAGTTTATTCAAAATAGAAATTTTGTGTTACAATATACACTACTGTAAATTTTTTTCTTTCTTTTCTTTTAAAGAAATTAATACTTTTATCCAGCAAGGATGTGTTAAATGGATATAAAGTGATAGTAAAGACTTATATTGTTAGAAAAGATTTTTATTTTGAATAAATGCTGTTCTTTTTAACTTTTTATTCATCAAAGAATCAACAAAAAAAGTAACACAGGTTCCAAAAAAAATATTAAGCAGCACAACAGTTTCAACACTCATAATGAATGATTTCTGAAGGATCATGGGACACTAAAGACTGGAGTCATGGCTGATGAAAATTCTGCGCTGCATCACAGAAATATATTATGTTTTTAAGTATATTAAGATAGGAAACTAATATTAGAAATTGCTAAAATATTTCACAATTTTACAGTACTTTTGATCAAATAAATACAGCCATGATAAGCATAAGAGACTCCATTAAAAACATTAAAAATCTTACTGATCCCAAATGTATAATTGTGATTATTAAATGATACTGAAAATTTACATATTTTTATGCAAATTTCATCACCTTTTGGAAACACATTTTCAGTGTTTTTTATGTTGGAAAATTATCTTAAAGGTAGAATGACATTTAACAGATTGTACTTATTAATCACATGCTTGTTTTCATTTGCTTAAAATTAAATATAGAGGACCATTTACTGATTATTTGGACAAGGTTGTTTTTCGAAGGCTGTCTTAATGGAGAGCAGACATTTATTTTAATTGTTAAATTGAATTAAAAACAATAGATTTTTTTCTGTGTGTAATGAAAAGTTGGAGAATGGTTTCTTGGCACGTATTCGAGTTGACAGCCGTGTGCTCTGGCAGAGAGAGGTGTTATTGCATTAGCATTACCGGTAGCAGTTTCAAGCACAGGGCTTGTTTAAATACAGACAGCCCCTGCTATCAGCGCTCCTGCGCCGGAAGCTGGAGTTGGCTGTCTTCACTTTGTCTAGTATGACAACAAGGCCAGTGATATCAGCAGGCCTGGCTATTCATGCTCTGCCTGCTCTTGGCCTTAAACTCCTCTCTAGTTCTTTCTCTTTGCTGATCTGTTCCACTGATGCTATCTGCAGGTCCTAGGCCCTCTGATTGATTCATTTCATTAGAAATGTTTTGAGGGGGTCACTGTGCAGCTTGTTTGGAGATTGGCTCTATTAATCTTCCCCTCCACAGGATCTACGGTGCTGCTTACAGGGGCCGCATGTCCAGACACCTTGAGAGTCAAGAATGAACTTGATTTTAGCTGATGTTAGTGAAAAGTGACCAAAATATTGAGAATTGGTATTTGGTTTCAGTTTATATTGTTATTCATACACACTGACTAATGCTAATGTAATTATATTTTATAAGTATCAGTACTGTTATTGTTAACTAAAACTGTTTTTTACATAAAATTAACATAAGATTTAAAATATTACAAATTATAAATTAAGATTAAAAAACTTAAACTTAAAAACCTAAAAGAAAAATTCAAAATATTGCTTAGTTTAAGTTCTAAAATTAGTGAAACTAAAGCTGAAATAAAAATAAATGAAAGCTAAATAGACAAATTTAAAAAACTAACTAATTAAAATGACAAAATCATACAAATTAACTAATAATACACTAAAATGAAAATATAAAAGGTACTATTTTTACTATATTTTTTTACAATCTGGTACTATTTTTAATACTAATATTAATAAATGTTCTCATATAAATATTATTTATATAAATGATATTAAAATAATCACTGGCAATTATATACATTCATATATGCTGTAAGTGTAATATTAAAATATTTACAAATATTTTTGGAAAGTCCTAAAAAGTTTTTCATCATAAATGCCAAAATGTTAGGCCCATTATTTTCCAGGAACCTACAGATATCCAGTATTATTTCCAGAAAGTCTTTTCAGTCAAAGGAGATCTCAGTATAGGTATTTTAGGCCAGAATTCATGGTTGGAAATTTAATGTTGTTCCGAGCTGTGTTTTATTCACGAGTCTGTTTTTAGAGACGTGATTTACTGTCTGTCTGTGCCATTCAGTCAAAGCTCATTGTGAAATGTGGACTTGAGCTGCCACCAGCGCTTTGCTAATGAAGCTGACCTTTTTAATCACACTGTATTCACCGTCAACACACACACACACAGCCCTACACATCAGTCTAGAGTTGAACTAATGAGAGTGACCTTTTTGTTTGTAGGGTCTGTGTTGTGTGGGGGTGTATATTTGGTCTGTGTGTATGCGTGTGATATCAGTTGATTGGCATCCTGTAGTGTTCGGCTCTATTAGAGGAGCACAGCTCGGTGTGACACACAGACAGTGTGGGCCTTTATTAGGGACTTCTCATCACTGCAGAAACCAAACACAGGTTTGGGTGGCATTGTCTAGACCAGGGGTGCTCACTCCTGATCCTGGCGATCGACTGTCCTGGAAAGTTCAGCGCTAGCCCTAATCAAACACAACTGAAGCAACTAATTAAGGTCTTCAGGATTGCTTGAATTTTATTTTTTTATTTTGTTTTATTTTAAGCTATTTTATTTTACAGATAGAATGGGATTGGAAAATCTTTTAAAAACAGATGCAGAAGGATCTCGCAACCAAAAAACTTTTTTTCATGGGTCACAGATGCATATAATGCTTCTAAATGGAGAATGCCATTCACTAGCTCCATTGCCATTCAAGCAACATTTTTATAAACTTACAGGACATATGGACATCAGAAACAATGGAATAATTTAGCATTTAGGGAATTTTTGATTTCCAAAAGTTTTGTTAATATGCTATATAAGTATTTAGAGTCATTTTTCCATGATAGCAATAAATCATTTTCACGACCCCTTCTAACCTCTCTTAATGCGTTGGTCAGCCGACTCAAGACCTGAACTAGATTTATGTGACAAATTTATGTTATTACTTCCAAAGACTACAGTCCTTTCAATTCAACTGATGGAATTTATCAAGATTCGTCTGACAGTGATGCAGTGTGCACTCTCTCTTGTGTCCTTTAGGGCACAGTCACCTCCTCCTGTTTTTTTTTCTAGTTTTTCTTTTCTGTTGTTACCTCAGAAACTCCTGTTCTGACTTGGGTTCCTCCCTCAGGCTAGTGTTAGTCTTTTGGGCTTTGACTGCACCAGAGTGGCCTGATTGAGTGTGTTTCTCCACCTGTGGGCCGAAAAACAATCCCCCCTCTCGCCAGTGATCTTCTCCCACCAACTCCGGCCTAACCTTGGGCTAAGCCCCTACCTAAACTGGGATTGTAGAAGAGACTGACAACGGTTATCACCAACTGCAGCCTGAATTCGGACTGTGGCTTTATTTTAGTTTACATGTACGGGGGGTTTAAAACCGGAGAAGTAAAGCTAATCTTTGCCTGTGGAACTAAAACAATGGATAAGTGGCCAAATATGCTCAGTCCTTGCTGTACTAAAACAGGCCAAGTTCTGGATTTAAGCCTAACTTTAAGCTAATTTGAAGAGAACTGCTCTTTTAAGTCATTTTAATATATTTTCATATATTTCCAGTGCTGTAGGGTGTGTGCGTGCATATGTGTGCACACAAACATCCGTTCCATAATGATAATGTGTATATCATTGCCTTCTGTTTGTTCCCCTCTCTGCACCATTAGCCCCATATGGCTCTATTTCAGGGGGTGTATGTGAGCCTGTGTGCACGATTGAGAACTAAACATAAAGTTGAATCTCAGAGCTGCTACATTTATGATGGATTTATGTGTGGGCCTATATTATTATGCTGAAGTAAGACTTTGAAGAACTCTGGAAAAGAAAGAAAGAGAGTGAGTAAGCGAAGTTTGGAGGTACAAGAGGTGTATACACCAAGAACTTCATTTTTCTTGCCTAAAGTTATGCGTTGTATTAAAATCTATGGTATTTTGGCACAAACTCATCCTTGATTTGATTAGAAACTTCAAATGAAGTCAATATACATGCACACACCCATAAACACACACCTTAGATTGACCCTCAGCTGTGTTGAATGTGAATTTACATTTGGATTGAACACTGTTGAATTCATTTGTTCAGTAATCAGTTCTCCTCCAGAGATGGAGAGCCGGTGTACCTTTTATTTAAATCATTTCTAATAAAACAGGCTTAATCCTTTGCTGGCGGATTTACGGTAGGAAATGCAGTCCTGGTGCTATTATGCTGCTCGGTTTGCTTCGCTGGTCGAGCCTGTCACTCACACATCTCGCTTTAGAAGAAATGACAGGCTTACATTTAGTTGTTACACACGTCATGCATGTTTGCAATTTGCGCCTATGTGTTTGGCCTGTACTTCATCCCGTCAGACTCAAAAAATGTCAGACGCAGAATGCTGAGAGCTATAATAGAGGCTTGAAAGAATAGTTCACACAAAAATAAACATTTAATCACTTATTCAACTTCATGTTTTTTTTTTTTTTTTTGTGTATAACAGATTTTTAGCTAAATGGTCAACCTAAAATTAAAGTGAATAATGAAAAATAAAAGTAACCTTTAAAAATTACTTTTTCCCCTTAAAATTTTTTTTATTTAACATTAATATTTATTGTTGATGATGATGATTCTTATTCTTATTCTTATTATTATTAAATTATTTAATAATAATAATAATAATAATTAATCATAAAAATACCAACAAGTAAATAAAAATAATAATATTAATTATTCTAAATATTAAAAAATGATAAATATTATAAAATGTTATACTTCATTAAATAAAATGTAATACAATAAAATTGTCTAAATACAATTTAATAAAAAAAAAACTTCTACTTTTCCCTTTATTATTTCCCTCTTCTATAGCTCTCATATTTAATTATGTTCATTTTGAAATATTGGAAGCTATTGTATGGCTTCAAAGTACTTGGAATATAGTGCAGAAGTCATATGGGCTGCTTTTATAATGCTTTTTAGAACTTCATAGTCCCAGTCCGTTTCACTTTGATTGTATGGGAAAAAAAGCTGCTTTTGTTGACATAGGTTTGGAATGACATGAGATTGAATAAACAGTGACGGGATTTTCTTTTTATGTGAACTAACCCTTTAAACAAGGCATTACATACACACACACCAACAGAAGCAAAATCCTTCATCTGCCTACACAGATGTGTTGTGGTGGCGTTGCGGTTGAGTGGCAGGGTCATGTTGGCACGTGTGTGCATGTCTGTGGGTCTCAGTGGTGTACGGTCACACTGACAGTGATGAATGAACCGTCGCACCGCTGCCCTTCTCATGCATTACACTCCTTTGCCCTGGAGAGGCTTGTGTGTTTCTGTATGTTATCACACTTCTAATACATAAGAAATTACTCTACCACAATAATTTACTATGAATTCAGCAAATATCAGGTTTGCGTGTATGCACACAGAAATGTTTGCATTTGCAACCCGCTGGTATGGGTTTGGTATAGGTTGGTGTGTGTGTGTGTGTGTGTGTGTGTGTGTGTGTGTGTGTGTGTGTGTGTGTGTGTGTGTGTGTGTCTGTTGTGGTGTAATTGAAGTGCCGGAACGGTTCAGGTTAAATGCTCTGAACTCTGTGCAATGGGGTCAGAACTGGATTAATGGAGAAAACCCATGGTCCGTGAACCTCCTCTAAACACACAGCCTCATCTCAACATCTGTCCACCAGCCTGTCATCCATTCTGAACTGGATTCGGTGTTCTCACATTCATGGAAAACCCAGAAATGTTTACGTTGTGATTTCCAGGCCTAGAGATTTAATGGAAATGGAAAAACAATGGATTTTATATCATTATGGTTTTGTTTTTTTAAAATGTGGTGTTATATACTTTTTAATATATATTTTTCTTGATATTTCATAAGTTTATTTCCCACTTCATTCATTAATACTTAATAAATTAAAGTTATATAATAATTGTTCGATGTTTCATATAATCTAGAAATGCTCTGACATCACAGTTATGTACATATGCTAAATATTATCTAGTTACATTATACTGTGTGTGTAATACCCGTTCAGTTTAATAAATTAAATCTTTTACTTATTCTGTGTATAAAGCAAGACGTTTTTCAGTATATAAAGAGTTTAAAATGTCATTTTGTTCCAAAGGTGTGTGAACCTCATATTCTAGAAGCTTACTGGAACTGTGTAGACGACTTTGCTCACGCTGCAGGGAAGTTTTTTTTTCTGTCAAAATTTTACTCAATTAAAAGTATCTAGTCAAAAACTTTACTCATTTATTTGAAAGTACAAAAAATCTAATTGACTGATTACATCAAGAGACAGTGGGAATGTTCTCATTAAAGTAACTGTGTAAAGCAGCTTTAAGCACAGTTTCCTCAATGTCGTGACTAATTCTGGTTCTAGGACACCGGATCTTGAAACCTGTTACCTGATATTAATTGTTTTGTAGATATTTGACATTTGCATATAGTTATTTAAAGCCTGATCACTGACTGTGTTCAAGTTTGACTTCAAATACAGTTATAATTAAAAAAAAAAAAAAAACTAAAAAAAAAAAGCCTTCTTTCATGTCAGAGACTCTCTTGACCAGGACGAATACAGTTACATGAGGAAATTTTATTTCACAGTATTTTATTTTTAATTTTTTTTTTTGCTATTTAAAAAAACAAACAAACAAAAAGTTTAGTGAGGTTCATAGGAATGATTACTTGTTATTTAAGTAAGGCAGGCAAACACTGGTATTTTGGCAGCCGATATGAAGAGCTCTGCCATCACTGCTGCGACTCTCATGGTTCTGCTTAGCATTCCATGAGAAGAGCAAGTGTATATGTAGAGCAATTTGTATGTATATACACACTCAGGCCTCTGAGTGTCCCTAAGCATGTGCGTTAAGCTCTCTCTCCGCTCCACTGCGTGTTGTGTTTCCCTCTCATGCAGACTCACCAGTCGAATCCCACTGCATGCTGAGCGTTCATTATTATGACTCTCTTCATTTATACTGCGCTAAACCTTCTGCCATTAGCAAACACTCCCTCCAGCAGCTCTGCTCATTTTAAACACCTCTGTACAAAGAAGGAGGACTGTAATCAAGGCTGGCGCAGCTGGATGTGCTCCAATAAGAATTCAAAGGTGCTCTGTAGTGTGAGCGGAGTAAGAATGGGTCAGGAGACGTAGAAATTTCCGGCAACAGATCTTAAACCTCCCATAGCACAGTGTGACATTTAAGTAGAAAGGAAGGATTTTGCTTGCGATGAGACAAGAGAACCTCTGCTGGTTTGATTTTTCTCTAAAGCTCTTGCCGTCTGTCTGTCTGTTTCGCTTGTGAGGCTTCTATCCATCCTTCAGCTCTATTTTCCTCTCCTTCTCTCTTTCTCTCTCTCTCTCTGGAGCTTGATTACTTTTTAATGATTTCTGGGGCTAAGACGAATGAGTGTGTTAAATGAGGAGAATTAGACATGTGCCGCAGAGCACTGGGGCATTTGTTACTTGAATAATGGAGCTTAGAGACTTTGTTTACTCGGAAATATTGAGCTTCACAAATGAGACGGGGAGAGAGAGAGACCAAATATTGCAGCTTTCAGTGTGATATTTCTCTGGTCAGTCTCTGTAGCTTTTATTAGGTGCTGGGCAGTATACAGTATCTCACAGAAGTGTATTTTGAAGAATATTTTGTTATATCTTTTCATGTGACAACACTGAAGAAATGACACTTTGCTACAGTGTAAAGTAGTGCGTGTACAGCTTGTATAACAGTGTAAATTTGCTGTCCACTCAAAATAACTCAACACACAGCCATTAATAACTAAACCGCTGGCCACAAAAGTGAGTTCACCCCTAAGTGAAAATGTCCAAATTGGGCCCAATTAGCCATTTTCTGTCCTCGGTGTCATGTGACTCATTGGTGTTACAAGGTCTAAGGTGTGAATGGGGAGCAGGTGTGTTAAATTTGGTGTTATCGCTCTCACTCTCTCATACTGGTCACTGGAAGTTCAACATGGCCCCTAATGGCAAAGAACTCTCTGAGGATCTGAAAAAAAGAATTGTTGCTCTAAATAAAGATGGCATAGGCTATAAGAAGATTGCCAAGACCCTGAAACTGAGCTGCAGCATGGTGGCCAAGACCATACTGCGGTTTAACAGGACAGGTTCCAGTCAGAACAGGCCTCGCCATGGTCGACCAAAGAAGTTGAGTGCATATGCTCAGCGTCATATCCATAAGTTGCGTTTGGAAAATAGACGTATGAGTGCTGCCAGCATTGCTGCAGAGGTTGAAGTGGTGGGGGGTCAGCCTATCAGTGCTTAGACCATACGCTGCATCAAAATGGTCTGCATGGCTGTCGTCCCAGAAGGAAGCCTCTTCTAAAGATGATGCACAAGAAATCCCGCAAACAGTTTGCTCAAGGCAAGCAGACTAAGGACATGGATAACTGGATTACTCAAGCGTGTGTGGTGGCAACCAGGTGAGGAGTACAAAGACAAGTGTGTCTTGCCTACAGTCAAGCATGGTGGTGGGAGTGTCATGGTCTGGGGCTGCATGAGTGCTGCCGGCACTGGCGAGCTACAGTTCATTGAGGGAACCATGAATGCCAACATGTACTGTGACATACTGAAGCAGAGCATGGTCCTCTCCCTTTGGAGACTGGGCCGCAGGGCAGTATTCCAACATGATAACGACCCCAATCACACCTCCAAGACTGGCCAAGCATGTCTCCAGACCAAAACCCTATTGAGCATCTGTGGGGCATCCTCAAACGGAAGGTGGAGGAGCGCAAGGTCTCTAACATCCACCAACTCCGTGATGTCGTCATGGAGGAGTGGAAGAGGACTCCAGTGGCATCCTGTGACGTTCTGGTGAAATCCATGCCCAAGAGGGTTAAGGCAGTGCTGGAAAATAATGGTGGCCAAACTAAATATTAACACTTTGGGCCTAATCTGGACATTTTCACTTAGGGATGTACTCACTTTGGTGGCCAGCGGTTTAACATTAATGGATGTGTGTTGAGTTATTTTGAGGGGACAGCAAATTTACACTGTTAAACAAGCTGTACAATTGCTACATTGTAGCAAAGTGTCATTTCTTCAGTGTTGTCACATGAAAAGATATAATAAAATATTTACAAAAATGTGAGGGGTGTACTCACTTCTGTGAGATTCTGTATCAGAAATGTATGATCTATTCAATATTATGTTGCTTATATAAAATTAACCAATATCATAAACATTGACTACGAACATCCACTTTTTCATTTGGCTATAGACTTTCCTGAAGGCCACAACAAATTCACAGTCATGTCTCAGTCGCTCCTTTTGTCATGACCGGCCACGACTTGTGTAAATATGATCATGAAGACTGATTTATTAATTATTAACATGGCAGTAGTTTGAGGCTGTTTGATTTGTTTTTAGAAAATTATCTTATCTTATCTGATCTTATCTGATCTTGTCTTATATCCATCTATCCATCTATCTATCTATCTACAGTGCCATCCACTAATATTGGCACCCTTGATAAATATGAGCAAAGGCGGCTGTGAAAATAAATCTGCATTATCCTTTTGATCTTTCACTTAAACAATTCACAAAATTCTAACCTATCATTGAAGTAAAACAATTGAAAGTGGGGAGAAAATCTCATGATGAAATAAATGTTTTTCTCCAATAGAATTTTGGCCACAATTATTGGCACCCCTAGAAATTCTTATGAGTAAAATATCTCTGAAGTATATTCCCATTCATATTTACATATTTTTTTTATCACACCAGTGACTATAGGAGCATGAAATTGTCCAGCCATGGCCTCCTGTTCCACAGGATTATAAATATGAGGAACACAAAGGCCAAATTCCCATAATCATCCATCACAAGGAGTAAAACCTAAGAATATAGTTCTGATGTGCAGAACAAGATTGTTGAGCACCACAAAATAGAGGCTGTAAGAAAAGAGTTAAAGCATTGAAAATCCCCATTTCCACCATCAAGGTAATACTTAAGAGGTTCCAATCAACTAAAGATGTTAAAAATCTGCCCGGAAGAGGACGTGTGTCTATATCCTAATGCACGGTGAGGAGGAGAATTTGAGTGGCTAAAGACTCTCCAAGGATCACAGCTGGAGAATTGTAGAGATTAGTTGAGTCTTGGGGTCAGAAACCTAAAAAATATATATCAAACATCCCCTACATCACCACATGTTGTTCGGGAGGGTTTCAAGAATAATTCTCCTAGCTCATCCAAAAACAAACTCCAGCAAATTCAGTTGTCAGACACGACTGGAACTTCAAATGGAACTGGCTTCTATGGTCAGATGAAACTAAAAAAAGAGCTTTTTGGTAGCAAACCCACCAGATGAGTTTAGTACAAACAGGGATATAAAAAAAAAAGTACCCTATGTCCATGGTTAAATATACTGCTGGATCTTTAATGTTGTGGGCCTGTTTTTCTGCCAGAGGTCCTGAACATCTTATTCAGATGCATGGCATCATGGATTCTATCAAATACCAACACATAAAAAATCTAAACCTGATTGCCTCTGTTAGAAATCTTGGGCCGTGTTTGGATCTTCCATCAGGACAACAATCCAAAACAAACATCAAAATAAACACAAAAATGGGTCACTGAGCTCAAAATGAATCTTTTACCGTGACTGTCCCTGTCCTCTGACCTGAAGCCTACAGAAAATGAGTGGGCTGAACTGAAGAGAAGAAGTACTAACATGGAGCTGTGAATCTCAAGGATCTGGAGAGATTCTGGATGAAGAAAATGGTCTCTGATCTCTTATCAGGTGTTCTCCAAACACTTCAGGCATTATAGGAGAAAACCCGGAGCTATTACCCTGGGAAAAGGATGTTGCAATAATTGGGTGCCAATAATTGTGGCCAACATGAACTAGAGAAAGCATTTATTTCCCCCCCACTTTCAATTGTTTTACTTCAATGATAGGTTGGAATTTTGTGAATTTTTTGAATGAAAGATAAAAAGGATAAACAATGCAGATTTATTTTCACAGCTCCTTTGCTCATATTTACCAAGGGTGCCACTATTAGGCACTGTATTTGTCTGTCTGTCTGTCTGCCTGTCTGTCTGTCTGTCTGTCTATTTGTCCGTCCGTCCGTCCATCCATCTGTCCAAATTATATTTTTTATCCAATTATCCAATATATATCAAATACCATCAAATTGGTTAAAAATATGGAAGTAAATTTGTATATGATAGTTTTCTAAAAAATGAAGAAAGTATATGAAAAGTAAACTACATACATACATACATACATACACACACACGATTTACATATATTTCCATATTTTCTCCATTTATATATATAATTGACGTATTTATTTATATATATATATATATATATATATATATATATATATATACTCAATTACCATGAAAATGTTGAAAAAATTTTATATGTACAGTATGTTCTATGTTCATTTCACAGTAACCATGCCAATCTTTTCCAGACACTTGTTCACACACATAATCGAACACACTATGGCGTTGATGGACTTGTTCCAGTGTGGCCAGGGGCACAGCTTTGAAGGCTAGCATTCCCCCGCTGAGTCGTTGCTCCCCCACCCCCCTCGGTTCTCTGGTGCAGTTGACTGCTAGAGAGCTCAATGGGCCAGGGCAGTGCCACGGATCATTACCTCGCTCTCCGCCCCTGGGGCTCAGGCAGGGGGCACAAACAGCAGGCATTGATATGTGTATTAGCAGATTGTACGTCAAATGTGCAGCAATGCGCTAATAAGAACAAACTACTCGGGGCATTCGCCGCTGCCCCCTGCTGGGCTGGATGGGTCACAATGTGGTTGGATTGAGTTAGTGCTGAGTCCAATTAAACAGACAGTTTGTGCCAATGCCACAAGGAAGTTATGATTCGCTGCACTACTAGGCAACACTGTTGCCAATGCCGTGTTACCGTTCGCTGTCACTTTCAGTCAATCACTGCTGGCATTAGAAACACAGCCAAATGTTGGTAACTGTGCTAACACTCATGGCTCTTTTGTTTTGGCCCTTCATAGTGTTTAAAACGTGGCCCTATTTTGTGCTCTGTTCTAGGGGAAAGTTATTCTGCTATTAGCGTCATTAGCTTTGATGGCAAGGTGAAATTGTTAAATGGTAGGGAGGGCTTAGGAAGAGGAAGTGCTTGAAGGATGTGGACGAGTGGAGGTTTGTCATTGCCACACATATAAAATAATATCCATGGTCTTATGTTTCTGTATCGTCACGCTTCATTTACGGCAGAAGGGTTGTCTGGATCTGACAGGTGAATGGAGGGTTTGATCGTGTTTGTTTTTCAGGCTATTTGACGTCTTTGCTCAAAAGTGAGCAATTGAGCAGATAGACTGCAGCATTTTGTAGTCTATCACGGTCCTTTATAGAGGGCGTCTGGACTGGTCATTCTTAAATTCAGCCCTGACCTCTGACCAGAACCTTCCCCGCACCTTAACAACAGCGACATTTACAGTCTATAAGGGAATCATCTGATCCATAGAAACGAATAGAGGTGACGCCCTGAATTCAGAGTGTATCATATTGAGTGTGTTTGCTTGTGTTTTCAGAGCACTGTGGTTGTGGAGAAGTCCATTCAGGATCTAATGAATCTAATGCAGGACCTCAGTGCGTACTCCAACCAGTTCCTGGAGATGGTCTGTGACAAGCTCAAGGAGTACAAAGAGATCTGCAATTCTGCATACAGGTAATAATACTGTGACACACACAATTTTTTTTTTTACGTGTGTGAATGTGAGTGTGTTGTTTGTATTCAATGTGATTCAGTATAAAGAACGTGTACTGCAACATAATGGCAATAAATGTCTTCTTGTCGAAATGGGCTGCATGCAAAAAGAACATACAACGTGACCAGTGTAGTCTGATTTGTGACCAAATGGCTCTTCTTAGTTAATCAGAAATATACAGTGTGTCATGTGTAGTCTGATTCTTAAATGAATGACTCTTATGAGTCTGTTCTCTTTAGTGAATTTAAAACATTAAAGCATGACAAATAGTGCAATTCATGAACAAATAACTCTTATAAATTGATTATTTTTTAGTGAATCAAAAACACAAAGCGCAACCAGTGTAGTCAGAATTTTGAACAGTTGACTCTTATGAAGTGGTTCTTCTTACCGAATCAAAAACATGCAGCGTGACCAGGGTAGACAGATTCATGAATGACTCTTATGAGCCAGTTCTTGTAATGAATAGTGAAAGATTAGTTTGAATTAGTCTGACAGATGGAACATTTCTCTCTAATGCTAATTAATTTCATTAAGAACATTATCTAACATTAATAAATTACATAATGCTTCGGATGATTAATTAATGTTCATTAAAATAGTTAGAAATGTCTTTAAAATGAAGAAAAATCTGTCTACTGCTGGATTTTTGAAATCTTGGTATTAGAAACATAGTATTATTGGTCTGCTCAGATGTTTAATTGAAGTGTGTGTGTGTGTGTGTGTGTGTGTGTGTGTGTGTGTGTGTGTGTGTGTGTGTGTGTGTGTGTGTGTGTGTGTGTGTGTGTGTGTCCGCTCACATATGTGTAAGTCAGCAGGGGTCTGAACTGAGCTCAATCATGGGTAGAAAGTGCAGAGGCAGCCGTTTCCTCGCACAATAATCACATGCTACCAGTCTGTCTCTCTCTTTGTCTCCTTCTCTGTCTTTCTTTTGTTCTCTCCCTCTTTCTCATCCATAAGATGAGTGAAATGCACTGCATTACGTTCTACATGATCTGTTCAATCAATCTACACGTCGCAGACAATAACAGTTCATTCATCCGCGCCCTCGTTTGCCTCTCTGTATCATCTGAACTCTTCTGCGGAACCGTGTTCAGCTGTCATCCAGTGCACACTTTTAATGGCCCGCTTATGCAATACTGAAGACATTTATCTGAACTTACGGTTCATTTTCATATTTTGGCACTTTTTGAGACGTGAAGCTAAATGGAGCTTGTCCAATTCCTGAGCCAATCATAGACTTTGTTCTTATTTTAGCTACTTACACAGAGTTTCATCACACTTTATGATAACTTCCATTTACAAGTCATTAACAGCATCATTATATAGTACTTAACGAAACACTAGATAATGAACATTTAAAAATGTGAAAATAAATGTCATAGTATTTTTAGCTATTGCAGTGTACATTAACTTATGATCTGAGGAAGATGATATAACATCATGCCAGGCCAGTGTTTAGCACGTTTTCAGTCACATTAAACAGAGGAGCTAATATAATATAATATAATAATTTTGATTATTTATATTTGTATACATTTTACAATTTAGTATATATAACATTTATTGGCAATAAAAAAATATCAAAATGTTTAATGTTTATCATTAAATGAACTTAGATTTTAAAATATAAATATTAAATATATTACAAATATAAAATATATAAAAATGTTTTTATTGACGATTATAATGTTACTCTGAAGAAGGATTATAATAATGTGTCAGACCAGTGTTATGGACATTGCAGGTTCAAATCTGGCTTGCAACATTTCTTGTTATGTTATGTTATGTTATGTTATGTTATGTTATGTTATTATGTTATATTATGTTATTTTATGTTATGTTGTTATATTATATTATATTATATTATATTATATTATATTATATTATATTATATTATATTATATTATATTATATTTATTATATTTATTATGTGCCAAGCAGGAAATAATTATATAAAATCTTAATATATAAATGTAAACTGTGAATATGTAGTTTTTTCTGAATATATTGATATATAATTGCAATATGTAGATGTAAGTCTTGTATATATTTAGACATACAACCATATATTCTGATTTACATTTATATATTCAGATTTATAAAAATATGTTCTGATTTACTTATATATATTTACATATATATATTCTGATTGTATATAATTATTTCCTGTTTGGCGCTTCATATATTATATTATATTATATTAGTTAATTTTCATGTTAAATATGCATTTATTTTAATTGTTTCATTTTATATAAATATGTTCACAGTTTTCTATATTCCCAAAGTTTAATCCTGAAGTGGTTTTAAGACTGTTGTGTGGTGTGTGTGTGTTGTAGGGGTATTGTACAGTGTGAGGAGAAGCTGACCATCAGTGCGTCCTGGGCTAAAGATGAAGACATCAGCCGCCTGCTGCAGTCTCTGCCCAACTGGGCCAGCATGACCCAACCCAGACAGCTCCGACAGAAAAGAGAAGAGGAAGAGGACTTCACACGGTGAGAGCACACGCTAATACACACATACATACTACAAATACACACTGCCCCCAATGTGAGCTCACCACACAGATTCATCACAGAGCACACAGTATATACAAACACACTCACACAACTCCTATCAGCTCACATCCGAGCAGGTTAACGCACAGTCAGAGACGCCGTGGGACATTTGCTGTGTAACACAGATCCACAGGCTTCTACGTCCTGTAAAGAGATCAATAAACACACTTATGTACTCAACTTCAGAAATTGCATTTGGGCTTTGTCTTCTTCGAAAATGAAGGTTATTTTTAGCTGTTAGACACAGAAAAAGCATTTTGGTATTCTGCTTGTGTGCTGTGTTACAGAGGATGAAATCTGGCCCTTATAGCCTCCGCAGACATCTTTGAACAAGAACAAATTCAACTGCAGGCAATCACACTATCTGCCGGAACATTCCAGCATCCCAAACACACACACACACATGCAATTCTGTTTTCAATTCACTTGCTCGCTCTATCTCCCTCCCTTTCTGCCTTTTCCTCTCAAGTGCACACTTGAATTAAAGAAGACACAAGTATGAGGAAAACTGTGATTGGACGAGAGGGAGGGGGGCCTTCGTTTTTATCAAAATTGCCCTCAAAGTGTTCTCCCGTCGGTTTGGATGTGCCGTGGCTTGCAATTGTACAATAAATAAATGAACTGGTTATGTGGGACAGAAAAATCCAATCTAGCCGACCTGTTGAAGCTAAGCGCAGACAGCGAGCGGGAGGCTTTTATCATATAAATGACCCTGACAGTTTCATCAGCTAAAGAGGGATTACGCCACATGTATGGCAATCCTATACAGAGTGATAAAAGCTTGTTAAAAAGTCTTCCGTTCAATAGACGCTGCATTTTATCTTAAGGAATTTCACAGGGCTCAGAAATGAGCCACGTGTATTTTTTTCTCCCACATTCATCACAGACCTGTAGAGGAGGAGGTCAAAGAAAATACTGACTTTATAGATTTGCTTGAGCATCATTCATCTGAATGTGCCTGTGAAGCTCCGCATCAGCTGCTGCTGTGGTTATGAGAAGGAGAGTAAAACTAAAGCACACATTAAAACACAAATGTTCATTATTTCTCCTTCTGTCTCTCACAGGGCGGCATTTGCCAAGGAGTCAGAGGTTTTGACGGGGAATCTGGGTGATAAGCTGATTCCTCAGAATGAGATTCTGAGGGACGTCAGTGATCTGAAGGCTCTCGCTAACTTGCAGGAGAGCATGGAATGGCTTGCCACCCGACTCAGGGGCTTCTTCAGCAACCTGTCCCAGATCTCCAGTGAGTGTGTGTGTGTGTGTGTGTGTTTATGTGTTTGCCTGGAGGCTTGTCCAGTGAAAGTGTGTCACAATGTTTTGTGATTCGAAAGGTTTTCTAATTTATTTATGTTTTCCTTATCATAAAACAATACGATAAGCGATATGTTGAATTGAAAAATTAACTTGATTTTGAATATTTGGTAAACAATTTTTAAAAAATTATAAATAGTAATAATAATATATTTTATTAAGTTTAAGTAGTAAGTTTTTCCTTAATCCTTGAGCTGACTATGTATTTCCAGTACAATTTTATTAGTATTTGTTTGTTTGTTCATTTATTAATGTTTATTTAAAAATGTATTTACTTAAATTATTTTGTGTATATATATATATATATATATATATATATATATATATATATATATATATATATATATATATATATTAGGGGTGTCAACGTTAACGTGTTAACGCATGCGATAAATCCAAAAATGTTAACGCATTAATATTTTTTTTAACGCAAATTAATCGTTTGATAAGGTTTGACCCCAACTTCTTCCCGTCATCCCAGCACGGAAGGTTATCTATCATTGTGTGATGAGGGTACAGCGGACCAGTGTTGCCAGGGTTACAAAAATTACAGAGCCGTGGGTTGCAGTTTTTTGGGCTACTTTTATAATGTACCACGGCCACCCGAAGTGTATATAGACAAATAAAAATTTAAATATATCCTTTTACTAATGTGTATTATACTTGGAATGTATCCCTGGCAACTTAAGAACGGAGAGGCGGTTGTAACGTCACAAACAACATGAGTTTCAGCAGAGCATACATGTTAAGGCTTTTACACAGCAGAAATAAACATAACATCAGCCACTATAGATTATATAAGATAATAAACACATGATTAGGATAGGATATTTGTATGTGATTTTTTTGAGAGGAATGCGTACATCTGAAATGCTAATTTGTGCAACGATATAAAAGGCTATCAACAGCATATTTTAACAACAGTAAACGACCAAATTCCACATGTGATCGTAAAAGGAAGTTATTACAAACACTCGATGATGGTTTGAAGTGAGTTCTGAGTAAAAGTGTACTATTAATCTCATAAATTGTCTTATGAAGCATGATGTTAATATTAGCTCTAATGCACCTGCAGAACAATTCTTCTTCATAATGGATTTTGTCATAATACTTCATGTAAGGTCGCAAGAAAATGTTTTGTTGTATTTATTTAGAAATACTTTTGATAATAGTTGTGTAAATGTATACTGGGATTGAAGCGATGTGGCTTGGTAAACGTTTTATTGCCAGTATAAAGGCTGATAATGGCTGAATAAAAACAAAGGAATAATGATAAAAGAATAATAAGGATTATGTCTCATACCTGGCGGGGATGCATTTCTTTATTTCAACACATTTACAGGTAAATCCTAATATTTTAAATTTGTGATTAATCACAGTCCATGTCTGTGATTAATGCGATTAAATTTTTGGTCACACTTTATATTAAGTGGCCTTAACTACTATGTACTTACATCAAAAAATAAGTACAATGTACTTATTGTGGTCATATTGTATTGCAAAAAACTATTGCTGCTATTGAGGTGGGATACGGGTAAGGTTAGGGACAGGTTTGGTGGTCTGGGTCGGTTTAAGTGTGGGTTAAGGTGTAAAGGATAGGTCAGCAGTGTAATTATCAATTTAATTACAGAAATTAATTACAGATGTAATTACACATAGGTATTTTTAAAAATATAAGTACAATGTAAAAACATGTATGTACACAATAAGTGCATTGTACCAAATGATTAATTCAAATGTAAGTACATGGTAGTTAAGGCCACCTAATATAAAGTGGGACCAAATTTTTTAATCGATTGACAGTACTAATATACAGGTGCATCTCAATAAATTAGAATGTCATGGAAAAGTTCATTTATTTCATTAATTCAACTCAAATTGTGAAACTCGTGTATTAAATACATTATATGCACACAGACTGAAGTAGTTTAAGTCTTTGGTTCTTTTAATTGTGATGATTTTGGCTCACATTTAACAAAAACCCACCAATTCATATAAAATTATGAACTGGCTTAAATCTCAACAAATTAGAATAATTCATAAGACCAATTTAAAAAAAAAAACATTTTTAGTGAATTGTTGGCCTTCTGGAAAGTATGTTTATTTACTGTATATGTACTCAATACTTGGTAGAGGCAGTTTGTGGCACTGCTGAGGTGGTATGGAAGCCCAGGTTTCTTTGACAGTGGCCTTCAGCTCATCTGCATTTTTTGGTCTCTTGTTTCTCATTTTCCTCTTGACAATACCTCATAGATTATGGGGTTCAGGTCTGGTGAGTTTGCTGGCCAGTCAAGCACACCAACACCATGGTCATTTAACCAACGTTTGGTGCTTTTGGCAGTGTGGGCAGGTGCCAAATCCTGCTGGAAAATGAAATCAGCATCTTTAAAAACTGGTCAGCAGGAGGACGCATGAATTGCTCCAAAATTTCTTAGTAAACGGGTGCAGTGACTTTGGTTTTCAAAAAACACAATGGACCAACACCAGCAGATGACATTGCACCCCAAATCATCACAGACCGTGGAAACTTAACACTAGACCTCAAGCAACTTGGGCTATGAGCTTCTCCACCCTTCCTCCAGACTCTAGGACCTTGGTTTCCAAATGAAATACAAAACTTGCTCTTATCTGAAAAGAGGACTTTGGACCACTGGGCAACAGTCCAGTTCTTCTTCTCCTTAGCCCAGGTAAGACCCCTCTGACGTTGTCTGTGGTTCAGGAGTGGCTTAACAAGAGGAATACGACAGCTGTAGCCAAATTCCTTGACACGTCTGTGTGTGGTGGCTCTTGATTCCTTGTGAAGTTCACCCAAATTCTTGAATTGATTTTGCTTGACAATCCTCATAAGGCTGCGGTTCTCTCGGTTGGTTGTGCATCTTTTTCTTCCACACTTTTTCTTTCCACTCAACTTTCTGTTAACATGCTTGGATACAGCACTCTGTGAACAGCCAACTTCTTTGGCAATGAATATTTGTGGCTTACCCTCCTTGTGAAGGGTGTCAATGATTGTCTTCTGGACAACTGTCAGATCAGCAGTCTTCCCCATGATTGTGTAGCCTAGTGAACCAAACTGAGAGACCATTTTGAAGTCTCAGGAAACCTTTTCAGGTGTTTTGAGTTGATTAGCTGATTGGCATGTCACCATATTCTAATTTGTTGAGATAGTGAATTGGTGGGTTTTTGTTAAATGTTAAATATATATATACACAAATAATTAAATTAAATGATTGAAACAATTAAAAATTTAAACTATTTCTCATTCATTTTAAGTTGTGACAGTTTTTTTTTAGTTTATTTTATTTATTTTTTTTGGTAATCCTTAAAGGTACTGTGTATTTCCAGTTGTAAATTAGACTTAATTCCCAGTGTCTCGCAACTGTCTTCCAACTAGACCTCATTGTGTTGCCAGTTGTATTTTGCCAGTTCATCAGTGACTTGAGAATATTCAGTTTCCAGACTTCAATGAAATTTCAGCTCTGCATTTCTAACGTCACTGCGGCCACATTGGTGAAACTTCACACAATACCTTCAGAATTTCCTCCACTTCTTTCACTAAAATCTGTAAATAAGCTATTTTAAAACTATTGTTATTTCTGTTTTTTGGGTAAAGACTGCTTCAGAACGACTCACGTCCGGAGCAGATAAAAATTCAATAAGAGCGCGATGGAGGACGTGGTGTAATTACCATTAGTTCTGTGCAGAAGCCGTAATGGAGTGTTTTATCATGGTGGGACAGCTTCAGCATTGTTCATTATTTAGTGTTTGCTGAGCTGATGGGACCGTCGCCGACAGAAACCCTTATCTCTGTAACCCCCCCTTAAATTGGATTTTATATTATGGAGCCAGTCAGGTATGAACAAGTCATTTTCTCCTGTCTTGTCTTGCAGACTAATACACGTTTGCCAGTGTAATGTGGGGGAGATTAAACAGCGTCTCACCACCAGAGACTGAGCTTTGAAGTGGATCGAGTGAAGAGAGTTCCTAGACAGAGAAAGAAAGAGCTCTTTTGCCCTTGTCTTTTAAAAACACAGGCCTACCGCGGTCAGGAAGAGACATCCTTCATGCACCTGTGACCACCCTGATGTGGCGTTTGTGCGCTAGAAGTATTCCACAACGAACGTCCAGCGGTTTGTCAGACAGACAGTGAGACCTTGTCCTTGTCTCAGTGAGTTTAATCCGTGGCATTGCTCGATCTCTGTCCCTCCAGTCTCTGCTAAAACAAACACACGGTCCTCCGCGATAAGATGCATGTGATAATCCTGCTCTTTAGCGTCATGGTGTTGAAATTTAATGTAATCGAAAAATTGATTTGGCAGTTGGATACGTTCTTCAGTCTTGGACCTGCTGTTTGGGTAGAAATCGATGGGCTTTGATTGGTCATGAAGACATTGAGGGTTTGTGTCTCATTGTCCATCTGGGATCTTTTTCGCAACACGTAATCCTACTCAAATTTATCTGTGGCCTCGTTTTCTCAGGACAGCTGTGTTTCTATATGTTCTCCCTTGTGTGTGTCTATCTGGGCTTTTTTTAACACTATTTGTATTTTTCACTCTCTTTCATGCGCTTAAGATGCTGCTTGGATGGATTCAGAACATTCAGATGAAATATTAGAGAAGCTATGTTAGTGTATGTTAATGCTGTTAATTAAAAGCTGAATATTGCAACAGTTCACAGATAATGCAGCATTCCCATTTAAAATCTCATAAACTGGTGCAAAATAAAAAGTAAAAGCTACTATGCCTCTTTTTCTAAAGTTAATGCATTACTTGGATAAACACTTTTTGCTAGCAATCGGTGGTAGATGCCTTATATCTGGAGCGACAATGTGTCCTTCACTTCTTGAAGGTAATAGTGGCCAATCATTTTGATAACAGGCTTTTGCTCCGGCATTTCAGAATGAATTTGAGATGCTATGAGATGATATTGATTCAATTTTTTCGGTTCTGAACAAATTATTTGTTCACATTACTTTTTTATGCACATTTACACATTTGTTCTCTTCGTAGCTTACATATAACCTTAATACTGAAAAAAATTTATCTTTTTTTTTAAGATTTATTTTTGGCATTTTTACTTTATTAGGATAGGGAGGGGGGTCGGATCAGGATATGTCTCGAACCGGGATTCCAACTCAGGACACGCGCAATGCAGTGGCGTGTATGTCGGCGCACTGCCCACTAGGCTATTGGTGCCAACAAATTGATCTTTTACTGAATACATTTTTTTTTTTTTTATACAGTATCCCAAAATGCACACAAAATTATGTGGATGGTAACCTGGCAACAGTCAGATAGATTTCAACTCTCATGAACATCACTCCTCTTGTTCTGTCTTTAATATTAAATAAAGCAAAAAACATGGGCCAAAACTGTCAATAGTATCAGCAGGAGCAGGAAGCCCCAACAGAGATGGTATGAGGAGGAAGAAACAGACTATTTGTAGAGAACTGAATGGGAAAAACTGCACTGCTCACTATTCTTTATTCATGTAAATATAGGACCTGTACTCACATAACTAGAAAAGATGTCCACCGAGTGAACTTAATTTTACTTAAAGGTAATTTAGCCACAGGTTGAGTATATCTCAGGAGTTATCTTCTGACCATTGCACGTACCAACTTATACCCACCTAAGCTAAACAAACAAAACACAAAACTCTTAAGACTGTTGTCAAAACAACCCTCTTCCTTTCACAAGCTTCCAAATCCATCTTCCTATAGCTCTCCGGAGATTCATCGCTCTCATATCGCAGAACAGACGCAGAGCTTTGAGCATTTATAGCCTTTAGTGCCAAAGAAAAAGAGTGAGACTTGGGTCAAGCGATCTGTTGGTTTTTGGAGTTTTTTAAAGTACCTTTATCGCCAACAGTAAAGGTCTGCTTTCCATCTATTAGCATAATGTGTGCAGATACACACAGACACACTTTAATTTCTGGAATAGCTTTAACCGAAGACACCTACTCGTTTTTCCGTTCTTTCTCCCTCCTCTCAAGTCCTGTCCTGAAGGCTTAGCCGGCAAGTCGTAGCGCTGACGCAGTGAGGTCAAAGGTCGCCAGCAGACAGAGCTCGGCTCTCCCCATGCAGATGTCACCGCTGTTACTGCAGCCGAATAATTAATGCTCTCAGCCAATCACATGCATCATTCATGAGGCTTCTGTCTCTCTCTCTCTCCCTCCGCTGCCGCAGAGGTCAGATATCTTGTTTATTAGAGCGCTGTGTTTAACAGCCGGTGGGAGGTGTGCCGGCGAGATGATGCAGTTTTTCAACAGCAGTTTTTGGGCTGAGCCGCTGTGCTTAAACTTCACCCTGACAGCCAGTGGGACGAAGCCGTGAAGAAGGGTATCAGCAAATGATTGATCTCCGCTCTCTCGTTCTCTCTCTTGTCTTTATGAGTGCCACCCTCTCACAGATGGCATCGAACAGACGCTTAGGCGAGATAGGATTTGAAAATAATTGGATGAGCCCAACACACGCACATGGGCACACATCTACGCAAGCACACAGCCTCCTATAAAAGAAATTTAAAAGCCTATAAGTTAAAGGAAGACACGAAGACATTCAGTGAGTCTGTTTGCAACTCTAAATTGGTGGCCTCATGTGGCACGGCCTTGATCATACCATCGCAGCAGGGTAAGCTCGGAGGCGATGGACAGCAGGCCCCATCTCTCTGTCGCACCCCCAGTGGGGGGTCTGGGGCAGGGGGTCCTGGCACACACAGACTTTCAGCAGAGCAGCCATTCTTTGGCACATGCCACTGCATTCAGTCGTTCACTGACAGTTGGCGTGTATACATGAGCACGCATGTGTTAATAAACACACAACTTGACAACCAGCTCTACACATGATTGGAATTCACACTAACTGCATAATGCAAACATGCAGGTTAATTGGCGTGCAGCATTGGCTTCCTTTGGATTTGCAGTACACTCTGGATGTCTGGATCATGCTGTTTATGAAAGACGAAGTTCCAGATTTCACTAAAATGATGAACTGGCTTAAATAAACAGCATTTTTCAGTTGCACACAAATTTATATATATATATATATATATATATATATATATACATAAATATTTATTAAAATATTCAATTGAACAAATAGTACACTCAAAAATGTAAGTTTTTTAAACATAAAATGATAGTAATTTTGAATATTAGTGTAGTAATTAGTGTAGGTTATTTGACCTGTATGCTCTGTTTCAAATATTTCAAAGCCATATGATAGTTTTGTTTAGTTATGTAAAGAACTCGTAAGTAGAGCTGTGCAAATAATCAAAACACACTGTTGATTTCAATTTTGGCCTCCAACGATTATGAAAAAACAATTATCGTGCCCCATTCCACCCCCTTCACAAACTTCACGTGCAAATCAGTAAAATCATGTAATGTGACTTTCACAAAATGGGACGTGCTTGACTTATTAAAGTTTATTAGATTTATTTGTGTTCTTAAAAGCACAAAAGAGAACTTGCACTGTTCCTCAACTTTCTGTGCATGCGCTCCCACAGTGAATAGAACACAGAACACAAATAAAGTGAACTTTTATCTTACAGTGTGTGCCTAAACGGTCAAATACACATAAAGATGCATCAAAATGCGGTGCTTGGTGATTATTCAAGTAAACCCTCGTCTATTGTGTCTTAAATAAACATAAAGAGTTGAGAATGAAAATATGTGTAACAGTAAAGAATTGTGAAATTTCACTGGTATCTAAATTGTAATAGCAGCCTTATTTACAGAGAATTTATATTTAATAAATATATCGGTATCTTTAAATAAATCGCTCATAATGTTTTGGTCATGTGGCCCACTCTTAAACGTGTTAAATAATCATGATTACACCAAAGTAATAATTGAAAAAATAATTAAATAATCGAACAGCCCTACTCGTAAGCTTCATCGCCTGTGCCGTTTCTGTCAAGCCTCATTCTTGAATATATGCCTCTACATATTCACCCTTGATTATGATACAGTATCTCCATCTGCCTTTATTGTAAGGAAAAGAGCAGCATAAACATCTCCACATAAGGTCATACAGGTTATATGGATGTGAGTAAATTATTGTAGAACTTTAATTTTAGGTGACCACAACTCTTTAAATGTAATTTCAGGAAAAATATAATTACTGATTTGGTACTCCGTTTGAATTACCCTGCCAAATAGACCTAAAATGAACTGTTTGCTTATTACGATGGCTTGACAGTTCTGTCATCCATGGGATGTCTCATCAGGGGGCTTTTCTGTGCTCTCTGGAATAACATATCAGTCCTCAGTGACCCAGTGCCTCTAATCTACCACCTGGTCATCACTGCTATATTTGCACTTCTTGTCTTCAAGCATTTTTAATCATTCCAAGCCAAACACACCCTTATCTCCCACAAACCTTTTTTCTAATAAGAGTTATAGACAGACAGTAATTAACTACCAAATGAACACACACATACGCAAGTGCTGCCTCTCTTTTCATGTCTTTTGACTGTAGTCTCTGTGTATAAATATAATTGCTCAATGGCAGTGGCCATTTTCCTGAACAAACACAAGGGACCCAGAGCCACTATGTGAGCAAACCGGCATCCATCAGCACAGCAAACACGTCCACACACATACTTCTCTACATACCGTCAGATTTGTGTGTGTGCGAATGTGACCTTCAGAAGTGCAGAGACATGCCGCAGAGAGTTACAGGAAGTCAGTGTCCATCGCCATCTCTCGTGCCTCATTGATCGCCTAGTGTCCTACACACACACACGCACAAACACACACTTTTCGGTTTGATAGTCCTCCTGTGTCCATATTGACTACACTGTAAAAAATGATTTTTTTGAAGTTGTAAATAAACATTATTGGAGTATGTTTAATGAGAAAAGACTATTTAGGTCTTTCTACATCAAAATTTCATGTTAAATTCAATGTCTTACTTGCCATATGAATTTATGCTAGGTATTTATGAATTATGCAAGTGACTGGACAAATACTACATGGCCAAAATATGTTCACACCAGAACACCACACCTACAAGTGCTTGGTAAATTTGTTGGCATTACTTATTAGGAAGTCTGGAAAGTATTTCCACATGGTGTTGGTATATTAGCTATAAATGTGTTTTTCTGTTTTTCTTTATGGCTCAGACTCTCTTTTTATATTCTTTTGTCTAGGTGTATCCCCAGGCTCAGATTCTCAGGTGAACAGCGAGAACGTCCGCAATCGAGAGCAGATCCTCCAGACGTTGACTGACCTCTCCAGATCCTTCCAGGACATCGCTGACCGCTGCCTTCTGGTGCTGCATCTGGAGGTCAGGTAGGTCTGACCACTTCATCTCAATCTAAAAGATATCTTCATACAAACAGCTACTTAAATGCTGCAGACCATCATCTCCATCAGCATTAAACAGGCTGTAATTTTAAATCTTCCTATGAATTTGCCTCTCTCAAAAGAGAACCAATGGGTCATTCACTCTGTGTACCCTCCTCTGCAGACCCTCCCTTCCGCTCGCCTGATTATTCTCTGATATCATTTAGCTTATGTGATCCTGTTTATGATTTGGAAACAATAACTTGCAGCTCCCATGCTACGCGTTATTGACTTTTTCCATCAAGCAAATTTCCCCTGACAGTGCTTGAGGGTAAATTAAGCCATAAGAGATGGTAAGAAGAAGAGGATGCAGGCTTTATGGTTTGGTAGCGGGCGGCTTCGCTTAAAGCTTTTCTAATGCTGAATGAGAAAAGAGAGGTTTATTGCAGGGCTGTTGGAGGCCATTATGGAAACCTCTCTGTCTCACCTTCTCTCTTTCTGTCTCAAGAATGCTCTTTCTTTGTGCACCTATACGCAGGTTTATTAGTCCATGAACACTTCACAGATTGTACCCCCAAACACACATGCACCTGCTCACAGGACATTCCATCATCCCAGTTCATTCAGCCTTTATAGAGTGAAGCGAGATATTCACTACCAGCATCTGGCATTTCTCTGAGGACCGATGACAGAATGCCATTAACACTACTTGCAAATGATAACAATAACTCACACGTTCAAACTGGTTTTCATTATTATTTCTTGCATTTAATGGTAATTTAGAATATGTGGTAATACCTTGAGGATAAATTATGTGGAAATGCTCTAAATTTTTCCAACAGAATTTTGGGGAAATGAGTAGATTTTATTATCTGGAAAAATTATTCATAAAAAGTTGTTTTTATTATTGAAATAAAATGAATTAATATTTTAATATATTAACATATTATATGTGGTTGTAGTGTGTGTGTGTGCGTTTGTGTAATGTATATTTTGTTTATAACCTATATTTATTCATTAATTAATTCAATGTATTTATTTGTTTATTTATTATTTTTGACCATAATACTGTAGGCCTATATGTCATACAGGGGCATTAATACAAACTCCCTTTTAAAATAAAAAATGGTTAAAATATACCAAATGTGAAAATAATTAGTTCACATGATCAAAGGCTAAATTAATTAATTGCGGTTTTCCAGGAATGTCTGATGAAAAGACTTTTTTCCTGTGAAAATGATTAATTTTGAGGTGAAATCCTGTGTGAGTTAAAACAAGTCATATCTCAAGCTTCAGGAAAGTTCTTATCTGTCTCAACTGGTAATTGTCATTCAGTGCCTGTCGTCTCTGCCCCATCAGGGTCCACTGTTTCCATTATCTGATCCCTCTGGCAAAACAAGGCAACTACGCCATTGTGGCTAATGCAGCCAGCATGGACTACGACCCCCTGGTGGTGAAGCTGAATAAGGACATCAGTGCCATAGAGGAAGTGATGGGAGCCGCCCTGCAGCAGCACAAGTTTCAGTATATCTTTGAGGGTGAGTGACCTCTTGCCTCAACAGGAAGCTGATGCCTGAAGCAGTATTTCTTTTCTGACTATCTTCCTGTCTCGGTGCAGGTCTGGGCCACCTGATCTCTTGTATTCTGATAAACGGAGCCCAGTACTTCAAGCGCATCAGTGAGTCCGGCATCAAGAAGATGTGCAGAAATATCTTTGTGCTCCAGCAGAACCTGACCAACATCACCATGTCACGCGAGGCTGATCTGGATTTCGCCAGGTAGAATACACAAATATTCTCAGTAGGGATGTGCAAAATCAGTTTGGCTGAACAACTCCTCTACCAATTGGTTTTAAGGAAAACATGCATAAGTTGCGCTTGCACCATGGCAGATTTGCTATTTACACACCGGAATTTGCAAGAGCAAAGACGGAACGCGTCTCCAGAGAGGAAACGGAGCTGCTCGTGTGCAAGCAAATAGGTAGCCTAATTCTGGTACTTGCAATGACTATCCATTATGACATGTAGGCATTTTTATATTTATGTAGCCTACACAAAAATAATTTTTTAATATTTGGTATGTTTGTGTACTGCTGCGCGTCCCTCTGTGTGTAATAAGCAGAGTGCATGCGCGTAGTGGACCCGCCTATAGGCGCATATTACCAACTCGCTCTTTAAATAGCAAAAAATACTGCACCATTGACTTTAGACCAGGTTTTAGTTGGTCAATGGCGCAGTCTATTTCAGTTGCCTCAAAATAGCAATGCGCCTGAACACATCTCGTTTTCAGACCAGTACGCCCATGAGCCCACAAATGGGTGCAAATGCATTTGCTATTTAAACAATGTGGCGCTGGACAGGAAAATGATAACTGTCAGGCCGAAACTAGAAAAAAAACCTCTTTTGTTGGCCTGGCGCGCGCCTTTTTGACGGCTGACCAATGGCAAGCGACAAAGACTATAGAATACCCAAGACGTGTCACTTGTGTAGTTTTGAATGGGGAAAAATGCAACGCTTGTCATGGCCGATCAATCGCAGGAAGCCCCGCATTCTGGCTGATCTCGCCTGAGAAATAAGATTTTTATAACGCTATTTGAGCAAAAGAAACAACATTTATGACACAGTTATCGGATTTCATTGGTGATTTCAAATGTGACATTTAATCGTAAGTTTAGTGAACAGTTTTGGAGAATTTGATGTTTCTCCATACAAAGTGATAGGAGTTGCACTTGCATGCCCGAGAGGCATTTCAAAGATGGCCGCCGAGTGACATGACTTTTTTTTACTAAAAAAGCACCCTTGTCAACTTTTTCTTCTCAAAAAGACACCAAGTGTGAACACGCCCTAAGTAAGCTTTTTTAGGGTCCATGAGGACACATTTCTTAGTGTGTTTACATTAGACGAGTTTTTGCTTTTAGATACACTAGTGAGAAAAAAATCTAAATAAACTAGTCAACCTCGCTAATCAACTAGTTAATTGTAATTTAGTTTTTATTTCTGTCACAGGTTGCATAACCTACTAAGACTAGTCATTTGTATAATGGTATAATTTAAATGTGAAAAGTAAGACTGATTACCCCTTGGCTAACTGCTAGTTAGTCAAACTAGTTCTTAAGACACAGTTGAGAGCTCTCTGACCCTTCATAGACAGCAACACAACTGACACATTCAAGGCCCGGAAAGATGGTAAGGACATCGTGAAAATAGTCCATGTGACATCAGTGGTTCAACCATAATTTTATGAAGCTACGAGAATATTTTTTGTGTGCAAACTAACCCTTCTATATAGCGTTGATGCAACTAGGATCTTGTTTCCTAGAATAACCTTGAAGTAATGAACATCACATAAATACGAACAAAGAAGAAAATAAATATATCTAGATAAACACAATAAACAGATAGGAGCCTCATATTATTCACGTGCACACACACACATGTAAATGTGTAAAATTAATTTTTTTAATTTTATTTTGTTTTCAAGTCATTAAAATGTATAGTTTTAATTTAAATAGTTATATTTTTTGCATTCTTTTTCAGTTAATGAAAAGGTTTAAAACGTTGGGGGGGATTCAGTTAATAAATATAAATTCTTTCCAGTAAGCCTATAACTAACAGCGTGTTTCTATATTTTTATGGGAAGATCACTGTCAGGGCAGTTAAATTAAATGGAGTAATGTGCATTTTGCTGTACAAACAATGGGAATCAATACCCAGCAGATTTCTTGCATGATTATTATAGCGCTGGCTTATTGACAACCCCCCCCCCCCCCCCCTATCTATCTATCTATCTCTCTATCTCTCTATCTCTCTCGCTCTTTCATATATGATGCCATGTGATGTATGGGTGATACAGGTGGTGACTGGAAGTACAGTACATTGTTTGCTTTATCAAAGCTCCTCTGATTGACCCCTCCTACACACACACACACACACACACAGCAGAGAGAGCATCTGTAAACCCCTTATGAATACATTGGCATTGTCCTCATAAACAAGATAATAAAGGAGCACTATAACACTAGACGCTTGCAGCTGTACCCCTGTCATCTACATTCAGCTTTGAGTTTTTGTAAATGCCGGTGTGTTGAGGGATTCATTGAGAGAGATGGAGGCATATATGTGGATGCTGGGAGATGGAGAAAGGCCCATGAGGAAGAAGGGGAATCGTTGGCCGTTCTCCCATCTGAATGCTTGCTGTGGGCGACTGGGCCAAGGACACAGTAATAACCATCGATTTGAGTTAAAGCTGAGCAGTGCAGTGGCCAAACCCAGCGGCGCTCCTCTCCTATGGCAGGCTTTGGTCACAGTGCCATCTAGTGATGAGGAACACTGTGTCAGTGGACAAAGCATGCTTGAAAATGTGAAATTGAGCAGTTAGCACTTTTATTTATTTAAGCGAGTACAAACAGTGTAATTTGAGTGTGCAGGGTTACTGCCGGAGGTTTTGATGTTTATATCAGGAGTAAACAACTTCACTAGTAGTTTTTCATTGAAATGACCTTGCACACATGGTGTTGGTCCAGTCCCCAAGCAAAAGCAGAGTGCTTTTACTCTCGCTACATGCTCACACGCATACACATACACACACCATCTGCTCACAGCCTTAGACTGAGCCAGGCCATGTCCCAGAGTCCTGCAGGTGCCTCAGTAATGTCTAATCAACGTCACCCAGACCTGGCAAGAGACTGCTGGTTGTGAGCAAATGTATGTGTTTTTAACTCCAGTGTTATTGTATATTAGTTAAAGATGCAAAAGGGATAGAATCTGTCATAGCGTAAGGACAAACTATCCCAGAACCTCTTTATACATCTGTATGATCCGTATTTTGAATCAGTATATACATATATTGTCATTCAAAAAAGATTAAAAAAAAAAAAAAAAAAACACTTTTATTCACGTTAAATTACTCAAAAGTGACATTAAAGGCATTAATAATGTTACAAAAGATTTCTAAGGATCCAGTTTTGACTGAAAAAAAATCAATAGTGATTATAACAAAAGATGTTTCTTAAACAGCAAATTAGCATATTATATTTGATTTCTAAAAGATCATGTGACACTGAAGATTGGAGTAATGGTAGCTAAAAATTCAGCTTTGCATCACAGGAATAAATTACAATTAAAAATATATTAATATTCTAAACAGTTATTTTAAATTGTAACACTATTTTAAAATACTATTGTTTTTTGCTCAAATGTAGACTTGGTGAGCATAAGAAGCTTCTTTCAAAAAACATTAAAGGTGCCCTAGAATGCATAGATACAGTATTTTAAATTGTTCTCTGATATCTACATAGAAGGTATGTGGCTTAGGTAAGGGCAACAAATCTTCAGAAACAGTTTTACATGTCCACTTACAATCCTAGGATTTCTCCCTAGAATGAAACGGTCTGTTATTGGCGTATTTGGAAGGGTCATGAATAATAATGTTGAGCTCTGCTCTGATTGGCTGTTTCACAGTGCGACTCATTTCAGTAGCTTACAGGAAGGAAACACAGGGAAAATATATATTTCAATACTTTCTCGCACAGTTATATCGTTGGGTAATGTTGGGTATAAAGGTCGACCGATAGTGGATTTTACCTTTACCAATAGCTAGGTTGGACCACACTGGCCGATACCAATTAATCAACCGATAGTTTTCAAAATGGATACTGAAAGAAAGCTAGTGCTTTACTATTTTTTTTTTCTTTAAAAAAGCAGTAACAGTACTGAACCATACTTTGTAAATGAATAAAATATTATTATTATTTACAATATTGAAGTTATTTCATAGTTTGCTAATGTTAAAAGAAGAAACTTTCAAATTTAAAAATGTAGCCTGTTAGTTGCTAATAGTGAATGTTGAAATGAAATGAACACACTCTAACAAGGAACAATACTTCTACAGTTTTCATTAATGCTACGAATGGACTCTTATTGTTAAGTGTTACTATTTAATTTCAACAGGCATGCTTAAAGATGGTTATCTTTAAATATCTACACAAGACCATAGCATTAAAATTACGTACATATGGATATTGTATGTGTACTCAAACACTTTATTTGCTTCAATTTTTTAACACATATTTTTTGATAATTATCTAATCAAAAAAAAAAAAAAGTTAGTCACACACCGGGCAAAAGCGCAGCGCTGTATCTAGGAGAACTCAGGGGTAACACACACCCACCAGACGCTTTGCGTTCAAATCAAGTGGTGAAATTGTCTAAAACAATTTATTTAATCCCCAAACGGACACAAGTTTCGAGAATGAACAATGCGGCATAAATGAGTTTGAAGTTCGGTGTTTTAAAAAAAAAACAGCAAGTGGAAAGAGAGAGCGCGATCTATTACAGCTCTCTATATGAAGCATACTGACTTTATTAGAGCCACAGAAATACAAATATTTTGCTGAAAAATGTACAATACATAATTTATAGCCTAGGGTGAAGTCATTATGTACATTCACAATGATTTGGGACAAATATAATGTAATTTAATAGAAAACTATGTGAATGGCGCTCTGTTACGCGGCAGGATTTTCTGTCGGCTGTATTTAAATGCGAGTCTGGAGTTTCCCGCTCTGTGCAGCGCGCAGTGTCACGTGTCAAAAAAACAACACGGGCTGTTAGTGATTTCCGCCTCTAGAGGCCGCTCTCGTACTGTATAATGCCAGCGGACCCTTCTCAGCCACTCCAGCAATGGTTGCAAACCGGAAAACTATCGGCATGGACTTGCCAATAACCGATAGTTGCAGCAAACAACTATCGGTGCCGATTAATCGGCTAAACCGATGAATCGGTCGACCTCTAGTATACTGTAAATAAAATGTGGGAATCAGGGAGCCGCTATTAATATGCTGGGCATTGAAACTGCTTTTTAGTTTCACTTTCACTTTGGAGATTCTGTTTATACTATGGAGCAGCAGTACTTACCACACATTTTACAAGATCAGATGCTTGTCAGTGGTGCTCAGAATCTGTAAATCATTCGCCATCATCCTCAGTAATCTCTCCTTACTCTGTTTATGTGGTAAGTGAAATCTTATGTACTGTAATGTAACAGGCTACAGCTAGCAAGGAGCTAACCATGTCCCTTTAGTAGCTCGCGTTATTTTATTAGAATGCGTTATTTGCTTTCCGTGCCTTTCAGAATACAGACACCAACCCATCCCTGCATTTCACATCCCCCCTGCACAGCCTGGAACATAACATTTATTTCCATGATCTGCCATTTTCGCTATTGTCCTCGCTTTCTTCACAATACCTGCAGAACTTCTTATGGTTCAGCTGGTGGCTGGCCTAGAACATGGGCGGGTAAATGCAAATGTTGAGGGCGTAACTATTAGTTATCCCGACTGTTACATCACAGTCGGTGTTATGTTCTGATTCGCCTATTTTTCAGTGGTCTTTTTTATTCACGAGATTTACATAAGAAGGAGGAAACAATGGTGTTTGAGGCTCACGGTATGTCATTTCCATGTGTACAAAACTGTTATTATTCAACTATGCCAAGGTAAATAGAGTTTTCCATTCTATGGAACCTTTAAATAATCGACATTTTGTAGATACGTAGTTAGGCATCAAAATTTTTTAACTTTGCAAATAAGCAATGATGTAATGTGGCTAACAACCAATGGGAGTACAGATAGTAAAGCTTACTTGATCCCTCACCTGGTGCAGTTGGATAGGAAAGTCTACTAGCAACTATTTCACAACACTAGACCATCTGATGCCTATTGTACACAAAAATGGCAAGTAATGGCTGAAATCATTAGTTATAATCTAGGGGGCGTTTCAACTATAGTAAGGTCGCAAGTTCTGTCGTTACCAATAGAATTCGATGGATGGAACTTGCCACCATAGTTAGCTAACAATGTACATGAACTAAATTCTAAAACTGAACTGAAAAGTTTAGACATACTGAAAAAGAGTTTTCCATGCAGATATAGTAGGTTTTAATTTGTTTCGTTTTTTTAATCTTTTTTGGATAAACCCCCTAAGCAGCACACAAAACACTGGAAGTTCTCAAAAGTCCTAAAAATGTCACTAGGACATTCTCTTTCTTTCTAAATTTCAGAACATGCTGTAGTGAGGACCAGCCATGCTGATTACATTCTCTCTGTCTTCCAGTGTAAAATCTAAACCATGCGCTCTCATTCAGTAAGGAAAGGGGAATTTGTTAGGAATTCACAGTTCAGAGACTGGCTGACTGACACGCATGGGTCAGAGGTCAAGCTGTTGGAAAAGCACCTGTCTTGTGAGGCCATTTGTAAAGGCTTCTGGAAAAACGGCATTTAGTCAGCGTGTCAGGGTGACGGCCTGGACTGTTTACACCATGGCTGCGCTGCGCTCTTGATAACCACAAAACAAACCGACAGCTGCACTTGACAGCACATTGGTCTTTCTGTTTGCACATGTGCAAGTCACATGAGGCTTTTCTCCATATCTGTTTGTTGTGATTATCTAGATGTATTGCTCTGGATTTTCACATTTGTTCACAGTTATATAACGCGGTTATTACTTCAGTAATAAGATGCCATGAAAATCTATTGGACACCATTGATTATCTATTATGAAAATAACCAGTATTCTTTTAAATTAAATGTTCCCTCCTGGTGGAATGACCTGCCCAACTCAATCCAAGCAGTCCTTAGCTCTTCCAACTTTATTTGACCATCTAACTCTAGCACTCTCTTTTCTAATTCTATTCTTTAAAAAAATTCCTAATCTTTTTGTATTTTATCTATTTTTCTTTTTATTTATTATACAATTAACAAAAGCAAAAAAGGCCTCTTTTTATTTTGATGTGCTTTTTATATGCTCACTAAAATTAGGTTTCTGTTTATCCATTTCAATGAATATATTCTATGAATTCAATGATTCATTGATTATAAATTCAGGCATTTATTTTCATCATCTCTCAAAAATATTTACTGAAGTCTCTTTTTTGCATTTGAAGTAAGTAGTACAATATATGTAAATACATTTTACTGCTTATTACTATATATTGACATATTGGCACTTATAAGTGAAAATTATTCAAAAATGTTTTTATACTTTTCCATTCTGAAATACTTTAACAGTACTTAATATTTTATTTATTTTATTGCTGTCAGATCTTACAAATATTTACTAACTGCTATTGGGTTGAAATGATGATTTATCTAATTGAAAGCTGAAAAATATCGTCCAGCTCTACTTCTACTGCAGCAGCAGTTCTACTTTCTATCCCAGGACTCTTTCTGTTGAGGTTTCTAATATGTAGACCAGGGTCAGACTGCCTCATCTCAAAGCCTCACCTCACTTTAGAACAGAGCAGCTGATGAAAGAGCAGCCCGACTGCAAAATGTTCCCATTAACAGGAAAATCGGACCTGTCAAGCATGCAGGAGGGAATGTCCTGAAAGCCTGATATGCTCTTTTGCACGGAAAGCATTGGCATTTGTTACTGTGGTGACAAGTATGTGTGTTCTGTTTGATGGAGAGGATCATCTTGGGCATCTTGCCTGCTCTCTCTCTCTCTCTCGGTCGCTAACTAATGTGTTGCTGAGAATGCGCTGACAGAAGCAGCCCTTAATGGCTTTAATATTGTACATGCTGGAAATTCGAGGAAATGAATTGTGCTGATTCAAGTTTTTTTCAGTGTCTCCCTTCGCGCCAACATACATCTCCCTGCGTCCTTCGCCGCATGCATCATAAATTAGCTTAATACCCTTTGTATGCACTACTGTACACACAGAAACAGTCTAATTAAAACTTAATGGCACTCAGAAAACACACACACACAGGTGCAGGTTCTATGTGTGAAGTTCCTGCTCTTTATTATCTTCTAATGGTAGAGAGGATTGGGAGAGGAGAGGAAAGGAGGTGGTCTTAAAAGCCACAGAGAGTTAATCAGATTAGCAACTCGCTGCCGTTTCCCTAAATGCTTTTAAATGTGTGTGAAATGAAGTGTAGAGAATGTCATAGTTGGCACACCAATCAAACAAACAAACATACAGAAGCACACAAATAGACAGCTGCCCTCTTTATGTTGGCTTAAGACCCCATGAAATTGCTTGCCGAGTACTATTTATATATATATATATATATATAGCAGTCTTATAAAAGCTCCACTTTTTGTGTTCCAGTGTTATTTTAATATCATTAAAGGGATAGTTCACCCAAAAATGAAAATTTGATGTTTATCTGCTTCCCCAAGGGCATCCAGGATGTAGATGACTTTGTTTCTTCAGTAGAACACAAACGAAGATTTTTAACTCAAGCCGTTGTAGTCTGTCAGTCAATGGTAGGGCAAGCTACGCAACATCGCATTCATTATCGCAGATGAATCGCCTTGGATAATGAACGCGATATTGCGTAGCTTGTCAGTGAACTACGACTCTGTGTATTAAATGGCGCTCTATTTGAAAACAGGTGTTGTAGGTTTAGCGCTAATCACGGAACCGGCTTTACTGACGAGATGCGCATGAATATCGTGTTCGATATATCACCCAGCCCTAGTCAATGGTACCCACGGCTTTGAGAGGGGAAAAAAACATACACAGACAAAACCAAATTAAACCCTGCGGCTCGTGACGATACATTGAGATCTTTAGACACAAAACGATCGGTCTGTTCAAGAAACTGAACAGTATTTATATTTATATAATGTCTTCTTATAACGTATTTATACGCGTCGTCTTCTTGCTTTACGGCGGATCGCAGACTTATAAGTACATTACCGCCACCTATCTCTCAAATGGACCATTGACACTCCTAATTGACCATATGCACGGAGCGCTTTTTAGAACTTCCGGATAAAGATAAGCCAGCTCATAATCTTCCGGTGATGCTCATTTTATATGTGCTATATATAGGTAGAGAATCTCACAGAAACCTCTCCTGCCTCATTCTTATCTGAATCTGAGAAAAAATTATTGCAACACCGTAAATAATGACAGCGGCATTAACGTACAGTTTCATGTTATTAAAGAACATATAATTTTATATGCTGAGTCTTGTAATCCCAGGAAAGTACCCAGACACGTAACTGTACATTTAAATTCTGACAAATAAACACTATCGTTTGGCTAATCTCTTAGACGTCTTAATGGTATTCTCGATAATCAATATCTTAGCTTCATAGCCATGAACACATTTTTAAAATCTTTAAAGCCTTTATTATTTCTCAACTCTGTGCAATAAAATTCACATTATTATGGGTTGACTTTTCATTCATGAAGACGACATGAAGAAATGTGCCAAAAAACGTGTCTCGGTGGAAAAATAAAGACTTTTTACGAAGAAAATGAAATTACCGTTATTACCAGAAGGTGGCAGTATAGGATCAATCGTTGGCTGCAGCTGCCATTTCAACTGCCTAGTTTTTTCACGTCTTCTGATTTATTATAAAATAAATAGTGTCTTTTTATTGTTAACTAAAACATTTATTTATCAATTATTGAAATAAATCTGAAATAGCATTTTATTTTAAACAAATTGAAAATTAGAAATCTTGCCTTGGCAACTAACTGACATAAAATTAGTTAAAGTACTAAAATTACTAAAACTAAAACTGAAATAAAAATAAATTAAAGTCGAATAATGGAAACAAAAAAAAAAAAAAAAAAAGAAAAACCAATAAAAATATCAAAAGCACAAATTAAACTAAACTAAAATTCAAATTAAAACCTGAAATATAAAAATAAAAGTTAATTCAAAATATTAGTAAATACTGTAATTGCAAGTAAATATTAATAGAACAACTCTGTATATTATATATTTACTTTTATTATATTATTATGTAAGAGTTGTCTAGATATTCTTTAAAAAATTATTTGTGTTCCGTGGAAGAAAGAGTGTTAATACTGATAAAATTACATTTTTAGCATACTCTCTATTTACACAGGTAAGTTTGGATTTTCTTTAATCTTTTGTGTTAGGAAAACAAAGCTGTTTCATGTCAAACGAAGTGCTGTATATGAGACTGTCCTGTTTTGAGCTCTAATAAGCTGACAGCCCAGGTCTGGTGGATTAACGCTCTGGCACAGGAAGGGTTACTGGGACACTGTACTGTCAGGACTGTTATAAATGGCTGTGTTTTTTCAGTGTCAGAGATGAATGGGGGTTAATGGAACTGCCCTCTCTCTGTCCTGCAGGTGCACTTGTGCACATTCACACTTTTTGGCAAGCTTTTCAGCGTCTTATGGGTTGAATCTGTATTTTTCTACTGGCTGAATATGCTGTGATCACTTGATTTTTCATGTTAATGTTAATCTGCAGCATTAGAGCTCAGCATTTTAGAGGCGGAAGGGCAACACCATTATTTCCAAGTACTTAGAAGAAGTTTTAGTTCCAAGTACACCAAGAAGGTTTAGTAGAAGACAGCAGATCACTGAGATGTTTCAGCTTATGTTTCTGTCTTTCATTTAGCGCTCCATTTCCAGCCAGTGGACTGATTGTCTCTTTGGTTTCCATTACGTTTCCCTGCTAATCTTCAAGAAATGGAGTAAAGTCTTGCTGAAGTTGTTTAAAACAGCATCCACTGTAAAATTGGCCTTAGACTGTAAAGTTGGCCTAACAACTTCTACAAGATTTTTAGACTTTCTGAAGTAAATTTGAGCCGTGTTGCTGAGTGGTTTTAGCATCTTGCTAGGTTTTCTGGATGGTTGCTAGGGTCTTGCTAGGTGGTTACTAGGTGTTTATTACTGTCATAAGTAATAAACTTTAAAAAATATATATATTTTATTTTTTTATTTATTCTTCATTAATATATATTTTTTATTATTTATTAATATATATTTTTAAATGTATTCATCTAACACTGAAAAAAAAAATGACTGAAACTATTTTCATTCAGAAATTGCTATTAAATTTCCCAAATAAATTCAAAGAAATGGCAAGTAACACATTGAATTAAAAGTGAAATTTTGAAAGACTGAAATAGAATTGTCTCGTAAAACCCTAATAAGTATATTGTAGATATGACTAGGAACCTCTTTTAGTGTGAAATTATGATTTTGCCTATTTTTTTATTATCTACGACACTGAATAAAATGGGTTTTGAAACAATTTTTACATTTAGAAATTGCTAGCCAATTTCAGAAATACATAAAATGCAAAATAAAAAGGCAAATGACATTGAATTGAACATGACATTTTAAAGTAGAAAGATTTTCTGGTCAAATTTACTCCAATTATCCAATATCCGATACTCCAGTAATTTCGAAAAATGATTTACAGTGCAGGTCCAGTCCAATCATTTAGATAAGTAATTTTCCACAAAAAGCCACATGAACAAATCCTAAGTGACAAATTTCGCACCATATAACCTTGTTTTAGTAGTTTATCTTTGCAGTATAGTGGAAATCACAGCCATGGAACATCTCCATGGTTCTCCAGAAGTTTAATATCTCCAGAAGTTCATAACCTGAAGTCCTTATGATGTTTGGCATTTCTTTAAAATTTACATGTGCTCCATCATGAAAAGACTAAAATTGCCCATTTCTGCCAGTGTTTGCTCTGTACGGAGCACCTTTAAAGCTAGAGGTTGTGTGAAATGGGCTCTTCGGCTCATTTCGAGTGCAGCCAGAAGTCTCTGAGCACCTGGAGGAGTGTGCCAGCTTGATAGGGGAGTTAGAGAGAGGTCCTGCTGGCTAAGGCCTTTTCTGTGTGTCTGAGTAATGCAGCATGAGAGAGAGATTCAGAGGAGTCGTCTGCTCTGATGGGGTCAAAACATATTCAGCTCTTATCACCCCTGTTACAAATGTGCCTGTGCTGCAGAAATAGAAGTTGTAAGCCCTTTGTGTGGGTGTGTGTATGCATACTCATATGTAAGTGGTCTCCTTGAACTATATGTCTAATGTTTAATGCATGTTGTTCCATTCCATTGGTCAACAGCATGTTTGGGCCAAAGGGGTCATGGAAAAATGGTTTGATGTTTTCAACAAGTTTTGTGAATGCATAGCATCACAATAAGGAACAATAAGGCCAGTGTGAGAGAGTTTCAGCTCGGTTGACAGAACTTTCATTTTGTTGCATTGTTTTATTTATAAATTATTTATGTTTTTAATTGTATATGTGTGTTCTTTTATGGAAATTAACATACTTAAAATATTTGGACAAAAATACTTATTTTACTAATAATATTTTGGAGTACAAAAAATACAATTTTTTTTAAAATATCTTTATTCTGCAAACACCAATGTGTTTTATAATTTATAATGCTCTTACAGATTTGTAGCTGTAAAATGTAGTTATTTTTCCAAATTAATCTGCTAAATTACATTGTAGCATTTAAGGAAACAGTGGCTAATGACAATTATAATATTTTATATTAGTATGTTTTGACATTTTATATATATATATATATATATATATGTATATATATATACATACATACATACATACATACATACATAATATGTGACCCTGGACCACAAAACCAGTCTTAAGTCGCTGGGGTATATTTGTAGCAATAGCCAAAAATTAAAAATTGGGTCAAAATTATTGATTCTTTTTTTGCCAAAAATCATTAGGATATTAAGTATCATGTTCTATGAAGATATTTTGTAAATTTCTTACCGTACATGTATCAAAACGTAATTTTTGATTAGTAATATGCATAGCTAATAAATTAATTTTTGAAAAATTGACACTTAAGACTGGTTTTGTCGTCCAGGGTCACACATTTTGCTAAAAAATAAAGTTCATATAATAAATTTTTATAATTATAAGTTGCTTAAATTATATAAATCTAATTTTATATATTTAATTATTTAAAGCAACAATATATTTTATAACAAGTTCAGCAACACTTTCACAACCTTGAATGGCACCCTCTGAAATAACAGCAACTCTTTTATTCTTTCTCTCTCTGTGTCTTTCTCTGCAGGCAGTACTATGAGATGCTGTATAATACAGCTGACGAGCTGCTAAACCTGGTGGTTGATCAAGGGGTGCGTTACACAGAGCTGGAGTACATCAATGCTTTGAGTCTTCTCCACCGCAGCCAGACAGGCGTGGGAGACCTGACCGTGCAGAACATGCGGCTGCAGCGCCTCAAAGAGATCATATGCGAACAGGCTGCCATTAAACAGGCTACCAAGGATAAGAAGATCACTACAGTCTAGACGTTCACATTTAAACTACATCTATTAACGCTCTGAAAAGGTCCACGTTACTGCCAATCGTTACTGTCACAAGCTTTTAGTCAAGTCACACTTTCAAGCAAACTTTAAAGTGGTTTCATTTCATTTCCTTGCTTTCCCATATTTGTAATATACGTTTCTGACCAGGGCTTTGCACACACAGACATGTTCTAATAAATGAATCCCATGTATCTTTTCTGATTAAACCAGGCCACACCTTTCAGAGCGAGAGGACGGATTCTCTCATTGTGGCTTGAGGACATTTTCGTCTCATTTTCTTACTTTATCAAACCTCTGCTCTCAATTATAAAATCTTCCTGCATGCCGTCTCTCCCTGCCCGGCCCGGAGCCTGTGCCTGGAATAACAGATGCCAGATTAAAACGCCAGGCTTTTTTATCAGGGGGGGAAAAAAAAGAAACAGCTCGCCTGCCGCTTGTTGATTTGTTCTTGTTGCTTGAGAGGAAATAGGAATCGCTAACCCCATTCAGCTTAAATTTCTCCCTACTTGTTTCATGTCTAATTGTGTGCACGTGTTTTTGTTAATTATGACGGTCATTGATTGGGATGCCATTATGACATCAATATTATCCCTGGTTGTTTAAACAGGTAAAGAAATGAGTTTCTAAGCCTTGATGTTGATATATTCCAATATCTGCCCTTCAACTGTGTCTGCTTTAATTTGAATCTGAACCTCTTATTCCTTGTTCAAACAGACACAAAACCCCACAGATCACTCATGCTCTGTTCTAGGATATTTTTAGTTCATTAATTATGAAGAATAGAGCAAGAGAGAAAGCCATCGATACAGAACACAGGCGTTAAGCAGGAAGCCACCCGGGCAATCCATCAAAATGACTCAGCCTCTCGAATCAATAATTGCCACCAGGTTGCCACAGAGAGAAACACAGCGATGATCTTTCATATTCTTAGCACATTAGAGTTGTGTGTGAATGTTGAAGATGTGTTGGAACAGTGGTTAGACATTAAAAATGTCATGTCTGCCTTACTTATAATGTATCTAGTGAGAGGGGATTACTAAATGGATGCAGGCAAAGACAGAAGTGTGTGGATTTGTGTGTTTAAGCCATTATCAGGGTCCTCAATGTTATTTAAATGAAGCGACTGGCTCAAGCACTCCTGTTAGCATAATACCATGCAACTATAATTCATTTAGACATGACTGTAACACAATCTGATGTTGTTTGCACAAAGTATGTCAGAGCAACACTATTTCATGCCTTTGTTTTTGTGTGTTTTAGTATGTATTTTGTGTGTATCTTTGAATAACATTTGAGATATTCATGTAAGTGCTTGTAAATTTCAATTGATTGCTTAAAAATCCTTCATCCTGTGGAGCCTCTGAACCTACTGGATTTAAAGTGAATTTTGCCAATGGTAATGTCAAAATGAAAATAAATGAATATAACAGAAACAAGCTTGGAACATGTTTGTACTATCAATCTTATTTGTACTGGCTTGCCTGAAGAGATTATCTGTATATTTTTATTTAACTTTAGAACTTTATTCACTATGTTTCACTTGATGAATGTGCTGTCAACAATACAGGGAGAACACATCTGTATTAACATGTTGTTGTTGTTTTTTAAGAACTTAGTCATTTTGGCTTAGTTTAGCTGCTTACACTGAATCGTAGCGTTTCAATTCAATTCAATGTGCCAATTGTTACAATGTATTGCCAAAGTATATTGTTTAAATAATGTTGAAGTAAAATAAAATGTTCCAACTTCCAGTCATGCGCGTGTGCACAACGCTTGCGCTGCTTTAGTTTACGTTTGGTTACCAGGCAACCGATGCGCGTGCAACTCCAGGTTATTTTTTACCTTCTCACAGAAAGTCCTCTTTTACTAGCGTCTAGTTAGGTAAAAAAAAAAGTAGTTTTTGTAATTAATGGTGTCAAATAATCAATCTTTGGCGTTTGTGTTAAGCTGGACATGTCAGATTCCTCCCTTTCTCCAGTAATAAGCGCTGCTCTCTGGAGACTGGAGACCATAGAGACAGCAGCAGAAGAGAGGTGACAGTCAATAAACACAACAACAATGGAGGTAACAGCCCTCAAACATGACTATTTACTCATAATATGATATAGCTTTCTTAGACACTTCACTCGATGTAGCCAACATTTAAATCGTTGTGGTTTCCGTACTTTATTCTTTGTATGAAATGAAGAATGATGGTGAATTAACGGAGGACGAGGTGTTTAAATGCCTGTCCATCCTGGGACAGTCAGCTACCGGACTCCAGCACACTTACCTATGCCTCTCTGTGCCAGTGAGTGATACACACACACATTTGTATTTGTTTTTGTGATATTGTGGGATTTCCATGGACTTGTATTGTTTTTATATTGATTTCATGTTTTCTATCCATTAAACAAGACCCTCACACAAAGCTTTATGCATTTTACATTAACCCATTTGACCAAAATTTCATTTTGAATTTAAATAGTCTAAGAGAAGGCTGTGTTTTACACACTTATCAGGTGTAAATGAAAGATCAGTCTGTCTTGATTTAATGTGTTTTTTGTTATTGTTTTTTTTTTTTTTTTTTTGGCTTTTGTAAACAGTCACATGACCATATTTGGTACTGGACATATACAGTAATATCCAAAGATTAAAAAGTTCACCCAAAAATGAAAATCTGCTGTAAATTTACTTCCAAGTTTTAGATGTTTAGATTTGGAGAAATTTAGCATTACATCAATTGCTTGCTAACCAGTGGATCCTCTGCAGTGAATGGGTGCCGTCAGAATGAGAGTCCAAACAGCTGATAATAATAGATTTGTTTATTACAAACATGCAGCCTTTCACTTGACAAAGACGTTAATTAATGGCCTGGAGTTGTGTGGATTATTGTGATGTTTTTGTCAGCTGTTTGGATTCTCATTCTGATGGCACCCATTCACTGCATAGGATCCATTGATGAGCAAGTCATGTAATACTATTGTTATATTTGTTATAACATTAGAGCAACATTTTGAATAGTAGCTGAAATCAAATTACAGATAGTAAAAAATATTAATTTATATGTTCTTGATTTTTATTAAACAACAGAGAAATTTTTGGTAGTTTTTTTTTGATAGGCATAAAGCATATACAGTCACTACACAGTAAAAAGTGATGTTAACTTAACTTAAAAAAATTGAGTAAACCTGTTGCCTTCAAATTTTTAAGTGAATGATAATTAAAAAAAATAAGTGAAGTGAATTGTCAATTTACTTAATCATTTTAAGGCAACGTGTTTACTCAATCTTTTTAGGTTAAGTCAACTTATCACTTTTTACAGTGTAGCTGTTTTGTCTGTTAAATGGGTAAAGACATTATTTAGTATGTTTATTAAGCTGATATCTGTCAGCTGGTCCTCACAATGTGAGTGGTTTTACTGGCCTTGTGGGAGCATTTGCTCTCCACAGTGTGATCCACACACACACACACGTACACACATTTACACACGTTACATCACTATGCAACAATTGATATTTTCCATATAAAATTTCCCAGGCTTACACGACAGAGCTCCGGGGTAGAATATTAATATATTTTTCCGGAACCGCTGATATTGTTTAGTTGCATGACTTCGCTGGAGAGAGAGAGACAGAAGTGGCCTCCAAATTAGTTTACATCCTTTTTCTAATGCGTCATACTCTCCTCTAGTTTCAGGGTTTTACCGGATGACATTTTATTGGCACCTTAACTGAATTTCTGATTGTGTTTGGCCACAGGGGCGAGACTTGAAAAATGTCTCCATTTTATGCAATTACATCTATCTGCAAAAGCTAGAGCTTCCCTACAATAAAATCAAAGGTAGGTTTACACCAGTTTAATGTTTGTGTTACAAGAAAGCTATATGGTGAAATGAAATTTGCTGTCATGTTTCAGACCCCCTCATATTTGTCTTCCACTAATGTAGATATTTGCTCTAATATCCTCTTGTTGAAAATGTTTGCCGGATTTTTTTTTTTTTTTTTTTTTTTCCATCCGTGCCCTTCATGGTTGCTTGGTAGTGGGATAAATAATCTCAGCTGTGCAGATGCTTGTCGTCCATCTTTCTCCTGCTCTTTCTGCCTAATGTTTTGTGACTGGTAGATCTATCCTGCGTGAGTCACATGCCACACCTCATCATACTGGATGCTTCCCACAACCAGCTCACCGATTTCTTTGAATTCCAGCCACCAAAAAATCTCAAGGTGATTCAATTCACTACAGAGAGGATAATGTGATTTCATGTGAGGTTCAACTTTCTTATGCAAGAGTGAATGAAAAATGAACCTCATTGGGTCTCAGAGATGTTTTTCTGTTAATTAAAGCTAGATGTGTTTTACCTTTTTTACTTAAAAACAAAAAACTATATTAATTTTACTCATTTAATAAAGGTTATTGTAATTTAAGATTTAAAATTTGGGGGGGTTTTACTAATGTTTATCTTTCACACACTGTCCGTTTCTCTTTTTTTGTTTCTTTTTTACCACAGGAGGTAAATTTCTCACACAACCAGATGTCAGTAATGAAGGATCTTTCTGCATATTCCTCTTTGACCAAACTGATTCTTGACTGTATCCTTTTGAAGATTGTAAAGCATGACACATTGTTCGCAACTCATTTTACTTCATTATTGTATTTACAAGTAAAACAGGCTATTCAAACCGAAAAATATATATATATATTTACCTCAGAAGTCAGATGTTGGAGCTGGAAAGTACATCTTGTACATTGTTAGCAGTACCAGTTGATAAAAACTTAAACCCTAAATTTAGCAGCTATCTTACTAACTATTAATAAAATTAGGAGTTTATTGAGGCAAGTTATAGTTAATAGTTAGTTAATAGTGAGAATTGGTCCTCAAACTAAAGTGTGATCTACTGGAAAGACTTCCGAGTACAAATGGAACACACCATTGATTTTGGGAATCGACTGGAGCGGGAAAAGTGGGTGTCACATACCAAAATGGAGCATGTTGGTAGAAAAATAGGGATCGGTGACATCAACCAAAAAGAAAATTACCAGAATTTTAATAGCTAAGGGTGTCTAATAAAAGAAACTTGGATGATTCATGTGGACTTTAAACTAAACTACTGATTTGTTAAAAACAAGTGTATGAAACATTCTTTGACTGTGCCTTGCTGTTCAGATAATTCATTTAGTGCCATCAGGGGGCTGGAAAAGTGCAAAAGGCTCTCACACCTCAGCCTGACCCATAACAACATCTCCCGCATTAGGGGTCTGGACCATCTGCCTCTCAGAAAGCTCTACCTGGTACTAAACACAAACACACACTCACCATTTATAACAGCAACACCCATTTAACACAGCTAATTTATTCCTGATGATTAATAAGTGAAGAGAAGTATAAAATATGAATGTATTTCATGAAATATTTACTTGTTAAGAGCAGGTTTGCAGATTAATTAATGTGTGTTTTGAGGTGAGAAATGAACAGTGGTACGGCAGGACAGGTATTGAATATGTAACTATAAAATGTTAATTTCTGTTTGGGAAAATATGATGGAGCGATAAATAAATGTAATCACGCTTGATTTTAATTTGAGACTGGAATGCAGAAATGAGAGGTCTTTCCTGTCTTTCCTCAAAGTGTTTATGAGTCTCTGTTGGATTAATTAACGTCAGCCTGCAAAACCTGTTGACATATTTTTCTGCTCACCCATAGTATCTCCCCGTCACCTGTCATCCTCTTCCAGATTATGTTGTTGTGTTGACACTTTTAGAAAGGTTACCACACTTTCTTTCTGTGATCGTGTGGGCAACACTACAGCCTCTTGTTTTGGCACCGTTTTGATATTGCTGACAGTTATTCTTTTTTTCCCAAACCATCCCCTAACTGTGTATTTTTCAGACAGTATGCATGATTAAGCTCCAGCCTTTTCAGAAAATATAACAAAGTCTGGTGTTGAAGCCCGCCATATGGCAGGCCAGCGTGCCACCAGACCTTTGCCACTCAGCTGAAGGATGTTTATGCTGTCCTTTATCAAAGAGATTCTTCATCGTCAGCAGCGCTGCGTCCTTTGGTGTCCACGTCCCACGAGGCCAAGCTGCTGGCGTGAGAAAGCCTGGACCCTGGTCAAAAAAACAAAAAACTCTCCCACACGCTGAACCTGTCCACCCCCCCATTGTTCTGAGACCCTGAACAGCGAGCGCCTGTCAGCCTGTTCCGCTCACACCCATCACACTTTGGTTCTGGGGCTTCCAGAGCCCCTCGTGGTTGCCGTTCCCTGCTGTTCTGCGCCAGGCATGGGGTTATTATAAGGCCAAGGCTTTAGAAGCTGGAATCTTTCTGGCCCTCACATTGTGGGTCAATTTGACCCGTTTCATTGCTAGAGTTCCTAAAAATACTGGTTAACCTAGGATGTTTTTCTTGAAATTCGGTTTCTCGTTTACTGTACATTTACATCCTGAAAAAAATTATTCATTGAATTTACTACATTTTTTGAAGGTAAGTTGTTGCAATCAATTTATTTTAGCTACATTTAAATAAACAAATTTAGTTAACTAACTTTCAACATATTTTTGTTTTTTAAATGTAGCTAAAATAAATTGTTTGCAACCACTTACCTTCAAAAAATGTAGTATCATTTTTTTCAGTGGGTCATGAACACACTGAAAAAAGTGATTAATTGAATTTACTAAAAAAATGTAAGGTAAGTGGTTGCAATCGGTTTATTTTAGCTACATTTAAATAAACATATTTTGTCAACTAAATTTGTTTATTTAAATGTAGCCAAAATAAATTGATTGCAACCACTTACCTTAAAAATTTTTAGTAAATTCAATGAATCATCTTCTCAGTGAATGCCTGGACAGTCTCAACACTCTGATGTGTTGTGGAATGTGCATACTATTTTATTTAATTTTTTGTAATGTGTGGAAAAAAGCATTAATGTTAAAGATTTGCTGTTTTTGCCTTATTTTTGTTTGTTTGTTTGCTGAATTGCACCCTAATTTCAAACCTAATTCAAGGGCTAAGAAAGTGAGGTGAGACGGGCGTAGGCTGTACAGAAAGCCTTTCGTTCATTGATATGCACTCACTACATCTTACCAGATGTTCGCCTGTCAGTCTCTACCCATCAGCCTTGAATTACCTGAGCTCGCCTGTCAATCACGCAGCCACAGCCAGACAGAAATGGCTCATGACCCTGCGGATCATGTGCAGAGCTTTTGACTTACTGTTCTTTACCTCATTGAAATGATAATTGTATATATGTGTTTTTTTTAAGAGGGGGAATGTGATACAGAAGATTGAGAATCTCCAGACTCTACGCAACCTGCAGGTTCTGGATTTGTCCTGTAACCGGATTCAAAGCCTCTCGGGTCTCCAGAACCTTCATCTCCTGGGAAACATCAACCTTGAGAGCAATCTGGTAAAGGAGCTGTCAAATTCCTGTCATATTATATTATGCAAATGACTCTAAAGTTATACCTCAGAGCATAACACACCAAAAGGAACCAGTTTAACCAAGTGAAAATGGTTCGAAAGGGCTAAAATCTGACAGAAAAAATTAGCACTGTATATACCCTTAAAGTACTACTATGAAATTGTTAAGCTGGGCTAAATAAGGTACTCAGATCTCTCTTTGAGGGTTCTGCCCCAGTGGAAATTTGTTGAAGTTCTGAGAGTGTATATGTGGCATCAGGCTAGATATTTCACTCAACAAATAATTCTCTTTTTTGTTCTTTGTGTATCAGATCAGTGAGGTAAAGGAAGCCGCACATTTACATGACCTAATATTGCTGAGAGAAATGAATCTCCTCAGAAACCCAGTGCAGGTGAGGGCACCATAAACATCTCAACACTACAATACTGGACCTAATGTCATCATCTTTTACTTAATGCCAAATACTTTCTTGCAGGACCAGGATGACTATAGACTAGCTGTGATATTCCTCCTTCAGCACCTCATAATTCTGGATCAACACACTGTAACTGCAGAGGAGAAGGTGATTGTGTGATCTGGAGTAGAAGGAACGATTGCTTTACATCTTTAGTTTCTAAAGTGAAGGGCTGTTTATGGCTTTGCGATGGAGGAAGCCTATTTTTGTACAAAAAGGAAAACATTTTGAAGAGCATTTGCTGGCTGGTTGAAGTCAAGAGCTCAATGTTCAAGGGCTGAACTGAATAGAAAAGAACTTGAAAGTAACTTGAAAGCTCTGAAAGTTTGTCGGAAAATAAAGCACACATTTCAATGATCATGTCAGGGTTGAGTAGGGAGTTGCATTCCTGTCTTTCATTTTCAGGTGTCTGCTGTGAACAAGTACGACCCTCCTCTGGAGGTGATTGCAGCCAGAGATCACATGACCCACTTGGTATACCAGCTCATGCAACCTCAGGTTATTTTTGACAGGTACGACTTTTCGATCCACTTTCCTCTTCATTTTATGAGCCCGTCTAGTCCACAAAGACCACTTCCCTCAATCAGAAAGTCCTTCAAACCACTCACAGCACTCAGGTCTGAACTAAAATTAATCTGGAGCTGTGTAGCGAGGCTGTTTGAAGTCACCCAGTTCGTTATAAACTACATGGTTGAACTCACAGAAAGTTCAATAGCACTGTTCACAACAACAGCATTAGCTAATATGCATTTTCGCATGTTATTCCACAAGTACTCTCCCCAGTCTGGATGCTCCCTACCCCATGCTGGTCCTCACTGGCCCACAGGCCTGTGGGAAGAGGGAACTAGCCCATAAGCTGTGCCAGGAATTCAGCGACTATTTCGCTTATGGGTAAGTAGCCGTTTGGAGTGCATTATAAAAGTCACTAAAATATTATTATGTAATGTAATTTTGTTCAAAATGTGCACTTTATTGGGGAAAAAATTACATTGCAATATTTTGTTTTTCTGCAATATGTATTGCAATATGAGAAAATACAGCAATTTCCTTAAAACTCTGTTGGGGTGTGCATGGAGCATAAAACTAATTATGATTAAATAAATATACTGAATAATATAAGAAATATATTTAAAAAATATTTTGTAGTGTAAAATAACAAGATATTGTAAAATTGTTTATTAATAATCATTTAATAGTACTATATTTGTCTTAATTTTTTCATTAGCAAATGTTCAAACATCAAGCATTTACTATTTTGGCAGTTTGCCTGCAAATAAATACTGTATATGCGCTGTTGTTTTCAGAGTGAAATTCAGCATATTTATTTAACTAAATTGCAGCCTTTGCAATATGATAATCACACTAAGCCATATCTCAATATATATTTCAATAGAGCAGTCCTAGTTTCTTTAATTTATTTGTTTCTTTGTTTTAGTGCCTGCCACACCACCAGGGGGCCCTATTATGGGGAAGAGGATGGATCTGACTATCACTTTGTCACTGAGGAAGAATTTCAGAACATGATTCAAATGGTAATTCTCTGTCCAGACTTTTGTCATATTCTGATCTACTTTGGCAGTATTTTACTCATAACCCTACATATTTAGATTTTTGTGTTACGGTTTTATGCCCATTCATCTGCAGAAACAGACTTCCCCAGGCCATATTGGTCTATAAAGCAATGACATGCCAAAAATGTGAAGAGGGGAAAGAATTCGCCCTAGATTCTCTTTTTCCCCAGGCCCCTCAGGTGCTTCTGAGAGAGCACACACCTAGTATGTGCCGCCACTATCTCGTTTAGCTCTTAAGTGTTGCTATATAAGTCCAATGTTATTGATTGATAGAGGCTGGAAGGAAGCCTTTTGATGTGTGATTATAACCTTATGCCTCCAGAGTAGAGAAAGAGACAGAGTCGAGTTTTACAGACTAACCTTCCCTACCTATATCACACTGACACAGATGTGTGTCGGCGTTCTGCAGACGTGAACAGTCCTTGGTGCTTTTCTCTGGGCCTGTTAAAGCAAATAGTGTAGAGGATTAGAGCATGGTTGGGATTTGTACTGATGTTTTAAAACCATCTTGACCAGAGATGTAAAAACATGTGTTTGAGAATTGCTTTGTGTGAGTAAAAGCTTGACAGAGAGCGACTTCGGCATTGCAGCGGCTAAATGGACCCAGGTGCAGTTGAACACAGGGGTCAAAGGTTTGTCTGTGTGAAAAGAACGATGTTCCCTTGCAACCCAAAGGTTGAGAGTTCAGGTCATTCTGCAGTGAATCTGTGCCGAACATCCATGATGACGCCCATTCTGAAAATGAATTTGAGCTTTGTGGCATCATGTTCCATTTAGAGTGTCTTTTCCAGTTTTATTCTCGCACTTTCAGGGTCAGTTCGTCCAGACAATGCAGTACGGAGGACATTGGTATGGCCTTTCGCGGGAAACTATTGAGCGTGTGGCTCGCGAAGGTCTTGCCTGCTGTGTGCATATGGAACTAGAGGTACAGTATGGTATCAAGAAAACATGTTCCATCATGTTGAACAAGCACAAAACTGGGTCAAATGCCACAGCAGTTAATTGTGCTGGACATTTTTTTTTGTGTTTGTTCCAATAAAGGGAGTGTATAGTTTGAAGAACTCTTATTTTGAGCCCCGATACGTCTTGCTGATCCCCACTGTTGTTGACAATTATGTCTGCTTTCTGAAAGCAAGAGGATTCTACAGCAACGCTCAGATGGAAACAGCCATCTCTCGTATTGATTTGTATACCAAAATCAACAGAGAATCACCTGGCTTCTTTGACAACATCATCCCTTGTGGTAACAAACTTTTATTAACCCATTAAGGTCAGTTTCACTGTCTGTCTATATATCTATAGGAGTATACTTTTTATTTCCTTTTGTGAATTGTAAGAAAACCCTAAATGCTGGAATACACAACATGACTTTTAAGAAGACTGGTTTTGACTTTCAGCAACTAGTGTCAACTTGTTCAGACTGTAAATTGGGGAAAAATCGTGGCAAAAATCTTGTAGTGTATTCCAGCCTCAAGTGGTAATGAAACAAATTTTTACCTGCCTGAGCAGGACATTTTCAAAGATTTATACAGTTTTTTGTTTTTTTGTTATTTTATTGAAATTCAATTGCTTCTTCAAATGCCTCCCTTCTATTGTGTTCATCAGATGATCGTGCTGAGGCCTACCAGACTTTAAAACAGTTAGTGAAGGAGTACCTGGGTCTAGAGGAGCACGGAGGAGGAGGTGACAGCAGCTCAGTCACACCTGACAACACCTCCACGAGTGAGCTTTCACTGTCACACTTTGCCATACACTAAGACCCAGTGATGTTGTTTGACAAGCGCCATGTTCTTTTCATTGCTGATATTTCATAGCTGGAAAAGTATTACAATTATTTATTTTCAATTTTAAAGTGTGTATTTATTTATTTCAGATTTGACAGATTTTTTATCTTTATTTATCTATTGTATTTATTTGTAATTTTTACTAACATTTTGTTAGCGTCTACAAAATAACAGACTTGAACTAAAGGCCAGAAAACTCCCAATTTGATTTCATGGGGCCTTTACATGAAGTCAGTTTTGTCTGCGGGGCACTTTGACAGGATTATAAAGAATATAGTTGTAAATAGTTGTACTCAGTGTGTGGCTATGGCATTTCACTGCTGCAGCCACAGCAGACATCTGTTCACGATGGCCGAGTGCCCTAATGACAACTCTCTTGTAGACGCAACTGGCGAGTTACTGGCAGCCAACACGACAGAGGCCACTGACCTCATGGACTCCTACAGCAGAAACTACCAGAACAAAATCCAGGCCCAGATGACCCCTCAGCAGACCCCTGCAGTAAGTCAGAGTTATAGATTCTGTTATTTTTACACGAATATTGGCTTGATATAATCCACAGAAGCTATCTTGGCCAGGAATAGAAGATAGGGATGAAATGAACAGTCACACTCATGCAAGCACAATATTTCTGTGAACGCCACAGGAAATGGCTTCCAATCACAGACGCCAGCAGCTGATTCGAGAAGCTCTGAGTGGGAAGAGTCCTGGTGCTTATGCCGAGCTGTTTCAGAGGTAACATAACTTTGACTGTTTAGCACCTTTGATCACCCAAAGACTGTGACTGATGATGAGATAGAAGATCACTGTTCCACGCCCAAAACATTGGCTTGGCGTCTGCATAGGCAGCTACCTTCTAAGCCATCGTGCTAACTCAAACACAACCTCAAAATTTGTATCTGATTTGTAATGTTTTTCATTAGCAGCAACTAACAAAAAACTTGAAATTGCTTGCTTGAATAAGTTATATTTCAGTGTTTCAGTACTAGTTACAAATTTCAAGGTTTTTTTTTTTTTTGATAATTCAATACTGTATTTAATCATTCATTTTTTAGTTACTGTATTTAGTTTTACATAGCTGCAGTTAAATGGCCTAGATTTATAACAAACTATTGTGTTTTTGTATAAAATGCCCAAATTTTGTCTCCTTAGCAAAAAGCACCACCACAGGCTGGTGAGTGTGTGTTTATAGTGCTTTACTGATATTGTTTGTGTGTGTCACAGAAGTGCACCCACAGCTCCATCATCATTAGCCTCTCAGTCCCGGCCCCCACCCGGCCCCTCTTCCTCCCAAATGCGTCCTGTTGGCCTCAACGCTCCTGACCCCGATGAGGACAGCAGGTATGCCACACACACCTTGACATTTTCACCTCTGACCTCTGGCCTCAGAGCAGCAAAACAATTAACCTTTCCCCAAAGCCCTCTCCTTGTGTACATCATTTCCCAGGACGTGTTTTATCTTGTAGCCTCTACCTTTATGTTTATAACCTCCATCTCCATTTTACACACATCCAGGCTCAAATATCAAAGTTTCATTCCCAGCTCAAAGTTAAAGCGTTCAGGTAGCTGACATGCCCCAGGCCATCTGGAAGATAGTATGCGCTGGAGCACGCAAATGCAGATTTATGACTATCGCTGCTTTTGCCTCTCCCGTGTATGAGCTCGGGGACTCTAAACAGGCGAGGAAATACAAGACTACTCCTGTGAAATATGCATGTCCCCAAGATATTTAAATACACTGTAATTTAGCTCATTAAGAGGAATCCTGGGAGACTTTACAGAGCTGTCCGGCCTGCGCGGTGCACCACCGTTTGCTTATTAGCTAGGAAAAAAAATGACAAAACTAATGTGCTAGTCCAAATTGTGTTAAACGGTGACTTTTTGTTTCTCATCCACCGGGGAAAAGCAATATGCATTTGGAGTTTGTTACTTTGTAATCTAGTTATGAATTTCACTGTGCTCTTTATGAAATCAATTGAAAATGCAGGCAGTGGAATCATGGGATATCCGTGAAGAGACTGTTGCCGACTCTCTAAAAAAAATATCCAATGCCAATCAAAACTTATTAAAACCTGTTTTAATGGGTGTCTTGAGACATTTGTTTACTCAGCACTGATGTGTGTGTTTTTAACAGAGTCCTATAGAGAATGAGTCATTTCCATATTGTTGTTGCTATTTGGATTTTCTTTTCTGCTGAATTGAGGATTGTGTTATAATCAACACTTTGTTGGGATGTTAATTAAAATATACAGTCAAATTAATTAGACTACTCTTCAAAAGTTTGAGTCAGTAAGAATTTTTTTGAAAGAGAAAAATAATCCTTTTATTCTGCAAGTATTCGTTAAAATAAATCAAAAGTGACATTAAAGACATAATGTTACACAAGATTTCTGTTTTGAATAAATGCTGACCTTTTGATATTAGAATATTAAATGATTATTAGAATGATTGTTAGAAAAGCATATTAGAATGATTTTGAAGGATGTGACACTGAAGACTAAAATATTACATTTAAAATATATTCAAAAATAGAAAACAGTTACTTTAAAATGTAATATTTCACAATAGTATGGTTTTACTGTATTTTTAATCAAATAAATGCAGCCTAAATAGACACAAAGTGAAGTATATACATATATTGTTTCTATTATGTCCATATCAGACTGGTTTGACGTTGTAATTTTCTTCTTACTTTTCTTAATCTCTCTCTTTCTCCTCTTTTCCCTCACTCTGTCTCAGTTCTGAGGAATCTCGTGCCAGTTCTGGCCTGTCCATGAGGAGCTCAGCAGGGGCGCTCTCAGCGGCCCAGGGATCAGACACTGGGTCAGGGCCCAACATAGAGCCTTTGGATATGTCTATGTTGGGGCAGGACCAGGACTCTCTTAGAGGTGACGAGCAATTTCCTCTCTGTGTTCATACGTTATACATTTTACCATCTAGTTTGTACATACATAATACATTTGCAATTTAGAAGCTGTCCATACATAGATATTGTACATATCTATTCAGAAATTTGTTTGAATACCTAGGCCTACTCATGAGATCATGTTTGATTCCAGTTTATGTGAATAATGCATATCTGTTTGATGTTTCGCAGGTCATATGGACTCTGGTCTGACCCCTGATGCTCCTCGTTCGGTCTCTGAGAGGGTCTCCCCAACACTCCCCTCCTCCCCGGGCCGTCCAGGTGCCAACGTTAAACCAGTCCTGCCGCCCATCCCATCTGGAAGGAAGACCAATGATTCTGGCTCAAAGCAGTAACTAACAGGATAGAGAGCTAGAGAGGGATAGTGAGATATTAGCACATCATGTGAGTGTTAGCGGCAAAAATGGGTTTTTGAAATAAGTTTAATTAACCCCTTTAGCTTCAAGCCAGCCATTCAATAAATGACTATGAAGGCAACAGCTGTGCTCAGTGCTGTGAGGCAAAAGCAGTCAGGTCAGGTCATTGGAAAATATGGAGATTCCCATCCCTCGTCTGTGTCCTCCAGTGTGAGTGATCTGAGAGGTTTAAGGCTTATCCGTCATCAGCAGATCTAAGCTCTGGAAATGGCCCGTAGCTCTTAAATCCCTGGACACTGGAAGTGAGGCAAGAAGTTGTGCAATGGAGGTCACACTTTACATTACAATGCTCATGTTACAGAATAATCACTTTGAGATAACGTTCAAAAGTTTGGGGTCAATTTTTTTTTTTACAAAAATAATAATAGTAGTTAGAAAAATCCAAATCGGCTGATTTCTGAAGGATCATGTGATACTGAAGACTGGAGTAACGGCTACTGAAAATTCAGCTTTGCCAGCACAGGAATAAATTACAGTTTATTTGGTATTTTAGTTGGTACTATTTCAGTATCATTTAAAAAATCTTACTCACCCTAAACTTTAGAATTCATTGCAAGTGACTTTGGATAAACGTGATTATTAAGGTGGCTCAGTAATGCACAACACAACAGAAACGAGCCGCAACGGGAAAAAAAATAGCACAAAACAACGGAAACAAGCCACAACACAACGAAATTAGCACAACACCGCGAAAACAAGCCGCAACACAATGGAAATAATTCACAACACAACGAAATTAGCACAACACCGCGGAAACAAGCCGCAACACAATGGAAACAAGCCACAACACAACGAAATTAGCACAACACCGCGGAAACAAGCCGCAACACAATGGAAACAAGCCACAACACAACGAAATTAGCACAACACCGCGGAAACAAGCCGCAACACAATGGAAACATGCCACAACACAACGAAATTAGCACAACACCGCGGAAACAAGCCGCAACACAATGGAAACAAGTCACAACACAACGAAATTAGCACAACACCTCGGAAACAAGCCGCAACACAATGGAAACAAGCCACAACACAATGGAAACAAGCCACAACACAACGAAATTAGCACAACACCGCGGAAACAAGCCGCAACACAATGGAAACAAGTCACAACACAACGAAATTAGCACAACACCGCGGAAACAAGCCGCAACACAATGGAAACAAGTCACAACACAACGAAATTAGCACAACACCGCGGAAACCAGCCGCAACACAATGGAAACAAGCCACAACACAACGAAATTAGCACAACACCGCGGAAACAAGCCGCAACACAATGGAAACAAGCCACAACACAATGGAAACAAGCCACAACACAACGAAATTAGCACAACACCGCGGAAACCAGCCGCAACACAATGGAAACAAGCCACAACACAACGAAATTAGCACAACACCGCGGAAACAAGCCGCAACACAATGGAAACAAGTCACAACACAACGAAATTAGCACAACACCGCGGAAACAAGCCGCAACACAATGGAAACAAGCCACAACACAACGAAATTAGCACAACACCACGGAAACAAGCCGCAACACAATGGAAACAAGTCACAACACAACGAAATTAGCACAACACCGCGGAAACAAGCCGCAACACAATGGAAACAAGCCACAACACAACGAAATTAGCACAACACCGCGGAAACAAGCCGCAACACAATGGAAACAAGTCACAACACAACGAAATTAGCACAACACCGCGGAAACAAGCCGCAACACAATGGAAACAAGCCACAACACAATGGAAACAAGCCACAACACAACGAAATTAGCACAACACCGTGGAAACAAGCCGCAACACAATGGAAACAAGTCACAACACAACGAAATTAGCACAACACAATGGAAACAAGCCACAACACAACAGAAACGAGCTGCAACACAATAAAATTAGCACAACACAATGGAAACAAGTCGCAACCTAACAAAATTAGCACAGCAGAATTAGCACAAAACAAAAGTAGTCCAGTGTGTTGTGTTGTGGTGATTTCGTTGTGTTGTGCCACCATAGATTATAGAACATGTTAACATAAATAATCAGAATTATGTTAACATAATACAGTCTATATGTAACATGAACTTGTAATCTATGTGTAACTCAATGATCTTCTGCGGCTCATTCCTGACCACAAATGAGCAGCTGGAGCGATTGGAGAGTGTCTCCTTGTAATTAATGTATCTTATGGCTCAATCTGACACACAGACTGAGTAAATATATTGAGACAGCTATTCGGGTATCTCATGACACAAGTTGCATTTCATTTCCACTTTCATTTGTCATCAGCGTGCAGTGAGCCTGTGTGTGTATCTGTACAGTAAGTACACACACACCTGGCCGTCCATCAGCGTCAGTCCCTCTAACCGGCAGATGTTGCAATGATCTCATAATTCAGAGGCAGTTTCAGACAAGACGGCTGTGTGAACCCTCGGGCATAACCTACTTACAGAGACAGTCTTCACACTTTTACTATTTTATCACTCTCATCTAGATCTCACGCTCCTAATGCTGCACTATATGCAACACTGTGTTTAACAGCCACAGCCTTTAAGAAATATAAAGATATCAACATTTGGATTCAGTGTGAAAGTACTCGAATCCTCCTGATCTCAATATCGTGAAATTATTCCTACATGAATGAGGGAATGACTTGGTAATAAAAAATAGGTATTGTGGCCATGACTTTAGAATTTATTAATTTGTGGCCATGTTTTATTCATTTGTTTTAAAATTAATTATTTTAGTTCTTGGCCACATTATACTAATTCATTCCTTTATTTTAATTTAGTCAAATAATGACCATTTTTTCCCCCTGCGTGTCATGTATCATATAACGTAATCATAATCATACATAATCATAAAAATACACTTGCTTAAGGTCTAAGGGTATAAACATTAAACTCTGTGACTTAATATTTTTTTTTTTTTTTTGTATTTTTTTGAATAGTTTCTTTTTTTTTTGAGCGAGAACATTTTTATTTATTTTTTTAAAAGAAATATTCCATGAAAATGACTTTCAATTAATTAGAATCAGCTTTATTCGCCAAGTGTGCGTGAACATTTGTTGTGTTTTTTAAGAAGCTCTTGGTACATACATACATATATACATATCTGACATGAGAACAGAAACACTTAAGAAAGACTTAACAATAAATAATATTTATGAGTCTGGAACAGAAGATTTATGTACAGATTTGTGCATATAATGGCATTGAAAAAAAACCTAACCTATCAGTATCAGTCAACGCCGATGACACACTTACATAAAATCACAGAGATTCTCTCATAATCATAATCATGACAACCTGACTCATAATTTCCTTCTCTTCTTTCATCTCCGGACGTATCTCCATAACCTGGCCTCTGAAAACCAAGATCATATCTCACAGAAGGACAAACCTGTCCACATTATATTATCCAGAGCAGCACTGGGAGACAAAGAAACTGGCATAAATCATCTTTTCCACACAGAGACAGGCGAGAGAGGCTAAATCATAGTAGAGCTGTTGTATTTTACCCTCATAGCTGCAAAAGCTGTTTGTCAGCTCAGGCCTGTAGGGCCACAGCTGTGACTGCTCCTGATACGCTACCTTGTTAAATTGAAGTTTAGGCCTGTGATTTCCTGGTCACAGAATAGAGGTCATGGATTATAAATAGGAACTATTTCTGAATCTTCATCTGCACTATATACTTCATTCTGCAAATAGAAGTATATTTAAGCAATATCATACTGAATGAGTAACATCAACAGTCTTGCTTTCATGTAACAGTTCAATAAGCAATCCGTTAATATGAGTATGACTAAAACTTTAATGTTAGGGTTTTACAAAAACATGTGAGAACTTGACTGCTTATGCATAGACATCCAACTAATATCTAACTTTAATTAAAGAATGATTTTCATTTTATATCAATACATGTGTTTGTGTTTGCAGACTTAGAAGTACATTCATAAATATACCATGCTTACTTATTAATATTTTGTCTGATTTGTCTAATTAAGCATACTTTCAGTAGCCAATTAGTTTTGGTAGGTGTCCTTGTTACAGTCTAAGTATACAGTTAAGTATTGAGTAATATTAATTAATAAAATGTACTTACTATAAGGTTATGGCTAGGATAAGAGTTTGATTTAAGGTTGGTTTTATGTAATTATGCATATTTTACTGTTAAAACTAGTACATGTAATGTGTAACAAGCACACTGTGAAATAAAGTGTCATTTTCTAGTACATTTAGGTCTGTTTAGTAAAGTATTTTCATTTCTAAAATGCATTCTGCAGATTTTCTTCCAAAATCAGCGTAGACAATGCATATACAGTAAATTCTGTATATTCCATCTAAGGGTGTAGATAACTAATGGTAAATTCAGTTCTTTTACAGTAGGATGGACTCTCCGCCTCTCATTCAGAATCAAGTTTCCTGTGCTTAAAGTGTATCAGATTTTGAAGCACATCACTGAAATAAATGATTTCTTATTGATAGTGTAAGAACCTATTTTGTAAAGCGAAGGTGAATCTTGTAGTTACTTTGAATGTAAGCTTCTGTAAGTTGGCTTGGCTGTTGTGTTGAGTCAACATTAAATCTTTAAAGGTGTACTTAGCTTCACCCCTGAGAATACACTAGGCTTCTGCTTGGAATCCATGCAGCTCAGTTGTTGTTACCAAGGCAACTGGCTCTCTGCAATGCACCTCCTGTTTGCCTGTTTGGAGACAGGAGGCCTGAAGCATTGACTTCATGTGCCAACAGCCCCACATTAATTCCCCCTCATGCTGATGGAGGAAGATTTCTGATACTTTTAATTAGGCGATACTCACTCTCCCACACAGTTTCTTGTTCGTTCTCTCCCTTTTGCATTGTCAGACAAATTCTAAAAGTTTTGAGACTTGTTAAAATGCTTGTTTAAAGGAAGCAGCATAACTGAAGTCAGCCTGACTTAATTGTCACATATCGTCACAGTTATGCATAGAATGAGGGTCCAATATATAGTTACTGACCATGCTTGGACTTTAGGAGTGGCATGTTGGCACTCTCTCTAAATACAATATCATTGATTTTTTTTTTAGAATTAGAGGCACACATTCCATGTTTTTATATTGATATTGATTCTATTTTATATTAGATATGTTTAAAAAGCTATTATGTAAGTATTCAAGTAAATTCATGCAGTGCTATAATATATGTGTATTGTAGTAACACCTTTTTAACCTATTAACCAATTTGAATTAGCCTAGCCTTGTTACTTGCTTAAACTTGTTACATGCCACCATATGTCTGGCTATTATGTTCTGTTTTATAATGTTATTACCATGTTATCCTTTCTGTGTGTTTTTTTATTTTTATTTATATATATGTATTTATTTATTTATTTTTCTTATTATTGTTTATTTTCAGTAGATTATTAGATGATTTGTGTTTAATGTTTATTAAATCATGTTACCATTTTACCCTTTCTGGGTATTTTATTTATTTATTATTTTATTTTATACATTATTTTTTATTTTAACTTATTTTTGTTTAATTTGTATTAGATTATTTATATTTAATAATGTTTGGTAAATCAGGTTACCATTTTACCCATTCTAGGTATTTTATTTATTTATTATTTTATTTTATAATTTTTTTTTTCATTTTATTTAATTTTTGTATTTATATGTATAATTATATGTATTTAATGTTTATTAAATAAACTGTTTACAGTATGTAAAGAAATTAATGTTTATTAAATTGCTTACGTTATGTGAAGAAATTGTTTATTAAAATACAGAAATTTTAAACCAATATATTTTGACCTCTGAGGTTGACAATGAACAATTTCTGAAGGTTAAGCACCTACATGATCTGAAATTTGTTAAAAAATAATTTTCTTATGCTCATGCCGATGGAAAATTTCTAATACTTTTAATTAGGGGATACTCTCCCTCTCTCCCACGCACACACTGTTCAGTTCACCTCAGTTTCTGGCCCTAATTTGTACCATATTTATGGAAAGTACAATTTTCTTTGCACAATGAATCAGAACAAAGAAAGCTTCAGATGAAGTTTATTGTTCATCTGTCTCTCTCATTCACTCTTACTGTCTGTGTTTGCATCTGTCCTGTGCACTAACCCACAGCAGATCTCACGAGAAGCAGGATGCCAGCTGGCCCAAGCGTTTTCCTTTATCCTGGGCAAAGGCTTTACTACGGCTCATAAATGCAGTGCCGGCTTTTAAACGCAGCATTTAATGTGTGATGGAGAGCAGCTCTGCGGATGTTATCAGGCTTGTTTAACAGGTTTATTTATCACCCTTTGATGCTGCAGCCAAGATTGCCGTTTCTCGGTTCCCGATGTCCTCTAAGCACAAATGTGGAATCAGGCATCTAAAATGCCCAGCATGCCTATCCAGACCTTCTGCACTCTGGCTTCAAGTTGTGGGTTTGTATATCAAGAGCACATGGACGTCAATAAATTATACTTTGAGTACAGTTATAATAAATTCTCGTGCACAGAAAAGCAAAGCTTTCTTTATTCCAGTATTCTAACTACAGTCCAATATATGAACATAACCACAAAAGAAAAACGCTCCTTTAGGGAAACTCATAATTCTATATTTGCATTACTCAAATCTTATGTAATCTCTCCTGTACAGTATCCCTCAGGCCCAGATGTGACTCCACAGGCCTCAGCATGACAAACACAAGCTCTTTGTGGCATCAGCTCTGCAGACACACAGATAAGTGACATTTGACATTCCTCTCCGTACACACTGTTTGCATTCCTTTGAACGAATAGGGCTGATGACAGCACAGGTTTACAGTTGTTTGGGTCTTGGGTGTATTATGCTTGGGTGATTATGGCTTCTGTTAATAATAGGGATGTGATTGTTGTTTATTGGGCTTTTGATGAATGATGAAGAGGAAGGAGTTAAGTAGTTCCGTACATAGTTGAGATATCACTCAAGTGTCACAGGAACGGCTGGCATGTGAAACTACTTTGACATCTCAACACTCAGAAATGGCTGCTAAATGAGTGTTAAAGCAGTCATTTACTTTTACTTTACTTTTAGTCATTTAGCAGACGCTTTTATCCAAAGCGACTTACAAATAAGAAAAAGTAACTCTATAAATACTATATATACACACTCACATTTAAGAAAATAAAGAAATTAAATAAAAATGATAAATGCATACAACAACATTTCAAAACTAAACATTTAAATGAAAACAAAAAATAAAGCTAAAAACATTTCAAAATATTAAAACAACAAAAGGTATGAGTATAATAATGAGTCTAACATAACACTAAAAAATAACTACATATGTGTATGTATAACCACACACACACACACACACACACACACACACACACACACACATATATATATATATATATATATATATATATATATATATATATATATATATATATATATAAATTCAAAATAAAACTAAATTAAAACTAAAACTAAATTAAAACTAAATTAATAGGGGGGTGGATTTTATCAGCTGTTTATTATTCATGCAACAATATATATTACTGTTATAGTTTTTATTAATAACATTGAAAATTATACTACTTTAATGAATGACATAGCATAGACTTCTTCATAGCTAGTGTTTGTGTATTTCATTTCATTCTGTACCCTACTTGTTCTACAGATCTGTTTACTAGTGTTAAATGCTACTGTTTTTGACAGCGTTGATAACGTTTCTGACGGATATCATGATATTTTTTGCGTTTCCCTTACCGAATGTGCTATCCTGTCAGCAACAACTTGTCCATCCTACCAATACTAGGGGGGTAAAATCTGGCGGGGGTCAGAATTCCGCACTAACGTTACACCGGCGATGCAGTGTTGCCAGATATTGCTATTATAACAAACAAAAAAAAAACATAAATAGCCTAAATAAAAATAAACTGAAATTATTTAAAATATTTGGCAATTAAGATAAGCTAAATATATAAGGGACCCTAAACTGCAAAGTCCTTATTTATTAACTTTCTAAAGTGTCAAATTAAATGGAAAACGCAATGCTTTTAATAGCTGGATCTGGCAACACGGAGGCTGTGCTCGCGCCCTCACTCGCCACTCTCTCAAGCCTCGTTCACTCCGCAGCATCTGGCCGCGATCATTTTCATTTCACAGACGCTAAACATTCTTGTCTAAACTGAATTATACATGTCCTGCAGACATTCATATGAGGAGTTTAACAGCAAATTAGTCATTGAGAGAACAAATTTTATTTTTGAACATGAAAATTTTTTACCAAGGTGGCCAGTCATAGCTGGCTACTAGTAAAAATGGGCGTGGCCATATCGGTATGGCTTCCCATCTATATCCAGCTATTTTTAGCTGTACAAAACTGTTTTGCTGCTTGATATTGAAAATTGGTGTCTTATCATATTATTTTAATGTATTATCTTAATTATGAACACACTGGTTTGTAGTGCAAACAGTTTTACAGTTTACTGCATGTTGTTATTCTCCTCGTTAATGAAGCGGAAGTCTCAACCATAGGCTTACTTCCAAATTTCAAGTAGTTTTTTAGGATGTAACATGATACGCAGAAGTTTCTGCAACTGTCTGAATTTACACATTTACACTCACTTGTGGCATTCATTAGATCTGAATGATAAACAAGTCAGCGGAATGTTCTTAGTTGTTAATAAAACTGATTATTAGAGTACATTTGATAAGAAAATGCTATTTAGGTTTTTCAAAATTTCACATTTAATTTAGTTTTCTTTGTAATTATTTGAAAAAATTCTTACACTTCTGATGTGTTTCACAGCGTGAGGTTCAGTCTCCTTATGGTTTAGAGATGCTCTTGTTGTTGTGCTGACACTTAAATAATCACTATATCAACCAATGTACTGTTGATGGGCTGGATATTGACTACATTGTCTGCACGAACAGATGTGATTTCATACTGTAACCTAAGATCACTCCTTGCTAAATCTACCTCACTGAACACTGTCCAAACTTGGTCACACCGGGCCATGAAGAGTTTCCTTTAAGCCATCTTCTAAGCATTCCTCAGGTCTGTGTTTGTGTCTGAGCACCTCATACACTCGTCTCCCAGTGGCTGGTTATGCCATCAATGACTCCTTCTGTTACATCAATTTCTGCTCTCTTTCATCTGTAACTCTGCATTATGACTTGTTAAGGTCCATCCTCTCTCTCTCCCCTTGTCCATTGTTTTCCTCGTTACTCCTCTTCTTCCTCCTGAGATTCATCCTTAGATACTTTTCAGAAGCTGAAGAGGCGTGGGATTTGCAGTAATTTCCAGATCAAGGGGTGTGTTGGCAGTGTGAATCTGGCCATGTGTGCATCTCTAAACCATAAGGAGACTGAACCTCGCGCTGTGAAACAGATGCCAACTCTTACCTACTATTATAGTCACTTTATTGGAGAAAATTAAAACATTTAGAATTTATGTTTAATAATCGCTAGTAATTATCTATCTATCTATCTATCTATCTATCTATCTATCTATCTATCTATCTATCTATCTATCTATCTATCTATCTATCTATCTATCTATCTATCTATCTGTTTCTCTGTCTGTCTGTCTGTCTGTCTATAATGACACACACACACACACACAATATTGTATTTTTCTGATGCACTTAAAATATGTATGTTAATGTAATATATATTACGTTCATGTGTATACCATTTACCTACATATTTAATGCGCATTAGAAAAAATAATATTAGAACAATATAATATTTATATTTAAATAATGTTTAAATATTGCTAATAAAGGAGTTGGTTTTAAATTTGCAGTATACAATTGCTGGAAATTATAAATTATGCAACCATAATTTCCTCTATTAAATCTATGAATTAATATGTATAACATTGTTGGAAAACAATGGAATATGGTGCATAACATTATCTGATGGTTCAATGACTATCAAAAAAAAAGAAGAGTTTAAATCTAAATAAATAAATATTTTGTACTTTTTTGTACTTTTAATGTTATCTGGCTACATAGCTTTATTTAAATGGAATATTTCAATTAGCAGAATTCACAACAGCAACTTTCAAACCACCACACAAAACTAGATTTGAATTTACAATGCATTAAAAACTCACTCGCACTGGTCCCAGTGCATTGGGTCATCCTTATTGTGGATCCCTGTGCCCTTATATTCTTCATCACTGCATGTGAAGACAGTTAAAGTCTATCAGTGGTGTAGTAGATTTAGTATCTATGGGTGTATGTTTGCTTGTGTTTGTAGTGAGAAGACACTGGATTTGGCTGTGGCTGAGGGGGAATCTAGGGCTTGTCCCTGCTTGTGGTTTTCTACTCATTGCCTGAGTGAATTTGAGAGAGGGCTGCATTCCTGTTACAATAAATGTGTGCATGGTTTTGATATTCAGTAAAGCATAAATCAAACCTGAGTTCAAAGACTGGCCTCATTAAGCATCTGACTGTCTGAGAGTCTGTAGCTTGCAGACTGGAACGTGTGTATGTGTGGATATGCGATTTAATTGTAAATATAGGCAGAAAGCTGTAAAGTGTGGACTGATGTGTTTAACAGATTTGACTCTTCCTCTTCCTCAGTCTATCAGTGTTGTTTGGCCTACTTTCTGAAATTCATCAGACTCTCTTTGCCTTATGGAAAGGATGGGCTTCTGGATCAGGTCCAAAAGAGGCACCCTAACCTGCCTGGACCATGTGCAAACACTAGAGACTCTTGGTTTCAAATGTTCCTTTATGGTGCTACTGATGGCTGTAGTATTTTATGCTCAATGAGCTGTAAAACAAACAGTCTTTGCTGCATAAAATGCTTGATTACATATTCATGATGCCATTGATGAAACACCCCAGCAAAGTCTGAAACAGATTAGTGCAAAAGTTTCAAACGACCGGCCCAAACATGGCCCTTGATATGTTTATAGTTATAGATGTGTGCTCTTTCAAATGATATCCATATAAATATTATACCATTAATCTAAATACTAAATATTCTGATTAAATGATATTCATAAATGTCTAATATTTTATTCAATTTACAGATAATATTAAAAAAAAAAAACGATACATCTATTTAAAATCTAAATAATTAGAACATTTAACCATTTAAATTTTCACTGTTTCTTTCTAGTTTTATTCTGATTATGATTTAAGAAAGCCAATTTAGGAAACATTTTGTCTTTTGAATATCACAATTATTATTTTTTCCACTGTAAAATGCATGCATACAGCTGCCATTTTATTATAGCGTCCTCATTAGTTTTTTCTAATTAAATAATTTTGTTTACCATATATTTGAATCGATTTCCATTTATTTTCAGTGTTTATACATTCAAATAACATCTGAGCATTACATCAAAGCTAGAACATGATGTTCTCTCTGGTCTCCTAATGAGGTGGCTACCTGCCTGATCTAAATTGCAGTGCAGGAATACAATCTCAGGCATCATTAGTCCACTAAGCATGCAGAGCAGTATCCTAGGTCTTAGGGAGAGATGAGTAGACCTACAAAAAGATCAGTCCATTCACCTATAACTGCTTTTAGTTAAAATGCATAATTATAAAACATGGTTTCACTTGATTTTGATGGTCCCAAATTCTGTTGCCTATAAGTAACATTTGTATTTGTTTTATCTGATCAACCGGCCTCTGAGAATATAATTCGAGTTTAAAGGAATAGTTCCCTCAGGAATTTACTTACCCTGAGGCCATCCAAGATGTAGATGAGTTTGTTTCTTCATTGGAACAGATTTGGAGAAATGTAGCATTACTTCACTTGCTCACTAATGGATCCTCTGCAGTGAATGGGTGCCGTTAGAATCACACATCAAAACATCACACTAATACAATAATGTTGATGGATTTGTTTATTACAAACACATATTTTTATTTATGGACTGGACTTGTGTGGATTATTGTGGCGTTTTAATTAGCTTTTATTCTGCGGCACCCATTCACTGCAGACGATCCATAGGTGAACAAGTAAAGTAATGCTATTTCTCCAAATCTGCTCCTCATCTACATCTTGGATGACCTGAGGGTGAGTACATTTTCAGCAAATTTGACTTTTTGAGTAAACTTCAGTATTCCTTTAAGACCTCTGTTAGTTTAAAGTGTCTGCATGTCATTTGGAGGAATGTGGGCCTGTTTATTTTATTTTATTTTATTTTTTGCCATGTACATGTGTATAAGCCTTCTGTTGTAGAATGAGATAGGCACTGTGCCACGTACCTGCCAGCAGGGGACACTTTTTTTTTTTTTTCTGATTGCCGTGGGCAACAAGTCCTTGATTTCCTGGATAGAGACAACCTGCCAGTTGTGCCAGAGACCACAGACATGCACACACACAACTGTAATGTTATATTAATATTCAAGTGCCATATTACTACTCCACAGCTCTCCTTATTTCTTCTCTCTGCAGACACACTTCCATAACTTTAAATGAGGCACTTGTGTTTATGTTACATCAATCAATACTTTTTTCCCCCAAAAGCAAAACTCAGGCAGGCACATTATTTAAACACGGACTTTGAACTCATTCCATGTCAAAAACACAATTAAAGTGAAGTCGGAAAGGCACTGCAGGGCAGAATAATGAACTGTTGGGGCCAACGGAGCACAGAAAATGAACTTATAATTAAGATTTCAGCATTACATTAAATCTATACATCATCCAATTGGATTTTATTTCTCCCAGGAGCATGTGAAGCAATAGCTCTTTATTATTCATAACTGCTGATAACATGAAAACAGTCTTTTGTGGTGACGTGATGCATTTGAGGTCTATGTATGAAATCGTGTTGACGAGAGTGGTATACAGACAGAAAAGGTGACAGCCAGTGAAGAGGGGCTGCCTGTAAAAACAAGCTAACGTACCAACGGAGCAATTACCTCTCATGTCAATGATGTTTTTACAACATGTCAGAAACTCAGCCCAGCCCTGTGAATTCCTAATATATGACCGACAGGAGAGATTTCTTTGGATTTCTTTGTTTCTCTTGTGCTGATCCCTGTGTACATCGCTGCTTTTACTCAAGCCTAAAGCTTGAATTTCATCAAAACACACTTCAGCTGCAGTATCAACCACTTTAGGGATTCGTAGGCATTAAAAAAACTGCAATTAACTGCTAGTTTATGAAGACAAGCCTTTTTAATATTTCCCAGGCTGATTAGCCATTATCAACACATATTCCTCAATGCTTATAATTGCTTGATTATGCAATAACTGCACCATTATCGCACAGTAAGTTTTCCTAGCTGTGATGTATTTTTTCCACTCAGGTTTCAAACTCATCTCTAACGTTGATAAAAATTCTTCCTAAAATGATTAGGTTTCACATCAGTCTCAGATGTTCTTTAACTGGGCATTTCTCATAGCAATCCTAACAAAATATTATTATTATATTCCCTCATTTCTCCGTAGCACTGTTTGCATTATGTGAGTTAATCAGTCAGGCGTAATGTACAGTCATTATTGCAAAATGAACCTCGGCAGTGTGATCAGGGTTGAAATATAATGTGTGTGGGACTTTATCATCCAGAAGGGGTTTATTTTGTGATAATGACCAGATGACTGTACATTATTTGACTTATTAAGAAATGGACATGAAATATTCATTGTTGTATTATGAGAGATTAGGAAAAATTATTCGTGAGAAACTGCAATTTATTACATACTTTAGTGGTCATTAAGTAAAAAAAATATATATATTGGACCTCAAAATGCTGAAACTGACCAATCAATATCTAAAAGGACATGATCAGGTTAAAAATAAAAAAATAATTCAAAAAGAGAATAAAAAAATAAACACAAAATAAATCAGGCATAAAGCATGCAGATCTACTTAAAGGTTAATGAAATAAACAAAATGAAATAACACTAAATTTGATTCAAGGTTTAAGGTTTTTTTTTATTATTATTGGCTTTATATTTGAAGATTTTTCTCTGTTTTTAGTCTCTTATGTTCACCAAAGCTTCATTCATTTGATCAAACATATATTTTTAAAAGCTGTAAAATGTGATATATTATTACAATTTGAAATAACCGTTTTCTATTTGAATATATTTTAACATGTAATTTATTCCTGTGATGGCTGAAAACTGAATTTTCAGCATCTAGATGTGTCTTTACTATCACTTTAATGTATCCTTGCTAGAAAAAAAATATTAATTTCTTTTTACAAAAAAGAAAAGTGCTGACTTTTGAATGGTAGCATACCGTATAAGATTTCAAGTACAAGTGTTCTCCAAGCCTCCAAATCCTTACGATTGTTATGTAGTGGTCTGAAAAGCCGTCTGGCGTGATGAACAAGCTCCCAAAGCCAGTTTACACAAATCTAATCTACAATCTCTTTTTTTCTTTCAGTCTGGTCATCCCTCTTTTTTTCATTGGATCTCCGCCTCTTCATCCCTCCAGACACCCACAGTCATGAGGATTTATGGCTCTCTCAGTGCCCTATAGATAGAGCTGACCCAGTGTCCAGAGAGGTCCTGAGACATGAAAGCCTGACCTTACTGTGCCCAGCGGGCCTCTGCACACCTGTGGGCCGGCCAGGAGGACACTGGGAATCAATTTCTCCAACCTTTCCATCTTGTCCATCTCTCTGTCCTTCTAATAATTTAATGCCTTCCTCCTCAGTAACTTTAACACTAGCTTTTGTGGCGTCTCCCTAGGGCTACCTGAGGGACTTTCAATTACACAGCGTATCACACTATTTTTCAAAACACTGAGATGTTGTTTTAGGCTCTGGTTATTGCCCATTCACACCAAGAATGATAACTATAACAACCACACCCATGTACTGTAATGTTCTGTTTATTATGAACGTGCTGCAGTTATACTGTCTAGTGCATTAAATGTTCGTTTTGAAGCAGGATGGCATTAGCCGGAAAATGTAAAGTCAATCTGAAGTCATTCCAACGATATTGTTCCTCTGTGTTGTTATCATTATAGTTGTGGACTCATGAAATTAGAATGATTATAAAAACTTCATATTCATTGTTATCAGTATAGTTAGTTATCATGGTCTTGGTTTGAATGGGCTTTAACTCCATAAATTGTGCTCTATAGCATCATCCTTGGATAATATGAGATGAAACAGAAGTTTAATAGATGTCATGTCAGTGTTAATATTATTTCTTGGGCTATCATTTATTATTTTATTTTAGTGTTATTTTTATTTAATTTTATCTTATTTTATACATATTTATGCATATTATTTATTACTGATGTTTGATTTATACATTAATTATAAAAAATGATTTATATAAATATTGTGTGTGTATTATATATATATATATATATTATATGCACAATTATATATAATTTTGTCTTCACTTTTTGTTTCATAAAAATTCACATCTTAAAATTTACAAAAATCTTTATTTATGTCCTACATGACTGTATACATTCTTCTGCATGTATGCAACACTCTTTACAGACCCCTTTTTTCCCCTCTTTTCTATTCACAAAGGCCCCATGCATGACCTTTGACCTCAGGGTCAGAACAGGTTTTCAGCTTGTCAGGTCTGTGAGTGGGGCTTACTGAATTATAGGGTGTCATGAGTGACAGCTGGCAAGAACCAATAAACTCCATCCCAGCATTCCTGCAGAAGACCAGCTTTCTCTGTTCAAACGGGGCAGTTACTGTGTTTTAAACTGCTGCTCCAGTGCAGTTCTTCGGGAAGACATGTGACCATCTCAGAGGTCTGGCAGTTTTATTTGTGAGATCTTATGATCTCTGTGGAATAAGCCCACCTTTTTGACCCCAACTTCTGCTGCTGCTTTTCAAAAGTCACTTTTGGGAGATCTCACATACTTCAGCAAAAATTTCAAGAGACTTTTCAAAGTGTCTTTTTTTGTCCCCAGAGATTACAGATGCAAACAAAATTGCTTTTGATTTGACTTCAAGAAGGTTTGTGGATTGTCTGTACTTTATTCAGAAATTTTTGAAATTGCGGTGATGGAAGTTATTATTTGCTGCAGGACTTTCATGTCATGCTTCCGAAATGGGAGGAACATTTATTTCAGTGCTTTTGCATTCTTTTACAAAACGTTTGGGTTCCCCCAATAAACTTGTGTTTGCTCAGATGCTCACAAACTTTTGCAATGGAAATAATGTAAGGTAGGAGAAAAACAAAGCTATGTTTCAGTGCTTTTGTGAAAGAACACAAAGTTTATTGGGAAAACACAATAGATTTGCAAATGTTTGCAAGAGTATGCAAATGTTTTTGAGCAAACAAAGGTTGTCGTGGGAATGCAATACTATTGGACAGAAAAAGCAATGTTTGGAAAGCAAGTGCAAAAGCACTGAAATATCTCCATCACAATGTCCCCTTATTGGCTCCATAATTTGCCTAAAAACATATTAATGCACATTTTATAAATAAAATATATAGTATAATAATAGAGAGACATGAAATGTCTTCTCAGTTGCTGCTCTCTCTCTCTCTCTCTCTTTCTTACTTTTCCTCTCCTTTTCACTCCCTCTCTCTCAATCCATCTTCTTGCTGTAACTGTGAGCCAACCTGTTGTAGCTCTTCCACACCCCTACATACTGTCTTCTCAGTTGCTGCTCTCTCTCTCTTTCTTACTTTTCCTCTCCTTTTCACTCCCTCTCTCTCTCAATCCATCTTCTTGCCGTAACTGTGAGCCAACCTGTTGTAGCTCTTCCACACCCCCTAAACTTTCTCCTTCAGAGGTATTTGCTTCATTCATTCACTCTCTCTTTCTCTCACACCCTCTTACACGTCCCTTTCTAGGCCATCTTGGATTCTCACACCCCTCGTCCTGGGACATTGCACTACAGCGTGTGGAGTCCCATAACCTGTTCTTGGATTGGATTATTACCTGATGGATCTCCAGCAGACTGGGTCTATTTCAAGCAGGCAGAAGTTTTGCATTTGAGAGGAGGACCATGGTGCAGGGTACCGTTGGAAAGGTGAGTGCACGTTTCTAGACGAACTTTGCAGCCCAGTGCCTCACAATGCAGAAAGCAGTATATCTATCTAGCTCTTTGCCAAGATTCTCTTGCTTGTTTTCTTTTTCTGGCACACTCTGGATTTTCTCAGAGTGGTTCTCAACTAGTTTTACTTCATGATCCAGACATTCTTGGATGTGAGCTGGCGATTTAACTAGAATCAGTATTTAATATTTTCTTTTACCTTGTGTAGTTTCATTCTTGAGTTTTCAGGATGAAGCAATGCCAAGCAACCTGTCCATGTTGGCATCTGTCTAATTTGGCTTCAGCCAAGCAACATATGAATTGACTAAAATACTGTAGAGTTTGTAGAGAATGCATGATTTTTGACGTCAACAACAATGTGGGAAATGTCTATTTATGATGCTATCTTAAATATATTTGCATTGTAGCATTAGCATATTGCATTGTTTTTCCCTACTCACAGCGATCCAATCAGAACAGACCATTTTGGGGTCATGACCCTTCAGTTGAGAACCACTACTGTAAGTGCTCTTTTAATGTTAATTTTCTCAAACATCTACTGATCAAAACTAGCATGATTTGACCCAAGTTCATTTATTTGTTTAATGTATTGTTTGATTAGGTAATTGTAGAACTAAATCAGAGACTCCATCCACCGTATGCCGTTCCGCTCCATTTACTGCCGCATCTGACGGCTTCAATAGCCCCACTAATGCAACTAAAAAGCCTTGAACAAAATGGTAGAGTGTGTCGCTGATGTCTCCAGTTTGATAGCTTTTTCCTCCACACACAGGCTTTTACACGCCCCTCAAAGTCGAGCGGCACTCCGGCTTTAGTCGTAATGTCATAGATGAACAGCATAAAGTCACTTCATTACTGCACGCTGGCGGCCTGCCTCTTCCTGCAGCTGATAAGCCTCCGCAAACAGTGTCCTTTCCAGCTTTTATTGTGCGTGAGCAAATATTGGGAGCATGCATTTGGATATTTGTACTACAATAGATGTTTTTGTGAGGACGTTCATCCCACTATCTTAAAAAATTTCTTTGCTGAAGCAACATTTAAAGATTTCTGGCTTATCTCATGAATGGCCGCTTTTGAACTTTGTGTTCATGTTTGATTTAGTGCATTCACTATTAGCGCATTCATGGACTACAACAATTGCAATTTCTGTGTGTGCACTAGTGTGTTTTTGGATGTTTTTAAGAAATGTTTTTCGCCCTAGTGCGTGTGTAACACTTAATTTAGAGCTACAGACATAATCTTCTGCGAAGGGGTCCGTGTTCAGAAATGACTAACAAACAGCAGGGTTTGTAGAGAGAGCAAAAGGGGGGCTTGGGTCGGCTCCTGTACCTTTATAATCCTTCAAAGTGCACAACGCTCACCTCTCCAGTCGGCCTGCGCTCGTGAGATTACATTCTTTGCTGTATGCAAGTTGCTGTGCAGCAGCCGTCAGAAAAATATCCCTTGAGTCACGGCGGTAGTACCTTCCTGTCTGTACGTTGATGTGAATTATCGCTTGTTCAATCAGATTCATTCATAAATTGCACAATCAGACGGTGCCCTCCAAAGTACCGCAATTCAAAAAGTCTTATCTTCCCTGTCCAGAGTACCAGGGTCTATGTAAGTCATGTAAACTGACTACGGTACAGAAGTGCTTGAGGTTACATGCTCAAACAGGACTGAGTTTGAATGGTATGTGTCGAGCTCATGGCCTCAAAGTTTCTTGATGAAAAATCTGGCTCTGTTCCACTTCATCTGATAGGAAAGCATGCCTTCTGCGTTAACTTTGTATGCTGAGGGTGTCTGACCTGCATGGAAATGTCTGTGATCATAATAAAAAGTTTTAGCACTATGTAAAAATGCTTTATGGACTCCCATGTGCACCCAAGAGAAGTTTGTTAAAGTCATCGAACCCTTGCAGCTGCATTAATTTTGTGGACTGTCAGACTTGTTCTTGCACATTAGAAGTGGCAGTTGTGCAGTAAAGCATTGCATTAGCATGGCTGTGGTTTCTGCACAGCTTGACAGTGCTGTCTGTTGGCTGAACAGAGACTCTGTAGTCGTAATATCCCCCACAGATGCAACCTGACAAAGCCGCAGCGGCTCTGTGCAAGATCATTGATTCCGTATGGTATGTAGTTAGCAAGTGCAGTATTTGGAATGACAGCATTTATTTGGCTAGGAAGCTTGTTCACCTGTCTGACACCTCTGGATTTTGCTAGAAGAGCTTTCACAGTTCGAGATTAGTTGTGATTTCAAAGGATGAGGAGATTTTGCCATAATTAAAGCTTCTTAGAAATTTGGAGATTTTGTTTTCAGTTATGTATTCTATTGGTCCAGGATTCACAGCTCCTCAACTTCAGAATACAGTAGCCCATTTATTGTCATATTGTGAGACATTTCTTGTCACAATCACTAGAAATAAAGTCATATAAAGTGTCATTGTGAGATATTAAATCACAATTATGGCATATAAAGTGACATTATAAGATATTAAATCAGAAATATGACATAAAGTGACATTGTGAGATATTAAATAACAATTATGGCATATAAAGTGACATTATAAAATATTAAATCAGAAATGACATAAAGTGACAGTGTGAGATATTAAATAACAATTATGGCATATAAAGTGACACTGTGAGACATTAAGTCAGAAATATGAAATATAAAGTCACTTATTGACATAAAAGTTATTACATAAAATATATTACTTCACAATTATGATCTATGAAGTCACGTTCTAAGATATTAAGTCAGAATTATGGCATATTAAGTCACATTGTATGATATTAATCACAAGAACTGTGACGGTCACAGTCTCATGAAATAAAGTTGCTATTGTAATATATAAAGTCACATTCACAAGAAATAGTCACAGTTATGACAATCACAATGTGAGATATAAAGTCGTGACATTATCACACTATGAATTATTGCATAAAAAGTCACATTGAGAGAGATTAATCACAAGAAATAGTCACAATTATGACAGCATTGTGAATTTGTGAGATATAAAGTCACAATTATGACACAGTCACACTGTGAATTATGACAAAGTCACATTGTGAGATATTAATCACAAGGAATAATCATGCAATTGTGATAGTCACAATCAAAAGAAATGCATTTGCTATTGTGACATATAAACCTGTGACCTGACAAGAATCACTCTGTGAGATTTGAAGTCACAGTTATGACAGTCACATTATGAGATATTTGAGATAAGTCATAATTCTCAGACATTAAGTTGACTTTAAAAGTCATATTGTGAGATATTAAGTCACAGTTGTTACAAAGTCACAGTGTGAGATATGAAGTTACATTGTAAGATATAAAGAAATTAGAAATTCATAAGAAATTAATTCACATTGTAAGCTTTTTTAGGATTGTATGATATAAAACCAAGAAATACAGTCACAGTTCCTGAGATATAGTCAGCTGTGAAAAAAAAAAATCAATTTTGGGGTTCTGAGATATAAAGTCACAATTACAAGGTGCTTTTGTGTGACTACTTCAAATTATGAGAGAATTTGCAATTTCTTGATACATTGGTAAAGACCTCATTTTCCTTTCAGATAAGAGAATTTTAGATAAAAGGATTTTTGGACAAGTTACATCAAAGAATTGGTGTCCTTGAGGGGAAACTCATCCATCTTTTTACAAATTCTAGAACCTTCTGTCCTGAAGGCAGTTCTGTTCTGGAATTCTTGACTCAGAGTGACTGTACTGAATGACAGGATCAGTATTTTCACTGCAGTTCTCACCTTGCGCTCTGGACCACACACAGACATGAATATCAATGAGCAGTCTAAGCCTGTTAACTTGAACTACACACTTGGTGTCTTTCACAAAGGTCAGGTTTGTTGTGATACTCTGACCTCAGTGTCAACTACGTTGTGTGATGTAACCTGCTGAAAGTGCCGAGTCACTGTCATTGTATTGTTAGACATTTTGTGGTCACAACAATATGTGAAGATGCATTTATAAATATGTGACCCTGGACCACAAAACCAGTCTTCAGTGTCCATTTTTTTTAATTGAGATGTATACATCATCTGAAAGCTTAATAAATAAGCTTTCCATTGATGTATGTTTTTTTTAGGATAGGATAATATTTGGTCGAGATACAACTATTTGAAAATCTGGAATCTGAGGGTGCCAAAAAAAATCTAAATATTGAGAAAATCGCCTTTAAAGTTGTCCAAATGAAGTCCTTAGCAATGCATATTACTTATCGTTTTGATATATTTACGGTAAGAAATGTACTAAATATCTTCATGGAACACGATCTTTACTTAATGTCCTAATGATTTTTGGCATAAAAGAAAAATCGATTATTTTGACCCATGCAATGTATTTTTGGCTATTGCTACAAATATAGCCCAGCGACTTAAGACTGGTTTTGTGGTCCAGGGTCACATATATAAAATTTAACCAGTTTTATTAATGCTGTTCCCTAGATGCTTAAGGTGGTTTCCAATCACAGTCCACAGTTTGCAGAAATAACACATCCTTAGCAGCAAAACCTAGTTGGTGAAGTTGGTCAAGCAAGGAAGTATTGCTAGTTAAGCTAGTTGAAAGCCTGATGGCCCAGTAGAATCCCATGCTGAAAATCAGCATCCAAAATATAACAAATGATGATGGCCAGCTAGTGTTTTCAGCAGATGTTTCATGCAGTGTCTTATACATTGTTAAACATTTTGAACCTGAGGGAAAATAAAAGCATTACAAATGTATTGTTGTATTGCTGCAAGCTTTGTAGTGATTTAAAGGTGATCACTGGTATCCTCTTAAAGGGACAGTTGACCAAAAAATGAAAAATCTGTCATTATTTACTTGTTCCAAACTTGTTTGACTTACTTTGTTCCATAGAACACAAAAAGTGATGTTAAGCAGAATGTTTAGGCTGCTCTTTTCCATACACTGAAAGTGAATGGTGACCACAAAAACAGCACAATATAAGCATATGAATGCTACCTACATAAGCATACTACTTATGTGCTACATACAATATAGCTTTGTTTGAGGAAGAGTGCAATCTATGCTGCCATTCTAAAGTTTGGGATTGTTAAAACTTTTTTAATAGTTTTAATGGTCTCTTATGCTCACCAAGACTGTATTTATGTGTTTTAAATACAATGAAAATAGTCATATTGTGAAATATTATTGTAATTTAAAAGTCTGTTTAATTATATTTTCAAATGTTCCTGATGGCAAAGCTGAATTTTCAACAGCCATTACTCCAGTCTTCATTCTCACTTCATTGTTTTTTGATATAGAAAAGTTTTGTAACATTATGAATGCATTTACTGTCACTTTTGATCAATTAAATGTAAACTTGCTGAATAGAAGTGTTAAAAATCTTACAGACCATAAACATTTGAACGGTAGCGTAAGTAAGCCTGTAATTCAATTTGATACTTGCATATTCTAATAAGTTTCAATTAGTTTTTGGGACCTTGACAAATTGAGGCTTCTATCCACTTTCAAAGCAGTCTGTTAAGCATCTCTTTATGTGTTCCACAAAATAAAGAAAACCATCCAGTTCTGGAACAAGGTGTAACAATTATCATTTTGAGCTTAACTACTCCTTATTATTGTGCAGAAGATTCCTCAGCTGAATTTAAATACGTGACACACTGAGAGGAATACACTTCTTGGTAGAACTTCATTGTGCAGTACCGAACTTTCTTAACCTTAAACAATTATCTTTTATTTGAATAATACCTGTCTCTATCTAAGTGTTATTCATTTCTTAACCGGCACTCAGCAGGCCTGTGCAACCATATCTGACAGGATAAATGTGCCGGATTATACAGGCGATTTTCAGCAAAGATTAAGCGATTACACCAACTCTGCTAAAAGAATAGATCAAAATGATTATTCTGAATGTGTGTATATGCATATGTATGACGATACCGATCTCTCACTTCCTCTGTTTTACAGATAAAAGGGAGAGAGCGTAGCAGCTAAATAAAGCGGAGAACAAGCCTGTCTCAGGACATCAGTCCAAAGAAGAGGATCTGCCGGCAGAGAGATAAGAGGGGGAGGACAGGGAACGAAAGAGAGAGTCGGAGGACGAGAGAGAGAGAGAGAGAGAATGGGATATTGCGGCATGTGGATCTTCCTCTTGTCCCTGTCTCTCTTCTATCAAAGCGCCACTGCAGAGGCTGAAGGTAGACTGCTGACTCATGCTTTATCTACATGCGATAGGGCCTCTTCAGTCCCCAGTGAACTGCCTATATCCCACCCTTCAATCAATCACTCTCTGAAAAGGTTGCAGGCAGGGTCCAAAATGAACACTTGCCAAGCACTAAATGCGGGTAAAATTTGGTGAGCAACTAAAATTGAGTTACAACCTTTTGTGTTAGGATGCGAGTTAAAAGTTAAAAAGAAGGAAAACATCCAAGAGGAAAAAAATTCAATATTAAATATTATATTAATTATTAATTGAAATATTCTAAATTCCTTCATTTTTCTTTAGTTCTTGATTTGACTAGCATTTAAGAAGTTTTTTTTCTTTGCTTCATACTCCAGAATTTTATTCAAATTATTTTTAAAATGATCCTAGATCCTAGTTAATAAGTTGGACGAGACAAATACGTATGCTGATGCATAACTAATCAGTTATGTTATTAAAGTGAGACAACATAAACACCGAATTATTTAATTTTATTTTATTAGTTGAATAATTCATCAGTTACTTCCATGTCGGTGCTTATCTAATTCAATTTTCATTTTATTTTATTTTACTTTTACTGCTGTCACTCTGTCCTATTTTTTGTCCTGAAAAAGCTCCCTTTATTTTATTTTATAGTTGCATATTTTTATATTTTATATTTATATTTTATTCTATTTTTTATTAGATGAATAATTTACCGAATAATCAATTACTTCAATATCAGTACTTTTTGTCTATTCCAATTTAATTAATTAATTTTTTTATTACTTGAATAATTAATCAGTTACTTCAGTGTTAGAGCATTTTGTCTATTAATTTTTTTTGTTATCATTAATCAGATTTTTCTCTGTTGACGTTTTTCATTATTTTATTTTATTAATTTCTTTTATTAATTGAATAATTAATCAGCGCTTATCTTTCCAAATCATTTTATTTTATTTTACTTTTACTGCTGTCATTCTGTACTATTTTTTTCCTGGAAAAAGCCCCCCAAAATATAAATGTCTTTGATGAACCCACATACCCTTACAAATTTCTTATGTTGTGTGAAGTTTAGCAATAGGGAAGTCCATCTTCAATCATGTCCATGTGTGTCAGTTCTCATCTGTCTGCACACCTGAAGAGACTGTACAGGTGGAGCTGAAGTGGACACAGAGTTCTTTCCACATGTGTCCTGCTGAGTCAGCAGGTTCTGCCTGCGGGCCATCTGCACACCTCCTGCAGCTTGATACCTTTGGTTTGAGCCTTTTCAGATAAATCACTGTACCCCTCTCTGATTTCCATCACCACAGATCCGTCTGCAAAGAAATCAGTGTGTGTGTGTTTATGTTTCACCTTGAACTGTGTGTGTGAGGGAGAGAGAGACAGAGTGGGAAGGAGCGAGAATGTGAAACATATTGAATTCACGCAGGATGGTTTTAGAGGAGTCTGTCAGGACCAATTACTGAATGAGGCTCTAATGCCCTGAAACACTGTAATTTTCCACACCTCTTCAAAATGGCTGTTTGCAGTGACAGACACTTGACTATGAAATGGAAAGAATGTATTTTCCAAGGTCACGTCCTTGTACTCTTTCAGTATCGCACCTGCTTTATGTCGAAATCCTGTTAAATGTAAAAGCATGAGTCATCTAACCCCAGTAATCAACCCTCATAACTGTAAATACACAGGCAGTCACTTTTCATAGCTGGCAAGGCCTTGTTGTCATGGTAATGGCCTGCCAGTTGCTTTAAAATTAAGTAAATGTTTGCTTAATACCTTATTTCTTCACTGACTTTGTGAGTCAGCATTGAACGGAGCTCTTTTAAGTTGTATCATGTTAAACCACATCATCTTCACAGGCTGATGATTTTAATCTAGCAGCAGATGATTTTAGTGTAATCCTCTACGGCACACAACTGCACGGTCTGCGGCTGCAGATGAGATCTATAGAAAGTCAAACTGAAGAAGATCTGTTTATTGTGCTTTATGCGATGAAGAGTCTGGCCGAACGTGGAAGTGCTGCATTGTGGCTCTTTTGTGGATTAAAGTTTTCGCTGTCGGTGCTGATTCGCAAAAATAATGACTCAAACACAGAGCCGATCCTCCCTATACGCAGAATACGCAAGCTGTGTAGGGCCCCCGAAACACCAGGGGGCCCCCTTGTTCTCAAAGAGGTTTTTAGTTTCGTTTTTGAATTTGTCCAGCGGTTAAGAAAACATGAACGATCATTTCTTTTAATGCGGTGCGCTGTCACGCTCTCTACATAAAAATCAGCCAAATCATGTAATGTGAATGTCGCGATTCAAGACGGAGTGAAAAACGGACAAATGCATTTCATCCATATAAAATAATGTAAAAATCTTTAGCCTCAGAGAACAGTACAAAATAAAAAAGGCAGTTCATGGCACCTTTAAGGGTATAGGGGGAGATTTCGGACTCAGCCCAAGTCATTTAAACATTAGGGATGTCAATCTGTCCCGTTAGGAAGCATAAGTGATTGTGAATCAGTTTCACCTACTTTGGTGGTTTTGGTGCATGAGGGCCTGATGTCCTGTAGTGCGACCTGTGCTCATCCCAGCACTGTGCAGCTGAAATGGCATTTGCCAATGAATGCCAGAACTGACAGGTCCAGCATTGGTGCCGCGTTCTCTTCATGGAGGAAAGCTAGTGCACACTTAGCAAGTGACAGATGAGAATGAGTTTGGAGATGCTATGATGAACGTTTTGCTGCAACGTGTGCAACATCATCCAGTATGAACAGTGGGTCAATAATGGTCTAGGAAGGATTTTTTTTGGAGGGTCTCACAGACCTCCACTTGCTAGTCAATGGTACCTTTACTACTGTAAGGAACCAGGATGAAATCCTCACAGCCATTGTCAGATCTTACGCTGGTGCAGTGGGCTCTGGGTTCGTCCTGGCAATAGCAATGCCCGACCTCATGTGGCCAGAGTGTGTAGGTAGTTTCTAGATGACAATGTATTGATGCCATCGGCTTGTCCTCACATTCGCCAGTCCTGAATCCAGATCCTCTGGGACATTGTGTACTGGAGCATCCAAAGCCTCCAAGTAGCACCACACACTGTTCAGGAGCCAGTGCTGAGAGATTACTTGCTAATTTTAGTCTGTTACTTATTCCAAATTGCATGACAAAAATGTCAGTAACATAATCCATTGCATTAAACATTTGAGGTAATTTAATCAGACTACTTTTAGATTACTTTTGACTTAACACGTTCATCACATTGATTTAAATAGAATAATCTTGTACCACATGTAACCAGGAGCACTTTGATGCTCTGATCCGTGTCTGGGAGAAGATCTCCCAGGAAAACCATCCACCATCTCATCAGGAGCATGAATAGCCAATGATTTTCGGTGTGATTTTGAATCCAGCCTTCAGTGGGTTGATGATTTTGGTTTCCATTGACCATTGTAACATCCTGTCATTTTGTAACAAGTATATATAGATGGTTGAAGGGCATTCTGAATGCAGCGTTCACCCCTGAATTAAGATGCTCGGAAAATTCAGATTTTTCCTTTCCGTCTGTCCTCATCTCTCTGCCACTGGTTGAATGCCTCTAGACCCTCATAGAGTATCCTCACTGGAACATTAAAGTTTGCTTTTGATGAACTTCCCTATTGCATGAAAGCAGTTTTCTCTTTTAGAATGCTGTATATGAGTGATAAATCACTAAAGCCTGCAGTGTTTGTTCCCTTCTGATGTGGGTGGCACAGATTTTCCCAACTCTGTGCAGCAACTTTTCCGGAAATGAGACTGAACTTTTTATGTAGTTCCTGCCAGATGATCAATAACGTTTAATGCATATACTTTTGTTGCCAGAGCTCTATTGTCTTCTGATTTTATAATAGCATCTGTCATCTTGTGGTTGTTGGGTGAAAAAAAAGAACATTTCAAAGTATTCTTCTGAGAGAGAGTTAGAGGCGTTGAAAAGCTGGGGATGTAATTGTCTTCTTCAGTTTTGTTGTATTTCAGGTGTGGGTGTGTGAAACTATGTTCTCTCATCTGTGAGATCTGGCTGTACATTGTCTGCTGCTATTAAATTTAATCTAGTACTGATTAGCTCCTGCTTGAGACAGCTCATCTTTGGAGAGTTATCAGAATCAGAATGAGCTTTATTGCCAGGTATGTTTACACATACGAGGAATTTGTTTTCGTGACAGAAGCTTCCACAGTGCAACAGAATGACAATGAAAGAACAAAAAGAAACTGTTTATCTGATTCAGAGGATATCTGCAGTCCACTTAGTGCCAGCCATCACATGTTTCACAGCAATTGTGCAATCACCTCATGACCAAGGCCACCTTTGCACTAATCAAAGACAGAAATAAATGAATATTTGGACAGTTTTAGAAGCTCAGAAAACATCCTGAAATTGTAGGTCATATGAAACCATAACAAGCACTGGATGACTGGACTTTTATTCTGATCAGAACTTATTCTGAGCCTTTAGCTGCTGCTCCTGTTTAATGTGGTTTCTAAAGTGCAGGTCACTTGGCATAAATTTAACAGCTCTTAAAATCTATATTTTCTCTGAGTGTACACTGCCATCTAATGGTGGCCAAACACATTGTTGCTGGGTGTGAACAAGAAGGCCTTGATAAGAATGAGGTTGGACCCTTCAAAAATATGATTCAAAATTGAACTAAGACTGTCAAATAAGTTCAGTTCCTGAATTTTATTGAAATACGATGCAAAAATTTAATTTAAATTCATACTAAGTATAACTAAAATACAACCAGGAAAATTCATATTTGATTGATTTTTGAGAGTAGTTCAATTAATTTAGATTATTTTGATAACACTTAATTAATGCAATAACAATAACTAACAATGTGCAATACATTTGTGACAGAGTAACGTTAGTAAAATAATAATAATAATAATAATTGTAAAAAATGAACTATGTTATGTTCATTGTTACTTGTTAGCTCAGGTCCATTAAATAATATTAACAGATACAAATTTTGATTTTATTAATGTATTGGTAAATTTTGAAATTAATATTAACAAAGATTAATAAATGCTTTAGAAATGTTTTTATTGTTATTTTATGTTAATTAATGTAATTACCTAATGTTAACAAGTGGAACATTTTTGTAAAATGTTTTGCATCATCTTTTCCCTTTTTTTTTTTCATTATCATACGCGAATTGTATGAGATATTACCAGATACATTTTTAATTGACATTATAATTAATCAATATTTAAAACATTGTAATTAATTGATATTTCAATTAAAACAAATGACTAAATAATTCAATTCATTTAATGTTCATTTTATGAGCCCTATAGACAATGTACAAATAATAGACAAGGCTTTTATTTGGACTAATGAAATACCTCTATTGTGTTTGTTCATCTTCTATGATATAATTCAGAAATCCATCTTGCTGTCAAAACAATTCAGCTTTCTGCGGTGTGTGTGTGTGTGTGTGTGTGTGTGTGTGTGTGTGTGTGTGTGTGTGTGTGTGTGTGTGTGTGTGTGTGTGTGTGTGTGTGTGTGTGTGTGTGTGTATTATTCCCAACTTTCTCAATATGAAATATTAGTCATCTTATTAGAACAATTTGATTTATATAACAGTCTCAGCCATAATAAAATAAGATAATTTGCCAAAAAAAATCTTCTTTTTTTTTTTCCTTTTTCAGTATGTCGTACAGCCATGCCTGCTGATATTGTGTTCCTGGTGGATGATTCCTGGTCAGTAGGTCCGACCAGCTTCCAGCAGATCAAAGAGTTCATAGCGGACATTATCCGAGCCTTCCAGGGAAATGTGGTTGGACAGGAAGGCATTCGCTTTGGAGTGACTGTCTATTCTGACTTGCCCAGGTCAGTATACATAGTGGGTTAGAGTTTGATCTTCGGAGAGCTGATTTCTGCTATAACGTACTGGATGTGTGTACAGTCGTGGCCAAAAGTTTTGAGAATGTCATAAATATTAATTTTCACAAAGTCTGCTGCTTCAGTGTTTTTAGATCTTTTAGTCAGATGTTACTATGGTATACTGAAGTAAAATTACAAGCATTTCATAAGTGCCAATGGCTTTCATTGACAATTACATTAAGTTTAAGCAAAGACTCAATATTTGCAGTGTTGACCCTTCTTTTTCAAGACCTCTGCAATTCGTCCTGGCATGCTGTCAATCAGATTCTGGGCCACATCCTGACTGATGGCAGCCCATTCTTACATAATCAATGCTGGGAGTTTGTCAGAATTTGTGGGTTTTTGTTTGTCCACCCGCCTCTTGAGGATTGACTGCAAGTTCTCAATGGGATTAAGTTCTGGGGAGTTTCCTGGTCATGGACCCAAAATTTCAATGTTTTGTTCCCCAGGCCACTTACTTATCACTTTTGCCTTATGGCAAGGTGCTCTATCATGCTGGAAAAGGCATTGTTCGTCACCAAACTGTTCTTGGATGGTTGGGAGAAGTTGCTCTCGGAGGATGTTTTTGTGTCATTCTCAAAACTTTGGTCTCCTAAAGTTGATTCAGCTGTGGGATCAGGGCACCTCCAGTGCAGAGCTTGCTCAGGAATGGCAGCGGGCAGGTGTGAGTGCATCTGCACGCACAGTGAGGCCAAGACTTTTGGAGGATGGCCTGGTGTCAAGAAGGCCAGCAAAGAAGCCACTTCTCTCCAAAAAAAACATCAGGGACAGATTGATCTTCTGCAGAAAGTATCGTGAATGGACTGCTGAGGACTGGGGCAAAGTCATATTCTCCGATGAAGCCCCTTTCCGATTGTTTGGGGCATCTGGAAAAAGGCTTGTCAGGAGAAGAAAAGGTGAGCGCTACCATCAGTCCTGTGTCATGCCAACAGTAAAGCATCCTGAGACCATTCATGTGTGGGATTGCTTCTCATCCAAGGGAGTGGGCTCACTCACAATTCTGCCCAAAAACACAGCCATGAATAAAGAATGGTACCAAAACACCCTCCAACAGCAACTTCTTCCAACAATCCAACAACAGTTTGGTGAAGAACAATGCATTTTCCAGCACGATGGAGCACCGTGCCATAAGGCAAAAGTGATAACTAAGTGGCTCGGGGACCAGAACATTGAAATTTTGGGTCCATGGCCTGGAAACTCCCCAGATCTTAATCCCATTGAGAACTTGTGGTCAATCCTCAAGAGGCGGGTGGACAAACAAAAACCCACTAATTCTGACAAACTCCAAGAAGTGATTATGAAAGAATGGGTTGCTATCAGTCAGGATTTGGCCCAGAAGTTGATTGAGAGCATGCCCAGTCGAATTGCAGAGGTCCTGAAAAAGAACGGCCAACACTGCAAATACTGACTCTTTGTATAAATGTCATGTAATTGTCGATAAAAGCCTTTGAAACGTATGAAGTGCTTGTAATTATATTTCAGTACATCACAGAAACAACTGAAACCAATATCTAAAAGCAGTTTAGCAGCAAACTTTGTGAAAACTAATATTTATGTTATTCTCAAAACTTTTGGCCACGACTGTATATTCCTGACCTTAGTAAGCGCAAATTGACTGCTTGAATACTCCATATGCATCTGGCCGTGTCCTTGTTTAGGATGCGTATAGCTCTGACGGATTATTCGACTCTGGAGGAAGTGCTGAGAGCCGTGGAGGAGGTACCATATGAGGGAGGCAACAGCCGCACCGGCTTGGCATTGGAATTCCTGGTCGAGTCTGTGTTCAGTCCTTCTATCATCAGAGACAACGCCCCAAAGGTGTGAAACTTCAATCACAATCACTTCAAAACACCTTTTTCATGCCTAACCCAGCTGCGAGAGAAAAAGACCAGCTTTACACTACAAGGTTGGCACAGATGCTGCATTATAAATGCTTCATAAATACAAAAGACAAGTTCACACACAACAAAAGCCATGTTAAAGGCACAACAGAGATTTTAAAGTGGCTTTTATACAGCATTACATATTTACTCAAAATTTTAAGCGCCTTAACACGACAATCAGTTTTGTGACACAATCACAGCCAATCAGAAGGTATTTGTTGTTTAATGTACAGTTATGAGGATTAAGATTATGAACCAATGACATTTCGAAGTGGGCAGGGCTACACACTTAAAAATAAAGGTTCCAAAATGGAGTCTTTTCACTGTGATTCCATACAAAGAACCTTTCAGTGAACAGTTCCTAAAATAACCATTTTTTTCTTAGTTTCAATAGTCTGAAGAACATTTTTCCACCATAAAGAATCTTTTGTGGAATGGAAAGTTTCCGTGGATGTTAAAGGTTCATAGATGCCAATCAAGAACCTTTATTTTTAATGTGTCCCTATTATTGGTAATGAAAGTTCATATTTTGGTTTTGGGAGTCCCCAACAGCAGGTTGACATGCATGCAAGGTCAAAAAACACTTTCATTGTCTTATAATATGCATTTATTTTTTAATGACTCAACGATTCGCTCAACGATTCATTTTTCCAAACCCCTCCTTTGCGTGACGCTAATCTGCAGAGCTTAGTCCGATTGTTCTCATTTTCATTTCATCACGCCTGTAATGCTTGATAAAGCAGCTTTTGTGAGCGCAGTGTTGCTTTATGTACAGCATTACCGGGGAAATGTTTTTACTGCTCCAAAAGCGGCACCTAGTGGCAAAGAATGAATTTGCATTTTCATTCAGACCAATGCGAAAAGACCAACAAGTGGGCGGGCAAGATGCTACCTAGACAGCAACATAATTTTGGCCCAAATCCAGCCCACATCTGGCCCGTGTGAAATCCATGCCAGCCAGATGTGGGCCGAATCTGGGCCGACACTGCTTGCTGTCTGGGTAATGTTTCATGTTGACGTCAACATGAAATGGCTTAGGATTCATTTTAAAAACTACTCGTTTCAATGATTCAGAGTTGACTCTTTCTTTTGAGAGACAACAACTTATACACGGTGCACTTTCAGATTTAAAAATTTGCAGGATTTTTTCAGTCACTTAGAGCTTTGTTACACACTGCATGAAAGATAATTTTCAAAAATCCATAATAGGGGCACTTTAAGACTGTATAAAGGGCCCTTTGTTGAATAGAATGATTTCATGGATGTTAAAGGTTCTTCATGGAACCATAGATGCCAATAAAGAGTGCACCTAGCATGACAATACATAAATGTAAACCAATCAAACGACAAAGTCATGTTGCTTGTCATGGTCACATTTTGTACTGTTTTATTTGTACCTCATTCGCAATACTGAATCTCAGTGATATCTGTACATTATTAAAACTGCAGCAAAGTATTGAAATGCTACATTTCCAAATGAAACATCCTGTCACATATACACAGAAAAACCCTCTAATTATATATCTCAAAGAGCTGCACCTGCATTTACTCCATTGATTCTGTCAGGACATCACGTCCTGCGCTGCAGTGCACACACTCTGCTCCGCAGTGTCCCACCCATCCTAATTTAGGGCTTGATTAGGATTCCAAACCGCACACAGCTGCTGTTCTTGCCGTAGAGCACCTGGTGTGGAGAAATGAGCGGGCGTTTATAATGAACTGCAGAGATTTCACCTTTTATTAAAACTCTCATCACATACATACACTGTAATGGCATGCTAGTGTAGAGTGCATAAAGATGAACCCAGATGCAGCGCGACCAATGCTGGTGAACTTTAGGTGACCCAGGAGATGTTTCCTTTTCAGAATACTCATTTGTGAGTGTAAGCGACTTTGCAGGTTTGGATCTGCTGCGGTTGGGGAATTATGTATGCAATGAGATGATAATTCATGCTGTGTGCTTTCAAGGGCATCAGTATCAGCGTGATGCTCTTAATGGCAGATTGAGTTCTTTAATAAAAATTCACACTTTTGGGTGGATTTCATGAAAGCTGACAAGAAAAAGTCCCAGTCATATTTCACACCAGAAATCAAAAGAAAAAAAAAATCTGCATAAAGACACTAATGTTGTTGTTGTTTTCAATACTTTTTTTTTACATTATATTTTTCATGACATATAAGCGTATTTCACCTCTCAGATTACTGTAATGCATTATGGTAATATATTACAGTAACGAGATTCATTGTTGAAAATAATAGGAATAGTAAAAGTATGTGTTGATGCATTTTAGTAACTAAAATGGGGGTAGAAAAAAATGACTGATTGTCCTGAAAATGTCACAGTGCAAAAATTAATTGTCTATAAGCAAAATATAATTTTTTTTTTCCTGTTAACACTTTATTTTACAGTCCTGTTCTACGTTTATGTGCAATGTACTTACTATAATAACTGATTCTAAACCTAACCTTAACCCATATTAAGTCCATGTAGTACCCTCATATAACTCAGTAGTTGCTGTGTAAGTACACTGTAAGTACTGTAAAGTTAAGTGCAACCTTTTTCCTTTAAGGTTGAATACAAGTTGGACCTTCCTCGACAGACTTTTGAGATTTACCCTTTAATATATTTCTGTACATCTTTGAATTTTTAAGTTAGATCTTCACGTTTTACCCAGATTTATTGGGTTTTTCTTTTGCACTAAAAGTAGCTTTGTATTTCTGTAGTTGATATGTCCAGTTCATTAAATATAGATTTTTTCCCTCCAGTATTAAGATATTAGACAAAAAGAAAGCTAAATTTGAAAGACCATTAAAAAATGTTTGCATTGTGACAATTTTAAGCACAATTAAGCTCATATTTGAGTGTTAGATTCACACTTTTGCATGTTGGGATCACTAAAGCATCACTTTGTGTGTGTGTGTGTGTGTGTGTGTGTGTGTGTGTGTGTGTGTGTGTGTGTGTGTGTGTGTGTGTATATTATTATTATTATTTTTTTTTTGGCCTCAGATTGCTGTCCTGATCACTAATGGCCAATCGGATGATTCGGTGGACGGTCCAGCTAAAGCTGTAACAGATAGTGGGATTTCCCTGTTTGCTGTGGGTGAGTTGAAAACTTTCTAATTATGTCAGAAGTGTTTGTGTTGTAGTTTGAATGGGCATGACGTGTCTGTTTGCACTCCCTCATGTTTTGACGTGTGACACAGAGTAACTATAGTGTTGTGATTTACAGTGAATGGTAAAATTATTGAACAAGGCAAGACATAAAACAAGTGTATGTTTGTGTGTGTCAGCCTTGTTTCCTTGACTTTCTCACGATCTTTCTGTTTTGACGCCCAGAGTGCTGAAATAATTATGGCTCATTACCCGGTGGCCGACTAATTGCTGTAATTTTTCATCAAGCCCATTCCTCCTTGCCCCCCTTCATCTCACACACACACACACACACACACACACACACACACTGACACCGTGCCCTGCCTTTCTAATCAGTTTTCCCAGAGAGACGTGAATATATCAGGCCGTTTGACACATCTTTGAGACACATGTACAGCAGGGTGACATGCCGTGATGTTCTCCCATCATCACTTTACAGCTGATACTCTGTCTGATAACACTTCAGCGGGTCTGAGACACATGAGGGTCATTTCTATACACACTCACACACACACCTGGCCTCCAATAAAGTCACGTTGGAGTTGTGACAGTGGTTAATGAATAGTTGTGGTTCTCATATGGGTGATGAAGGTTCGAGTTTGACCTGCAACGTGCCCTGATTCCATAATATGTAAGAAATGATGATGTCAAACTGTGTAGAATCTGTGTGATTTTGACCGGTGTTGTGTGTCTCAGGGGTGAGGAATGCCAATCAGGCTGAGATGAGAAAAATCGTCACAGAACCCCATGAGGAACATTTACTGCTCAGTCCAGATTTCTCCTTCCTGGAGAACCTTCTGCCCAAACTCTCTCGTCGCATCTGCTTCACTGCTTCAGAACCTCCCCGACCTGCTAAACAAAAGCCACCTGGTAAGACCACCATGAATTTTGCTAATGAAAAATGAAACTTATCTTGATTGATTGATTGATTGATTGATTGATTGTAACCGAAGATTTTTATTGCAGTCATTACAGTTAAGCTTCGCTAAACTCTCACCTCCTTGGTTACTTTTGCTCCCTTAGACAAGCTTTACAGAAGATACCATAAAAATAAATGGGAGATTTATGTGAATAGTTTTAGTTAACATGTTTATGTATAATGCATTATAAAAGTAGTTTTAATGCAGTAATTATGCCTTTTAAAGCACCATATAATGCATTGTACAATCTCATGAATAATTGTAACACAGTTAATACAATATAACACTTATCAGTTTATTGTTACACTATGCATTTTAAATTTGGTTATAATTATTTATAGTACAACAAGATATAATGTATTACAATGCACATTATGAATAATTATAATACATTATACCCTTTAATAACCCTTTATAATGTATTATGCATAAAGCCTTTGTGTAAAGTGTTACTCGGGTTTATTTTCAGTAAAATGCACACAGTCATTATTTAGTTTTTTTGTTTTGTTTGATTGTTTTAAGTTTAACAATGTTAAATCAAATTGCACAGTAACATTAGTAACACAAGTTATTGCTTCTATTTGTGACCTAAATGTGTGCATAAATTATTTAACATTCATTTTGTGGGCTAAGTGACCTGCCATTTTTACAAATGTTTATTTCTATAATTTCCACAGATATTTAATTGACTTGCATTAGAAAAGTGCAAAATATTGTCTGATTGATAATGTATCAAGCAGCAACGGAGCTCAGTGAATAGCCAATTCTGTCTTATCCTGTGTGCTGTTCTGTCTGCTGTAGTGGTGGAGAGGATAGTAGGACCTAAAGATCTGCAAGTGAGTGAGCTGAGTTACAGCTCTCTGCGGCTGACCTGGAGTCAGGCCACAGGAGACGTTACCGGCTACAGGCTGCTCATCACCCCTGTGTCTCCAAAGGGCCATCTGCTCCCGGCACAGCAGAGACAGGTGAGACACGGTCACCTGTGCATATGTACACACCATGCAGCAGAGCACAGCAGATGGAAGGCTGCACATGGATCAGTTTTCTTCATGTGCCAATAAGCTAATACTGTATGCTTACTGTGTATGTGCGAGTGTGCATGTGTGGTTTGTTCAGAATATATTCTTTTCTTTTTGTCTCTCAGATTGATCTGAAGGGAGATATTAGTAGTACTCCAGTAACCGGGTTGAGTCCTAAGACTGAGTACTCCCTGACTTTATATGCCATCTATCCCGGACGCATTGGAGAATCTGCAACTATTACCACAGAAACCAGTGCGTTTTGAACTTTACACACTAAAAATGTCTCTAAGCATGATAAATGTACATCTTTCATTTATTTGTAAGTAAACTTTCCCATTGTCTAAATGCAGTGTCCCAGAGTGCATGTGCTTTCTTTTCAGCTGTTCTGCCACCGGTTTCGAACTTCCGTGTGATTGAAGAAGGACTGTTCTCTTTACGGCTGGGATGGACCCCTTCGCTTGGAAAAGTGGATAAATATAAAATTTATGTTCCAAGAAGTGAGAAATCAGTGCACACTCTGAGAACTGAATATGAGATATTTTAAAGATGTTGTTTTAAGAAATTCCTTCATTTGTTCTCAGCGGACAGACCCGGCCTCATTTATGATCAGATACTGTCGGGTGTCGCCTCCTCTCACGTGATTGACACTTTAGAGGAGGACAAAGAGTACACAGTTCACATCTACGCCGTCTACCCAGAGGGCCCCAGTGAGACTGTATCTGTCACCGGGAAAACTTGTAAGTCTGTCTTCTGTTTCGTTCCTTTTATAGTATAGTTTCATCTGACGCCTCATATACAAATTCTGCCCTTCCAAAATAATACAGTACCACAATGATGGCATCAGAAACTTTATGTACTGAAAATAATGCTGTACCGTCATGGTATTAGGTACTTAAATTTGGTAGTCTAATAGGGTTTGTACAATGGTGCATGTCCAAAAAAAAAAAGGAATGCTATTTCTGTTTAGACTTCCTATTTCATGCCCACTTTATATACACACGATACAGTGCTGACCTGTAGGGTTGTGGGGCCCTAGGCAAGATCGTGAAAATGGGCCCCAATTTGACAAATGAAGAGAAAGCACATAAAGTGACAATTTTAATATTTAAGCATAAATGTGCTTGAAGTGTAACACACTCAACATGCATATGTAAAAATATTTAAACAGACTGGTAACACTTTATTTTGAGGTGTCATAATACAGAGTAATTACCTAATTAAGTACTTAGTAGCCGTTGTACTTACATGAAACAAAATATAACTAAGTTATGGAACAGCCTGTACTTACAGTTTGTAATTATGTAGATGTAATAGGCAGCTACTGTTACACATATGTAACAGACCGAGTCTGTTACACAGCTACTTGTACACTTAAGTACAATCTTGATACAATTTATTTTAAGTAGCTTATGTTTGTGTAACATTATGTAATTGTAATGTAATTAGAAATGTATTAAATGTATTTATGCTGCGTACTGGTGTGTTAAATCAAACTAAGTGCTGCTGGATAAGGTGTACAGTATAGATAGACATGAAGTACACTTAAGTACAATCTTGATACACTTTATTTTAAGTAGCTTATGTCTGTGTACTTACATTTATAAATACATTGTTTAAGTCTGCAGCACATATGTAACAATCTTTTGGTTGCATAAGTAGCTGTGTAACAGACTCAGTCTGCTACATATGTGTAGCATTAGCTGCCTACTGCATCTACATAATTACAAACAGTAAGTACAACCTGTTCCATAACTTAGTTACATGGTAAGTATATTTTGTTTCATGTAAGTACAATGGCTACTAGTAAGTACTTAATTAGGTAATTACTCTGTATTAAGGACGCCTTGAAATAAAGTGTTACCAACAGATTTTAACAAAAGGAGTACAAGTGAGCTTGAGTAAATAGACATACACAAATAAATAAAATATAAATGAAGTATACATAAAAACTAAATAAAATATCCAGAGCATAAACAAAATAAAAAGGACACAAATATGCATAAATAACAAGAAATGCAGGCTATATTATTATTATTATTATTATTATTATAAATCGTTTATTATTGTTAATAATAATAATAATAATAATAATAATAATAATAATAATAATAATAATAATAATAATAATAATAATAATAATGATAATAATTGAAGTGAAATTTTGTATTCAATTGTTTGGCTTGAAATTATTGTGTGTACTACTGGTTTAACCACTAGATGGCAGTGTAACACATATCTTCATTAAGAAACCTTTAACATAAAATATAAAACGTCCTCTTGTGTTTTATGTATTTATGCATTTATTTATTTTCTGTTCAACTTTAGTAAAACAGTAATATTTTTTATAATGCATTATCATCCTATTAAAAACTCTGCACTTATCCTTCTCTGTGTGTTGCAGTGAAACTGGTCCCAGTTGATAAACTGCTGGTGCAGAACGCCACAACAGACACAGTTCAGGCCCGCTGGTCGTCTGTCAGAGGCGCCACAGGATACAGACTCACCTGGTCATCATCAGGTAACAAGCGCTGAGCTGCTTCAATATTAAATGCAGCCTATTTAAAAACACAATGCACATGCACATCTCTACTTCCATATTTCCGCAGAGGGACACATAGAAAACGTGAACCTGGGAGACAACTTTAATTTCTACATGGTGCAGGGCCTGCATGCTGGCACAGAGTACACCATCACCATCAACCCCATCTTTGTGGACATTGAAGGGCCTGTTACCTCTGCCAAAGCTAAGACATGTGAGTGCTACACAGGACACATGCTTACTTTCCAAAACAGCTGGATGGAGCCAACACAATGGAACCAGGGTTTCAATATATGCTATTTAACTCAACACACGGCTTAAAAACAGCTAGACATTGAAATTTGTGCAGACTGAGTGTGAAAAGCTACAATACTGCTAATTAATCACGCCATGTATGAAGATGCCAATGCTCTCTCTCTTTGTCTCAGTGGAAAGCAGTGCAGTACAGACCCTGAGAGCGTCTGCGGTGAGCACTAGCAGCGCTGTTACTTCGTGGAACGCTGTACCTGGAGCCACAGGCTACAGATTGGCCTGGGGCCCTACTGCAGGTACCTTTATAAGTACCTTTTTTCCATCTCCTTGACCTGCATTTGGCCATTCTCCACTTTCCAGATTCACTTTGTAGTCTGTTTCCCTTTTCATTTCCTCTCTCTCTCTGATTTATAGTCTATTTTTCATGGAAGCGACAGGTTGGTGACAACATGAGGTGTCGCTGTGCCGCCTCATGACTCATGCCGTCAACTTTATCTGTGTGTTTAAGAGAATTTGTGTGTGTGTGTGTGTGTGTGTGTGTGTGTGTGTGTGTGTGTGTGTGTGTGTGTGTGTGTGCACGCACATGTGCGTGCGTGTGTGTGTGTGTGTGTGTGTGTGTATGTGTGTGTGTGTGTGTGTGTGTGTAAGTTTGGGGCTCTGTGTGAGAGAAATGAATTGATGGCACCTCAGAGCACCTCCAAAAGAAGAGTCTTTGAAAGTGACTCCTTTCTGTCACTGTGATGGGCTGCGGGCATCTGCTTTAAAAGAACGACCTGGAAGAACATTCTGATGAAGGAGAGCTCTGTGACTCATACCACACACTCTGACACATACATATAGATGAGTCTGAGGATGAGTTTATGGAGAAAGGGGAAAGAAACAGAGGGCTAGAGAGACTAAATTAGAAGTTAGATGTTAAGTATTTAAAAAAAAGTGAAACATGAAAGGAAGATTTATTTTTATTATTTATTATAAATTATGTATATATTTTAAATATACTGTAAATATACAATGTTGATGTGTAGTTGTATGAATTATTATACAAATATAAATATATTAATTATATAGATACAGTATCTCACAGAAGTGAGTACACCCCTCACATTTTTGTAAATATTTTAATATATCTTTTCATGTGACAACACTGAAGAAATTACACTTTGCTGCAATGTAAAGTAGTGAGTTCACAGCTTGTATAACAGTGTAAATTTGCTGTCCCCTCAAAATAACTCAACACACAGCCATTAATAACTAAACTGCTGGCCACAAAAGTGAGTACACCCGTAAGTGAAAATGTCCAAATTGGGCCCAATTAGCCATTTTCTCTCCCCAGTGTCATGTGACTCGTTAGTGTTACAAGGTCTCAGGTGTAAATGGGGAGCAGGTGTGTTAAATTTGGTGTTATCGCTCTCACTCTCTCATACTGGTCACTGGAAGTTCAACATGGCCCCTAATGGCAAAGAACTCTCTGAGGATCTGAAAAAAAGAATTGTTGCTCTACATAAAGATGGCGTAGGCTATAAGAAGATTGCCAAGACCCTGAAACTGAGCTGTAGCACGGTGGCCAAGACCATACTGCGGTTTAACAGGACAGGTTCCACTCAGAACAGGCCTCGCCATGGTCGACCAAAGAAGTTGAGTGCACGTGCTCAGCGTCATATCCAGAGGTTGTGTTTGGGAAATAGATGTATGAGTGCTGCCAGCATTGCTGCAGAGGTTGAAGGGGTTGGGGGTCAGCCTATCAGTGCTCAGACCATACGCCGCACACTGCAACAAATTGGTCTGCATGGCTGTCGTCCCAGAAGGAAGCCTCTTCTAAAGATGATGCCCAAGAAATCCCGTAAACAGTTTGCTGAAGACAAGCAGACTAAGGACATGGATTACAGGAACCATGTCCTGTGGTCTGATGAGACCAAGATAAACTTATTTGGTTCAGATGGTGTCAAGCATGTGTGGCGAGCGGCAACCAGGTGAGAAGTACAAAGACAAGTGTGTCTTGCCTACAGTCAAGCATGAAGGTGGGAGTGTCATGGTCTGGGGCTGCATGAATGCTGCCGGCACTGGCGAGCTACAGTTCATTGAGGGAACCATGAATGCCAACATGTACTGTGACATACTGAAGCAGAGCATGATCCCCTCCCTTCGGAGACTGGGCCGCAGGGCAGTATTTCAACATGATAACGACCCCAAACACACCTCCAAGACGACCACTGCCTTGCTAAAGAAGCTGAGGGTAAAGGTGATGGACTGGCCAAGCATGTCTCCAGACCTAAACCCTATTGAGCATCTGTGGGGCATCCTCAAACGGAAGATGGAGGAGCGCAAGGTCTCTAACATCCACCAGCTCCATGATGTCATCATGGAGGAGTGGAAGAGGACTCCAGTGGCATCCTGTGAAGCTCTGGTGAACTTCATGCCCAAGAGGGTTAAGGGAGTGCTGGAAAATAATGGTGGCCACACAAAATATTGAGACTTTTGGCCCAATTTGGACATTTTCACTTAGGGGTGTACTCACTTTTGTGACCAGCGGTTTAGACATTAATGGCTGTGTATTGAGTTATTTTGAGGGGACAGCAAATGTACACTTATACAAGCTGTACACTCACTACTTTACATTGTAGCAAAGTGTCATTTCTTCAGTGTTGTCATCTGAAAAGATATATATATATATATATATATATACACACACACACACACACACACACACACACACAGTATATAATAAAATGTATATATTAAATTATATATATATATATATATATATATATATATATATATATTGGATGATGTATACTTTTTTAGCCATTTATTTATACTTCTATGTGTGTATTTATGTATGTGAAGAGTTCATAGGGAGAGATCGGCCCAGGCAGCTGGCTCTGAATGGCAGCACTACTGAGTATGTTCTGAAGAATCTGGTCCATGACACCGAGTATGTGCTTTCCCTTTATGTTCTCTTTGGTTCTGTGGTTGGTCCGGGCATCACCGCTACATTCAGGACCTGTGAGTGACCCGACACCTTGTCATGTTTCCTTGATAAGCACATTCTGACAGTGATTATTTATATATTTGTGCTTGTTGGTTGGGTCTCATGTCATAAGTTCTTCTCCCCAGCTCCACTCGGATATGTCTCAAATTTTAAAGTGACGTCATACACCAGCTCGTCCATCAATGTGGAATGGAGTCCTATTGTAGGGGCCACAGAGTACAAACTCACCTGGAGTTCAGGTAAAAACTGGTGGTACTTTTTGTAATTTTTATAACCCTATACTAAATTTCACGATAAAACATTGAATTGGAAATAAATCTGTCTAATTTATTTTAATAAGGCCCATTAAACTATGATATATTCCAAAAGGTTTTACAATGTTGATGTTCTCTCCCAGAATTTGTGAGTCCTCAGAGTCGGTATATTGACCGCAGCATTTTACAGCACAGCATCACTGGTCTTCAGCCACAAACTCTTTATTCTGTCAGCATTCACGCTCTCTACAGCAACACAGAAGGACCAGAAATCACTCTCTCACAGCAAACAGGTACTGTTCACTAATTTTAACTTATTCACACATTCACAAAAAAAACAAATAGCCAAAGTATTTGATTTATCCCTCTTTGTATTGTTTCTGGATGTGTTAACTATGTTCTTCTGTCTCAACACACCCAAACATTCATTTAAAAGAAGATTCTGAGTTCATTACATGAACAACATCTGGATTACAATGAAACACTTACAATGGAGACAATTTGTAAATATTAGAATATTCACCATTTCCATAGTATAGATATAAACAATGTGTTAACGTGCTTTTAGGTGTGTCTAACCTTTTTGGTGTAAAGTTATATCCAAGTTTTAGCAGAAGAATTGACACGGTTTTATAAAATTACAACATTTCCATTTCCATCCCATTCACTTCCATTGTAAGTGCATCACCATACCAATTTTTTAAGAAAACAAAGGACTAGGTAGAGTTATTTCTGTGTTAATAAACACACCCAAACCCGAAATCCGGAACTTAGATTATTCCTCTAAGACGCTTTTATTTTTGCTTTACTTTTGCTAATTTCACCCTTTCACAGTTGCAGCCTCTTCGTACTGGTATGCTGCTCCTTTTATTGTTGTCTGTGTTGTACTAAGTCTTCCACAGTGTTTTATTTTGTTCCTTTTACTATGTAGGAAAGCTGTACCAACAAATCTTGACTCTTTTTAGTGTGGTTGGACTGCTCAGTTTGGCTCTGTGTCTTCTTGCAATGACAACTGTTGAACAGGCACATGTCATTTATCAAAGCCTTAAGAAGAAAACTCTCAGTTAATTAGGCACTTCAGACAGTCAGGGTCCGGGGATGTTCCTCCCATTGTTCCAGTGGGATTGAGGGATATCATGAGATTGATTGACAGCTCCTGTGTTTGAGCCCCCATCTTTAGCAACCACAGCTGTATATAGCAGTATTTTTACCGAAGCTCAGTGTGTGTTTCACTGCTGTCAGCTTCACTGTTATCAGCACATCTTCACAGTTTCACAGACAACACTGTGAAAAGCAGAAAGCGGCTACATTGCACTGTATAAAAACTGTAAATACCAAATAACATCACCTATGTATATTTAATACCATAAAATTATTTATTTAATCTATTTTGACTTACTATGTATATATAAATTAAATTTTAATACATTTTAAATAATACATGCATTTTAAAATAGAAAAAAAACTATAATACTTATGTTTAAATTATTTCAATGAAAACTAGGTGTTACTAATTGTTTTACCTTTATGCATTTGCAGCCTCTTTGACAGACTCTGAGCTGATTGAGACTGTTCGGGAGGTAAAAGTTGTGGACATTGGTGCCAACTCATTCAAACTGGCCTGGAAGAAAACACCAGGCGTCACTGGGTACAAGATCACTTGGACCCCTTTCCATGGTGGGTACCAGCAGCCCTCATTACAATCCATTACAATTAACACTTGATTACAATCCATCCATCATCTTTACTCCGCTATTCTGTGTTTTTTCTCTTAGGTGGAGAAAAAAAGAGTGAGGTTGTATCTTCTTCTGCCACGTCCTTCACCATCACTGATCTGCCTGCCAGCTCTGCATACAAGATCCAGGTTTCTGCAGTGGTCAGAAGCAAAGAGGGAAGCCCAGTAATGGTGACTGCCCGCACATGTGAGTCACTTTTAATATTTCAACCTGCTTGTGTTCATGTAAATGTACATATAATAAGAATTTGAATTAATGTTGCTGTTGTGTTAAAGTGGATCTGCCCAAGGTGACTGGATTCAATGCTCTGAACACCACCGACAACAGCACTGTACTAAACTGGACCAGTGTAACTGGAGCATCTGGATACCTGCTGTCCTGGAGACATATATCAGGTCAGAAACATTAAAAAAACATATTTACAGACAGACTTCACCTTCATTTACGCACATGACTTTCAATGTGTAAAAATATCCTAAAGCATGTATATAAATGATATATAATCCATGGTAATGGAGCTATGCAAAAAATAAATAAATGAATTAAAAGATGATAGATTATTTTATTACAGTAGATTAACCTAGCTGATACCTGGCTTTAGGCTCCAGCACTGCTCAGATGGTTTAGAACCTTTTATTTGTTAATGAGTGTTGCTAAATAGCAGGGAAAAACTAATTTCAGATAAGCTCTTGTAATAAGAGTTCTTCTCACAAAAGCCGATTTGTCTGATATACAAGACATAAAAAAAGAGAATAGACAGCGTAGATAAGGTCATGAAGAGATCTGTGATTCATTCATGTTATCTTGATGACGTCAACAGGGTCTTCTAATGAGGATTGTTCATGCTTTGCATGAGCATGAAGGTTATGAGGAATTTAAATGTGGACTTTTATTTTAGTTTATGACACATAAGACACAGAACTCAGATTCTGGAAGTCGCTGTGTCCTTGAAGTGTTTTAAACTGGTTTTTTTTTTTTTTTGCAGACGACAGACTCTCCCAGATGTTCCAGTTTTTTGTTTCCTACACCTGTTTTGTCACATTCATGCTGACATTATTTTGTCCTAATGCAGTTGTCTATCTATGTTCTGTATAGAGGTGGACATCTCCTCTGATCTGCTGAGCTCTGGCTTCACCTCCTATAAGATCCGAGATCTCCTGTATGGCAGAACTTATATATTTTCCATCAGACCACTTTATGGGGAAGTGGAGGGTCCGGTCACAACCATCACTAAAAGAATCTGTAAGGCCTTATCTCTGCAAATATCAGTAGCATTATAGTATAAAATGTTGCTATTATTCATTTATAATGTTGCACTTATATTGTAAGGCATGATTCATGTATTAGATACAACTGGTGTAAATTATGTTCTGTGTTCATAAAGAGTCTGTCTTTGTGCTGAATGCTGATTAGGGAAGGAAAGGTTTTTGTTAGAAAGTGTATTTTTAAAACACACTGCTGAAAATTCACCTTTGCTATCACAGAAATAAATGAGACTTTTTTCATATATATTGATATATCAGCAGATTTCACAATCTTGCTGTTTATACGGTGTTTTGGATCAATGAATGCAGCCTTGGTGGCCATATGAGAATCTTTGAACAGTGGTGTATAGTAAAAACAAAACTAGTTTGTTTGAGCTCAGGAATTTTTGTGATTGTCTTACAGTGGGAACTCCTCGTCTCATTCCTGTCCAGAGCCCCACGCCGGCCCCTGTCTCTGCTAATACCAAAATCAATGACCTGCCCCTCCACACCACAACCAGAAACACTCGCACCCCATTGGTCAAAGCCCCCAGCGCACCCACTACCACTCAGAGACTCGCTGTGAGGCCTCAGATCACCACTGGCCAAACGGCTTCAGCACTGACCAGAATTACCACAGTAAATGACCAAACCACCCTGTCTGTCAAGACACCTCCACCTGGACCAGGTCATTCCGATTAAACTGGGTCTTAATCTTTTAGCAAAATTTTCAGATTAAAATATAAAAGTTTCTGCTAAAGTCATGTTTTAAAGAGTTTTTTTTTTTTTTTTTACATTTGAGATATTTTCCCTGATATCCATTTAAAATGTAAATTTAAGGTTTTATGCACCAGAAACATTCATTGTTTAGTTTTCATGCCCTTTTCCCACCCTCTCAGTTACCCTTAGAATAAAACAGGCTGCTTTCATTGTTTTGCCTTTTTTAACTTGTAAATGCCCTATTTGCATGTAAAATTTGAAACAAAAACTATTTTTAACAGGTGTTACATTGTCAACTTTACATCTGTGCTGAAATATACCACACTATTAAACTGTCAATAATTGATTTCCCATGATGTGATGCCTTTAAGAAGTGTAGAAATTTTACTGCACTGTCAACACAATGTAAACCTATACAATGTGAATGAATTGTGTGCTTCTTTCTGTTAGTGTGTGGCAGGGTGAAGGCAGATATTGTGTTTCTGGTCGATGAATCCTGGAGCATTGGAACTAATAACTTTGGCAAGCTGAAGGATTTCCTGTTTAGAATCGTCACCTACTTCCCCTCTATAGGACCTAAAGGAACACAGGTAGGACATGCTAATGCGCTATATTAAATTATTATCTTTCCGCCTCATTTGCGATGATTCATTGCCTTAGTCACTAAATCTGTAGTTTTATGATGAGCACAAACATCTGATGTACTGTAAGTGTGGACTAAACTATCTCATTAACTTGCCTTAGATAGCAGTAGTGCACTACAGTGATCAGCCCAGGATCGAGTTCAACTTTAACACTCACAAAGACCGTAACTCTGTTTTGAGAGCACTCCGTGAAGTCCGCTACGGAGGGGGGAACACAAAAACAGGTGCACAAACACATTCAAAGATTAAAAATCCTTAATGATAAATATTAGGGTGATGTCTCATTTAAAATGTGATGATTGTAAACGTGTGTGTAGGTCGTGGGATCAGCTATGTCCTTAGGGAGATGTTTCAGGAGTCTTTGGGCATGAGACAGGAAGTCCCTCACGTGTTAGTGTTACTGACTGACGGGAGAGCACAGGATGACGTAGAGCCACCATCCAGGATAGCACATGCTCTGGGTGAGTAATATCAATACTCGTCTTATCTATCAATAAGTCTCTTCAAAAATACAGCAAAAACTGTAATATTGGAAAATATTTAGTGCTGTCAAACGATTAAATAAAAGTTTTTGTTTAAATTATATATGTGCACTGTCTATATTTATTATGTATATATAAGTACACACACATACAGTATATATATGTTTATACCTGTATATATTCATATTATTATATTTTATATTATATATAAATATATTTAATATATAAACATAACATATTTTTCTTAAATATATACATGCATGTGTTTGTATTTATATATACATAATAAATATACACAGTATACACACATATATTATGTAAACAAAAACATTTATTTTGTATGCGATTATTCGCGATTAATCGTTTGACAGCACTAAAAATATTATTATAATTTAAAAGAACTGTTTTCTTCTTACAATTTTTTTCTCACAATTCTGAAAATTGTGATGTTAACTCAGAATTCAGAGAAAAAATAACATTTATTTAAAGTAGATTTTTATTTTTTATTATTATTATTATTTTATTGTCACTTTTGAAAACTGTAATGTGTCCTTCCATTCATTTCAGTTTTCTCTCAAAAAATACAATATGTACTGACCCAAAAATTCTGAGAGGCATCATGTGTTTATTAACTTTTTTGTGTATTAATGTGTATTTGTGTATTAGGTGTCAGTGTGTTGGCCATCGGCATTGCTCATGCAGATATTGAGGAGCTGAGGACCATTGCCTCTCCCACCGCTTACAAGAACATTTTCTTCGCCAGTGATTTCGACAGTCTTCCAACCATCGAGAGAGAGTTTATCAGCAGCATCTGTAGCGAGGCCTTACAGTCAGAGTTCAAACAACACGATGAGGTGTGCCGTGCAGATCCGATTATGAGTGCTATTTTCACAATACATACTGCATAAGTCAGATTTGTATTTGTTTTTGTCCTAGTCTGCTCAACTGGACACACCTACAGATGACCCAGAAGCTCTCAGTAAACCAGAAGGGCCCTGTCCTCTTAGCTGCAAGGTAAACACTTCCTCTACATCCTCACTACAGCTACTGTATCATACCGTGTCATATATGAATCCTCATTCCTGGTTTGTTGTTGTTCACAGGGTCAGAAAGGAGAGAAGGTAAGTGGCTATTTTGTTATGTGTGTTATCGATCAAATAATTCTAACTGATGATATGATTGTATTTCATTTCTCCACTGCAGGGTGATGGATTTGGTCATGGTGGCCTGGTATGTTAGACAGCAGCAGACTGCTATTTCTTCATTTCTGTTTCCTGCTCACTAATCTCAGTGGCTCGCCTCATTCTGGTTGAAATCTGACAGACAGGCTTTCTCTCTTGTTAGGGATATTTACCAAGGTCACATCAGTATTATTATTGGGGTAGGGGTTAACAATATTAGCACGACAGATGATACATTGGGCTAAAAAGTCTCATAGACTTAAATTGAAGGAGGCACTTGAGCCAATTGAGTATCTATCACTGACACTTAGTCTTGAGTATCTATCACTGACACTTAGACACTTAGTAAGCGGTGCCCTACCAACAACCCAGAACACCCTAGCATCATAACTGCGAATTTTGCACAGTGTTATTTTTATATATTTCTTAATAGTTTTATTAATATTTTGAATTTGATTTTTAAATATAATTTCTATTTTTATTTAACATTGTATTTAATTTCTATTAATTTTATTTTGCACAGTGTTATTTTAGTATTATTTATTAACTTTTATAGTTTTTATTCATGTTTTAGCTTTTATTTTTATATTTTCAGTTTTCATTTTTAGTCATTTTATGTGCTTTTGCCATTGTTATTAGTTTTTTTTATTTTTTTATTATGTTTCAGTTAGTAGTTTTAGTGCTCAAACTAATTTCACTGTTGTCAACATTTCTCTTTTTCATTTAGTTTAGAATTTTTCATCTAATATTTGCAGTATAGTTAATTTTATTTCATATTTTAATTTTAATTAACAAGAATGTTTTTAATAATCTTATTACAACACTAGTTTTGCATACATAATGTCTAAAAAAAATCTAGTGTCTTTCTTGCAGTATTATTTTAAGAGTATTTCTTTTTTTTTTTTTTTTTAAATGTGTTTCTGTTGATATAGCGCCTCAAGCAAGGCCCGGGGCATTATGATTCATTCTCTTTAAAGGTCAAAGGGGAAAAGGGTGAACGGGTGAGTACATCCAACATGAGTACAACTAACTTAAATAAACATAAATAAAACACCCCCTCTCTGTCTTCATAATTATATGTTGATGTTTATGTTAATTAGTGGAGCGTTTAATATTTAAACCGAGCCGTTCTGTTAATGATGAGATTGTTTTTGTGACTTGGTTGTTGTTTTAGTAGATTAAAGGATTAAATCTAATTATTAATATCACAGATCTGTCTCTGTACGGGGTGCTATTCGTACTTTGCTTTTTTTTTTCTTCCTGTTATCTCTTTGAGAAGGCGACACATGAAAGCACTTGTCATATCAAAGCGACTCTTTTGAATAACAAATGAAATGTGACAGGTCTTGCTAACAAGATCAGTATTGTTATGATGTTTCATTATTTATTTTTGTGATATGTATCAATGTGAATGCGTGGATTCATATTGCTCTATATTTGCTTTCAAAATAATATGTGCATTGAAGATATTCTGTTGTTATATTTGAGGAATATCAAACAATTTCTGTGTTTTTGTGTATATTATATAAGATTGTACTTATTCAATTTTTTTCTTGTCTGTATCATTCCCACTTTGCATTTATCAGGGTCTTCCCGGAACGGATGGTATTCCGGGTTTACCAGGACGACCGGGTAGAACTGGACCTCCTGGTTCTCCTGGACAAAGGGTAAAGATGGATCGAAATTCAATCTAATAATACAGCAAAATATGTAACAAATGTAGCTTACTGAGAGGAATATTATTGATTACAGTTGTGAATGTGCATAAACAATCTCTTAATCTGATTCAGGGGGGGCCTGGTATTCCGGGTGACATGGTAAGTGTCTCTTTTATATCTCACTATATAAAAAACAGTGTAGGTGGTAATATTTAAATCGGTATATTCTTGAAATGGTAGTTATTATACTTATTTAAAACATGTACGCGATGTCCTAGCAATTATCTTTGAGTGATTCACAGAGGAGTAATGAGGAATGATTATGGCTAGTCAGTGTATTTGCCCTCACTTTCTTTTAAAGGTTCACCCTCTTTTATTAAATGTCTCACGTTTTAAACAGTTTGATACTTCTCTGTGTGACTGTGACTATCAGACCAACCTTTCCTTCACATCTCTTCCTATTTCTCATCTTCACAATCTCAGGGGCCTCCTGGTAATACTGGACCTAAAGGACAGAGAGGAGAGAGAGTAAGTTTAGTAACACTGACAAGCATTTGATATGTTGTATAGTGTTTTTTTATTTTAATTTAATTTTTTTTTCATGTAGGGTGAACCGGGCTATGTTATGGGAGGTATGGAGGTTCTTCCAGGACGTAAAGGAGAACCTGGATCCTCTGTAAGTGATTGTATCGTACTATACAGCTGTATTGAATTGTTTACATTGCATAATATGCAGCTAATCTACTAAAAATGACTAATCTACTGCATTTGGATGCTTTTCCCCCTTGATTTATAGGGCCCTCCAGGTGCTCCAGGGGTCCCAGGGGTATCAGGTCCTCCAGGACTCCCTGGTTTGCCTGGGCCTCCGGGCTCTTCTGGACTCTCTGTTAAGGTTAGTATGAAATATGAGGAGTATGCACACGTCTATATTTAAAAAAAAAAAAAATCATCTCATGTTAGTTGTTAAGGTTTTTAACTGTATGTATATGAGATGTAGTTTCAATGCACAGCGTGAAGTTACAATACTCACATGCAACATATGTGGTATTTGCAGTATTTTATGGTATTTTTCTTCCTCTTAGGGCGAGACTGGAGAATCTGGTCCTAAAGTGAGTCATCTACTGCTTAATGAACAATTTAACATTTTATATAAAATATACATGCAAAATTTGCCATAAATGTATGATTATGATGCTTCTCACATTCTTTAGGGCCCACGTGGAAAACCGGGTCCGAAAGGAGAAAAGGGGGAGCATGGAAGTAATGTTAGTGCATGCTTTAAGACTTACTCTTTTAAAGCTCCTCTGTGTATTATTTATTATTTTTCAATTTTATACTAAAAATACAAATACTTTACAAATATGCCAGATTAGTAAGTGATTAAATCTTGTGGATGTGTTTTCCTAGGGTCTGCCAGGTTTAGCAGGACCAGTGGGAGTGGATGGAATTCCAGGACTTCCTGGGCAGAAGGGGGAGAAGGTTTGAGAATATCTAAAAGAGTTTCATATGTCAATTTGTACTTTTAGCAGTGGTATAAAAGCTATTTTAAGCAACAACTTCCTACAGCTTGCCCAAGACAGTTAAAATGCATAAATTAAATCTCTCTGCTCATCTGCCTGCTATCTTTTTGGAAGTCTCATTGTTCGGAGAGCTGTAAAAAAAAAAATTACCCTTCCTCTCTGTCAGGACTGCATGAAGCTAAAATTAGTGCAGCTGGTTGCTTGATTGAATTTCTTTTGTGTTCATCATAAAGGGAGAGGAAGGTATCGGAATTCAGGGTGTTCAAGGTCCACTCGGGCCAAAAGGAGAAAAGGTATGTGTTTCTGATTAACTCAAAGCACAGTCATATTAGTATTTCATTAAACGTATGCATGTTCCGTGGCGAAAAATCTTAAGGGTAATTATTAAGTCAGTGCTAATCAATTTTTCAGGGTAATACAGGACTACAAGGCCCAAAGGTAAGCGTGTTGCATTTAAAATCAATGGAGCAGAGTAAAAGACAATTGTCTTGTGCAATGTGTAATTTGTAGTTTCCATATTCACCCAAAGGGCGAAGTAGGAATCCAAGGAGTCCAGGGAATCACAGGCCCTCGGGTTTGTCAAACTATACACAACCATTTTAGCATCCAGTTGTTTTGTCTGTCAGTTCTTTCACAGAGAATCGCCATCAGTCTTTTAAAAGATGTCAACCTTTGATGCAATTTTGTTTAATAAATCTTAAGTGCTTCATTATGGCAGGGGTGTTTCACTGTTGTTGTGTTTTTGTCTGTGTTTAGGGGAAAAAGGGTCTTAAAGGAGATCAAGGAGACAAGGTATGATTTTACACAGTTTATTCGGGCACATGGCTTTCTTACTGCTCTGTTTTATTTAACCAATTTGCTCTTTCACTAAAATAAAAAACAAATCAGTCACATCAAGTCGGTGATCTTGTCTAGTGCTGCTGCAGCTCTGTATTTAATAACCTTATCCATAATACATACTACTTGACTTTTCAACATGTTCAAAAATGTACAATCAGTTCAGTTCACTAGTATCGTGGTCAGAACCCTGTTTCCTCATTGAAATCTGGAATATTGTTAAACATCATGAAAATAAACCTGTTCAGGATGATACAAGACCTGACCACCCTCTCGCAAGTTGATTTTACAATTATGGGTATCTGATGGTATGATGTAGGTATTATTTGACACATGACATTTGTTTTCAATTACACAAACTACAAATAATAAATCCATCAGTTAGCCTAATCCACATCTTGCTTTGTTTGACAGGGTGAACGTGGGGAAATTGGACCTATCGGGCCTCCAGGAGTTGCAGTAAGTCAATAAATTTTACCTGTTTACTTCCCTAAAAAATAGAAATAGCAACTGCAGGAAAAGGTCAGATGTGTAATGAACCAGTTAATGGATTTAAATCACTGCAGTGCACAAATGCTTTGTTAAAAAGTCAGATCCTTATTCATTTGTTCGCTCTTCAAACTTTTCCACTCTGTATGGTGCTGTCGAAGTTCTATTAAGAGCAAGGATGAGCTGTAGATCTCGGGGGAAATTAAAAGAGTCGATTAAGAAAAAGGAAAAACGCCTCCTCTCTGCTCTCTGGCCAGCGATGGATTCCAAAATACATGTCAAACTAAGGATCCATTATTGACCTGATTAAAAAAAAGAAACATCTGAATGGAGTTTCCACCTAATAATGAGACGGCAAGAGAATTACACACATGAAACATTAAGAAATACTATATTATTATATCCTTCATGTGCAACCTTGCCACTGTGTGTCCATCTCTGGCAATTCAGATTTTCAGTTAGTTTCAAATTAAACTTCTACAATCATTATTAAACCCAAGGCTTCAGAGAGGAGATCAAGGACACTCTCCACCGGTTCGACTCCTCATTATCCTTCGGTTCCCTTTAGAAACACTATTTCATGATAAAACGTTTGGTTTAGAGCTCTACCACAGCTCTAAAGATGCTCTCAGAGAGCCCACACTAGACATCTAACATCTCTCAAAGCACCCGAGGTCATTCATATTTGCTGAATACTAATTTCATAATTCTTGCAATGATTAGAGGGAAAGTTTACTTTCTCTTTTTAAACTTTAGGGCTTCCCTGGAGCTGCTGGACGAAAGGGTGACGAGGTGAATCTAAACTATTTTCTTCATTTAACCAAATCTAGTACTTCTAATAAACTACAATGTCCAAATTTTGTGGATTTCCTCTTTTAAATAACGAGTTTAACTTATTTAAACTACACCCTATAACTAGTAAGTGTATATAATCAATCATACAGCAATGCTATCAGCCAATGTTATTATTTGATCTCACATTGAGCATCAATTGTGTGTAGTCAATTAATGCATGTAAATTGTATGCAGTTTGTCACATCAGCACTTACAACTGTCTACAAATAAACAATGTGGGATTTGTATTTCTGTGTTTGATTCACAGGGGCAGCGTGGCCCTCCCGGTGACCCAGCTAAAGGGGTAAAACTGATGTCCCAGAATGCCTCAGTGTCAATCTAACACATTTTTGGCTAAGAATAGACTATTGCTAATAATTCCTCTCACATTTCACAGATACTCGGTCCTCCGGGGAAAAAGGGTGCCAGAGTAAGATAATCAAGAATCAGATTCAAAATGTAAAAAATGTCTTAATATGTGAACAACTGTCTGCACCAAAATCAGGTCACCCTTGGGTTTTACATCGCAGCTCATGAATGAAATCTGACAGTTATTTCCCCTTGGGTTTCCTCAACTGCACTGATGAAAGCAAGCAGTGCATCCAGCTCTTGGACAACTTAAACATGGTTAATTACTGCATTTAGCACAGATATGAAACTAAGAGCTCCCCCAGGTCTGCTTGTCAATGAACACACAAAGGAAAAAAAGACTTATAGATTATAATAGATTGCAATGTTTTTTTGCAAGTCCCAAAACACTCCAGAGGTAAAATCTATATGATTGAAAGTTTTTAAGTGATGCTTCTAAATAAACCATACTGAGCTTGAGCACACCAGCCATATTGGTTGTTGGTAGGTTTTGTATTATTTCTAATGGTTAAAAGCAGAGATATTTAAGCTTGGTTATCTTTTCCCCCTTGGACTGTGTGTAAAGGGGGATGTTGGGCAAGTTGGGCCACCAGGACCACAAGGAATCAAAGGAGATCATGGTGATAAAGGTGAAAAGGTAGGTGTATGATTGCTTTTTTGGATGTGAAAGTACAGTTAATTGTGTATATTGATTAGCTGCCAATGTGAATGTACTGATCTGTTGTCTTCTGGGTTTTTGAAGGGCAGTCCTGGATTTGGAATCCCCGGTCAGCCTGGTCCCAAAGGAGAGAGTGGAGAAAGAGTGAGTGTTTATGAGGAAACTGTAGGACACAACAAAGAAAACTGAAAAAAGTGTCCACACATTAATTTTATAAACCATATATGGAATTACACTACTGTTTAAAAGTTTGGGTTCTGTAAGATTTGTTGATGGTTTAGAAAAAATTATCTTTTGCTCACCAAGGTTGCATTTATTTGATCTAAAGTATACTAAAGCAGTATATATTGTGTATATGTATATTGCAAATACAAATAAAAATCTACATGTGTTCATAAATTCACATATTAAACAAAAAATAACAATCTTTAGAATACCCAAAAGAAAAAAAAAAGAAAAAAAACCATCAAATACTATTTAGACCATTCTATCTCATTTCCTTTTTGTTTTTAAATGCAGGGTAATGTTGGATTATCAGGGAAACCTGGGCCTAAAGTAAGTTTGTTATACTGACGTTTACACTCTTGTATTTTAATACCTGTGAAATTTGATTTGTGAATCAAAGAGAGTGCATAAAAGATTAAATGAAATTATTTTACTTGAACACTTCCTTTGATTGTGTCCAGGGTGGCGATGGCTCCAAAGGAGAGAAAGGGGAGGTGGGCTTCCCAGGCAACCCTGGTTCTCCAGGACTAAGAGGTAAAGATGTAAGTAAATCGAGAGCCCGGAGTGACTGATACAAGAAGGATGTGAGTGTGTGTGTGTGTGTGTGTGTGTGTGTGTGTGTGTGTGTGTGTGCTATGCATCATTGCACTAAGGATATTAAAGATAGAAGAGTTACTTTGCCATAAAATACCCATTGTTTGCTTTTTAATTAATGCTTCATTCATATTAAATTACATTTTCTGCTTTAATGGATTTCAGGGTCTGTCAGGACCGAAAGGAGAGATTGGATTGAGGGTGAGAAGAATCACCAACAAACACAGAGAGACCCATACTTTTACACAGTCTTTGTTTTTATTATTTACTTCAATTGCATTTATGCAATTGCTATTGTTAATTTAGATCCCCTCAACCTCACAAAAACTTTACATTTTCATTTACACGTTATTTAGTATGTTTATTATTAAGCTGTTTTTATCTTTACAATGCAGATGATTTCAGGTTTTATTTATTTATTTTTCACAGGGAGAATCTGGTTCACCAGGAGAACCCGGAGAGAGAGGTGTTAAGGTATTGTCTTTCTTGTAAACCTCTACTTTCTTTCATTGTTTCCCTCTCATTTTTTCTAACGCTCTTTATCTAACATCTCTCTGTTTAAATCAGATAATCTGTATCTGCCTTGCAATATAACCCTTCCAATTAAAAACATTTGATCCTTTTCTACCGAACACTTGTTATAAAAGCATAAAGTCATAAAGTCACTTCTCCTCATGTCCGATGTCAGGGGCCCCTCGGTCTTCCAGGACGACCCGGTGACCCTGGGGAAAAAGGCGAGTCTGGGAAATTAGGGTTACCAGTAAGCAGCTTCCTTTCATTTTACATTTGGTAGACCGTATTTGATCAATATTTCTCTAAAGCACTTCCAAAGAGCCAATGAATTATGAATGAGTAGTCAATACCATTTGATAATGAATGCCCATATATTTCAGGGTCCAGAGGGAAACAAAGGAGACAAAGGCGAGCCGGTACGTGCTGCTATTAAAAAGCGCAAGGATGATTTTAACTTTATACTATTTTTTGTCAATGTTTCAAGGGCTGGTCATGCTCTGTTCTCACATAACAGAATCTCAGTTTTTCTTGTCATGCTTTCCAGTGATAAATTAAAGAGTAGGAGTCACCGTATTAATATTTCATTCTCTGCAGGGAAGGCCGGGACCACCGGGAGACACTCAAGTGAGTTTTACTCTCTTTACTGGGTATTGTAATCAAGCTATTTAACATAAATGAATATTAATGCAATCATGTTATTTTCAGTTGGTTGGTTTTTTACACGTCAAAAGCTGTCAAGTCTATATTGCTCGTTTTGTTTTGTCTTTAGAAGCATTTATTTGGTTGACTATTTCATGGTTATCCTTGTTAATACATTTTGTACGTAACTTCAAATTTTCATAATTCTCCTTCCCTAGTTCACTACGTCAGACAACACCATTCTCACCAGGGCCATTAAGGTAAAAGAAGACATTTTGACATTTTAAATTCTTACAAATTAACAGAAAAAAAAAAATACACACATACACAAATACACTTTGTATTTGGTGTCTTCAAAGGGAGAACCCGGTGAGCCGGGGCTCCCAGGACTCCGAGGGGAGACAGGACGTCCTGGAACACCTGTAAGTTAGGCTTCGTCATTTGATGTACTATATATGTATTAAAAACAGAATGATATGGCTTGCTTCTATTCTCTCTTAGGGTCCTGAAGGTAAACCAGGACCTCCAGGGAACTCACTGGTGAGCCAATATAAAGTTTTTATGAATTTGATTATGCTCATTAATTTGAGATTAAACTATTTTCTGCATATTTTTGTCAGTGTTTAGATGATATGCCTTTTAATAATTGGAAGATGAAAGACTTAAACACATTATATACTGTAATGTAGCTCAGTTTTCTTTCTCTTCTAGCCCGAATCTAGTAAAGGAAGAGATGGCATGGATGGTTTACCAGGAAGGCCTGGATCTAAGGTTTGACTACTTTGTTTCAATTTTAATCTGTATAACTTTTCTAAATTATGGTGACATCTAATTGTTCTCTTCTTATGTGCTGTTGAAATTTATTTTTTAAGTTATAAGAATGTTTTAAGTTATAATTATCAGTGTTTTTGTGTGTGTACACAGGGTGAACCAGGACAGAAAGGGGACCCAGGACCAGTGAGTAGACCTAATAAAAGCCATTTTGTGATAATTTATCATATGATTCATGTTTTAAATTTCAGCGACATTAACTGAATTGCAGGGTGTGTGAACGGTGAACATTCTTAAAGTGCATCAAATGTCTGTAGAACACTTTTGATTTGTCATTTTGCTTAATGTCAACTGAAATAAAGAATTTAGCTAAAATATGTTTAAAAAATCCAACAATTATATGCACTTTCCTAAAGGTTATTTTTAGGTCTTGAATGACAGATTATTATCATAATTAGAGTGGTTGGAGTTAATGCTGCACTATTCAGGGTTTTGTGTGCATTTGTGTGTGTGTGCTTAACAGAAAGGTGAGAAAGGAGATCCTGGACGTGCTGGGATTACTGGTATGCCTGGTTTACCTGGGACACCTGTGAGTAGAGTAACATTTACAGCAGATATAAACCATAAAATCTCTATAATTTCTTCTTTTTTCTTATCTTCTGTTCTCTTCTCTTGTAGGGTAAATCTGGTGTTGATGGGAAACGTGGAGTGGCTGGAAAAGATGTAAGTTTAATGTATTATTGTAGTTGTAAATGCTTTTGAACTTTTTTATAAATCCAAACCACTGTTTTTTTTTTTCTCCAGGGGGATCAAGGACCAAAGGGTGATGAAGGGACAAAGGTGGGACAACAGACTTATATGAACTACAAATCTATTATATTTCAACGATTAGTTCACCCACAAATGAAAATTTGATGAAAATGTACTCACCCTCAGGCCATCCAAGATGTAGATGAGTTTGTTTCTCCATCAGAACAGATTTTGTGAAATTTAACATTACATCACTCACCAGTGGAAAGCTGCATGTTTACTAAATCCATTATTATTTATATACCAGACCATAATAATTCTTGAAAAGTCCTTTTTCCCCTGTTGTTCTCTCACATCAAAATCCATATTCATATTTGTGTAAAATTGTTTTGGCCTGTTTCCACTTGTAAACAGTGCTTGATCTGTCCATATTTCTCTCCTGATTCAGACAAGACAACTTTTCACTGGAGAAAGCAATATTATGGATAGAAGACTCATATTTTAGCTTTTCACTTCATGAAGTCGTGTGGATTGCTTTTGGATTATTGCCATTTTCAATTAGCTCATTCTGACGGCACCCATTCACTGCAGAGTATACATTGGTGAGCAAGTAAATGCTTTAGATGTAATGCTAAATTTCTACAAATCTGTTCAGATAAAGCCTGAAGATGAGTAAAATTTTCGGAAAATTTTCATTTTTGGGCAAACTATTCCTTTCAACTGAAATGTACTTGGCTAACATATTTTCTTATTTTAATGCATAGGGTGAAAAAGGTGAACCTGGTGCAAATGTAAGATAATCCAAAATCAAATGCAACAATACTTTCTTTAAATGCAGTTTTAGCTATGGTACAATGAAATGGTTTGTTTGTATCCATTATGCCCATTATTTTAACTGCTTAGGGAAATGAAGGTCAAAAAGGAGAACCAGGATCTCCAGGCTTGCCAGGTCCTCCCATTGTCCTCCAAGATGTAATGATTTTTTCTTTGTTGTTTGAGCTTAGACAAACTTTACTTGCAGCCATGACTGTTGTTAAATTACATTTGTGTTTGTTCTCAGGGTATGTCGATTGAGGACATTAAAAAGGCATTTCCTATACCAATGGGACCCCCGGGTGCAGCGGTGAGTGTCTCATTGATAGCATTGTGAATACAAGCTTCTTTATCAAATAATCAACATAAAAAGGCTGGGCTTTCATGTTTTTCATGCATTTATATTGCACTGACTATAGGTTCTTACGTGTGTGTGTGTGTGTGTGTGTGTGTGTGTTTCTGTGTTTGTAGGGTCCTCCTGGGATGAAGGTAAAGTATAGCTCGCTAAAAATCCTTGAAGAAATGAAACGCTTCTCAGACGATATGTAACTTTTCTTCTTTGGTTGGCAGGGAGAGAAAGGAGACATGGGTTTGAAAGGAGAGAAGGTATCAAAGCTTTCTACATTTCATTGATTGCACAAGTTATCTCCATAAATCTATGCTGCAGACGCAATGATAGCTGGCACTGTATTATTTAACAGGGTGATGCTGGCACACCGGGGAGAGCTGTTGAAATGAAGGTTTGCATGGTTACTCAATGCCCGTACATAATTTACTTCATTACAAAACTGATCTTTGGTGGTGTAAACATTATGTTCTATTTCAGGACATTGAAGGCTTGTTTGATTCATATGGTATTAAAGTAAGTGCGCTGTATTTTTAAAAATTTCACTTTTAACCCAGCAGGAGTTCTGAAGGCATAATGTTTGATTGTCTTAAAATTTACATGATTGTTTTTTTAAATAATAGTTATGGGAGGAAGGGTTACTTTGTATCCCTCAGGCAACACTATGCAATGGAATGACGTGAATGAAATGTTTTATTTAGATATTTGAAGCCAAATTGAATGACTCAGTATTCTGTAATATCTGTAAAAATATATAATGTTAAAAATATAAAAAGTCATAAAGCATTATATATTAGTGCAATAGGTGTTTTATAAACCAATTATCATAGTATAATAAAATTGGCTGCCAGATTAACTTTCACTTCAATTTTGCTTAGATATTGCTATTTAATATTAGTTACATGCACTGTTTTTTTATTAATATGAAAGGTTAATATTTAATATTAATACTAAAAACACTTTATAAATCAAATATAAATACAAATTTGGGACATGATAACTGCAAAATTCCCAATTAAGGCCACATCTGTTACGTAACGTGTCTACTATTGAAGGCGCACGACGAGGAGTTGAACAAATAAAGTCTTTAATAATAATTCACAGAAGATATCCAGTAAACACTTGTGGCAAACTTAACTCAATCGCAGACAAACATAGGAGGGAGAACACAGGCTTTAAATAATCAAAGTAATCAAAGGGAAAACAGATACAGGTGTGGGGCTAATTAACCAATGAGGGAAACAGAAGAAACTAGGTCAAACATGTGACAACATCCATAATGACAAATAATTTAAATGACTTTTTTGTTTTGTTTTGAAATGAAAGTTTACTCACTAACAAATAAGAATTACAACAGGTTTTTACTTGCTTATAAAAGTCACTGCTGCATTATTAACCATTTTATTGTCATCTCATGAATTATATTTTTATATGAATTGTAACAAATTGGAATTGCATTGATATTACACTACAATAAAACATATTACCACATTTACAATTAAAAAAAAAAAAAAACACTTTCATAGCTCTCGCTGCTGAAGGCCTTGATTGACAGACTGCTTCAGGATGGAATGGAGGAGCTTCTTCATGAGATCAGCACCAGCAGAAGAGTGACAGGAGACAGACAGGAGACGGACTCAAACGTCATCACTGAATACACCGTGAGTAGCTTCATGAACTTACAAATAAAAATTTTTTGGTTCTAATAAATACCCACTATTAGCAATGATGTTCTTGCTGAATCATAAGACATCTTTCTAATCCACAGAGCTCAGTAAAGTACAGTCACCCACAAGAGTCATTACCTGATACAGATTTGGCTGAGGAAGAGTCTGATCTTGAAGAGGGGCAGATGCCTGAGCCCAGTCCTGTAAGCATACATTCGTTCCTGCATCAGAAATTACAGCACCATTATTCATAATCCACATCTAACCGAACATCAGCATACTTTATTCAGTTATTTTCAGATATACTTGACTGATATAGTGTTATCTACATTTAATGCAAGCAATACAGTTATCATTGTTTTTTAACGTGGCTTTGGTGCCTTGTATTTTAAGAAGCCTGTAGTAGAAAAAGAAGTGGGTCCTATCCTTTCGAACATCTCTGCTATTCACAAAAAGCCCAACCAGAGTAAAACCAAAGACAAGCTGGTAGATGTTGAAGAAGAGAAACTTGTGGAGACCAACTTTAGTGATGTAACATCTTTGAAATTTCTCCAAATCAACACTTCCTCTGAGAGGGTATGCTTATTAGTGATATTTAATTTTATTTATTGTATTGAAGCTCATTTGTTTTTAGTGTAGTCTTTTTTAAACTTCCATTTATTGGCTGCTTTAAAAACAAGTTTCAAAAAATAAAACCTTTTTTTGACAGTTGGGCTCTGGGAAGGTAGAGGTAAGTATGGAGACAGTTTTCCACAGCCATGAGGACGCTGGGAAGAAAACATCAGGAGAGAAGAAGAAAGGCAGAGAGAGGGGAAAGGTGAACTGATCTCGCTCTGTTATATAGTCTCAGTTCTGTGTCTGTAAATTAACAGAATATCAATTAATAAAGAGTCAAATTAGCCATAAGCAGGTTTTGGCTATTAAATAGACAAATGTCTTTACACTGTTGAAAATTTAAATCTGTGCACTAATAATTAAACCTAACCAGACATAATTAGAACTAAACTTTACAATTAAATGTCATGGCCACTAACCTCCTAAATGTCTCTAAATATTTCTAATGATTGTTATTTAAAGCCTTCTCATAAATTATGATGATTCTCAACTGCTAAACTCTCAACCAGGGCAAAGGAAATAAAGGACGTCAAAAACGACAAAGGAAACGTTTGGTAAATGTTTCATCATCGCACCTAACCTGACATTCACACATCATTCATATTCAAGGCTGCTTAACTTTTTGACTATTACACTGAACTTTATTCTTGTGATTACTTCAATATTCTGATGCATTAGAGTTATCATTAGACTTGCCTACGTACATCTTACAAAAAAAGCATAAACCCTAAATGATTTATAAACAAACATTAAATGCACCTGTTTTTACCCATAATCATAATAATGTGTAATTAATCTAACTAATGTGCTGCAAATCTCATTAATCACAGTCATTATACTCCCACTAAAAGTACAAAGAATGAATAAATATTCTGTCACCGTTTTCTCACCTTTAACCTGTATATCTTTAATGGAATTTTAATTTTGGGTGAATTATAACCACTTAAAATTCTCCATAAATCATGTTTACTAATATTGTTATTTATTTTAGTCTGTAATGTGTCTGTAAATCATGTCTCTAAAGTGTTTCCAATCTATTCTCACTTTTACATGTTTGTTTGTTCTCTGTGGAAACATTAGCGTCGAAACAAACCTTTTTAGATTCTGTCTAATAATACTTGATCATTAGAAGGCAGAAATCATTTTTCTTACCGCTGTAAATTACAGGAGGATCAAGACAACGTTGAAGAGGAGGTTGAGGAAGCATCATATGACGATGAGGAATATGAATATGAGGTAAGTCTGTCACATGATCCTACGGTGAAATTTAATGTATGATGGCAAATACACCGAAGTGATTCATAATCAGATTTTGTCTATAATGTGTTGCCACATTTATAATTAATTGAATGGGAACTGACATGTCAGCCTACGCTAATCACCTGAGTTTACCTCATATCTCCCTCCCTCACACCCACACCGTTCACGTCACACTTAACAGGGCCTTAATATATTACTCCCACTCCACAGCCAAAAGAAGAAACGGTAATCACAACGTTTCTAATTAATGTTGAGTAATTCTTCTCATAATCTCTCATCACTTGCTTTCAGTTTATAGATTTAATCAAGGGAATTTTTTTTACACACTGAAGCCATTTTTTCTTTTATGAACTTTCACATTGATTTTTGAATGTCTTCTTTGTATCATGTCAGGACGAGCTGCCCACAGAAGAGCCTTTTCCCTCTCGAGAGGAGGAGGGCGAAGGGGAGGAGGTGAGTATTATTAAAACCAAATCAAATCACAATAAACCAAACTGGAAGCTCTACTGCAGACAGTACCGTTTAGATGAATAGAGGTTACAGCTGAATAATGTTTCATCGATAATACTATATGGTTGTACAATATGTTATAGCGTTTAGCTGAAGTTGTTTTTTTTTCTGTTGGAACTCTTGTTTTTGTCCTCAGCTAAAATACTCAGCAACAACAGCTATATACACACAAGAAAATGAGGTAAGAGTGTAAACCTTTCTTTTTAATATTACTAATAATTTTAAATGGTTATGTTGAATAGGAGGCTATTGAAAAATGTGTTCTAGAAATGCTATTCTAAAAATGGTCAAATTTACACAGGGTGAAACGACTTCTCAGATTACACAGTCTCCAGAGGAGATTACACTGGTAAGAATATACACTACCAACAGTTTGGGGTTGATAAGACTTTTTGATGTTTTGGAAAAAAGAAAATGGTTATGCTTACCAAAGCTGCATTTTTATTTGATTAAAAATACAGTAAATCCAGTAATATTGTAAAAACTGATTTCTATTTTACTATATTTCAAAATGTAATTTATTTCTGTGATGGCAGAGCTGAATTACGAATGTCACATGGTTCTTTAGAAATGATTCAAATTTTTAATTTTTATTTGTGCATGACAAAATAATTGCCTCTATCAGTGAATTTCACCAGTTCAAAAAATATTTTGCAGAAGTTCAAATGCATTTTAAACATGCAGTCAACATCAGTGTGTTCATATAAAGTGTATGTTTCAAGAACATAATCGTGAAAGTAACACACTGACATCCCAGCATGCACTGCACTTGATTTTCAGTCATGCAATGCAGAATGTAACATTAAATATGCTTCATAGTCACTGTTACAGATCTTGTAAATATGCAGCAGTTACTCCACTCTTCAGTGTCACATGATCCTCCAGAAATAATTATAATATGTGCTCAAGAAACATTTCTATCGTCAGTGCTTAATATTTTTTGTGAAAACATTGGCATATTTTTAATTTAGGATTCTTTGAATGAAATGTTCAAAAGAACAGCATTTCTAATCATAAAATGATTAATTCCTTTAAAAAATCTTTTACTGATCCAGATTTTTGAACAGTAATTTTGGCATGTTTTACATAGTTTCATAGTTTATTGTTTGCTGACTTCAACATGTCCTCTCAATGTGCTTTCAGACGGTTCATACTACAACAGCGAGTCCCCTGCTTTCATTAAAAGTCACAGAGCAGGTACTTGTTCGACCCTATGTTAGTTTCAGCTAACTTTACTGCATATGTACACATGAACTAATTTAATGTGTTTTGCAGAAGCCGCCTGAAACTACATTAATATCAGTGCTAAATACAACACAAACTGGAGAGGAGGTAAAAGTTTGTCTGTGATTTTGCTTTCTGGCTTCCATCTCTTTTGCCAAGACATGCATGTGGCTTCAGTTTGAAGCATGAACTAACTAGAGCTTTGGAAATCCTTCTTTTAGCATGTTTGTTGAATGTTTTAGCTCATTTAATTGGCATATGTTTTGTAAAATGTCTTTTAATTGAATTTTTTTTATTGCATGACTAAATAATTGCCTTCACTTCATCAGTGAATTTCACCAGTGCAAACGTTCAAATGCATTTTAAACAGCCAGCTTAAGTGTATAAATGTAAAGTGTGAGTTTCAAGAATATACAAAAAAATATCATCATGAAGTAACACACTGGCATCCCAGCATGCACTGCACTTGATTCCTCTGCTTTGTGCACTTGCAATGCAGAATGACACATTAAACGTGCTTCACAGTCGCTCTTGCAGATCAGCTACGGGTTTTCTTTAATATATTTATTTTCTTAACACAGGAGCTCCCCTAAACTCTGTAAGAGAGACATTCAAGTGTGTAGAAACTGTGAAGGGTAAAAGAGGGGGAGGATCTGACTGGCCGGCATTACTTTGGGAGAGCCTCCTTTCCCGTCGCACAATGATGATGTCATTCGTCCATGCTGCCTCCACCACGACTAGCGTTCAGTATGCTGCAGTGCCTTTGATAGATTGAGAAGAACCTCCAGCACTCTCTGAGGAGAGACCAGCCCAGTATAAACATAAAGAACAGATCTTGTAATGTGCTGTTTTTACACTTACTGAACAAATACAAACTAAATCATCTATAATCCATATAAAAGTGACGACACGGGACACTCATGAATCAGCTCATTCAACATCGATTTGTTCATCAGTTCCTTATTTATTGATAAGACTGAAAAAAGATTGTATTTTGTGTGTCTGCATATTTACTTTTTTTATTTGGGGTAACATAATGTGCTGCCTGTTTTCACTGGTGAAATTCAATGGCATATTGCTTTTCTTTCATATTTTATCTGTTTGTGCATGTCTGTCAGTAAATGTGTTCTTCCTAAACCAGTCTTAACCTGTTTCTGAGTCTTTATTGTGTTATATGTGTTTAATTATTTCACAGACATGCTTGCTTCATAATATTTTTAAATCATATAGATAAAATAAATTGGTACCATGTCAATTATTGACCGATATTAAATATTTTAATTAATCAGTATCATTTAATTTTGCTTGTGTAATTGTATTTGATCATTTCCCCCTATTGAACTAACAATAAACAATACTTCTACAGCAATTATTAATTTTAGTTAATGTTAATCTTAACTTGTGCACACACTATAAATACACACACATACAGAATATATTTGGAAATATTTACATTTGTATAATTTATATTATATACAGTAGAAATAGAAATATATTATATTTTCTTAAATATATACGTGCATGCATGTGTGTGTGTTTATATATACATAATAAATATAAACAGTACACATACATGTATTATGTAAACAAAAACTTTTATTTTGGATGCGATTAATCGTGATTAATCATTGAAAGCACTAATCTTAACATTTACTAATAGATTTGTAGATCACATGAATTAATAAACCAACAAACATGAACATTTTATCCACTAACATTAAAGGTTAATAAATGCTGTAAAAATATATTGCTATCAAATGATTTATGATTTACCTTATTGTAAAGTGTTACCAGTTAATAAAAATGAATAATTTAATAACACTGTTTAATGCAATCTTTAGCAAATCTCAAAATGAAAAAATAGATTTTTTTCATACTGTGCATTATGTACAATACTTCTAAAGCAGTTATTATTCATTTGTAGATCAAATTAATAAATCAGCTAACTTGAAAATTTTATCCACTAACATTAAAGGTTAATAAATGCTGTGAAAATATATTGCTATCAAATGATTTATGATTTAGCTTATTATAAAGTGTTACCAGTTAATTAAAAAAAGTAATTTATTAACACTGTTTAATGTGATCTTTAGCAAATCTCAAAATTAATTTTTTTTTTTTTTCATACTGTACATTATAAGGTTTTGATGCCTAAATTCACTTGAAGCATTTAAAATGATTAACAATTTAATTCAGTAAAGCAGTGATGTAAATGTACATGAAACTCCTGTTTATAAGACTGTTTGGGTATAAACAGGTGAGCTTGTCCCACAGTAGCGGCCTGGAAGAGGCAAGATCTAAAGTGAAGAGAAGTGCTCCTCCATCCGAGCACGTGGTAAAATCTTGTTCATAACTGTCCACCTAATGTTTTAACAGGAGAATTTCATTTGCACATAGAATAAGCATCTTAATAAGGCATGAATCACGTGTCTTCTGCAGGTCTACATGCCTGGAACACCAGGAGGACAAAACCGTTACAAACAAGGATCTAAGGTGATGAAAATTGAATTACAGTGACGTATTTAGTGCTTATAATTGAATAAGCTCATCTTAGAGAGCTGCAGATGTGATTGCATGATGTAATCGAGGGAAATGGAGAGAACAAAGTAAAATTTTGTTATTGCATCTTCTTTTAGCGGTCCACCTCAGGTGCACAAGGCAAAAAGAAGCTAAATGTGAGTGAGTTTAATCTACATAAAAAATGAGGAATTCATAGAACTTAAAAGAATAGTTCGCCCAAAAACGAAAATGAAAATGTACTTGCCCTCAGGCCATCCAAGATGTAGATGAGTTTGTTTCTTCATCAGAACTGATTTGAAGAAATGTAGCATTGCGTCACTTGCTCACAATGGATCCTCTGCAGTGAATGGGTGCCGTCAGAAAGAGAGTCCTAACAGCTGATAAAAACATTACAATAATTCAGAAGTGATTCACATGATGATTAATTAATGTCTTGTGAAGTCAAAAACTTTTCATTTTGGGCTGAACTATTCCTTTAAAATAATTACATTTATGAAGTCAACTCGACAATGCCTTGGAAAGAGATACAACCACAATAAAAAATACCCACAATTTATATTTTTGTCACTCTTGTAGAAAAAGAAGCAAGAAAACAAAGACCCTGAGCCTGTGACAGAGATGTACAGGGAAAGAGAGAGAGAAGATGAAGTCTATCTTGAGAACAAAGAAAGGATTGTTGAAGAGGAAAAGACAACTGAGGCACAGTGGGATGTGGAGGAAGAGGATGGTGTGACTGAGACCAAGGAATACAGTTCAGGTGATGGTGACGAGGAGACAGGCAGCGAGGAGATAGAGGAGGAATTTGAGCTAGAGAGGGAGAGAGAGAGACAGGAGATGGAAAAAGAAAGGATGGAACTGGAACGAGAAAGAGAAGAAGAACTAGAAAGGCAGAGAGAGCTAGAGCGGGAGACAGAGATGGAGCAAGAGGAAAAGGAGGAGAGAGAGAGACAGTTACAGAGACAAAGAATGGAATGGGAAAGACAAAGAAAGAAGATGGAGAGAGAGAGGATGGGAGAGACAGACGGAGAAGACGACATGGGGCCTCGTATTTCCCACTGTGATTACCTTAAAGTAAGTATGTGTAAAGTTTTCCAAATATTCAACATATCCACAATATATACAGTAAATGTTATCTATAATAATTGATTGATTTAGAATGCATTCTATAATTCTAAAAAATAAATAAAAAATTAACATATTATATTATTCCATTTTTATTTCCATATGATGGTAAGTCGCAGATTTTTAGTCTAGACTTTTGGGCCCCAATGTAATTATAATACAATGATATAAAATCTATTTTGATTGAACCATAGGAGAACTTTCTTTAATTATGATATATACATATATATAAAGACCAGTTCCATGGTTATTTTCATTTCAAGTAGATTTTGAATCCCAGATTTTCAGTGCGGTCTTATATATATCTGTAAATAAATTGTGCATTGTATGTGCATTTTTCCTTTCTTGTACAGGGACCTCCAGGTGAAAATGGAAAACCAGGCCCTAAGGTTCAGCAATCTTTTTCATTACGGAACGATCTGTTCTTACTAATAAAGCATGATAGTCCCATCCTGATAAATAATGTTGTTCGAGCAATGTTCTCATCAGCTCTTATTAGTGTCTAAGCTCTGCGTGTTCCCAAACCAAAGTCTGTTAGATAATCATTCCTGCTTTCTGATTGGACTGCAGCTCACCCACACATACGACATCCCCGCCTCCTCATTCACAATGTTAGGAAATTAGTACTGTCAGTCAAACGGGGTGGGTGGAATTTCAGCAGTGCCCTTCCGCTTGCTTTGATGCCCCAGAGCTTTATTTTTACTCATCCGTTCCTGAAATGGATTCAGTGTCTTTATTAATATTTTAGTGCTGATGGGGAACTTCCAAACTCTCTTTGTTATTTGCCTTGGAAAAACTGTGTTTGTTTGAGTGGCTGATCACTTGTGAATTTGCACAGGGGGAGATTGGTGAAAAAGGCCAGAAGGTACACTCATTTTCAGCTTGGTGTCAATAACTATTTATCCCATATTTCTTTAGCCTCCTTTGATTTATGTGTTCTTTTTAGGGAGAACCTGGAACTGGTCACCGTGGGCCCATTGGTCAGGCCGGTCCACCAGGACAAAAGGTGATTGATTAAGCTGTGTACGTTTTCAATGTGAATTTTACTTCCCATACAGTACAATCAAAAAAAAAGGACAGGATGCCAACATAAACCCAGTTAATAATAGAGATCACTTCACTAACTGACTAACATTTGAATGTTATGTACTTAGGGCGAGCCTGGAGAACCAGGACCACCTGGAGCACAGGGCATTCAGGGAATCCGTGGCAACCCTGGCATCCCGGGGTCACCAGGTCACAGAGGTCAGCCAGGTGACCCTGGAGAACCAGGTAGAAAGGTAATGTCAGCCCATTCTCAATGTTGAGTAGTTACTTTATTGTAATGACTTTGTAGGTTTAAACACAAAAAATTTGAATGAATGAATTTTTCATTTGTTTGCATGCTTTTAAAGGGTGATAGAGGGAGACGAGGGAAGAATGGCTCACCTGGTACTCCAGGTTCAATTGGTCCTCTGGGACAGCAGGTACCGCTTCTGAATTTACATTTACATTTAGTCATTTAGCAGACGCTTTTATCCAAAGCGACTTACAAATGAGAACAATGGAAGCAATTTTACTCTATATTTTACTACTTTTACTCTGGAGTGAAAAGTGAAGAACTTGAATAAACTGAGAACGTGCTGTTCTTTTTACAGGGTCCTCCTGGCCCCTCTGGGGTCAAGGGTGAAAAGGTAAGTCATCGCATGTAATGTTTATGCTCAATAACACCAGGTTAGGTTGAAATACCGCACAACCAGACATAAATGTACACATACATGAAACGTTTCATCTGCTATCACTAGGGAGACAGTATCCCAGGAGAACCAGGTGACAGAGGAATTACTGGGCTCCCAGGTCGCAGGGTAATATTATGATAATTGCTCTTTCAGATTGTGGGTATATTTGTTTCTGTAATAGCATATTAGTTTGTTTGCTAAAGTTAATAAATTATGAATTCTGAAAACCTTGGGCCAGATTTACTAAACAGGGCCAATTTTTGTGAGACCGCAATCCCTTAAAAGTGCTGATGGTAGATGAAAGATCTACTAAAGATGTATTGACATTGTGCAGATGAAAGAACAGACACAGAACTTCCATAATGACCACCAGCGCAATCTATCAAGACCAAATTAGCAACTATCAGCCATGTAAAGCACAAAATAAGTTAAGACATGCTTGTTTTTGCGGTGTTAAATAGTAAATAATAAATTGACCACTGCAAACCTTACTAAATCACGTTGCATGATTTACTTAAATGCATAAGTCCTCCCATTTCAAAGGAAAGTCCTACAAATGAGGTCAGCTGCAAAAATTACCATGCTTTTTCATGGCTAGTTCTTCACTGCATGCCTTAATTAATTCCTGACAGTAGTTTATAACACCAAAAGTTTGTACTGGTGCCAGCTGTTAGTAAATTTGGCCCCTAGTATTCAAACAGTGGCATGTTTTTGTTGTTGTTCTCTTTCTCTCTCTGTGTTATTTGCTGTTAATTTTGTGTTAAATGCTTTTAACAACTCTTTCTCAACTTTACAAGGGAGCCAAAGGCACTCTCGGTGCCAACGGGCCTCCAGGTCTCATGGTAAGTCACGTGTGATGCCAACTCATGGGCAGACACTCCTCAAATCCCTCAAATGTCACTATAGCATCCCTCAAATATTTTATTTTATTTTATTTATTAAATTTGATTACTTTGAATTTCTTTTTTCATTCATTCACTCTATATTTATTTATTTGTCTTGCTGTATTTATTTGTTCTATAGATTGATTTGTTCATTGTTTACGTAACATGGTGCAATACACAGTTTACTGTATCGATGGTTTAGTGTATAGAAATGTAATCTGGTTACCATCTTGGTAGTAAGAGAAATAGATCCAATACATTTTGGTATTTTTTAGAAAAGAAAACATATTATTTCTTTGAAATAGAATATTGATAATATAACATTTGATACACAATACCTGGCAAAACTTGCTGCATTCTGATTTTGTAACTATTACTTTATTTCATATTTTATATTATTTCTTTCTTAGCTTGGTGTTTTTTTTTCTTCCTATTTTTAAGTTACTTTGAATAAAAGCATCAGCTGGATTCAAAAAGCTTTTGTGCATCCATGCAGTGATCAGTATTGAACAGGTCAATATAGACTGTATTGAGGAAGTAAGATATTGTGATTCTGTACAATGTGTTAACATCTTGTGACCTTTCTCTTTAATTAAGGGTCCTAAAGGCATGACAGGTATGAAAGGAGAAAAGGTGAGTGTCTATTTTTAACCCATCTCAGATTGAAATTGGAAGTAAGTTCAGAAGGTAGAAGGGCTTTAAATATTAATAGCCAAGCCAACTCTGCCAGGGTCATTTTCTGTAGCTCAAAGACTTATAGGCAGCTTTGACAGCACTGCTGTGCTCACAGAACCTCTCTTCTCTCTGTATTGACTTGCCAGTGCCTTCTCGTCAAGTCTTTCTCTGCTAAAATCTTTCAGTGGTTGAAACTGCTGTGAACAGCACTTTCTTTTGACACACATACACTTGCACTAACGTCACAATCTACATCAGTTGTGACTGATATTGGTTTTATTTTCTTCAGCACTGTATGAGAGATTCACATGTAAAGTGAACATTTGTAGCATCAAAACAATACCACATAGAACCCTAGAAACCTTTAACAGCCCATCTGACTTATCAGTTTAGTAACAATTGTTTAGAATATATTCCAGACAAAATGAATAAAGACAAAACTTTTTGACTGACAGGGTGACAAAGGTGTGCCTGGTCACAGAGGAGACAAGGTAAGGACAGCAAAAGTGTAGATCGAATACATGCATGGTGTTTATTTTGATTCTTTCACTAACTACCATATTGGTTTCCTGGTTTTGTAGGGTAGTCCTCTTTCCATGCCAGGACCCAGAGGATATAAGGGTCTGAAAGGAGAGCCGGTAAGATATTTTTGTATTTTAATTTGTCTTTTCACTATAATGTTTCCCACAAAGGCCATACTTGACTATGCAAACTCAGCAATATGTGTGAGCTGTTTTGAGTTTTTAGTTGTTTTTAAGTATAAATGACAGATCCAGGCCAAGGTATGTCTGAATTTTACATGGCAGGGTGAACGTGGGCTTCCAGGATTTGATGGAGATAAAGGGGAGAAGGGTGAAGATGGTCCACCTGGTGCAAAGGTATTTTATACACCATTCTGAGTGAATTATGCACTTAGATACCTTTAGAGATTCATGTACTTGGACCATAAAAAGTGAATATTTAATGCGTGTTTCATGTGATTTCAGGGGTTGAAGGGAGAGGCTGGTACTAAAGGAGGCATGGGGCCTTTTGGTGCACGTGGTCCAGTGGGACAAAAGGTCAAAATTAGCATTGCTATGAAGTTTATGCACTATATTGCTGATGAATTATATAGTTTTATATGGCATGTTATATCACGGTAAATGGTTTTTACTGTGAAAAGTGCATTGTGGGAGTGAAGGTACAAATATTTTCATAGGGAGATCCAGGGGAGCCAGGCGCCAATGGGGAAAAGGTAACCTATTTCCTAGTTGTTGTGATAGTGTCATAACAAATTTGTACATTTTTAAACATTTTGCATCTGTAACGTTTGTTAAATAACACTAGTTGTCTGGGATTGTTCACAGGGTCGTAATGGAGAACATGGATTGGATGGTGAGAAAGGTGATAAGGGAGACATGGGCCTGCAGGGTCGAAAGGGAGACCAGGTGAGAATATGAATCATCTGAATTAAATATTAAGTTATAAGAAATTTCTCTGAGCAGCAGGGGTGCCTGAGAGGGAGAACACCGTTCCTTAACCTTTCTTACTTACTGTATTATTTAGATGAATGATTAAATAATTAAGTAGGCTTTCCTTTGAGTTTTTTTGTTGTTTTTTAAGTAACACACTTCGTTCATGGACATAGACTCATTGGTTTGTGTGTTTAGGGTGAGAAAGGAGAGCCTGGTTTACCTGGAGATACAGGAATTAAAGGCGAGAAGGTACGAAATGTCAATCCTGTCTTTAGTTTTTGTGTTCTCACCTGTCTGTAACCATTGTATCACAATACTTATTCTCCTGTAGGGCTTCAGAGGTTTCCCTGGTCGAATAGGGAGTCCAGGACTGGATGGAGAACAGGTATTTTTGATCGAATTTCATCTTAAGTTGAAAATTAGATTAAATAAACCACTAAGAACATTTCTTTTGACTGTAAAACACAAGGGTGATTCTGGGGACCCTGGAAGGCCTGGCATTCCAGGACTAAACGGTCTCCCGGGACGAAAGGTGAGTCGCTACACAAACAGATAACGATAACCTCATCACCATTGTAAGTTTATGTATGAGATTAATTGTTATTGTTAATGTTTAGGGAGAAAAAGGTGATGGTGGTCTGAACGGTCTTGATGGAGCTCCTGGACAAAAAGGAGAGAAGGTAAAAAAAATATTATAGGACCAGTATTAATTAAAAATGTTTTAATAAAAGGAATAGTTCACCCAAAACTTAAAATTCACTCATCGTTTACTTATCTTCATATCTGGAACACAAATAGAGAGTTTAAAAAAACACTATTTCTTTCATACAACAGAAGCACATTACAGAAGCTGTCAAGCTCCAAAACAAACTAAAACCATAAAACGTACCATAAAAGTATCATAAACATAGACCATATAAGTAAAATCATATATTCAAAGTCTAATGATTGTCATATGATATTTGTGTGAGGACCAGACCGAAATGTATGTTGTTACATATGTCTTGCATTCAGATGTAGATATTAAATTGCATTTCATGCAGGGTTATTACCATTAACTAAATCTTAAACAAAAATTAAACTGAACTGAAATTAAACTTTTTCTTTTTTTTTTTTAAATCTAAAAAAAATTACTAACTGGAAATAAAAACAAAACTTGTGTAACCCAATTAAACCTAATATTTAATAATAATAATAATAATAATAATAATAAACTCATTCAGCCCTACACTCCTTCTTGAATGCTTCGTTCTTCCTCAATGGGTCTTCTCCATACACCCGCGGCTCGTTTAACAACCATGGGTCATAGAGCCTTTAGCCGTGCTGCTCCTCACCTTTGGAATTCCCTCCCAGCTACCATCCGCAATTTAGACTCGTTTTCCCAATTCAAAGCTAAACTCAAAACTCACTTATTCAGAATAGCTTATCCTACATGATTACTGTCTGCACTCAAATCTTTTTTTTTTTTTTGAGGAACTGCTGTTTTTCTTTTTTTTCATGGTTCATTGATATTGTTGCTATTTATTGTTGTTTTATTCATTGCTTCTTGATGTACGGTGACCTTGAGTGATTTGAAAGGCGCCTTAAATAAAATGTATTATTATAATAATAATAATAATAATAATAATAACTAATAAAAATGACAGAAGCACATAACAAAGCAAAAAAAAAAAAACTAACTAGAATTTAAAAAAAAATTCATAATAATAAAAATAAAAATATAAGGAAATTCAAAATTAAACTATTAATAAATAGTCTATAAATAAATAATGCTAAAAACATTGTTATCATGTCACAATAGACATTAGAAAGCTATACTTGCATCATCGTGTGTCAAATTTGAATAAATGTAGATGAGGGCGTGATCGCTGAATTTTCATTTTTGGATGAACTAGTTGTTCAAGATAATCTTTTCCCTGTCAGATATATTCATTTCAAAATCATTGATTTAACCCATTCTTCTGCAGGGCGCGACTGGTTTCCCAGGTTTCACTGGGTTTAAGGGATCTCCTGGTGCATCAGGAACTAATGGCGCTCTGGGTCGGCCTGGTCCGGTTGGACCTAAAGGTGAAGTGGGACCGAAGGTACAACCCACCTGCCTACACTTAGACAATAATATATACACTATAATAGAGCTGAACTTATTAAGGCCATGTCTGTGTGATTCATCAGACCTCACAGATAGATGGATAAATAGTCAAGCCAGTGTAATTAGGGCCATCTTCATATCTCACTCAATCTCATGTGAAGGAACCGTGGAGGAGGACAAGGCCCTAATTAACCCCAAGAAAGACAGGATGAGAGAGAGATAGAGAGACGGGGGGTAGGAGCTATTTCTGCTGGGATGAAGATTTGAGCTATCAAACTAAACACTGCACTAAGGCCGCCTTTAGCCACAATTAGGAATCTCTTGATGTTGATAGGAATGGAGAGGGTTCAGGAAGCTGCGCTCACAGAGTCTCTTTAGTAAAGGTGAGCTGTACTTCAGCACAGAATCAGCAGACAATCTTAAAACATGAGGCATTTTGCATGAGTAAAGTTTATGAATTAAACATTATTGTAAAGTATCACTCTGGTGCTTTTCTGTACTAAAACAGCCAATATATTTTTAAACTTAGATTTATTTCAGTTGAAAATAAAGTAAACCGTTGGTTTGGTTATGTGTCAAGCTCAAAGCTGATTGGTCCAGGGTTAGTAATTGCTTCGTGGTGTTGTGCAGCTTCTATGCATTACTACCTGTCCAGCATTGTTTGATTTGATTGTGTTATCTATCCCAGGGAGAGAAGGGAAGGAGAGGCAGAGGAAAGGCCTGTCAACGGGGACCACCTGGAATTTCTGGCCTCAGAGGCCTGGATGTAATAAGGCATCTACACACAAATAACTGTATCCTCCACTCAATCAGGAATTAATCTATTCACAAACATGCACAGTCTAAAGTTATACATATCCTCTTTGCAGGGGGAGGTGGGAACCTCAGGCATGAAAGGAGAAAAGGGGGAGCCAGGACTCAGTGTATGTTGACAATGCCCTATTTCTATTACATGTTTATCCTTATGGATTACAGATGGATTTCTTTGATTAGATGCTTTGATAATTACTGTGATCATTTTTCCATTTGTTCAGGAGGAGGAAGTGAAGGATCTTGTGACGAAGGAGGTGGTTGAGAAGTGTGGTGAGTTTGTGTGTATGCAAATTGCAAATATTAAATACAGAATAGACCTTAGCAGGAACTTCATGTTCAATTTACTGCCAATGGAAACAAATCAAAACTGTCAGGATATTTGACACACTGCAAAAAGAAGAAGATTGTGCATAGTGTTTTTCTTGTTTCCTGTACAAATATCTGAAAATTCTTAAATCAAGAGACATTTACTTGAGAATTAAAATGATATTGTCTTGTTTTCTGCCAAAAAAAGTTCATTCTTAAAACAAGAAAAAATATCTGTCAGTGAGGATATTATTAGGAATAAACGGTAACACTACTATTAACTAGTTGTGTATTAGCACACCTATTATTAACATATTGGCTGTTTATTAGTCCTTACAAAGCACATATTCCGCATAACCATATTATACATCACTAATCCTAGCAATACCTAAACTCAACAACTACCTTACTAACTATATGCAGCAAATTAGGAGTTTATTGAGGGAAAGTCGTAGTTAATGGATTGTTAATCGCGAGAATTGAACCTTAAAGGAACACTCCACTTTTTTTGGAAATAGGCTCATTCTCCAACTCCCCCAGAGTTAATAAGTTGAGTTTTACCATTTTTGAATCCATTCAGCCGATCTCCGGGTCTGGCGATAGCACTTTTAGCATAGCTTAGCATAGATCATTGAATCCGATTAGACCAGTAGCATCGCGTTCAAAAATGACCAAAGAGTTTCGATATTTGTCCTATTTAAAACTTGAATCTTCTGTAGTTATATCGTGTACTAAGATCGGCGGAAAATGAAAAGTTGCGATTTTCTAGGCTGATATGATTAAGAACTATACTCTCATTCCGGCGTAATAATCAAGGAACTTTGCTGCCGTAACATGGCCGCAGCAGGCGCAGTGATATTACGCAGCGCCTGAAAGTAGTCCCCAGCTAGGTACCTAGTTATAATATAGCTGGGGACTACTTTCAGGCGCTACGTAATATCACTGCGCCGTGGTACGGCAGCAAAGTTCCTTGATTATTATGCCGGAATGAGAGTATAGTTCCTAATCATATCAGCCTAGAAAATCTCAACTTTTCATTTTCCGCCGGTCTTAGTACACGATATAACCACAGAAGAGTCAAGTTTTAAATAGGACAAATATCGAAACTCTTTGGTCATTTTTGAACGTGATGCTACTGGTCTAATCGGATTCAATGATCTATGCTAAGCTATGCTAAAAGTGCTATCGCCAGATCCAGAGATCGGCTGAATTGATTCCAAAACGGTAAAAACTCAACTTATTAACTCTGGGGGAGTTGGAGAATGAGCCTATTTCCAAAAAAAGTGGAGTGTTCCTTTAAAAAAGTGTGACCGAATAAACTTGATCAAAACTACATTTTGATACTTAAAAGTCTTAAAAGTCATTTTGCTTCTGAAGTAAATGTATCTTGATTTGAGAAGGTTTATACATCTCTACTGGAAACAAGACAAAAATACTGAGTAAGAAAATATTTTTGTGCATAAAGAGCATAAAGTCTTAATTAAGCGATTCTCAGCTGATCACATCTACCTATTGGAATACGAAACCTATCGCCGCATTCCTATATAAGCTCTATTCAGTATTATTCAGCAGCTTTTTCACTTGCTCAGGAGCAAATTACCCTCCTCCATCCCCAACTCCTCCTTTCGCCACAGTCAGGACTTGGCTTTCATCAGACTCCTTTATCTTGAATAATGTGTTACACTTAAATATCATTAAGTATATTAATGATATCTGCCTTGTTCTGTTCTGTTAACCCTAGGGAGGTTATTAATGCTGCTCTCCCTGCTCATTCATGACAGGCTCCATGGACGGGCAGGGAGTTTTTGCCCAGAACAGAACCATACCGCCAAACCAAACTTTATGCTAAGTATCTATCATTTTGACGATAGTGGTCCTGACAGAACTATATACAAACAGACTGCTAGCTAAACAATTAACAACCCGCTGAATAGAATGTGATATGGCTTCTACCTTCAAAAAGAACTATTCAGTTGTGCACTGTACTGCGGTCCATTGAAGTGAAATTATGACTGAATAATAGAGCTTCATTAACACATGTACGTGGGTGGTTAGAAGTGTGTGATTTTTGTGTATTTGTGTGAGTTTGTGTCTCTCGGTATATGTGTTTGGAGGCCCCTGTTGTGAAGGCCTCAGGACCCCATGGGTTCCACCATCTGTTGTGTTTTTATGGTCTCTCTTACCGAAGAAAAAACGTGAAGAACTCCATGTTCTGAAGTCATTCATGAATACGAAAACTAAATTGACAAAAAATAGGACTGTTTTATAGTTTTATTGAAGTAATGACTTCTCTGTTTTTTTTTAAAAAAAGATCAAATAATTGAATTACTGTCCATTTGAATGAAATTAAATGGCTTAATGATGTTAGCCTAATGACGTTTGCCTAAAGCATGGTTATATTTCTAACTAAAGGAAAGGAAATACTCCTGATGGTGAACACCAATGATCCAGATGATGGGAGTATCCTAAAGGAAGAGAGAACAACAGATTCTGCCTCTCCATTCTTGCTCACCCACCCCAAAGTGTGGGATGAAGAGTCAGAGGACGAGACCACTACAGTTCATCCTGCTGTTTCAGAGTCTGAGCCAACATTAGCATATGGCAACGTTACAAGTAGGTATATTCCTGCTTTGAACCAATATGTTATAACATGGTTTCTCTCTTATGATATCATCCCTATAGTTTGTCCTCGGTCCTGGACGGGTTTGGATGGGAAAACTGTAGTATTATAAAATCTGTTTTATGTTCAGATGAACTTCTGCTGTGTCTTATGAACATTAGTCCTGTTCTGGCATCTTTATGCATGAGTTCAGTCATCCATAAACACCATTCAGTTTTTCTTTCCTTGATGGAAAACAGGAAACCATACGCAAAAGTCATACGCAAAGGTTCTGCATGGTCTACTTCTCTGTGTTATTTTTAGCAACTGAGTCACACTTCACAAAAAAAAAATCTGTTTTTTTTTTAGTACCAACCATATGAACATCAATGTTCAAAATAAGTACCAAGACATAGTACAGGATATCTGGTTGGCTACATTATTATATGATGTCCACTTCAGATTTTATTTTTTATCTGTCTGTGTTTGCATGGTGCAGACAGTCAGTTTGTTGATCACTAGTGAGAATTTTTTACTGGGTTTGTGTGTTGCTTGGAGATCTGCAAAGGTTAATCAGGCGTCTTCTAATTTAATAAAATCATGTCAACTAAAAATCAGTAATTCATGTGCGTTTATTTAATTTATTCAGTGAATAGTCATGTAATATCAAAAAATATATACCATCATTATTATGAAATAAACCCCATCCGGATGACTTCTAAATGTTATCCTGTAACACATGCATGTGATTATGTTTGTTCAGTGACTCTGTATATTGATGCACTTGGTGTTAAAGGAATAGATCACCCCAAAATAAAAATTAGCTGAAAATGTACCCATCCTCAGGCCATCTAATATGCAGATGACTTTGTTTCTTCTTCAGAAAAGATTTGGAAAAATTTAGCATTGCATCGCTTGCTCACCAATGGATCCTCTGCAGTGAATGGGTGCCGTCAGAATGAGAGTCCAAACAGCGGATAAAAACATCACAATAATTCACAAGTATTCCACATTACTACAGTCCATCGATTAATGTCTTATGAAGCGAAAAGCTGCATGCATAGCTTCAAACTATTGTTTCTGGCTAAAATATGAGCCCTCTATCCATAATATTGCTTTCTCCAGTGAAAAAGTTGTCTTGTCTGAAACAGGAAACCAAGCACCATTTACCAAGTCCAAAAAAGGTGATAACAAATATGTCAGTAGATTCTGAAGTGAGAAGCAAGCATAGAATAGACTTTTTCTCTAGAGGAAGTGTTATAATGGATTATGGGCTCATATTTTAACCAGAAGCAGCGGTTCCAAGTTAAAACGCCTTAATGGTGGATTTGTTAACTACAAACACATATCTTTTCATGTCACAAGACATTAATTGATGGACTGGAGTTGTGTGGATTACTTGTGGATTACAGTGATGTTATTATCAGCTGTTTGGACTCTTATTCTGACGGCACCCATTCACTGCAGTGGATCCATTGGTGAGCAAGTGATGTAATGCTAAATTTCGCCAAATCTGAACTAACTCATCTACATGTTGGATGGCTTGAGGACGAGTAAATTTTTAGCAATTTTGGGTGAACTATTCCTTTAAATGAAACATCTGGATATAATATAAGCTTTTCTGTTGCACTCAGGAGCCAGTATTGAGAGAGATGGAGAGCAGAGAGAAAAGAGACGTGCACTCAAACTCCACTCAGGTATGTGAGGTGTAAACGAGGAGAACATCGTCCTCTGCTGCTCCAAGTGCTTTTAACGCGTTAATACAGCTACACAAACTAATCACATAAGCAATACAGTCAGATTTTCTGCACAAATTAAACCTGGTCCTTGAATAAAAGTGGTTTGCAATGGGAATTTTGGTTTTGTGTCTAGGAAAGTAGTCCAAAAAGTACACAGTAATGGTCCTGGCACCAAAAGCGCAATGCGTTAGACATGGCCAAGATTATTTTATGCACTTCTTTTTTTTTCCACAGTCTATTTCTGTCACATCCACAGTATAATATGAGACACAAGGAACGGAAACAGACAGATAAGAGCAGAATTAATCCACTGATAAAAATAACATTCAAATCATCACTCCGCAAGTGTGTAAGCTTGCGTGTATACAAGTGCGTGTGTGTGTGTGAGAAAGAGAAAAAGAGATAAGGCAGAGACAGAACATTTGACTGACAGTGAAATTCAAGATAAATTTTGATTAAAAAGTGGAACCATTGTTAAATTATATTATATCTTTTTAATTCATTCATAATTTTAGTGATTTAATTAATTTTTGAAACATTAATTTCATTAGAACATTAGTTTGAATGCATTTACACTCCTTTGAAACTGATTCATTAAAGCTGCCTCCATTAAATGCAGACCTAGCCGCTGATCTGTGCCTTGAACCCATGTCTGAGGGCCACTGCACTGAATACGTCCTGCTCTGGTACTACTACGCCGTCTCAGGAGAATGCCGTCCCTTTGTGTTTGGCGGCTGTGGAGGAAATAGTAACCGCTTCAGCTCCAAACAGGACTGTGAGAGTCAATGTATTCTGGGGAGGAGAGGTAAAGAGCCAATCAGAATTGAGACTTCAGGTTCTTAATATAAATAATCAGAGGTGATTGTTCAAAAGATGCTAAAGACAACAAAATTCATTTAATTTTCTTATCTATTTACAGATTTTGGATCTTAAGGAGGAGAAATATGCTGTTTTTAACAGTTAAACTGAATCTCACAAAAAACTACTATTTTTGTACATTGCCATCCTATATGTATATTAGTTTATAACAGCTTTATATGGCAGAAAAAAATTATACTACATGTTTGCATTTTTCTTCTACAGCACCACACATTATTGCACTGTTGTAGTTATTTCTTACAAATATGCCATGTTTTTAATTTTTTTTTTTTTAATTGTTTGATGCTTATAAACCAAGGTCATGATTCTAAGAGTAAATGCACTATTAATATAACTGTGTTTATAACCTGTCCACCATGAGGTTTATCATTTTGCACTAATGGTTCTGTTTGTATCTGACTGTTGTGAGACAATTAAAACAATGAAATGAATATATTTTTGAATGAGCTATATAGCTCCCTGTGGGTTGGTGGGTGTGTGCGTGAGAACATTTTCACATCGTGACCTCTGATTTTGGACCGTGTTCTCTGAGCTTGGCCCTGTGGTGTGTATAAATGCTGCCATATTGGCTTTTCTTCAGAAATGTTTGTCGAGTCGTGTCTGGACAGTGTCTCCTGGGGGCAGGCGGAGAAGGTGTGTGTGTGTGTGTGTGTGTGTGTGTGTGTGTGTATTTGAAGCAAATAGACTAGCTGTGTTTGTGGGTGGCTTATTTGTGCACATTTGTGAATGTATGCGTTTCCTTCCTCATTATTTTTACCCCTCCATATCTTCCAGTCTTAACAGCGTTGACATTCACTCTGTTCAGTCTTATATAATCCCCCAACCAAGCTGCTCCCTGTTGCATCCCGAGTTTTCTCGCTCTTTACATATGTCCCAGCAGCGGGGGGCCCGTGTAGCAGGCCATAGTCCAATTTCGAAACTGTGGTACAAGTCAGAAGACAGGACGCCCTTTATAGTGTGTCTAAGGGGATCCCTGAGTGAACTTCATTGTGTACACCACAGAGAACAGATGCTCTTTACACCTGCTTTAAAATGTAGCCTGTAGTTTTAAAGGTTTAATGAGCTTCCTTTATCGTCATGTGGAATAAATATATTATCGTCCAGACCAATGCACAATGTTTGCAATGTTTAAAGGTGATAGTTAATGAAGTCTCCAAACTTCTGAGCCCTTAATACCAAAGCAATCAAACATTAAAGGGAAGTGGGAAGAAAACTCATTAAACTTATAAGCGTGAACTGCAGAGCAATTAACTCACAGGGAGGTCTAAAAAGGGACACAAACATTTGATATGGTCATTGACCCTGAAAACTGAGAAAACTATAAAACAGGCCCTTATAAATCTTATAAATGGCTTAATACGGGTGCAAAGTAAATAAAGTGCTGCGCTGTCCATGGTACTGAATGCCTTAGGATGAATCTGTAAATTCTCAACGTGCCTGCAAATTATAAACCATATTTTAACAAATGTATTTATTTTATTTTAACAATTTTATTGGACATTTTGGATTCACTTTTTTAGAGTGGAAGAAAGACTATTTACTGGAATCCAACACAATCTCATTGGTGGCTAATTTGTAAGAATATATAAGATCCAATTCATTAATTGTCCTATGATCTGCTTTGCGTATGCCACACTGACTGTTAGGTTTAGAGGTGGAGCTTAACAAAAAAACGCACTCTTTCATACAAATTCACACAAAAAAAGTTAAGTTTCCTCATGAGATTGAGTTGGTTAATCTACAGCTAATAAGCTACAGTAATAAGATGAAATGTACAATTAAAATAAATAATGCAGGGTACAACGGGGCTAAAGGCCCACCTTAAGAAAAAAATGTGCTATTCACTGCGCCTAAAATGTATAATTGCAGAAAAAATGTGTACGTTGCATTGAACATTAATGGAGCAAAAGATTTTGTGTGAAAATAAATCATTCAAGTTTATTTTGTTTAAAAACCTTATAAATGTATGAGGTGGCAAGGGGCAGCGTGGGGTAAAAGGCACACGGTATTGATACAAATACTTCAGCTAAAATAATGTTTTGTTTAATAATGTCTAAGTTAATACTTGTTCAAGACAATCACAATCAATTAATTAGCAAAGTTTGTACTGTTTTCTGCTTAATTTGAAAAAAAAAAGTTAAATAAATATAGGCCTACTGTCATTAAAATGTTAATATAAAAAAATATATATTTTAAAATACAGAAACAATCATTTTAATAAGTAAAGATTATGAAAGTATTTAAGGAGATCCAGTAATAATTGAAAATATAATTACAGAAGTAACAACAAATGATATTTTATTATATGATATGATTAATATCATGTTTTTAAATATGATGGTTTCATTCTAAACATGGTGATTATCCCTAATATGGACACATACATAATATATATGATATTTATAACAACATATAATATATGATATTTACCATCTGAATCTAACCATGTCATGTGAACAAATGGAATAGTCAGCTATTAATCTATTAATTATCATGTTATTTACTGTAACAGCAGAGGCGCTTTTTACCCCAAATACCATACTTTTAAATATTCGTTCGTTATTTAAAAACTGTCGCTTTAATTATCTTAAGCAAAACTGAAAATCATAAAGAAGACCTTTTTCTCAAAATATATCCATTAATTTTAGCGATTCTCATTTGCTAGCCTACTTAAATGAACAACATTTAATATATATATATATATATATATATATATATATATATATATATATATATATATATATATATATATATATATATATATATATATATATATATATATATACATATATTAAATGTTGTTGATTTAAGTAGGCTAGCAAATATATATATTAGATCAAGTAAGCACAGAATCAACTTTGCACCGCTTCTGCGCGCGATCGCGTCAAAGATCAGACAAATAAGCACGTGCATGTTGAAAAGCGAATGTTTCGCAAAGTGCTACGCCACGTTTTTTGTGCCATCTAGTGGTTTAGATAAATATAATATCAAAGGCGCCTTTAGCCCCGTTATACCCTATATTTATTTATTTGTTTGTTTATTTGTTATTGCATGTAGCTGTTCAATAATCGAGATAATGTAGCCTATAGTCAGCCGGTCGTGATAAAGGACATGATTAGATGATCAAACTTGTTTTTTTCATATAATAACAGGCTGGCTTCAAATATTAAGCTCAAAGTAGACTATATGGTGACGGTGCACGAGCGCATCAATCACCGCCTCATTTTACTGGGAGGATCCCAATAAATGACGTTATTGCTGGCGTACGACTGCATCGTAATTGGGCTTATACTAAATGAATGCACATCCAATAGGCATACAGTCCAAGCGGATATTATGAGCAGCCAGGGAGATATCAAACCCACTAAATCACTCTTATGATTCAATGCGACAATAAGTTGACACTGAGTTGTTGACTTGCTTGCCTTTTTAATAACACTTTGGATTCACGATCCAAAAGTTCTGGTTGACCTAACAGTGCTTCACCTCAGAAGACTCTCATAATTCAAACAGTGCAGGTAAGGTACTTTTGCATTAGATTCAAGGGAATAGTTTACTGAAATATAACAATTGTGACAATTTACCCAGAGGTTGTTCCAAATCTCTGACTTTCTTTATGGAACACAATAGAGGCAGATAGCTTCTGTCACCATTGCATTACGCGATACAAAGTGAATTGCGACAGGCTAACGCCACATTTTGTGTTGCACAAAAGAAAAAACTTAGTAGAGATTTGGAACAACATGAGAGTTAGTACAAAATGACAATTTTATCTTTTAGTCGAACGTTTACTTCGGTGTGTAGGACAGTTTTAATACAAACTTTCTTACAAAAAGTATTAATAAAGTTATCATTACGCCTTCTTAAAGTACTTGCCTTGTATGTATTCTCATGCGCCTCCGTTCAACAGGGCAAAACGATGTGGCTCGCGCGGACCCTCCTCGCTCTGGCACTTCTTTGCGCACCGGTGTCCAGCCTCTGCTTACCAACGTACAACCCCTTGTCCAACTTTCTTTGCAACAATGAAGTGTTTTCCGAGACGAATGATAATGGGCAACCAGCTAATTCCCTGCTGGACAGTCTAAACCTCCTGTTCAAATCAACGCACTCGCTTTCCTCCGAGGAGCCGCGCGAAAGGAGGACAATACCCGCGTCCAAATACAGATACTTGAGCCAGACGCAGCTCAGGAGTAAACTGTACCGTAATAGTGCGAAGAGCGACCGACGCAGCCAGGTCACTCTTTCCCTCGACGTCCCCACCAACATTATGAACATCCTCTTCAACATTGCCAAAGCCAAGAACCTGCGCGCCAAGGCGGACGACAACGCGCGCTTGCTGGCGCAGATTGGAAAGAGAAAATGAACTCCAGTTGATGTCATTAATTTGACTTTAACAAATATGTTTTTGTTACCGACTGAGGCATGTTATCTCTGATTTAATAATGTAATAAAAGTTGTTTTCAGTTGCATAACAAATTAGCAATACTGAAAATGAATGGAACGTATTAACAGGTGATATTTGGGTTTTGATTTATTGCCCACTAAACACATGCTTGTTTTAGGGGCTTGTCACGTTTGTCAGATCTAATGCTGTTTTACAGGAAGTTATTTAAAATTGACTTATTAGCCAGTGAGACTCATATGGGAATTGGAAACAAAATTGTTTGGTCAGTTTCTAAAGTCAAGCTTCAAAGAGACATGATTAAAATATATGTCTCGGAGGGATACGACATATTTTCCAATGCTCCTTTTCATGGACACAATTTGTCTGTACATCTCAGATGAAAGTTGACCTGATTAGTATTAAAACAATGACTGCTCTATAAGATACACGAGTTGATGGCTACAGATCTGTAAAGTTCAAAAACTCTGGGTTGATAAAACCGACAGTTGAATATTTTTGTACTGAAAATAATTATTTTATCGTTTAATAAATAAATAAATAAATGCAAATGTAAACAAAGCGTCCATTTGAAGGTAATTATTTCGAGGGAGAATTTCGTTGCATTACGAATCTTAAGAGACATAAGAGTCTACAGATATATAAACACATCACTCCTTTCACTTTTCACAACTACATTAGCCCAGTGGTTTTCAAACTTGTTCCTGGGGACCCACAGCTCTGCACATTTTGCATGTCTCTCTAATTTACACACCTGATTCAGATCATCAGCTCATTAGGAAAGAGCTCCATGAACTCAAATGAGTGTGTCAGATATGGGAGACATGCAAAATGTGCAGAGCAGTGGGTCCTGAGGAACAGGATTGAAAATCACTGTTCTAGACAGATTAGTCAATGCAATAATTATAGAGACGTCTACCCTTGTTTATGCTGCTAGCAAATAGTTATGAATAATAAATGTTTGATCACTTTTTTCAGATTGAATCTACGTTTTGGTGAAGACTGAACAAAATTTGTAGGAGGGTTATACCAAATCATGTAGGCTGGTATCGACATATAATAACAAATATTAAAAATAAATTACATGTATATATATATCTATATATATATCTATATATATCTATATATATATATAGAGAGAGAGAGAGAGAATTCTAAATAATTTATTGTTAAATACATTACAAATGCATATTATAATTCGCAAATACGTAGAATTTAAATGTTGTAAATTATATATATATATATATATATATATATATATATATATATATATATATATATATATATATATATATATATATATATATATATAAATAATTTTATTTATGTATTTATTTATTCGTATGGAACGAAGTCATTCCGACTTTTAAGCACAGACTTTTATTTTGAAGTATGATCTCGGTGGGCGCCATGTTCACCTCCGCCAGCTCACAACATACGTCACCCTAGTTGACGTGGAGGAAAGGAGCGTGAATGACTGTCTGATCATCTCGTTTACTGCTCTCAAACATTCCGCAAAATGATCAAGAAATTTGACAAGAAGGATGAGGAGTCTGGTAAGATCAATATTAAATGCATGTTGACCATTATAGAATCAGTATTGTGTAAATAACAGCTTAAATGATGTCGGTTGTTTTGCTAAGGAAGAGCGTCTGCAGGCCACCGCACAACATCTGTAACGTTAACTGAAAATATAACTTATTTAACACTTTAAATTAATGTGCATGTTCCAGTTTTATACTTAATTCTGTCTAAGATTTTTTAACCAGTCCAGTAGTAGTTGTGTGATTTTTACAGTATCCTGTAGTATGTGTTTATATAATCTTTAATTAGGAAGCTAATGTGCTAGCAGTACAATACAAATGTCAACGAGGAAGATTCTGTATTTGCTTCGTGGATTTTCTCGATAAGCTTTGTATTTTAGACATTTAAAGGCAATTTCTGATTGAGGTTGATTAAATTTGGATAAATTACTGCAAATGGGCCACATGGATGCTCTTCTCTCCTGTCATAACAGCTTCACCTATAATGCTGTTAATCTATAATCTTCCGACAGTTCAGATTGAGAAGAACTAACTCTTTGGTTTTAGTTTACTTTGCATATAGGATTTACATTTCATTTGTGTGACTAAAATTGCTGTTTTGAAGTGAACTCAGACGAAGAGTCACATTAAGACGCTATTTGTCCTTTTATAATTTATTCTGTGTGTAATTTTCTAGAAGAAATGGCATCTTATTATTTTACATATTGTTTCTGAATGAAGACGCATAGCTTTAGACGATTGACAGCTTTATTTTGATGTGTTTAGGAAGTGGCTCAAACCCCTTTCAGCATCTGGAGAAGAGTGCTGTACTACAGGAGGTGAGTTTGATGCGTCTAAATCTTAAAATTAGGTAAACGTCTGTATGTAAACAAAGCGTCCATTCAATATTACATTGCATGTTTGTTTCAAAGGCTCGGATTTTCAACGAGACACCCATCAATCCAAGAAGATGTCTGCATATCCTCACGAAGATCATCTACCTGCTCAACCAGGTGCATAATTATGTTACTTAGCCAGCAGTTTTCTCCAGCGGTGTCTCTCTTTTTTTTTTGCTCTCAATGTACTGATCCATCATTAACCTCCTTTATTATTCAGGGTGAGCACTTTGGAACCACCGAGGCCACTGAAGCTTTCTTTGCCATGACAAGACTGTTCCAGTCTAATGATGTAAGAAACTCCCTATTAAGTGTTTTTTAATGACAAAACCTATATCTAGAAATGGTATGGCTAATGGATGCTTATTGCATAATGTATAATGTAATATAATTAATGACAGCGACAAAATTATACACAATAATTTTCACACAAAATTTGCCAAAGCATACAGTTATTGGACAATATAAATCTGGCTGATATATCTGTCTTTATTACTTCCAGGGTTATTGTTAAAAATAATAATAACCCAGAGTTTCTATTAAAGAAATATTTATTTGGAATGAAACTGAAATGAAATATACAATTTTATATATTTAAAAATATTTTTATATATATAAAATAATGAAAATTAAAACGGTTGCCTTGGCAACAAACTGAAATAACTTAAAGTTGAAGCACTATAATTAATAACTGGAGGGGGGGGGGAACAATAATAATGAACAAAAATAAATAAATAAATGACAGTAACGCATAAGAAAATACTAAAAATTAAAATAAAATTAATGAAATGTACAAATCAAAGCTAATTCAAAATATTAATATAAACTATAATGGTAAGTAACAGTAAATAATGAGAATAACACTAATCACTGCTTAGTATTTTAGTTATTCAATTGACAATTAATGATTTAATGCAAATAATCTGTCTGTGTAGATTCACCACTAAAAATTTCCACATGAAAAAATTACAATTTTGGAATGTTAATGCAAATAATGTGTGTTTCCTGCTGTTAGCTGACGTTTTGAATTTAAATTCAGAATAAAATGTATTTATTTGTAATAATTTTACATTTTTGCCTCTTGTTTTAGCAAACCCTGAGAAGAATGTGCTACCTGACTATAAAGGAGATGGCCAACATCTCAGAGGATGTGATCATTGTTACAAGCAGGTGAGCAGTTCATGTTGCCATAGCAGCGTATTTCTTATTTGCTGTGATATATACAATATACCTTTTCTAATATGTAAAGTGTAAAAACATGTTGTTTGATGAGGAATGGAAATGATTGCACACGCTGCCAATATTACCTTATGAAGAACGCTGATTAATGTTTTGTTTGTGTCTCAGCTTGACAAAGGACATGACTGGTAAAGAGGATGTTTACAGAGGACCGGCAATCAGAGCTCTCTGCAGGATCACTGATGTGAGTCTCAACTGTTTGCAAACTCATTTATCTCTGTGTATAGGAGACTTAATTTGCTATCAGTGAGAAACAAATTATATATATATATAAACTGAAAGTACTGATATAAAGCAAAGAGGAAACACTAACCAGACACAGCAGGAGCCAGCTCACGGACAGTACAATTGGTCCAACTGTGCTTCTTCCATCTCGTCCATCAGACCACCATGCTGCAGGCAATTGAACGATACATGAAACAGGCCATCGTGGACAAAGTGCCCAGCGTCTCCAGCTCTGCTCTGGTCTCCTCTCTGGTAAGATCACAACCTCGTGCTATACATCTCCACCCCCATCTGTTATTATTCAAACTAGTCAGTTTACCACTTAACTGTTTATTACACTTATTCCCACCCCTAAGGTTATGGTTCTGGATAATGTAGCCGTGTTTCTGTATTTGTTCTTCAGCACATGGTGAAGATGAGCTTTGATGTGGTAAAACGCTGGGTCAACGAAGCTCAGGAGGCGGCTTCAAGTGATAACATCATGGTGCAGGTTAGTGAGATGTTTACATGCATTGTCTTATGAGTTGATGGTCTGTCTTTCTCTAATAAAATGGGATCTCTCTCCACAGTACCATGCTCTGGGTCTTCTGTATCACCTGAGGAAGAATGACCGTCTAGCTGTGACCAAGATGCTTAACAAATTCACCAAATCTGGCCTCAAATCTCCATTTGCTTACTGCATGATGATTCGCATTGCCAGTAAACTGCTGGAGGAGACAGAAGGAGGGTACGTGTGTTGGACATCAGCTTTTTCATGCTCGTTAACTTTACGCGGTAGCTTATAATAATGTAAACTTACCTAGTCGGTCTACATGTGGTTCAACAGGCACGATAGCCCGCTGTTTGACTTCATTGAGAGCTGCTTGAGGAATAAACATGAGATGGTGGTTTATGAAGCAGCTTCCGCCATCGTCCACATGCCTAATTGTACCGCCCGTGAGCTGGCTCCTGCTGTGTCTGGTTAGTGTTTCCTCTTTGCTTTCTTATCAGCACACGCGATAGAGTACACTAGATGTTCAAATGAATTTTGCCTTTTTCTCTTTCCATAGTTCTCCAGCTGTTTTGCAGCTCTCCCAAAGCAGCCCTGCGTTATGCAGCTGTACGGACCCTTAATAAGGTTGGTTTGAATAGGATCGAATTTGTAACTAGTTGCAGTATCACCAGCTACCACACGGAGACACCAAAGAACACATTTTTAGGTTTAAAGCCATGCTTCTATCAAAAACTACATTCTAAACGGGGTGAAACATTAAAATTCTGAAAAGGCGATCCTAAAAAAAAAAAAAAATTCACACAGGTGGCAATGAAGCACCCGTCAGCGGTGACCGCATGCAACCTGGACCTGGAGAACCTGATCACTGACTCCAACCGCAGCATCGCCACCCTGGCCATCACCACCCTGCTGAAGACCGGCAGCGAGAGCAGCGTGGACCGCCTCATGAAGCAGATCTCTTCCTTCGTCTCTGAGATCTCAGACGAGTTCAAGGTGACTTCATAACCCAGACAGTGAATTACAACAAACACATGCTTCAGATGCATATTCAATCATGTTTCAGGAGTTCTATTAGTTTAGCCTGTGATCATTTTCCTGTAAACTATGTGTTTTCATAACCAAATGGTGTGTTTGTTTTCCAGGTGGTTGTGGTCCAGGCCATCAGTGCCCTGTGCCAGAAGTATCCCAGAAAGCACAGCGTGATGATGAACTTCCTTTCAAACATGTTGAGAGATGATGTAAGTTCATTCAAGGACATTCTCTGTTATTACACTGGAGTCTCGTAATCTCTTTTCTTGTGCCAGACCACACAACCGGATTTATACTCGATACCCTTAACAACTGGTTTACTTCTGATCTGTATTTTAATTTTTATCGGCAAAAATAGCTGAAAAAGCATTTACTTTTTTCTATTAGACGCGTTTCATTTTTTTTTCTCTTTTGTAGGGTGGCTTTGAGTACAAGAGAGCCATTGTGGATTGTATAATCAGTATCATAGAGGAAAACCCCGAGAGTAAGGAAACAGGCTTGGCACATCTGTGTGAGTTTATTGAGGATTGCGAGCACACCGTACTGGCCACTAAAATCCTCCACTTGCTGGGGAAAGAAGGCCCACGTACCCCCACCCCCTCCAAATACATCCGTTTCATCTTCAACCGTGTGGTGCTGGAGAGCGAGGCGGTGCGGGCAGGTGAGTAATCTTGCTTGACCTTTGACCTTGCAATGAGCTTAAAGACCTGCTCGTGCCATCTTAAGATTTCAGGAAGCTTGTGTTTGCAATACAGTAGTACAGATTTTTTGTTTGAGCACCACACACGTGTCCCAAAAATTAACTGCAGTCCAACTGCAAGTAGTAGTAAATTTAACCAGGGCTGATAATCTGTAATTAATCTGATTCCAGAGACTAAGTTGAGCAGCTTTAGGACATTTAAGCATTCTTCTGCTCTGACTCTCCTCTCACGTTTTTCTTCAAAGCTGCTGTAAGTGCACTGGCCAAGTTTGGAGCTCAAAACGATGACCTGCTGCCAAGCGTATTGGTCCTGATGCAGAGGTAGGCCTTCAGCAGCAGAAAGTGTGTGTGGGGTGGTGTAATTCTAATGGTAATCTGATTATTAGAGTAAGGAAATGAACAAAGAAATGTGTTTGGAAACTAATGTGAATGTTAAAATTAAAAAAAAAGAGAGAGAAAATCCTTTTATTTATTTGATTGGATTAAAAACGATGCAAAACTGAAAGTAGTAGTATTTTTGTACTAAATTTAATTAATTGAAATATGATTCAAAGTGAAAAATAAAATAGTAAATAGAAACTCTTCAACTATTTGATTAACGATGCAAAACTGAAAATAGTCTCTTTTTAAAAATAATTTGATTGGATTAAAAACAATTATGCAAAGCATTAAGCAGAGAGTATAAAAAGTATATTTTTTTCCCTAAAAAGTGAACATTCTTGTTTATTTGATTAGATTAAATTGGTTTCAAATATGAAAAATAAAATAGTATATGTAACTTTTTTTCAGTGTATATATATATATTTTTTTAAACCATTTTCAATGAAAATATCTACCAGAATGTATGTATTGTCATAATGTTGCTTATTGCCCATTTCTAGAGGGAAATGTTTTAAGGTGCTAATTTACTGTGTTTCTGACAGGTGTATGATGGACAGTGATGATGAGGTGAGAGACAGGGCCACGTTCTACATGAACGTCCTTCAGCAGAAGCAGAAGGCCTTGAATGCCGCTTACATCTTCAATGGTGAGGGTTTGTGTTGAAGTGGGTGGTTGCCGTTGTTCTGGATAGTTGATATTGTATTGTATTTGATTTGATTTAGCTGATGTGAGTGAACAAGGGTATTTGAATGGTTTGATCGCAGGTCTGTCCGTATCTGTTCCCGGACTGGAGAAATCCCTCCACCAGTACACACTGGAGCCGTCTGAGAAACCGTTCGACATGAAGACAGTTCCCTTGGCAACCGCACCCATCACCGAACAGAAAACAGGTGTGAACCTGAGCTTCAGCTGGCCAATAACTTCATTACTCATCAGAATCCATTGCAGAATATTTTCATAGTAACGTATGCTCAAAAAAAAAAAACTTGTTTACATTCTACCATTGTTTGGCCTCTAATTTGGATGCTAATCATTTTATATCTTAACCTGGTTTTGGGGTAAATCGCAGAGCTTAATCAAAACTGCTCAAATTGCACAAGTTCATATCATTTTTTTCCTCTTTCATACCAGAAATCGCACCTGTGGCAACAAGCAAACTACCTGAAAAGCTTGCACCTTCCCGCCAAGACATTTACCAAGGTAAGATTAGCAAATTAGCAAAACAATGCATGTGGCATCATTAAACCAGTGTCTGAAGCAAACCACATTTCAACTGGTCCCCTTATTTTTCTCCCTCAGAGCAACTCGCAGCCATCCCAGAATTCCAAAGCCTGGGTCCCCTGTTCAAGTCGTCCGAGCCGGTTCAGTTAACAGAAGCAGAGACGGAGTATGTGGTGCGCTGTATCAAACACACTTTCGCAAATCACATGATCTTCCAGTTCGACTGCACCAACACGCTGAACGACCAGCTGCTGCAGCGGGTTCTGGTCCAGATGGAGCCGTCAGAGGCATATGAGGTGCTACATTTCGTACCTGCACCAAATCTCCCCTACAGCCAGCCCGGCTCCTGCTACAGTCTGGTCCGGTTACCAGAGGATGACCCCACAGCAGGTCAGAAATGATTGATTTGCAGTGTAATGTTAAGTTTTCTTGCTTGGGCAGATTTGAACAACAAATAGATGTAAGTTTCCCATAATTTTTTTTTTTTGTTGTTGTTTGCATTTGTCTTAGTGTCTTGCACGTTCAGCTGTACAATGAAATATCTGGTCCGGGACTGTGATCCCAACACGGGAGAGCCTGATGATGATGGTTATGATGATGAATATGTGGTATGTGAATTTTGCAAATCGGTTCATACTGATGAAAATAGGAAGTTTATCAGTGGCCATTCCTCACTTAATGTCTTGTTTCCCTCCCAGCTGGAAGATTTAGAGGTGACAGTTGCTGACCACATACAGAAGGTGTTAAAACCAAACTTTGGTGCAGCGTGGGAGGAGATTGGAGACGACAATGAGAAAGAAGAGACGTTTGCTTTGGCCACAGTCAGAACTTTAGATGGTAAGTTTGTTTAAAGGAATAGTTCACCTCAAAATGAAAATTTGCTGAAAAAGATACACGCCCTCAGGCCTTCCAAAATGTAGATGAGTTTTTCTTCATTGGAAATTAAACATTACATCACTTGCTCACCAATGGATCCTCTGCAGTGAATGGGAGCCGTCAGAATGAGAGTTTAAACAGCTGATAAATACAACACAACTCCAGTCCATCAATTACCATCTTTCCAAGTTAAAAGCTGCATGTTTGTAAGAAAATCCATCAAAGCATTTTAATTTTAAACCATTGCTTCTGGCCAAAATATGAGTCTATAATCCATAATAACGGTTCCTCGGTTAAAAAAAAAAAGTCAACCCCTAACAAATAAAGGTGTTTGATTATAACAGGAAGAGTTTGTGGATGTGAGTTGATCATCTCTTTATCATGTTTGTCTTCACAGAGGCAGTAAATAACATTATCAGCTTCTTGGGCATGCAGCCTTGCGAGCGCTCAGACAAAGTTCCTGAAAACAAGAACTCGCATGTTCTGTTCCTAGCAGGTATGTACTCATTACATCCCTCCAGTTTTTCTGTTTTAAGAGAATTTTAGTTCCTGAAATGTGTATTGGATATTCATTTTCTAACCTGACTTGATGAGGTTTATGATCTTGTCTTTCTGAAGGTGTGTTTAGGGGAGGTCATGATGTATTGGTGAGGGCACGTCTGGCTCTGGCTGATGGGGTCACTATGCAGGTGACTGTTAGGAGCACAGACGAGAATGTGGTGGATGTCATCCTGGCTTCTGTCGGCTAAACGTGTAACGTTTGAGTGACCTGGTCACATGCCAATCAGTCTGGGTCATTGTGCTTTTATATGTATAGTAGCTCTATAATGTTTCTCACAACCATCTTTGTGGCTTGACATGAATCCTCTTGAGTCTGAAAAATCCTCTTTTCTTTATTTGGTCTGTTCTGTTCGGAGAGATTTCTAAAATATTGTGCCACATTAATTCATGTGGAAGAGATCTAAACATTGTTTCTCTGGAACTTGAGCTGCTTTGACCTTGTGTCACAGCTCAGGGGGAAACAGTCCTTTACTACAAACCTTTTCATTTATCAATAATAAAACAGTCGGAAACAGTACAAAATTTGTGTTTTAGTGTTTTTGTTTCTACACAGACCTGAGACAATTCATACAAAGGTCTTTTTATTTGAATAAAAGCATTCATGCTTACAACACAAATGTATTTACAAGTAATGGCAATGCATTTGAGCAAACTCTTATTGACTGTTGTAATGACTGTTTGGGTATTTGGTGCAATATTTTCAGTTTCATGCATTTAAACACATGACTGACATTTCACATACTCTGCGGTTTGTTAATAAACGGATTTGAATATTTTCTAACAACTTATTTGAGGCAATATTCCACTCGTTACTCATCTCAGAATGAGTTGATAAAGCTGAGATAGGCATTAAAGAAGCCTGTGGGATCCTCCAGCTGTGGATAATGACTCACATGCTCATCTAGAACTGATAATGTGGATCTCTGCACTAGTTTCCTGTAAATGAGGAAAAGAGACCAGGAAAAGTGGTTAAAATATTTCCAGTGTTATAGTTCCCAGATTATCTACAGCAATAGCTTGTTCTGTCTTTGCACTTTGTCACATCTTAGCTGTTTCATCTTTGTTTATTTGATTAGTTCCAACTTGAAATCAACAGTTTTACTTATAATAAAGAACAAACCCTCTAGGCACAGATAGTGTAGTGTAGTGCAGTGCTTCACAACCCTGCTCCTAAAGGCACACCAGCAGTACACATTCTTAAACTCTTCCTAATCAAACACACCTGATTCAACTCATCAGCTCGTTAGTAGAGACTCCAAGACCCTGGGGGTTAGGAGACACTGAGGTAGTGGGTAATTACTGTGCTTTTAACTCAAACGGATTCAGTTCATGAGGAACTAGACTAGAACATTTTTGAAAGTAATCTTTTTAAATGACGTACAGAAGTAACAATGCTCTTTCATGATATTATGCATAAGAAATAAAGTAAAAATTCTATGTAATTACAAACTCTGTGGCTCAGAGGATAAATCACCACCCTTCATACAAGAAAGACTTAGTTCAAATCTCACTATTTCTTTACTACTTTTATTTCTCTGTGTGTCTTTCTCCAAAAACAGACAATAATCATCCAAACTCAGTGGCTCAAGAAGTGTTTTGTACCCAGAGTCCTGAGTTCAAAATGTTTTCATTTTATTTAAAGCAAAGCACTCCATCCAAAAGTAATCCACAACAGTCAGATGGTTTCATTGGCTCAGGAGATAAGGCGTTGTAATTTTATATCAGCGACTAGAGTTCAAATCCCACTGTTGCTTAGTTTAAATTGCTGTCATTGCATACAACAAACCACCCAAAAATGTCATACGCATTGTGAAAGCCATGATGGTGCAGTGGTTAAATTTGTTGGTTGTGAACAAGGCTACAATAGAGGCTCAGGTTAAAATCCTACCTCAGTGTGTCAACCAACAAAGAGACTACATGAAGGAATGTCAATGATAAGAGGTTTGAAAGTGAAGATTCAGTAAATATAAAAAAAAAAAGTTTTTATCCAATTTTTTAATTAATAAAACACCTGAGATTTGAACCCAGGGCTCTCACGTAGGAACAAAGTCTTGTGCCATGATTTCTTACCATTGGGCCAAAACCATCTCATATAAATAATAACTTTTTTTTTGCAATGATTAAGAAAAACAACATGCACAAAAAAAAAAAAAAATATATATATATATATGCTTCTTCTTTACCAGGGATACTAATAACGTTAGTGTAAACGGAGTTAATAAATATGAACTGACATATACTTACTGGTAGAGCTGGATGAACTCAGGATGTGGATTAACTGGATCTAGTGGTCCATAAATCATGTGCACTACAAAGAAAAAAAAAGTGATAAATCAGTGACATTTGCAAAGTACAAATGTTAAGGATGTTGTAGAGCCTCATTACACAACCTAAAGTGATTTACCTACTAATTATCTTCCAAAGCACAAAACTATTTATAAAAAACTAAATCTAACCCTCCTGTCCTACTGCACTGCTTGTATAATATAGTGTATGTGTTGTAAATACTACTAAAAGTAGTAAAGAAAAAGTGAGATTTGAACCAAGTCTGTCTTGTAATGAAGGGCGGTGATTTATCCTCTGAGCCACAGAGTTTGTAGTTATGTAGAATTGATTTTTAGTATTTTTTTTTAAACTTTATTTCTTATGCATAATATCATGAATAGCATTCAACTATGTAAATGTTTACTTAATATATACTATCACCTCAAACTCTTATTGCCTGGGATGCAGACGGCCTAAGCAGCTTCCACAGTGATTTTCATCGGATTAAACTACTTAGCCTCAATAGCACTGCCCATGGCCAAGTTTTTAAGTATTCACACACCTCATTCTTGTAGCATGACGACTACTCCAGCACTTCGTACCACGGTATGAATGGTGTGTGTACTCACAAGGTGTTGAAGTGGAGGTCAGAGTCCCGACCCATCTCTCTCTGTGTTTGAGCCTCTGGTTAATGTACTGCAGGATACTGGGCAAGACACGATAACAACAAACGATAGTTGGTAACGGTTATTATTAAAAGCAAAGCATTGCAAGTGCAACACATGGAGACGTTTGGACACCTGTCCATGACCAGATTTCCATCGTTAAAGCGAATTCCTGTCCACATGTCCCAGAACTCGGCTTCTGTTGGCTGGGTGTACGGTCCAAACACATCCCTTATTCTGTAGAATAAATATATATATAATATTTGCAATTGAAGGCTTTAAATGAATGATTTATCATTATATGTGTAAAGTACAACAAATAGTTTGAACTGTGCATAAAAGTAAACACCACTCCCAGTCCGGATGCTCCACTCACCCTCTAGAGAAAAGCTGGAAGTTTATTAGGCGGGTAAGTACAGGTGAAATGAAACCAGAGTCCTTCAGCACCTACAGATGACCAAAGATGGGAAATATTCACTTCTCATATTTAAAAACGAAAACAAACGTGTTTTTTAAGTGTCACACTCACTTTCTGGACGAATCTTGGATGATGAGTCTCAGGAAATATTCCTGTAAAGTTAAAAAACAAAACAGACAAAAGTTATGAATCTCCATTCAGACTCTTAAGAATATATCTTCAAATTTTCTGACTGAATAAAACTCTGATGTACCTCCATTTGAGAGGCAGAGGCTGTTTATCGTGATGTGTCCGCTTCTGTTATGGTCACTCCTGTGTGTTTAACTGCACGTGAGAACCACCCAGATCATATTGACAGGAGCATTAAGCTAAATTATGCAGAGAAACTTTTAAGGATCCTTAGGGCTCACCTGTACAGTAACTCGAGAGCTACAGTGTCTCCATAATCATGTGACAGGATGTTGATCCTCTGCTCTGACAGACCCAAATGAGCAACCAGAGCCTCCACCACACTGGCCTGCTCGAAGATGGAGTAACGGTGCGGTCGCTGGAGTTTGTTAGACAGAAGTAATTATTCAAATTACAGATAATAAAAGAGATTATTTTTTATAAAAAACAGTAGTTGTGACTCACCGGTTTGTCTGAAAAACCAAAGCCAAGGAAGTCGAGGGCGATGACTCTGTTAAAACGCTGAGTCAGAGAATCCCAGATCTTCAAAACAACAGAATGAGATTCATGAAACACCTCAGTGTCCAGGCACTGTCTATAAATTGCTTAAACAGTTTATTGCTGCTTTATTGAAAAATTAATGCAGTTTTACACCACAAAATGACTTACCTTATACCAGTCATAGCTGGAAGTAGGAAAACCATGAAGCAGCAAGAGCACATCAGAGCTTCCCACGACACCAGCTGACTCTATTGACAAACGGGAATACAGTACATTATTATGTCATGTGTGTATATATATATATATATATATATATATATGTGTGTGTGTGTGTGTGTGTGTGTGTGTGTGTGTGTGTGTGTGTGTGTAATGGAAAAAAAGAGAGTCAGTTTGTAAACAAAGCCTGTGATATACCTTTATAGAAGATGTTATTGCCTCTGAATGTGAGGAAGTGACCGGAAGAGCGCCAGGTGTTGAGCGCAGGTGAGAGCTGCGGCGGAGGGATATGCAGATACACGGCGAGCAGAGGAATGCATAACAGACCCACGTGAAGCCACCACTCCCTGCTGACACGACGGGCCGATCCACACTCACTTTCATTCTGCTGCAGACAGGGTAGGTTTTTATTTTATTGTGCTTTACTGCTAACATTGTAAAGTGGTATTTTATTGCTGGAGTGAGAGGTAGAGACGAGCGCTTGTCAAAGGAAGTACAGCATCATAACGCGATTTAAACTGGCAGGGCAGTTATGATAGTCAAATTCACACTGTAAGCAAAATAACAACTGCTACATAATGCGTGCTAGTCAAGAGAAGCGCACTTAATGCGTGAAGTTACTTACAGGTGAGTCGTGTGACATTCTCTGTTCCTGCGCTTTATCACAGTGTGTGTCGGTTGTTTTTGCGGATGGGCTGAAATACGTGCTGTTGAGTGACATTAAGAGTCTGTCACTGAGCTGTCATCGGCACGATCCTTACTTGCATGGCCTTAAAACGTTCAGTTGCGACTGTTACCGAGCGTCGTGTTGCCAAGGATCCAAAGGTCTAGGGCTCAAAGTAATGCTCGCGCACGCCTCTAGTGGAGCGGATGGTAAACAACAATAATATCCCCCAGAGGAACCGTGTTTGTTTTAGTCGCTGCCTCCAAAGCGTCTAGCTTGCTGAAACAATACTTAAGCGAAAGTACATTTATATTCATTTAAATGTAGGGCAAGTGAAAAACAGGTGATCACCGGTTCCCTTTTTGGTCAGTCAGTTTATCACAGCAGATCAACATGGAGTCTACTTGAGATCACAGTTCTCAGCTAATACAATATAACAGTCCATGTGTTGTCATAAACACAAATAATACGGGACAAACCTCTTCCAAATCAGTTTATACATATATAATATAATATAATATAATAATAATCGGGCTTTGGTCATCTTTAGTACTAATCTGTTCTGTGTTCCTCAGGCAAGACGCCAGGACAGAAGTCTGACAACTTTCAAAAATGTTTTATGGACTTTTTTGTACTAAAAGTGTTTTTTCAGCATCAGCTGAACAATTGCCATCTCGTTAAACTGCAGTATAATCCATTGAACACACTGTACAAGTACAGAGCCCGGGGAGTCACCTGTAGGAGAAAAAAAAACAATCCGTGCCGACGGTTTTGCAATCCGTTCCCTCAGTTTATAAACCGTACTCACGAATTCTTAAACTGTTCCCTCGGTTTAACAAATCGTGCCCACGGATTTCCAATCCGTGCGCTCAGATTTTGTAAACCGTACCCTCGGTTTTTGAATCCGTACCCACGAATTTAGTACGACCGTACTAAACCGTTGGCACGGACTGTTTTTTGTCTCCTGCAGGTGACTTCCCGGTCTCCGTATTTGAAGCGGTTTAGAGTCCACGAGGCTGTTTATGTTACTTAATGTTACTTATGAAAGCGAGCCTGTGTTTTCATAGACTTCCCTCTGCGAGTCCAAACCGACTGACCACAGCCTGTTGAGCACAGGCAGGTCTTGCATCTGCAAAACTGGTCTTTCAAGCACTGACTGAACAAAATCACTAGCTAAAGAACATTTTCTTTGAATAAATTTCCCCCCTTCTTTTAATGTTTTGGTACAATATAATTTTAACACTATTGCAGCTGCAGTTTACCATATTACAACCGCTTTCATTAGAAACCTACTGAATTTGTGTTAATTAAGCAAAGCTTTTCTGCACCGTTACTTCCATCTGGTGGTCAAAAAGATGAAGAGCAACTACTATGAACCAAAAGAGTGAAACACAGTTTAGGACTTGAGTACCATAATCGTGCATTTGATCCCCGAATATTCCTTAATTTTTATGTTTATTTATTTATTTTTGTTTAAAGCCACGCAGTGGGAAAATTTTTCCAGCTGATTTAGTATAAAATCTATCAAGATACCTCAGCCATGCTTAAAGACATCAGATTTTAACTGGCATGATTTTATCCAGTGCTCAAATTGAGGGCGGGGGGATCTGGGACCCCCATAAGAAGTAAAAAATATACTTAGTGGGGTCCCCTAGATATTTTTATTTTAGTAAAGATAACAAAGACAAATCTGATTAAATTCACACAGTTTTATACGGCATTCAGTGGCACGTCCTGATATTGCCAAGTGCGACGTGAAGCACGTCCTGATATTGCCAAGTGCGACGTGTGAATGAATCATTAATCATCTGAAGTTTACTCCTTGCTTGGTGCTGCTTCGGTGAAGCCAACTTTAGTGAAAAAATGGTGACTAATAAACCTCTACTCTGTGTCAGGAAGAGATAGCTTCTTAGGCTACTGATTTTTCTGAGGGGTAAATTTCTCTCTCTCTCTCTCTCTCTCTCTCTCTCTCTCTCTCTTTGTCTTTCTACTATATTCATCCAGTCCATGTCGGTGCTTTTGTGTTCCTTACCTACATAAATTGGAAGCATGCACTCATTTTTCATTATTACTATTTTAAACACTTTATCAATTATCGCAAAGCCATGAAAACTGACTCGTGGCATCCAAACTAATTATTTTGTGACCAAAAGTAAGTCAAAATAATCATGCATGACATTCTATGTCACAGAAAAACAACCCGGTCACACAGGGCCGTGCACAGACTTTTTGAGGGGCGGTGGTCTAAACCAAAAAAGGGGTACTAAGGGCTGGTGCTTGTTAATACAAATTATCCAGTTGTTACAAATAAACAATTAAAAGAGAAGACAGCACACTGTAATAATTTCAGACTTTATTGTAGATGTTTTGATAGAACATCACAAGTACACATTGCTGATAATAACAGAAACTAGCCTATTTACTGTTTTATATTTTGATATTTACTTGTTCCTTTTTACAGCAAAACCTTTCTATTTGGTACCGTGTCCTGAAAGATCTTGATAACCGCATCTTTTATGATTGGGATGTCCTTTTCAATGTCCAGAAGCAGAAGATCTTGTTCACATACATTGCAAAGTTTTTTTTTCACCAGCTTCAACTTTGAGAATGAGCGTTCAACAGTGGCTGTTGAGACTGGTAGGGTTGCAAATCTATATTTGCAATGTTGAACTGCCTTTAGCAGCCTCCCTTCACTCTTTCTCTCTGTGCCTCTGTCATCTTTTTTGTGAAGGCATAGGTATTTTTTGTCTAACAAAGTGTGCCAACAACAGCAAATTTGATGTTATTTATGTGAGATCTGATCAGATGCAATAATTTGATTAATTCGAATTCTAAGAATGTGGATATTTAGTACAAGTTGTTAGCACTTTTAGAAGGCCGAGAGCAAATTATTACAGACAGAAAGTTTTTGTGGTGAGAGGGGCAGTGACTCTAGCCACTGGGCCACCCCCCTTTGCAGGCCCTGCAGTCACATGTGAGACCCATTTGTGAAATAAAAAAAAATTAAATAAATAAAAAGGTGGGGACTCCCTATAAAACTTGATTCCTTTCCAGATTTAGGTTTGGCTTTTGCTGTCTTTATGGATGTGCCCACAAGAGGGAGCTGATCACCAGTTGCGGTTCTTTCATGCCCAGAGCTCTGCTCATTTGTTTGCATAATGATGCATTTAAAAGTTAAAGACCAAATGTATCATTATAAAGCTTCACAATGTTGCTGCAGATTAAATATGAATGAATATGATTAATATAACATGGATAACATTAAATACTTTTTTTTTTTAAAGTCAGGTTAGACACTGATTATTTGTCACTCAAACCCCTTTTCTCTATCTGTTTGTTGGTCTCGCTTATCCGCCATGTTTGTAGTAATGTAGCTATATAGCTAAAGTTGCAAAGTCAACTCCTTTTTACAAATATGGTAGAACCATCACTTCTACTACAAAAGACTGCTTTTAAATAATCTACCTGACTTGTCTCAATTTCTCAGCAAATCCAATAGCTCAGAATTTTTTTTTTGTTATTGTAACAGAAACCATGGACTCTCTCTAGCACTTTTGATATGGTTGATCCTTTACACTTAAAGAAAATTAAGGAAAACAGTCCGACACAGAGCACACTCCCTAAAGACAGCAGCTCGGAAAATGGAGCGCAGCTGGAACAAAGCACAACTAGAGGTATTTCGTCTTGCATGGAAGAAAAGTACTTCTAATTACAGAAAATCTCTAAAAACTGTTAAATCTGCTTTTTGTTTCTCTTAGAAGAAAACAAACACAACCCCAGGCATTTATTCAATACAGTGACTATATTAAAGAAAAATAAAGCATCAACAAGTGCAGACGTTTCCCAACAGCACAGCAGTAATGACTTTATGAACTTCTTTACTTCCAAGATCGATACTATTAGAGATAAAATTCTAACCATGCAGCCGTCAGCTAGTATCGTGCTATACATCCCTTTAGAAACAATTCCACTCATTCTCTGCTGTAAGAAGTGTAAACTTGTCAAATCATCAAAATCTACAACATGTGTTAGACTCTATTCTATCTAAGCTACTAAAAGAGGTGCTTCCAGATGTCACAGATCCTCTTCTGAATATTATTAATTTGTCAGTGTTATCAGGATATGTCCCAAAATCCTTCAAATTGCCTGATGTTAAGCCTCTCATTAAAAAAAAAAAAAAAACACAACTTGGTCCTAGAGCAGTGGTTCTCAAACTTTTTACACCAAGTACCACCTCAGAAAATATTTAGCTCTCCAAGTACCACCATAACAACCAACATTACAATACAGCACAATAACACACTGATCTGGTCTCATGCCTGTTATCCATCCATTCATTCTGCAAACCGCTTCTCCTGTAAGATCCTATGAGGGGATGCTCTCAGACCAATCGGACAATCATTTTCACCAGCCCATTTTACTTTGGTTTAATTTGTATTTAATGTTGTAATGTTTGATTTTTTTTTTTAGGTTTGAAGAAGCCAGAGTCTCACTTCTTCATCTATAACATGGTGAGCTCCAGATGGAGACACCTTCTCATCAGTGACACAGTCAAGCTTTACTATAAATGCTTCTCGATTCTGCAATCATAACAGCAACACAAAGGCATTGTCTGATTGTGAACAAACATGATGAATAAAACCAAATAAACATCTACTTCAGCTAATACAAAACTTATACAATTTTTTTCCCCTTATTTTTATGTGTTTACATTATGAGTTTGCCATGAGTTCAACAACACATTTTATCAGACTTACCACAGTTAAAAGCTGGATCTGTATCATTTAACAAAACCAATATACAAGTTGCTCTGATGGTCAAGATGTGACAAAAATGTAGATTTGTTGTAAAATATTCTAAATTTAAATGTCGGTCTCACCTAATATCTCGAGTTTGTAGTTTCAGTGAACAACGTGGATAAACATTGACCACAAGAGGAAGCTGATGATCAGTAGTTTGTCACCTGCCTTACACACATTTAACCAAAAAAAAAAGCGACTTTTGCTTTTACTTCAGTATGAAAATGTTAAAGCAGTGTTTTAGATGGTAATTTGAAAAAATAGCTAAAACGTCTTCAATAATTGTGGGATTTGAATCCGAAGGCAAACCACTATTTTATGAGCCACAAAGTTTGCAACAATTTGTTGTTGGTTTTTCTTCCATATGCAAATTAAGTAATAGTAGGATTTGAATTCAAGTCTCTGTGATTGAAACACAACACTTTAAATCCCGAGCCACTGAATTTGGGGTGTTAATATGTGTTTTTCCTTTGTGTTTTGCTGGATATGAGGTAAATATATGAATTGCCAAGTCCAACACATTAGCCCAGTGGTTTTCAAACTTGTTCCTGGGGACCCACAACTCTGCAAATTTTGCATGTCTCTCTAATTTACACACCTGATTCAGATCATCAGCTCATTAGAAAAGGGCTCCATGAACTCAAATGAGTGTGTCAGATAAGGGAGACATGCAAAATGTGCAGAGTAGTGGGTCCCGAGGAACACGATTGTAAACCACTGCATTTGCCTGAAAGTTTATTTTAATCCTGAAGACCTTGATTAGCTGCTTCAGCTGTTTTTCATCAGGGTTGGAGCTTAAAATCAGGACTCTTGATTTCATCTGGTCTCATTCCTGTTATCATCCATTCATTCATTCTCCAAACCGCTTCTCCTGTAGGATCCTGTGAGGGGATGCTGGACTCTGCCCCAGAGTCTCGGACCCAAAGCAGGAAAACACCCAGTCCATCCAGTCAAACAATCCAAAACAACCATTAGCCCGCTTGTTCTAGTGGTTCAGGATGCAGAGTGTTATGTTGGGATTGTGGAGTCCTGAGTTTGAGCCCCACTGTTGCTTACATTAAAGCTCAAGTATTGCATTATATCCAACAAAGTGGTGCAAACACTAGCCTTCAGTGTGAAAGCCAGTGTGGTGCTAATGGCTAAACACATGTTTCTTACAATTTTTTCCTTGTTAATTATTTCTTTATATATAGCTCAGCTGAAAGCATTGAGAAAGTCCCAATCGAAAGAACAATCAGATAAGGTGCAATATCAGTCAGCAATACCTAACCTGTCACATTGATTATTATATGGATATCTGGATTATAACTATGGAACCATTTTATTTATTTACTTGAAAATATACATAAAATTAAATGAGTTATTTGTTAATGCTAATAATTAGACTATGGAAGATAAGTAAATAGGCCTAATACAATAAAACAGTGTGTAGCCTTCAAATATATTTCAATTAAGTAAACATTGCTTTAAAAAGGTCAAGTTAAAATTTAGAAGCCTAATAAAATAAAGAACAAAGAAATTCATATAGAACAAGTTGCAAGTCTTTTTGTCTGCATTTACTCTCCAAGATATATTTTGACATCAAAATAGTCCCATCCATTGCTATGGTTATCACAGTAACAGTCATGCATTTTCGGATAATTCGCATTTCAAATCCCGCATTTAAACAACATTTACTGTGTGTACCATTATGGAATGGGAAATACACAGAATGCAAGCCATAGTATTGGTATTAAGAGTTTCTATTTTGGATAAATGATGTTCTTTAACATTTTATTCATCAAAGAATCCTGAAAAAGTATCGCAGGTTCCAAAAAAAACCCCAAAAAACAGTTTCAACACTGAAAATAAATCAGTGTATTAAGGCCAATTCACACCGCACAGACAAACGCCAACAAACTAGTCTGTTGGAGTTTGTTGGATCAGTGTGTTACCCTTGTTGGCATTGGTTGGAGTTTGTTTTGAACCGACTGAACATGCTTATAGATATAGGATCATCCATTTTTTCCTTAGTGCGAGTTGGTCGGTGTCTGTTGGTGCAGTGTGAACATGACCGTTATTTTTCATAAGATTCTAAATCCAACGGCCAACTTGAGCCAACTTGTTTGTTGAGTTTGTTGGCATTTGTCTGTGCGGTGTGAATTGGCCTTTAGAATGATTTCTGAAGGGTCATGTGACACTGAAGACTGGAGTAATGATGCTGAAAATTCAGCTTTGTATCACAGAAATAAATAATTTTTTAAAAAGTATATTAAAATAGAAACCCATTATTTTAAATTCCAATAATATTTCACAATATTAGTGTTTTTTCTGTATTTTTTTTATTAAATTAAATGCAGCTGTGATGAGCAGAAGAGACTTCTTTAAAAAAAAAAAATCTTACTGATCTACAAGATATACAAATCTTACTGGTCCCAAACTTTTGAATGGCTATATTCTTTTAGAAATTTTTATTTTGTATTTTAGAAAACAGAATAGTCAGGAAACACATTTTTCCTTGCTCTGTTTTCTTTTTTTCCATATCCAGTCCTGGAAATGACTAAAATCAAATTCCATATGTAGGGACTCTGCTACGGCAATTTCACTTACAGAGCCGTTTGTCCTGAAATCTCCATCCCTCAGTCATGCCTGTCATTTGCTTAGTTTCAATGGACTGATCAACAATACCTCAATGCTCCTTCTTGCCAGAAGATTTCCCTTTTCACTGTCAGTTTCAAAGATATAATCTATACTTTTCTTATTATATACGCCAAACATTTGATACTTCATTCCTGGAATCTACTGCACTTCTTTCCTGAGAACACAAAAGTATCAGTCCTGCATCACAACAATCAACAGATGTTGATTTTTTCACCCAGGTATTGAAGCCAGTCCGTGTTTCTCATCTGTTTTATCACCCCAGGTATGTTGGCCTTGTATACGGGCCATATTTCTCATAGCTGTGTAACCAGTCTGTTTCACCACCCCGGAGTACTCCCTGTGAGCCTCAGATATGCACCTTTGCCACCACGTTCTTTTGTTCGGTGCACCGGCCCAGACACTTTGCTGTTGCCACAGCTTTCTTTCTTTGGTTGTATTATCCTTGCACACTGAGGTGGGATTTGAACTTGAGCCTCAATCGTAAGCTTGTCCGCAACCAACGTGTGTTTAACCACTAGTACCATCATGACGCTCATGCTGTGAAATTGTCCTTTGGGGTGCTTTGTAGGATTTAATGACAGTAATTTAACATAAGCAACGGTGGGATTTGAACTGGGGTCTCCAAGATTAAAACACAACGCCTTATTAACTGAGCCAACGAGTCATGGGGTTTTTAATGTGTTTTGGGCAGAGTTTTATTGAGTTCTTTGTATTAAATGAGGAAAAAAACCTTTCACGCGTGGGATTTGAATCTACATTTCAGTCATGGCCTTAGCTCACATGATATGTGTTTAACCGTCGTACCACTGTGGCTTTCGCACAGTTATGTCTATTTAGAGAGCTTCATTTGATTTAATGACAACAATTTAAAAAAGCAATAATGCAGCGCTTTATCAAGTGAGCCATTGAATCAAGGGAGTTGAAAGGTGTTTTGAGTGGAGCTTTATTAAGTGCTTTATATTATAAATGAAAAAATAAAAAATAAATCTTTTGTAGGGTTTGAACCCATGTTTCCATTTCAAACAACGTGTTTAACCACTGCACTGCTATGGCCTTCACAGTTTCACCATAAACACAAACACATGTTTTGGATGTGTTTTATTTATAACTTTGTGTAATATGATGAAAAAGAAAAATAGTGGGATTTGAACTAAGGTCTCTTAGATTAAAACATATAGCTCTACCAAAGAGCTCTGTTTTATATAATGATAATATTAGGAATTATGGGATTTGAACACAAATTTTATATACAATAAGCGATCAGCTAATTTGTGATGGCTTTAGTTTTTTTTTAGGATTATTAACTGTTTCAGCCCAATTGCTAATTCAAAAAAATTAGAGTGGGATTTAAACTCAGGACTCCATCACCTGAGCCACTGAATCTGACAAATTGTTCAGTTGTTTTGAACAGGTTTTAAGAGAGCTGTTTTATATGATGACAAACATTAACAATTATTGGATTTGAAACATTTTAATATATTAAAAAATGATTACAAAGTGAGAGTGGGATTTGAACTCAGGATTTCAAGGTTAAAACACAACGCTTTACCACCTGAAGCACTGAGTCGGTCAAGAGGTTTTGGACAGGTTTTGTTAAGAGAGCTGTTAATGACAAACATTAACAATTATAGGATATGAAACTCACAATAGGTAACTAATCAGCCAATTAGCACTGTAAGCTTTAGTTTTTAAGGGTTATTTACTAAGCATTAAGTTAATTACAGAAGTGAGACTGGGATTTTAACAAAGGTCTCTAAGAATAAGGCCTAATCTATGAGCAACTGAGCCTGTGGAGCTAATTGATGTTTTGTACAGGGATTTATTGAGTACTTGTGTGTTTAAAATAATGAAGAACATAAAAAAGCACAGGATTTGAACCCAGACTTCCATGGATGGTACACTGCTTTCTGAAGTGTTTTTAAACCCCCATCAGTTTAGATCCAGCGTCAAAAACCAATTCAACAATCACAGTTGTGAGATTTGAACACAACACTCCAAGACACAGTGCTCTACCACCTGAGCCAATTAACCTGACCAAAGGGAAAGACTTTCTCACCTGAGCCACTTTGTCTGTGTGGCTAAAGAGCTTTTTGGGTGGCATTTTACTGAGTGCTTTGTATTATAGGGTGAAAATATTTTGCAGTGTGAGAGACTTGAACCCATGTCTCAATCACAGCATTATCTTTATCTGCAAATAACATGTTAAACCACGGCACTGCTGTGGTTTTCATTACAAGGAAGACAATTTAGGGGATTTTGTTTGATTTAATAACAGTTTAACTTTAGCAATAGCAGGAGTTGGACTTAGGACTAAAACAATGGTTTATCACCTGAGCCACTGAGCTTAACAACATGATACAATACTTATGGAACGATTTTAAGACCATTGTTTTGGTCTTAAACCTTATAACTTGTCCCACATGAATTTATGTGGCAAAAATTAAGAAAGCATATTCCAAAGCACTTCTTTAACCACAATGTCAGTGTTCATGGCAAGTATTGTATCAAATGTACAGACAATCACGACAATGGTAATTAAAAACCTTATTCTCTGTCAAACTCAAACTAATAGCACACACACATAACTTGTAAATAACATCAATTAAAATGAATTGTGTCACATTTTGTATTTTGAAAAAGTAGTCCTGGAGATCTTGATAATCTGTTTCAGGTGTTTTTAATTAGGGTTGGGTCTAAACTCTGGGAAGTGGCTCACCAGGAACAGGAAAACAAACAAACAAACAAACAAACCACTTTTCTTTTATTGTTTTAATGTATTATATCCACAAGGGGGGAGCTTATTGACACTGATCTGGTTTAAACCTTGTGCCTGTCAGTAAAAAGTTGCCACAAGAGCCATTTCGTTGGATATCAGTTATAATTTTGATACAGACTTTATGAAATTTATTCAAATGAATACAAATAACTAAACTGTAAACTAACATTATTAAAAACAAACATCTACCTTACCCAGATACATACTGAAAGAATCTAGTAAGATCTTTTGTCCTGTGTTTTATACACTGTAAATTTGCTGTTGACTCCAACACAACATTTGATCCTGTTTTACCATGTCAGCTGAGAGCTGATCTGGATAGTTTACCGAAATTATACTAGATCCATGCTGCGCTTTTGGTTGAGACCCTGACAAAAAAATATATAGCTTTGTTGTAAAATATATCAAATTTAAATCTTGGCCGTCTCACCAACAACACCTACAACTTCAGTTTGTCATTTCATGAAACGCTTGAAACACTTATTGGTCACAAGAGGGAGCTGACGACCAACTGTTTATCATCTGCCTCATAGACGTTTAATAAAAAAATGGTATGAAAATGTTAACGTATGTGTGACGCTTGGCACTAAAATATGAAGTGACATTGTGGTGCATTTTCGGGGTAATCAGGCTTCAGGTTCAGTCTAACACCTTGATGATAAGATGCTTCATGACAGTCGACACGTGCAGATTGTTTTAATTACTAGCAGAATCATGTGACTCAACAGCACTCGTTCCAGCTATACACAAACAAAACAGACACACACTGTGATAAAGTGCAGGAAACATTGGTCACATGACTCGCCTGTAAGTTTATTCAGTCTAATTCTTAAAAAAATGTTGTCTTTATCCTACGTTACACCCAGCCAATAGAAGCATGTGGGCAGATATTGACTGTAATGATGGACATCTGCTCATAAGGTAATGCTTGTAACATTTCAATGTGTTGTTGGCTTGTGAATGAAACTTTATTAAGGTTACCATCCTTTTTCTTCTTTTCATTTTGATATTTGAAATGTTAGTAATCTACATTAGATATAGACATTGTATTATCTATAATAAATTGCAAGATTTTGCTGAATGCAACTTCTATTGTGTATGTGGTCTTTACATGACACTTGTCTTTACACATAACGTCTCTATACAATAAGCCTGGAGATATATTTATATATCTCCCTTGGCCTGTCATATGGAGGAAGCATAGGAAGCCTGATTGATTATGTAGCAGCTGTTTTAAAAACCATACTTCTGAAAAGCAGCAGTCGACTCAGAAACTTGGCAACTGGATTATGCTCGAGCTGTTCTGTTCAGTTGGTTCTTTTTGAACCAGTGATTACTTAAGTGTGTCTTTATCACACAAATCGTTTGGCTTCTTTAGAATTGTAATAGCTGTATGGACTATTTTTAGTATGCTTTTGTATAAGAAAAATCTCGCATGTATTATTAAATCTAAAGTGTGCTGAACATGAAGGAAAACATGGCCCTCGGGTTACGCTAAATATCAATTTTTATTCTTAAAAACCATACACGATACTCGACAAGTTTAAAATGTAAGTTAAATCACGATATCCATTTACATTGCGCAAGATAAACAGACATGTTCTTTTATTTCCAAACTTTTAAGATTTAAAAAAACAAACAAAACAAAAAAAAACAAATCCTTAAAACAGATGGATAAACATTCATTCCCATTATAGGAAGACGCTATAGAAAAAAAGTTATGGATTCTTTTAATATATCTGCTCTAAATTGCAAACTTAAGCAGTTTTTTTTTTTAATTTAATAAACATGAAAAACGAAATAACTTATTCCAAAAAACAAAACAAAAAAAAACACCAAAACAAAAAATGTGCAGTTGCGGTGACTGAAGAAATGCAAATCCCTTTCTCCTGTTTTTCTTCCTTTCTTCTCCTTTATTACACCCTTAATGAACCAACGAGTGGAGAGAAGCAACAGTCTGAACTGGAACCCTGCTGCCAAAAAAGAAATCTACTCCTAAACATTACAAAAAACACAAAACATGTTAGTATTTTGACCATTAGTTTCATGCTATAAGCCACCCTGAGTAATATATTACTTGGAGAACCAATCACGACCCTTGTTTAAAGAGTGCCCGCCCCCCCGTGAATATAATTTATGTAAAATCCCTGTAGGTCTGGTTCAGCAGGTTGAGATGTTGTCATTTCCGCATAAAAATACAATTTCTTTATATGGTCTGTATCAAAACGTTCCTTGGGAATCTGAAATAAAGTACCCTGTGCTGTGATACCAGTGTTATATGCACGTTGTCTTGAAAATTTTTCATGTTGATTCCTTTGCGTTTCCAGTATTTCAGGTCTTAAATATATTCTACAAACAACTGCAGCAATATATATATATATTTTTTTTTTTTAACTGACAGCAATCTTTATGGAATATGAAGGAAAATATAAAGTACAAACTTTATCATTTTTCATATGATCAACAAAAAACACTTGAGGATTTTTTTTCTTTTTTCTTTTCAAAGAATCAAAAAAAGCAACATGAAACAAATTTTGAAAACAATTTACTCATTTTCCTTCTTTTATTTTTCCTTTTAACTGAGACAGCAATTTACTACCTAAAAGACAATCTTAAGTTAAAATGCTTTACTGTTTAATCATTGCATCCTTTTCAATTCAATCTGCTAGTTGTTGTTTTTTTTCAGCCTGAGTAAACAAATTTATGATACATTGGCAGGAACTTAATGTCTTGATATCAATGAACTGACTGTGGACCATTTCAAATAGTTAAATAACAGATGCATTCATTCTTCAAAGGCGGACCTGGTGCAGCCTCCACTTCAAAAATCACACCATTAAAAGCGTGAAGACTCCAGCTCCAGCCATTTCAGATACTCCTTAACTTCCAAACGAGAATGAGACATGAAACTCGGAACTCTTGGAACTTAAAAATAAACCCAACGATGACTTTAAGGGGTGAAGTAGTAAGTATGAGAGGAGATTTATGGACAGGTCCTCATCTACGGCTCCCTCCCCTCACCCGTCCAATGAAAAAAACCTCCCATGGACCTCAATACCTCTGCTCACTGCTATACAAGCCTTAGTGTTATCTATTTGGCTTGAAGGTTCTATGTATCTACAAATATATAACAAATAAAACTTGCAGGCAAAAATAGTTTGGTTTCCATAGAAACACCCTTTTTTCCTGAAAATACAGCAGTATCTGAAATATTTCTCTTATTTCATTTGTCCCCATTTCTCTGCATCAGGAAGCTCTTCCACCAACGAACAGAAGAAAAAAAGTATCTACAAACTTTGTAAACAGACCTGTGTCTTCCAAAAAACAACAACAACAAAAAAAAAATCATAAATAATAATTCAAAATATTAACAGCCAAATGCAGAAATCAGTGTTTGAATAAGCAAAGGGCAAAAAAAAAAAAAAAAAAAAAACAACATGTACAACACCATCCAGATAAAGAGAAGCAAAAGCTAAGAGCTAAGCTCCCGAGAGCTCCTTTGCTCCGCCCCTCTCATCCAATGAGTTCTCCAGGTTTTAGTCTCTGTGGAGACGAGCAGGTGTCGTGTGTCGTACCGAGGGGGGGAGCTGATCAAAGGGACGTCTCTAGGCTGTGCATGGGGCTCCCGGGAGCTGAGGGTGTGGCTGGCTTGCTGGGATCCAGGAAGAGGTGGATGCCGCTGTCTACGGCGTTATTGTTCTGATTGGGCGAGGGTGGGGGAGGAGGCGTAGGTGTGGCGTTTCTCTTAGTGGGGGCGTCGTCCTCCGCGTCAGTGTCGTCGATGAGGGGGATGTGGGGCTCCGAGTCCTCTATCCGGAACTCTGGATGGGTCATGAAGTTGTGGATGGAGGTGCGAGACTCCGGCTTCTCTAGGCCCTCATAGGGCGAGAGCGAGCTGCGGAATGCATTCACCACTCGGATCTGTGGGAGAACGGGATGCAAAGTCAGCCTTGACACTCAGAGATCTACCGCTCGTTTGCACACACGTACACGACAGGCATACAAAGTGAAACATCACTTTTTTTTTAATTTGTTTTAGGTACAGTTTAAACCAAAGGCCAAATGGGCTGGTTTTAATTGATGAGTGGAGAGCAGTGAGGTTAGCGCACCAAAACCGTTTGAGAGAGAGAGTGTGTGAGCGGTCAGATGTCGTGCAACTTAGAGATAGAGAAAGAGTGGACGAACTCTTGAAAACCTGATGCTTGTGTTACGGTGAGCTTATCCTCTGACCGAGGGACAGAATATCCTCTTTTCTCAGGATTGAGAAATAAACTGGAAAGAACTTGGGCGTCTTCTCAGTTGTAAATCACATAAAGCCAATTTTTCAAAATGCAAATGAGAAAGAAAGAGAGAACAGAAGAGACAGGAAAAGAGAGATGCCAAGGTAACCCCAGAGGACACAGCTCAACACATGAGGTTAATATTTTCAGCCATGCTTGTATTGGAGGGGGAGGGATCGATCACTGATTATGTTGTGAAGTCGAGACGCAAAACTTTAAAGCAGCCAAGCAAGTTTAAGCTAACCAGCACAAGTAAATTCACAAACAGTCTAGAGACTGGACCCATGCAGAGCAGCGCTACCTTGTGTTTCAACAGAGGTAAACCTTTGAGTATAGCCCATGACACATTTCACAGAATCTAAGGAATGTGTGGCAGTCAGTGTCGTACCCCGTTTCCAAATGTGCTTTTCATTAGCAGGACTACAACAAGAGACAGTTTCAAACAGAATACAAAGTGCCCTGAACAGAGAAAAAGGGTTTGTGGACAGCCAGGACCTGATGAAAGATGGAAATACTGATGTGGTTAGAAAATTGAGCTGAAAGACAAACAGAAACGACATGATTCCACCAGCTTTTCATCCAGTCGCAGATCTTCCCTGTAAAATAACGAAGTTACATCAATAAGGACAGACAGAGAGAAAGAGGATGATAAAACTGGTGCCGAGTAGAATATGAGACAGCGTGTTGAGTGCGGACAGTAACGCCAATGTCGCAGAATGAGTGAACAGACGCCACAGGAAACGTGACGAACTACAGGAAGAGGAGAGGAAGTTCATTTGTGTCTAAACTACAGCACAACATCTTATTAATCATCTTGTTTGATCCTACAGATACTTACCACTTTAAAAATATCCCACAATCCCATTCACAAGACCAATTTGCTGCGATTGGTCAGGTTATCGGTGTGACCATGGGCGTATACTCAAAAAATTTACTCGCAGTAGACTAGGAGCCTGGCGAGCACGCGCAGGGCTGCAGACACACCAGACGGGATTAGACAACGACTCTTCGTCGGTGAGAACCCAGCCAAAGCCATCACAGACACAGAAACCTCAACCTTAACACTTAAGATACACAGCCGTTAACATTGACAAGCAATGTGGAAGATGTTTCGAGATAACATTTCGTTTCGAACAAGAGAGTGAGAGAAAGAAAGAGAGAGAAGGAAGGACATTAGGAGAAGAATGAAGACCGTTAGGCGAGAGGAGGAAATGTTAATTGTCATGCACTAATAAACACGCACTCACACCCAACAGTGGCAGAAGCGGTGTTGAAGGCAGTAGCAGGAGATAAGGCTACATGTGTAGGGCTAGAAACATTGGTTACATCGTGCTGTTGGCTGGAGCTGGAGGGCTGGCGCCTGACGGCCGCCTGAAAGGAAATTCCACTCTGGAACGCACTCACAACATCCATCTGGAAGGAATCAGAGAGTGTGATAGGCCCAGAGAACGCATAGGAGAGAGAAAGACAGAGAGTAAGAGGAAGAAGTGAGAAGAGGAGGGATAGAGAAAGAAGGGCACCCATATAAAAGAAGACAGGGACAGAGCAGCTGAGAGAGAAAGAAAAAAAAAGGCACTGAATTAAAAAGAACCTGACCTGACATTTGCCTTTAGCATTGATCGGCTTATTGCACTGACAAACTGCATTAATAAACCCTCTTCCACCAGTATAAGGTCACCATAAGTGGCGGATCGATTGGAGGGAGTACTAACTCAAACCATAATCAGAGAAAGGGAAATGAAAATCAGAATTGATTAAGCAAGGCGGGCGTTTGGGTTCCTGAGCTTGGACTGCAGAGTTCTGTGGTTTCGAGAGGTTACCTGAGTCTGAATGCGGTTCAGGCCTCTGAACCAGAGGATCTGCCCCCTGCGGAGCTCGCGCTCAGCATGATCGATTTCCTCCAGGTCCTCCAGCTCCTCCAACTCCTCGTCTGGGATTTCCTCCTTCTGCGTTCCATGACCAGCAGTCTTCAGGAACTTCAGCCGGCTCGTTGGGATCGAGGAGATGATCTGAATGAGGGCGTAGATGTATATCAAGTGGCCATTTCATACAGAAAAGAGTCCAGTAATTCAGTTCACTGCCTTTAGGGGGCACTGCTCTATTACTATTGAGGAGTTTGGATTGGTGTTTTGAGAGCAAGTTACAAGAAGCTGCTTTGAATAACATAGGGAGGGAAAGTCAGATGATGCTCACCTGTCCCCATAGTAGACACCCAAAGCCCAAGAAGACGCACCATAGCCAATGCTCAATGCTCAGCCCCACACAGCTGAATGGCTTTCCTCCAAATTGCACTATCACAATCTAAGTGGGGAAAAAAATGAGTTCATGACATGCTTAGATCACACCAGTTTCTGCATCTACTCTGATTATGAGCATTCATACAGGGATTTGTAGGACTCACTGCATACCTGAATAACAAAAGTCCCAAAGACGATGGAACAGAAGATCAGGTTGTTAAAAATGCCTTCAAAAACATTCCGTTCTCCGTGGATCTTCCTTGCGTTGATTTCATTGAACAGCTGCATCATCACAAAGGTGTTGAAGACAATGGTGTAGTGTTCAGAAGGAGGAGCGTGTAGAGGGGCGTTACGTCCACTGTCAATGTCAAATATCTTTTCACCTGAGAAATGGGCAGAAAGCAAACCACTGTAGCAGACGTTTGATTTATGCTATTATAACTTGGCTAAATCACATGTGCTGTTAGTTCTTACCAGCAAAAAGTAAAGTGAAGATGATGGTGAGCTGGTAGACACCATGACCCAATATGTTCTTCATCATTGTCCGGGAGATGAGGGGTTTGTTACGGCCGTAAGGCTTCCTCAGCAGAAGGGATTCAGTGGGGGGTTCAGTGGCCAAGGCCAAAGAGGCAAATGTGTCCATAATCAGATTTACCCATAACATCTGTACAGCTTTCAAAGGAGAGTCCTGGGAGAGTGAGAGAGAACAGGAGGTGACCGTTCTGACCTCATTCACTGCTGCCACTTTCACAACATTCAAAAACACCCTCTCAGCTGTGCATTTGCAGGAGTACTGAATCGTTCAATGTTTTTTTTTCCTCCCCATTTCCTCTAGAATTCTGCATGATCAATTTAAAGATGTGAATACTGAACTAAAAAAAATAATCAGATTGGACAATAATTAATAAATAAGATTGTTGTGAATGACAGGTGCTGAAATTTTGGTGGGGTCTGATACCGAGTCAGCCTGCTCATGAGCAATTTCCAGGGAAAATTACACACGAAACAAGCAGAACACCTGAGGCTTGAGGCCACGTCCAGCCTTGGCTACTGACAGCAATGCAAAGTGCAAATGTAATCCTCCCATTCATTATGCAATAATACAGGACCTCAACTGCAATCATCCTGACTATCATTCCATTTAACAGAGGAGAGCTGGCTCATTTCAGACTGGTGCTTTGCCTGTGGACAGCAGTGCCAGGCCCCATGCTGACTGCCTACAAGTCTTCCTGCCTCAGACTAACAATTTCCAATCACTTCACACAGGATGGGTAGCAATCAGCTGCTTCCATCAGCCACCATGGTGCATCTGTTAACACGCAATCCTTCACGTAGAGCTGCACTATTGAGCTTAACAGCTCCGTCAGTCGCAACTCCGTCATTTTGCCTCGTGCTAGAAGAGAGCTTTTTATAGTGATACCTGTGTGATGCAAGCTCCAGTGAAGGCCACGATCACAGCCACCACATTGACAGTGAGCTGGAACTGGAGGAATTTTGAAATGCTGTCGTAAACGTTCCGCCCCCACATGACGGCCCTGACAATGCTGCTGAAGTTGTCGTCAGTGAGAATGATATCGGAGGCTTCTTTAGCCACGTCTGTGCCGGCAAGGCCCTGAGAATAAAAAAAGCACACTATATAAAAGCCATTCAAAACTAAATCTAGCACACAGAATCCTTGGAGGAATTATTTTTTTCTGTAGCCACGTCAGGCAGACCCACATACCATGGCAAACCCAACATCGGCCTTTTTTAAGGCAGGGCCATCATTGGTGCCGTCTCCTGTTACAGCTACAACCTGCCTCTGCTCTAAAACAGTGCTGTCAATTATACCTGAAGGAAAAGACAGGCGTCAAGACAAACAGCATGACATTACAGAGCAGAATTATAATTTTTTTTTTTTTCATGCTGGAGGAGCAAGTTTCTAAGCACCTTTGACTAGTGTATGTTTGTCTGTCGGTGAAGATCTCGCCAGCACCCGAAGTTTAGGCCATATTTTGTCAATCCGCTCTTGTTCAATCTGGAAAAAAAGGAATTATATTATGAGCTTGCGAGTTTCTGTGTTTCTGCGAGTCTTGGTGCTGATAAATTGTGCCTCTCACCTCTCCCTTTTCATTACGGATCCGGCGGTTGAACTCTTTGCCCTCCAAGCAAAGAAAGTCATCTCCTGGCTGCAGGATGCCACATTTAGTTGCTATAGCTCGGGCAGTGTTAAGATTGTCCCCGGTGACCATGCGCACCGTGATTCCAGCACGCTGGCACTTTCTAATGGCATCAGGGACCTGAGCAGGAAAGAATAAGGGAGCGTGACTGAGAGAGCTTATTATCGGACATTACATGCAAGTGCAATAGAGTCTAGTCTCTCTTGCTAAATGATACCGTTTTGTGTACTTTTAAGTTAAACATAATTCCTTTTAAATAGCTAAGGCTTGTACCTCTGGTCTAACTGGGTCTTCTATGCCCACGACACACACACAGGTGAGTCTGGTCAGGATATCGCTCTCGTTATCCCAGTCTGGTTCACCTTCAGAGGCAGGGAAGTCCCTGTAAGCCAGGCAGATGGTCCTCAAGCCCTCAGAGGCCATTGGTTCAATCACTCTCTTCACCATGTCATCTCTGTCCCTGGGCCGAAAAATCTTTGCCTCGCCCGTCGCTGTCAGGACTTTATAACACCTGGGTGAGGAGAGAGCAGGTAAGATACTGCAGAGATCCAACAGCTCACAGCAACTGAGCCATCCAAGTAATTTCTCCGGGGAAATCTATCAGTAACACAGCCTCGGGGCTTTGGAGGAGCAATCTGCCAATCAAGTTTGCTGACACACCTCTCACATGCGTCTTTAAGGAAAGCACTAGAATACTACTGTGTTTTACTTATCCTAGAAGATGCTAAGACGTGAACTGGTGTCAGGCATTAACCATGACCAAACATTTATGATTGAGGATGGCATACTTCTTCAGCAGAATCTCGGAGGCTCCTTTGCTGAACATCCGGTAGCTTCCGTCAGCATTCTTTAGCACGGTGCTCATGGATTTCCTGACGGAGTTGAAGGTGTAGACTTTGTAAAGCTTCTCTTCTGGGATTTCGTTGCGGACTGCTTGATAGTCTTTTTTCAAGTCCAAGGCAAAGCCCAGCAAGGCACATTCAGTTTTGTTGCCCACCTGACGTTTCAGGCCTCCCTCTTTCTCAGGGGACTGAAAAGAAGATAAACAAGTTAAAAAAACTATAATATGCACATTAAAACACCTTGAGCAATATTTTAATTCAGCCATTGTGCCAAAACAGCCCATGAAGCACCACTGCCCATTCAATAGTAGTATGGTCTAGAGCTATAACTGTGTTGTTTACTTAAAGCTTGTGAGATTCAGTGTTATTATTTAGGTTTCATGTAATATTTAATATTTTAGCTTTAATTCATGTGCCAAACAATCATTTTAATAGGTTTAGTTAAGAATAACAACACTGGTGAGATTTACCCGTGTAGTTAAAAATGCTCAATAAAAAGTTAAAATTTTTCTTTGAATTAAATGATTTTACTTTATTTAACATAGGTATTATGCTTGTCTAGGGACTCACCATGATTTTGGTGGTGTAAGCACAGTTGACACTGATGCCCAGTACGAGCAGGTCCATGATGCTGGCAGGAATGACATCGGGTTCAGGGACTTTCTTGTAGTGCTTGTCAGCAATAAAAACCTGAACAACTGTCATCCGGTTCATAGTCAGAGTCCCCGTTTTATCCGAACAGATGGCTGTGGCATTGCCCATGGTTTCACAGGCATCAAGATGCCTCACCAAATTATTGTCTTTCATCATTTTCTGCAAAGTAAAACAATGAAAAAATTGAGATGGAATGAGGGAGGGGGGTGATACACAGACAGATCAACAACAAACAGATTGAGCGCAAGCTTAAACATTAAAGTCCACTAATCCCCAATTAAATGGCAGAAATCCAGAGAAGTAATATTACTGCAAATGCAACAAGGGGAAGTTAATAGATGCAAAAAGATATGGCAATTCATATGATTATTGGATCAACATGTACTGTATTGTCTAACAAAGTCTAGACGGAGGACTAATGTCACAAGATGGTCGGTGCAGAGCATGAACATTTAACAGAAGATGCAGAATCATACTTTGACAGAGTACGCCAGCGAGATGGTTACAGCTAGCGGAAGACCCTCAGGGACGGCCACCACCAGTACGGTCACACCGATGATAAAGAACTTGACAAAGAACTGGATGTAAATGGGAGTGCACTCTTTTTCCCAAGGAAGTCCCTGGATCCAGAAAGTGTCCACCACGAACAGCACCACCAAGATGATCACTGTGATGGCTGACATCACCAGACCTGCACAGGAACACATACATTAAGACCCATGCTGCACAAATCTGAGGTCCCAGCAAAAACCATTACCACTGTGAAATTGACTTAGGCTCAGAAAGTTGCTTGAAAAATGCAGTTTTCTGTCCCGTGTTGACACATTTCCTATTGAAACCAGAAGTTTGGCAAGACATTCTTTTTGAAATAGCTAACAGATTTAAGCTATGTCACGGTCATGAACCCACTGCTAGTTGCAGAAGGTACTTGGGAGGGATTCTCATTCTAGAGAGCACTTGATTGGACAGTAATCCGAGTAATGCAGGAAGAGTCATCAATATATTTGGCCAGTTTTCCCAGAGAAGTATGCATTTTAAATGAAATAAATGACATTTTAGAAGGTAGATGCAAGTTTTTGGAAGACACTAGCATAATAATAATGATCTCAAAGCAACCATGCTTACCTGCTTTTCCGATTTGGACCGCTAATTTGGTCAGTTTCCCTTGCAAAACTGATTTCTCTTTCTTTTGCAAGTTGGCTTTTCTCTTCTCATCGCCCTCAGCCCCTTCATCACTGTTTAGAGGTTGCATCTCCATTGCGGCACCATCCTGGGCTTTAGCTACAAATAAAAAGAAAGAAAACTGTGAATATGCAGTGAATTTGAGTGGTGACTATGATTTTCTAGACACTTGAACCACAGGAAGCATTTTCTAATTAAATTGTGGTTCCCCTCACGTGACAAATATAATTAAGTGAGCAGATAAATTAATTATAATAGTGATAATAAATGAATGATCATTTTATTGCAGTTGGAGAAAACCGCTCAAGATCATCCTCACATTTAGGAGCCACATGCAAGCCCATGTGACCAAGTATCCTAGGAGACATAAAACCTCAGATGTCCAGTCCATCACTTATCACTATCGGTTATAAAAGACGACATGCACACACTTATCCTGATCTCAAGGCCGTCGCTCTGCGTGCTGAAAGCACAGCTTGCCAGTGAGGTGGCATCACACAAACAAAGAACTCAGCATGCGTGCAGTCATACAGACAAGCACGCAGCAGGGCATCTCCGCCTATCGCTGCTGTAGCATGACGCAGTCAGCCTGTGTGCAGGATTTAACCGGCGTATGATGTGAGGTAATGCGACTGCGTTTGAATTAGCGGGGGGTAAGGGGCGACGTGGGACTGCTATTCTACTGTGCCGTGCTGCCGCGCTCTCTACTCGCAGAGCTGTAATGCTAGTCTGGTGGATTAGAGCTCATTTCTGGCAGGGCGATCTGTAGCTGGGGCTTCAGTAAACACAGGCGTGCACTACTTTTAGACTAAACGCTACAGAGTCGGTTTCTGAACACAGGGCGGCCTGATTGTGGACTCTTTCCTGCTTGGGCAGGTGATTTTAGATAATTAAATGTTTGCAGGGAGTCAGGTGCAGATATCTGGATATCTGAACATAGCTGCACAGTATAAATTGTTAATGTTTTTTTTTTTTAAACCTTTTTAAAACGTAATTAATTCCTGTGTTGGCAAAGCTGAATTTTCAGAAGCTCCAGTCTTCAGTGCCACATGATACTTCAGAAATAAGTCTAATATGACGATTTGTCACTTTTGATCGAATTAATGCATCCTTGCCGAATAAAAGTATTTCTTTCAAATCTCCCAAGCTTTTGAACATAGCGTAATAATCAAACTCCAAATAAGGCTAACTTCTCAAAGCTTCACACGTGCGCACTTCTTTGCACCTGACACTAGTGTGGATAAGCTTTAATGAAGATCCAATAGCACTAATGGGTTAAGGCGATGTTTTTAATGCAGGCTGCAGCGTGTAAGAGGCTGGCCTTCTAAGCCAATATGGTGTTCATTATGTCATTAAGTCAATAGGGTTAACTCACCTTTCTTTCTGTTCTCCACAGCGCCATCCTGCTTTTTATCTGGTGAAAAAGAGGGAAAATAAGCCATATAACAAACACTAACTAATTTATTCATTATTCACCATTATGCAAGCGATGGTTGTGCAACGCACATTTAAACATATTTCCAATTATGCAAATCTTCTCTTTGATTTAGCAGAATGAGAAAAAGCCCTCGAATATTTACGAACAGATGTGTGCCACGACCTCATGAGGTTTTTTTAAATCAACTGCCGTGGCTAGACCACAAATGCACAAAATTGCAATGAGGTGCACAGTCACTGAACAGCAACTTGGGGCCCAACCTCTGCAAGTACTGAAATATTCATGTATCTGCAGGCACTCATTTGGAGACCCAACACATGAGCCACGGGCTGCAGAAATGCATTAAATGGCAGTTAGTTAATGGAGCGCACAAGAAATCGTTACATTTTTCTATGAGTCATTGCTTCTGACATTTTTTACCTGACAAAAAAATACTTCTAAATTTAAATAAATAAATCTCTCATTTGACAAAAAGCACACTTTCATGAAATCTAGAACACACACACACACACACGTGCAGCCTACTCAATTCATCTCTCTGCAGCCACGGTAGCTACAGACTGAAAAGACCACTGGTTGGTCTATTTTAGTTTCTGAGGCAGACTAAAAAGACACCGAATAATACAGAAAACTTACTTTTCTTCTCTTTCTTTTTCTCCTTCTCTTTTTTCTTCTCCTCCTCCTCATCCTCATCATCTTCTCCCGCCCCCAATAATGTGAAGATGATTCCAGTTTGGGAATTGACTCCGACAGCAGTGACAACCATTTTTCCAGAGCCCTCCATGACATGAGTACCTGCAGAGAGGAAGATGAGGTGAATAAGGGCCAGACAACGCACAAAGCTGTTCATATTAGTGCCAATATATTCACGACTGGATCCAAAACATTCACACACAGCACAGTTTATGACACAATTAGGCGTCCAGAAATGAGTGGCCATTTTTCTGGCCTTCAGAAATGGGCTTTAACACAGCTCTGGATAATTGTTTAAGCTTGAGAAGGAGGTCTATGAAAAAATGTCAGGGAGAGGTTTTCTGCTGGGGTAGACTCAGCATGCTAACGCAGGCTCTGCTGGAGAAGTGCCCACTCAGGCTCACAAATCCCCCCTCATCTCCTCTGGGATGGCACACAGCAATGTCATTCTATCAGAGGATCAACTGGCTTTCATAAAATGGGATTAGCTGAAGATGTGCAATAGCCTTGCTGAGAGGGAGCAGGTCCTACATTGCAAACATCTGAACTCCCATGTTGGACATTTGTTTGGTTTGGCTGAACTTTTGGGTAGAGGTGAGAAAGGACACAGAGAAAATGCTAAAATGTTACAGGATTATGCAGCCAAACGTTGCTGTTGCTGTAGATTGTAATTTCATGTCCCACCTGACAGCAGCATAGGATCTTTCTCCATCAATTTCTTCACATGGTCAGACTCTCCAGTTAAAGAGCTCTCATCTATTTTGAGGTCGTTGCCCTGGATGAGAACGCCATCAGCAGGCAGGAGGTCACCTGATGAAGCACAAGTATCCCATCACAATAATGTACATTACCGTCAGCAGCTTTTGAATTTATTTCAAGGTGACTATACAGGAAAAGGTAATAATTACTCAACACCAGTGAAATGTAAGACTGGTGGAGTTACATTTTTTAAATGCTACACTCATACTCATGATTTTCCCTCTTAGGAAATGAAAGTTCTCTGCAAATTTATGTCAGCTTACCATATTTAATTTGTGCAACGTCCCCGACGACAATCTCGGCCACAGGGATTGGAATGACTTGCCCTCCCCGAACCACCGTAAACTTCTGCTCTTGTTCAATGCGGCTCTGTAAGCCACGGAACTGCTTCTCTTTGCTCCAGTCATTGAAGGCCGTCACGAGCACCACGCAAATAACAGATAGGAGGATAGCTGCTCCTTCTATCCATCCGGCCTCAGCTTCTCCTTCATCCTCTACTCCACCCGCTGCCTCTCCGCAATCTACACACACACACAAAATAAAACTCAGCTCAGAACAACCTGAAATTGAGATCATGAGCCATAAATAAAGCAGAAGGAAATAAATAGGTTACTCACTTCTATTTTCTGAATCCGGAGGCTGATAAAAAGAAAGGCCTAAAGAAACTATTGCTGCCACTTCCAAAATAATCAATGTTACATCTTGTAATGCTTCCCATACTAACTGAAGAAAGGTTTTTGGCTTTTTCGGAGGTATAAAGTTCTGTCCAAATGCTACTTTTCTTTTTTCAATATCTGCAGGCTGCCCACTTAATCCTGGAAGAAAAGAGTAAGAAAAAAATAATTAACAATTCAAGTAAACACTGAACACAGTTCTTATATAGCAGCAGACAATGCTTAATGAGTTTCTAATAGAGTCAGGATTAGTGAGGAAGAAAGGACCTGTGGGTCAACAACAGTAGCTTTTAAAAGATAAAGACTTTCTGAATAAGATCAAAAGGTCACAGAGAAGCAAAATGAATAAAATGAGGGATTTATCTCCACAAATATCAAATTTAATTTTATCAAATGGAATAGAAAACGGTTGACTTCTTTAGAATGTATATTATTTATCATTTACATCACCGTTCAAACATTTGGGGTTGGTAAGATTTTTCAAATGTTTCTAAAGGAAGTTACTTACTCACCAAGGCTTTACATTTCAGTATATTGTAAAACTGAAATTTGCAACATTTACTGTCATTTTTTATAAAAAAAAAAAAAAAGAAAAAAGAATTTCATCATTATTTGTTTCTATTATATTACTCTATATGATATTCTTTAACCGTCTGCACTCTTACAACTATACAGTAACAGTCATGTACAGGTGTCTGACAGAACTAGTAACAATTTAACCATGTCTGTCCATGTCCAGGCTAAAATCTTACTTAGTGTATAATTACAGCTTACACAGTTATGCATTTAATTGATTAGGAGCTATTAGCACAGCTAATCCATTAATACTGCCACTACAGCAGTAAAGCGTGTGGGATTTTGACACAAGATCTTGAGAATTTCCTGGGTTTGCAAAGTTTGACTTAATCCAGGCCAAATAAGAAACGCCAAAACTGACAGGACAAAAACAAAACGCTGGGTACATTGTACGCTGTCATTCAAATGCACTGGTTTAACAGCAGTCCTCTGGTTTGCCCATTTGAATAACTCTCTATATTCAAAGAAGGTATTCAAAGAAGTCATGGTGTGTGCATTCCGTTCACTCACAGTCACCACGTTAACAGACAAAAAAGAAAAAAAAAAGAAAAAAGAAAAAGGGATTTGGTGAGTGAGCCATGTGGGGAAAAAAAGGCGTGCATGCATTCATGTGTGTTTATGCATCTAGTGTCTGGGTGTCAGAATGAGTGTGTATTTGTGATTGAACAGGATGGTTTGCCTGCCAGACCAGAGCAGCCTGGTCAGCAGAGCCTATTGTCATGACAGAGCCTATTGTCACATCCTCCACATTACTCAGCAAAGCCATAGAGCTGCTCGGCTATAGCTCTCTCCCATTGAGCTGAAGGTTTCACTGCATATTAACACTCAGTGTCTCAAAAGCACCTTTCTGCTCCTGGATTACAGTCGACTTTTGACTGCACACAACAAAATAGCTCTCTGTCTGGACAACTACAGTGTCTTCGAGATTTGCATTAATTAATTTTTTCTAAAGCTACATATATTGCATTCAAAGCAACGTATACGGGCATTCCTGTAGCTCAAACAGCAGACCACTAGGAGCTGATACTCAGGGAATGCAATGCATGAACTGATAAAATGTACACCTTGAATGCAATGCAAGTCGATTTGGATAAAAACATCTTCCAAATGAGTTACGTTTAATTAGAGTCATGTTTAACTACGTGCTTCTTTGTAATGTTTCTTACAATGTGCTATGTAAAAAAAGTCAATTCTGCTCCAAATTGCTTGTAGAAAAAACTATAAAGCTAGATTTGCAGATTCATAATGTCGTCACAACATTTATAGAATAACTATGATCTTTGGGGGAAAAAAAATAGTAAAATAAAATAAAACCTTTTGTTGGCTGCATTTACACTGTAAACTTGGTGACATGAGCTTTAAATAGCATTTTAGATTATGATTTGAACTATCACTTCTGCAAGGACATGTACAGTACACAGATCCTGAATAATCAGTAGGCAAATCTTCAGGTGTTGCAGTCATCAGGTCAAAATCGGTTACTAAGGAAGCAAAGCCAACAATGAATCAAACTAAATTCAAATTTTGTTTGCTTGTACTGATGTAAAAGGTACTCCTCGATGAAAGAACAGCAGCTAACTGCTGAAAACTTCTTCCTGATTCAACGCCAGTGCATTAAAATCCAGGCTTGTGTAGTGTGAAAATTGAGGCTGAGGATTACATTCTGTGTCCCTGCTTGGAGAGTGGGCTAAGGAGCAGATGAGTCAGGTCTTACGCCTCTGTCAAAAATGCATTTATGCTGCAATACACATCTCAATTCCACTCTCACTCCAGATCATGCACACACTTACTCGGAAACATCACTGAGGGGAAGATTAAACTCAACAGAAGAGGGGGAAAAAACCTTCTAAGACCAGCAAAACATGGGCATTTAGACAGCTAATTATTCATTTGCATGCTACTTCACTGAGAGCAGAAGCACCATTGTGATTGCTGGAAAGTGCTAATGTGTTTTAGGTTGTAAACCTTTAAGTTGTGTTAGCGCTAGTTGCTGCAAAGACTCCAAGGTTTTTGCAGTTTCCCAAAAGAGACCAAATCATCTGACATCAATTTCTACTTTCACCTGAGACCTTAAAAGCCACAAAAACAGGGGCCTCTATGGAAAAGAAAATGTTTTTTTTTTTTTTTTACTAATCTCTAATGCGTTAATCCATAAAAGAAACAGGGCACATTACTAACAGAGCATCTGATAAATATTTAACAAGCCAGACAAGGCAAGAGAAAACATTAAATAATAAATAACTATGCTCATCAATCCACTCAATATACAGACAACAACATGTACAAAGCCATTGCTGATAATTTGCGCTCTCACAAACACAACGCTCCCATTATTTAGCATGCTGGTTAAATTTCAGTTGCAATATTTCATTTTTTACTAAGATCTCATTCATAAATACCTGCAGTAAGTGCTTAAGAGACAGAAGGATATTTCTGACAGGTGCATCCACACTTAAAGGTGAAGTATGTCATTTCTCTGCCATTGAGAACTACTATTCTATACAATTCAGTTTCAAACTTCCCATATTGTTTGAGCTAATGTTGTAGTGCCATTCTGTTCCTCAGAGTTCAAATCAACCCACAAATGAAACTGAGGCTGAAGAAAGCACTCGAAAACCCACACTTCACCTTTAACACACTTGTGTGTCAGAGCCTAGGTCATACGTAGTACAAGTACTGGATGAAGCTTGTGGCTGGTTGTATACCTTACAAACATCACCTCCCACCTGATTTAAGAAGTCTTTTTTGAAACATCCTTTAGAAATATTTCTATTAAATCATTTAGCAAATCTGAATTCACCGCTCATTTTCGACTCTTAACACCCTAGTAATGTTTATCCTCAGGGCCCACGAGAGGCTGGTTCATGTATACTAGTAGCTCTTTCAATTAAAAATCCCATTAGTTAAAACAAATCTTAAGCGCTCGCCTTTAATTTGCAGTAGACATCCCTCGTGTCCACACATGCAAATTGTGTAATACAATGGATTCGAGGAACCCGCCAGCATCAATAGACTCAAAAGTTTCACGCGAATAAAACGAGAAGAACGCCACGATTTAAAGGCAACCCAAAAGAGCTGTAAAAAGTAACTAGTTAAATTCGAAAGAGTAGAAAGATTAGTGGTGGCTTTGCTACGAAATTGAGAAATGGCCTACTTACTAATTAGAAATCCCTTTTCAATTGTCAAAGCTCTTGTAATCTTGAATGACTGCTTAATTTCCTATGGCAAAGCTGAGTGATCTGATTAAGCTGTAAAACGTGTCATAACAGCAGGGCTGCCTGCCAGCGTGCTATTGTTAAGCGGAGGGAACAGGGCAAAGCTAAACTGGTGGATCGCTGTGGGGCTCCGATCTCAGTTAGACGTGTGCCGAGTAGTGAGAATGGCTAAGCGACAGGGCCCTCTATCAGTCTGGCCACTGAATAGAATATCTAGGGGGAAAATTCTTAGGCTATTCTTCTATGACTAATGCAGTATACAAAGCTCGGGCACAGCATGGGCCAAGTTTCAGACAGTCTATTCAGGAAACAATACACACATTTTCAGGAGTCATATCGATGCTATCAGTGCGACCCCATTATTTGAGCGGTGAAGTCGAAATATACATTTCCACTGACGCTATAGTTTCCACTCACACCATGACAAAGGTATAGCTCTGGATTGCAGACAGCACAGTAAGCTTTGGTTTCAATCACTCAGTATTTCATCGCCTGCTAATAAAAGTCAGACCTTGTGAGGGCAGGACGGGGCAGGTGACACTACATATAAGCATCCAAACATGCCTTACATATCAGACATGTTGAATTACCTTATTATTAAGACTGAAAGATTGATTTTGGTGCTCTGCCACACATTATTTATGATGCCAAGTGTCAGATACATTTAAGACCTAGGAGCAACATTAATGCTAACGGAATCATCACTATTATTCTTCTTCTTCATATAGAAATATTTTGTGGTACGGATGAATGATACCTCAAACCTACTTTTCTAAGCGATTGGAATGGACCATCACAGTACATAGATTTAAGGTTTGTTTACGCCAAGGATGATAATTATAAATATATAGTTCTTAAAAAAAAAAAAAAAAAAAAAAAAAACATTTTAAAAACTATTTTTTCCAGCTCATGAACGATACAAACACTGACACCCAATCAGAATCCATCCTTGCTATAATGAGTTCGAGAATGTAAAGCGGCAGATGAGCATGTGCTTGGAATAAACAGACGATATTGTCCGCTGGTGTGGACGCTAGTATCTTTATCTTCATAGTTATCATTCTTGGTGTGAACGGGGCTTTAGAGTGAAAGAGGAACCTGAGCTCTATCTACCAAAATATCACAAACTTGGAATAGTAACGTAACCAACCAGAACATCCTAGCAAGCACCCTTTTTCACATTTTCTTCAGTGTAGAAGCAAAACTAATTAAGGGTCAAGACACTAATACTGGAGACGGCAGGTCCCTTAGGAGCTCTCCATCAGGAATGTGTTCTACATTTTGACTTTCAATACCAAAAACGCATTAGTGCTGATCAAGCCTGCATGTTAAATAGATAAGCGAAGTCTTCTCATGGAAACGCTGGCCAGAATCCCTCAGCAGACACAATGAAATATTGGTCTGCAGACCTTGCGTGTTCAAGCACGAGAGAATTGCATCTCAAAGAGCCTGTAGAGAACTGCTATGGACATGGTGCCGTTTTAATCTGGGATCAAACTGAAAATCCCTTCCCCCAAGAGTTCAATCAAGGTCAGGCCAGCGATTAAACCTAATGTCTACAGAGAGGTAATAAACCAATGGAGCTGCAGCTGTGGGCTGCACACTGACTCTGCACTTTTCTATATCTTACCCTAAAGATTACATACCTGCTCACACACCCTTTCTGATGAAAGAAAGTGTGAAATAGTAAACCGAAACAGTGGGCGAGCAAAAAGGGACAAACAGGGCTGCGACAACCAAACAAGAAATAAAAATAATAAATAAATAATGACAAGAATTGATCATTTCACTTGATGCAAGACAGAGAATCTGTGTCAATGATGCCCCTTTGGACTTTTAAATGGGAGGAACAAGTTCATGGACCAAGAATGGAAGGATTTGATATTAAATGGTTCAAAAATAGTCATAAAGCATATAGCTGCATGTGGTGTGTCAGGTGCTCCGACAGATTACTTGTGCTGTTTAATATGTGCATGCTGATATATTCTTATTGGTAAATGTTATAAATATAAAGTTAATTGAGTGCATCCTAACAGCAGATGTTATGTTACTTGAAATAGACCATAGACTGTATATTTGAGATTTACATACATATATATATAAAAAAAAAAAAATCTAAACAGTCATTAGTTGCAGCCCTAGAGACAAATAAAAAGTGAGGGTACAAAAAGATGGACAAAGAGAAAGTGTCTAAAAACAGCTGTAACATCCCTGCTGTAACTGCAGTTCCACAAACTATAAGACGGTATGGTAAACACATTTGTGTTTGACATTAAGGACTTTTATTTCAATCGTCAAACACACCGACAATGCTCACAGGCTAAATTTAGGATATTCTCTATGAAGTCTAACCTGTTAGTAAGAAAAACAGATCTATGTCTCAATTGTCTAAGATATCAACACACTGTCCATGTGTTGCCAGAGCAGCAGCAATGGGACAGCAGCAGCATTCCTCCAAATAGACTGCAGATGCACTAAAATGCAGCAAGAAGCCATTCAAGTGTAACTGACCTGCTCGCTACTGCTAACAGCTATACGTTTAGAGTGAGACACAACAATGCTGATTAAAACCATCCAAAGAGTCAGTGCTTCCTCCACTTTACCTCCTGGAACTGCATTTCAATTTCTGCAAAGCAAAGCAAGTGCAAGATAATGACTATGTACCATCTACGGGCGATGTTTTCAGTCTGGTGCAAAGTCCATTAACGTCCCCATAAGATTCCTGGATTTTGTGTAATCCTTCAGCCCCTCGCAGTTCCATGAGAGAGCGCAGGTCTTTAAGCGAGCAGCCAAACTCTCCATCGTGATTGGGCTCGGCCACAGAGTTCTTCACCCCGCTGTATGAGTTGTTAGCCATGTCTCCTGGCTACACCGCGTCTCAGCAAGGGTGGAAAAATGGCGTCCCAAAAGGAGAGCTATATCCTCAGGAGACCAATGCCAGTAGTTCCCATAAACAACTGACGTCCTTCAGAGGAGGAGGAGGAGGAGGAGGAGGATGCCCGACTGCAGGTGGCAGGACTGGGATAATTCACAAGCCATTCCCCTCAGCCTGTCGCGTTGCTTTCATTGTAAATGAAACCTCACACAATCAGCCCAAGGAGACCTAGAAAAAAAAAAAAAGAAATGCTTTATTAATAATAATAATAAAAACAATGTTATTATTGCTGAACGTGTACTTACAAATGCAAAACCCAAATTTACACAGATATGCATGTTGACACCAATATAAAACATCAACAGACACCTTAAATTTAGAAAACTCTCCATTGGGACTGGAGTAGTAAGAACAAATTCACTGGCTGAGTTTCAAGGTGACATGCTACCCACTTTTACAGGCAGAACTATGTGGGCTTTTTTGAGAAGTAGCGTGGGAACTGACCTGCCATCTCAACTATGTGAGAGACTAAAAAGCCTTTTTCCCAACATAATATGTGGCTTTTTCCAGTAACATGAAAAATGCTTTGAATCTGGAAACTTATGGAATAGAACACAACTGAAAGGAATACAGTAGTGGTCAGAATTATAGGCACCCTTGGTAAATATGATCAAAGACGACTGTGAAAATTAATCTGCATTGTTAATCCTTTTTATCTTAAAAAAATAATAATAATAATAATAATAATTCACAAAATTCTAACCTTTCATTGGATAATAAGAATTTAAAATGGGGGGAAATATCATTATGAAATAAATGTTTTTCTCAAATACATGTTGGACAATTATTGGTTCCCCTACAAATTCTTATGGAGTAAAATATCTCTGAAGTATATTCCCATTCATATTCACAATTTTGAGCACTCCAGGATGATTATGACCATGAAGCTATTCTTCACAGAATCACAGAAATATAAATAGGAGGGAAAACAAAGCCTAAATTCCTTTAATCATCCATCACAATGAGAAAAACCAAAGAATATATTTCTGATGTGCAGCAAAAGATAATTGAGCTTCACAAATTAGTGAAGTGGCTTTAAGAAAAGAGCTAGAGCAGTGAAAATTCCCATTTCCACCATGAGGGCAATAATTAAGAATTTCTAATCGACATAAAATGTTACGTAACTTCCTGGAAGAGGACATGCGTCTATATCGTCCTAATGCACGGTGAGAAGGAGAGTTTGAGTGGCTAAAGACTCTCCAAGGACCACAGCTGGAGAATTGCAGAAAATAGTTGAGTATCGGGCTCAGAAATCCTTAAAAGAAAAAAAAAAAAAAAAAAAAAAAAAAAAAAAAAAACTGTCAAACAACACCTACACCACCCCATGTTGTTCGGGAGGGTTTCAAGAAAAATTCTCCTAGCTCATCCAAAAACAAACTCCAGCATATTCAGTTATCAGACACGACTGGAACTTTAAATGGGACTGGCTTCTATGGTCAGATGAAACAAAAAACAAAAAAACAAAAACAAAAGGTTTTTAGCAGCAAACACTCAAGATGGGTTTGGTGAACACAGGGATAAAAAGTACCCCATGTGTACAATGAAATAAACTGCTGGAGGTCCTGGACATCTTGTTTGGACAAATGGCATCACGGATTCTATCAAATACCGACAGATAAAAAAAATAAATAAATAAGTGACTGACTCTGTTAGAAATCTTCTAATGGGCCATGTTTGGATCTTCCAACCGTACAATAATCCAAACACAAACCTCAAAAACAACACAAAAATGGGTCACTGAGCACAAAACCAAGCTTCTGCTGGCCATTCCAGTCCTCTGACCTGAACCCTATAGAAAATGAGTGGGTGAACTGAAGAGAAGAAGCACCATCATGGAGCTGGGAATCTAAAGGGTCTGGAGTGATTCTGGATGAAGGAATGGTCTCTGATCTCTTGTCAGGTGTTCTCTAACCTCATCAGGCATTATAGGAGAAAATTTAGAGCTGTTCAACTGGCAAATGGAGGTTTCAAAAAGTGTTGAATAAAAGGGTGCTGCTAATTGTGGCCAATGTTTACTAGAGAAAAACATTTTTCATAATGATATTTCCCCCCATTTTAAATTCTTATTATCCAATGAAAGGTTAGATTTTTGTGAATTTGTTTTAATAAAAGATCAAAAGGATTAACAATGTAGATTAATTTTCACTGCCACCTTTGATCATATTTACCAAGGGTGCCAATAATTCTGACCACTACTGTATATTAAGTGTTAATATATAGATTTGACTTACAAAATGGCATTATTATTATTAATAATTACAGCACCAGTCTCTAAATGGTAAGGTTAATTCAGGTTTATTGGGCATTTTTTCCCAGTCATCTCAATGTCAATAAGTGTCCCAAGGTCATGAGTTTGATTCCCAGGCTATGTATAAACTGATCAACTACATATTGAATGCAGTTCAAATTGTTTTGGATAAAAGTGTCTGAGAAATGTACAAATTCAGTGACTACACTTGAAGTGACACTGTAAATGACAGTGTAAATACACCCTATGAGCCTTGGACTGCTTGGACAAAGTTCATCTATGATGTTCCATTTTTTTATGTACACAAACAGAAGAGAAAGTTCCATATCAATACCATGCCCTAAAACCAAATAACATATCAGACTTCACAGTTTAACCCCACTGAAATGTCAATGAACAGATTCTTTGGGAGCATTTCAACAGCTACAAGTGCCGACAGTATGTTCGCTATCCTTGCCTTCATCAACAATATTTCATTATATTATAATTATAATATAAATATAAATCAAGGAATGTGCTGACCAGATCAGCAGCAGGGATGATCTGAACAGGTTTAGGACAAGAGAGGTCAAAAGCATGAATTTGTGAAAATTCAAACTGTGAAAATGAGAAGATGGTGTTGTTAAGAACGCTTTCTCTCTGTAAGCAAAAGTAAAAAGTGTAGTAGCCCTACAGGACTGCTTTACTTGCAGCAGTACATGCAGAGCGTGAAACAGCATGCTGCTCTGTAACAGGCTACCAGCTGGGCAATCAACTTCTCCCACAGCCAATGTCATGAACATTGCAGACAAATTAAGAGAAAACCCTTCAGTTAAACCTACTCTCAGTTGCAAAAACTCTGGAATTTACCTTTTTATGAAGCTCCGACAAAAAGATTTCCTGCACAACCAAAAATAAATACCATAAAAACATCATTAGCATTGGCAAATAAAGTCTCAAGTATGTCAAAGTCAACAAGCTCGGTTTTCTCTTTTTAAAACTGGAAGTGAAAAGGGAAACACCCAACAGCTTTGCACTGCAGCAGCTAACTGTGCTTCTTCCTTTTGAAGAAACAACTGGTCCTAAAATGTGTCACGTTTAAAGCTGAACTTCCTGAAATGACTGTCATCTCAAGCAGCCGTGGTACACACTTCATCATTGTGGTTCATTTTGACAGTTCAGAAAGAAATGAGACTGTAAATAACAGAATGCATGCAGGTTTCAAGCAAGATAACCTCTGTCCTGCACAGTCAAGCTTATTTTCTCTAAGTTATCATCTATGAGTGACTGCTCGACCACGATGAGGGAAGTGCCAAATCTTTGCTGTGCCGTGACAGTTTCAGGTTGCAGAGTAGGTCACATGTCACAACAGTGGAAAATCATTGTGATTGGATCTTCAAACTAACAGCTACCACAGTATGGTTGAGCAACAGTAATGTTAACCCTTGCTATACAAAGCTAGAGGTCAGTTTTGGACCAGCGCCTGTGGACTGCACCCACCTGCCTTCAGACTAATAATTTAAGCATCACATCATATACTTATATGTTGTTTCATACAAAGAAACTGGCATTTATCGTAGTGTGTAATTTCATGCATTTTACCACCACTCAATCCTCCCTAAAAACTACACATTTATATATGCACCTGTGAATAAATAGGCAGGTTCACATGTGGTCTGAGAGCTCCTCTATGACAGAATGCAATGCATTTGAAAGCAGTAGAAGTGCAGCTGCAAGAAAACCTCAAGGAAAACCCTTTCGGTCTTGGTTGGCAATTGGAGACCCTATACTGTACAAGCCAACTTCATGCTAGTCAAGGACAGCGATTCCAGGGATCCCTCTGCAGTGGAGCTGTCGGTAATGGGGTATTTTTAGCAGCCTCAGACTGCCCACTCCCCATCCCCCTTGCTGGCTGTTGCTGAAATGGGTCAGGCCATTTCTATGTGGAGGGTACAATGCAGAGACGCCCCGCCTTACTCATGCTACATGGCTCAGTGCACTTAAGGCCACTTCACACCACCGACTGGGCACTTCTACTATACCCTCAGACACTGATCCTGCCAACTCACAGCAGCCGTCCAGCCACCCACTCAGCCATACAAAGCACAACTCCTCAAGAAGAACCTGAATGACACGTCCAAAAAAAGCCCATTAAATAACACGTACCCTTCATGCTGAAAAATAAAACAGCTCATATTCCTAGGAACTTTTGATTTCTGTGATGCAAAACACAGAATCCAGTCATAAAAATGAATTTCACGGTATGACACAGAATGTCACTGAATTTTTGGGATGGATGAATGAAAAGTAGGGCTGTACACTCAAATCATGACATGGACTAGTGTTTTGCTGCATCCAAAAATTGCATACTAGTCTACTGTATAGTAAGCAAAAACAGTAATATGTAAAAATTCACAGTATTCATAAAACAGTAGGAAAACGTCTCCGGATGGCCTACTGTTTCCAGCGAGATTCTGAATTGTGCATCCACTGGACAAAATGATAGGTTTGAATTTCAATTAATGCTACCATATACATACTAATATATATATATATTTTTTTTTAAACAGTCGCTAATTACTTGTACGATTTTGGACGCAGCCAAAATGTGAATATTAAACCACAAAAAAAAACTGCTATTTAAATATGAATTAAAAAAAATAAATAAATGTAAACCCTTCTATCATTGCTAATATTTATTATCGTTTTTTTTTTTTATAAAATTCAATTAGATATCCTTTTTGATTATTAAAAAACTTAAAACAATTAAAACTGAATTTATAAAAGTTAAAGCTAAAAACACAACTATATAAAAAATAAAACAGATTTCATAGGGCCCTAATCATAACTTCTGCTTTGTTAGATGAGCACAGTAGGAAAAATATTACATTCAAACAGCTACGTACTTAAAAGCTCAGTGCTTTCATGTTCTCACCAGGACCTAAAACAGCATATCTAAAGAAGTGATTTTCAAAAACGGGAACCTTTAAGTTGATTGTTATGGTTGCCAATCACAGCACACCAGCCAGCCATTTGCTCCGACCCCTGCCTCCATGTCTGACACTGCACAGTAAATCAGGGATGACTCGAACCATTAGACGTGATGGGATAATGGGTACGATGAGGCTTCAGAATTTATATTTGCTTAACTCATTGAATGTCACTTTGTGAATGGATGTGTGTGTATGACTGACATGACTAAAGGTTCTGTTTCTGTCCAAACACAAACTGTTTTATATTTAGATGCACACTTTTTAAAGACAGCACCTGTAAGCAGCAGTCAAATAGTACTGCTCACACATTCCTTTGCGGCGAAATAGGATTTCACTAACTGTTTTTACAGAGCATCAAATTTATTGCATCAAAAATAATAAATCTGATTGCAAATCGAATTTTAATGAGAACAGAGCCTTAACAGCAATCCTTCCTCTACTTGGAGGTGTTAATTTACCCCAGTCATTTGAGGTCGGAGAAAATAACTATGTGTGCACTGTTCTTATTTACAGACCTCATTTAGATTGCAAACAGAAAATGCATTTGCCCCTAAGATGCCTTTTATCTTTGTCATCAACGACTGATTAAGGCATAAAAGCAAGATGCTATACAGTAATTAAATTGCAACATTATTCAAATGTACTTAATAGCAAAGCACTCTATTTTTAGCTGTTTATAATAGCTTATGAGGGGTTGAATGTCACCTCAGATTAATGTGACACCAAAGCAATGGCCTCTTACATAAACAATACTAGAGAGAGGGGCTAAGTTACCATCTTTCCATTCCAGTCAGCATGGAAAACATTCACATTTACTTAATTAAAATAATATAACATTACAGCTTGTACTACAAGCACTGTACAAAAGCATGCACACGTTGTTTGACCAAACCATAGTTAAAATATTACTGGTGGTACAGCCACGGTCCATAATTAAATAATTTGGGTTTACAGTGTTCAATTTAAATAAAAACATATGCTAAAGACCAACACGCAATCTCACATGTGAGATTACAAAATAATAATGCATAATTTTGCATTATATTAAATTAAATTGATAAAGAGTCAATATAGTGAATTAAAATTGTTAACTGAAATAAAATTAAATATAAACCTTAATTTAATTATTTAAATTTCTAATTTGCCATTTAGTTTAACTTCTAGTATCAAAATAACTAAAAAAAAAAAATAATATATATATATATTATTCAAAATGATATAGACAAGACTTAAATTTTTTTTTTTTTAAAACTCAATTCCTAAACTTTTAACAAATGAAGTGAAAACGAAAAATATAAAAACTAGCCAAATTCAGAATATTAAAAACATCTCAATCTCAATGATACTAAAATAAGGTGGGATATAACACTATAATATAATAATAATAATAATAATAATAATAAAGGCTACTAAATTATAAGCATAACAAGACTAATCGTAACCGTCATTTGAATGCAAGCTTCTTCTCACAGTGCCTACAAGTAACAATTCTACTATAAAGCTCAAGAAACTCAATATTTTATTGCATACTAATATCTAGGTCAACAAATGTTATTAAATCAATAGATATACAACTAGGCCATGCCTGTGCCTACAACAGTCCAAAGGCCTCTGAAGCTCACTTGTGCCAACGGTTAGTTTATTTAATGTTGGGATAAATCATTAAAAAAAATTACTTAAGTAAAATCACATTTCCATCCTGCAATGAGAAAACGCTAGTCTCTTTTAACAAGCAGTTTGACGCTCAGCAGTTGCAAAGATCAGGATTTTGTACACACACAGTATTTACTCCAAATCTGTCTTGGAGAAATTCTCTCAGGAACGTTTTTTTACAATGACAGATTTAAATCTCAATAACCCCCCTGAGTCTACACCTGTCAAAGGTCAGTGTACACCTGCAGAATTCTGTGAAGATAAAAAAAAAAAAAAAAAAAAAAAAAAAAAAAAAAAAAAAGTGCATTTACAAATAATACACCCTTACGAATTGATTTAAATAAAGTTGAATATACGCTGTAGTCTCAAGGTCAAATTCAGCATTGCTGTCATACAGCGAGGTATTATCGGGAGCTATAAAAGCTCGAGCAAAAGAAGCAACAGGGCAGCGAATGATGTACGCCAAGGAGCAACAGACCTGACACGCTATTTAAACGCACACCGGGGTCTATCTAGAAATTCTAGGTGCCATATTCAATCTCAACACATTAGGCAGACAGTAGATAAAATAAGTCAGCCGATTAGGTTGGGTACATTGTGTTTTGCACATCTGCTCCTTCAAATAGGATCCTGGCAAATTTGACGTGTCGCACAGCGCTTGTTCCAGTCCCCATGCCGAGTCACACATGACAGGAGGAATTAGGACTGTATACTACAACTGTTGACACGAACGCGCCAAGCTTAAAGGGGCAGTTCACCCAAAAAGAAATAAAATCATTTACTCACCCCAATGTTGTTACGCACCTTTCTTTCTTCGCAAAATATCGACGTTACCGAGGGCAGTCAGTAACGTAAAATGAAAGTGAATGGCGGTTGCGGCTGTCACTCTGACTAACATCTCTTGACAAGAAAGTCACGCGGGTTTGGAACAACATAGTGGTGAGTAAAAGATGACCAAAGTGACATTTTAAGCTTTTTGAACGCTGTCTAAACGGTTGTTGTAAATACCCATCGAAATGCGATAACTGAACAAGCAAGGTAATGGGTCGAAAAGCAAGTTGACAGCTGAAGCGTCCTCACATTTGGCTTTAGCCTGCTAGCGGTCTCAACTCAAATCATCCTGTCAAAAAAGGGTGTAAGGTTTAGTCTTGATAATGACACCAGATCAACATCTTACCTCACCCGAAACTGAAGCGGTCTCAAACTTTCCAACGCGACTCAAACACTCATTTTTAGGTAAAGCCCTAAATATAACGTTACCCGGCTAATGTCACAAGTCACCGACTGTTAAACTGACAGAGACGGTCGCTTAACGGAGCAAGTTAGCTCGTTTGACAGCATTTCATAAGAACGAACTGTCAATAAACGCCAAAACGTTCATGTAAAAGAATAAACTGTCTCTTCGAGTCCGATAAAATCATAGAGACAGTGCGTTAGTTTTTCACTCTAGTTAACGCGCTCTCAAACACCAAACGAACGACAGTCAACGGATCTGTAACAGTCACAGCGTGAGCCTTTTATTCAGCGGCTTTTCAAAAAAAAGCAACGGCCGTTAAAATAACATTAGGGTCACCCTGTCTAGGATAACATGTAAAAAACCACACACAAAAAAAATGCTCCTTTTATATATTTTAAATGATGTTTAATCTCAAGCGCACATTTATTATTTTATTAAATCATTCGTTTATTATAAAATAACGTTATTTTATTAGCAGTATTTCCAAAATATTCACGGTGTCGCGCGATCGCAGATGTAGAAACGCGTCGCGCGCACATTTCACAAGCTTCATACGTCAAAAGCAACTTTCCAGCGTGCGTTACACTTCATCCCTGCATCTCAACACAGTGCGATACATTAAAACCCCATTGATTTTCCACACACCCCCTCCCCTGCAGTGACAATAGGTAGGTGTGGGTTAAAAATGCACAGCAGCCTGGTTGCCTTCTTGCCCCTTTCCCTGCCTGCTACCAACTAGCAGGAGTTGCCTAGCCAATTTGGCTAGCTGATAATAACGCAAGCTAACGGACAGCGCGGTGAATGTAGACAGTCAGCGGAGAGGAAGGAAAAAAAACGGTGCAATTGAAACGCGGCAGTAACACGAGCATGCAAGCGAGAAATGGTGAAATTACACTCACAATGCTCTCCGAACGGTGCCTCAGAGATCCCCCTCACTCTCTCGGTCTCCCTCAGACTCACTCTGCCGTCTATCTAGCTCCTCCAATCTGCAGAGAAATCCCTCCCACAGCCGCGCGTCGCTTGAGACATGTGATGCGCGTCAGGAGGACGGCCGCTGACATGCAGGAGGATCCTCATTGGCTGAGACGAGATGTCAATCACGCTAGACACACCCTCTGCCCAGAGTCCGCGCGCATTAACATAATTTATAAAGATGTTTCTGAGAGCGGTTAAGTGTAAAATGACTTGTTCGGCGTCGTGGTTTATTTTAACGTAATAAACGACACGCTTCAGCGCGAGCCGGCGTTGTAAGCCCCGCCCACAGTCATAGACGAGTCTTCCCCGGCGGCTAATTAAACCTGACGTCATTTTTTCCATGACGTCGCCCGTTCTCTCGTCGATTCTGGTGTTGTGTTTGATTCGCGGTGTGTAGAAACTCATTACGATCGCTGATCTGAACCGGATTACTGCATTCTGCAGCGCCTTCCCAAGAATATGATTTAAACATTTGTCAGCTGGTTAACATATTACTGTTGTTTATTTGAATTAGGTTGAGGCTCATTCATTCATTGAAAAAAGATAACTAGACAGATTGTGCAAAATATTGTGCAATCGTCTCCTTCTTTCTTTCTCATGCTAACAGAGTGAACTTGCATCACCAGCATTTTTCTCTCTGCATTTTCATCAAACTCATGTCCACTGAAGCACTTAGTTTAGCAGCCAGTCTGGCATCTTCCTTTAAAAATTGCAGTAGTACAAGCCCGGAGCATTTCTGTTTGTGAACCTTTGTTATATACAAAATCCTCATGTCAGGGACTACCTGTACCAGAGGCGAATGAAAATCCTTGGTTAGGTAACAAAAACATGTCTTTTAAAGTGATGATGCGCAAAAAAAAATTTCTTACATGTTACTGTGGTGCTTATCATTTTGCATGAGATACCACAGCTTCCTTTGATCATGATATAGATGGCATATCCTGTTCCTGAGGTGGCGTGCTGCGAGTCTTGCAGCTTAGCAGTCTAAACTAATCTATTACAAATGTGATGAAATACTGATTATACGATAATACAAAAAAAGAAGCACCGCCTCACTCTAATTTGACTGTTGAACATGTGAATGCTCTGTCAATTAAATGTGTAAGGACTCAGGCTATAGATAAGAAAAACAGCTAAGTTCTTCGAACATGTTAAGTCTACTGGAAATGATATTGAAACCAATTATTCATAAAGGCACAATGTTACCCGTTTTCTCACACCTGACATTTAAGACCTGCTAAGAAGTCCCCTAGTACTGATTGTGGTTTCTTTCTTCACAGCTTCATGTTTGTCATGGTAACCGTTGTCATTTGTTGACCATGGTGCACTTGAAAGATGATGCCAAAAGTGGAGCTGTGTTGTGGGTTTCCCCATGAAGGCCTCAGAAGAAGCCACATCACATTCATCGTTCTGTTCATTCTTTTGATACTTTTCTACTGACATTTATTCGGGGGGTTATTCAAAGCGACAAACAACACATATAACATATACATAAATATACAAAAAAAAAAAAAAAAAGACTAAATCTTACAATGTGTGTGTACTAAATTACAATTAAATGACAATATTACATACTTAAAATACAAAATACTACCACTACTAATATTATATATATATATCAATTAAATATAGTGGAACTTGCCTTAGTATAGAGGGTTATGATGTTATGATTCAGGTATTCAAGCGAGTGCTGTGTCTTCAAGGTTTTCCGAGGAATTCTGCTGATTAGGCGGAAGATTATTCCACTGTGATTAGGTTCATGCTCTCACCATCTTTGTCTTTTGACCCTTTATATAGACAGAGACTCTTCACCAACCAATAGCTATACTTTTCTGGGAACCCAAAGATCAAGACATCTCCTGGTTTTACTATCACAAAAGGACCTCTGATCAACCCGCTGGGGAAAAAACAGACAGTTGATGATAAACAGGCAGCAGCGTTTGAGCTGGGTGCTACTGACAAGATCCTTCCACCTAATGGGTTTTATCATTAACAAGAAGGACACCGCTGCACAAGACCGTCTTTGAGCTCAGGGTTTTGATATACAGCAAAACGTCAACTTTTTAAGACCGTGTCATTTTAACTTGCGTTAAGCAAGGCTCAAAGGTTTGCTAATGTTCAATCAGATAGTGTGGGGAGGGGAGGTGTCAGTGAGTGCATTGATTGCTCAGCTTTAGTGCAAGCAGCTTGTAAATGTGGAGCATGTGATGCATATGTTTGCTGTAGGAATCTCTTGAGTAATCTATTAGACAGGACCACTTTGGTTTGCACCATATTTTCATCTAAAAGTAACATATAGCCCTTGCTAAGCCACAAGAGGCTGACAAACAAGTTTCCTTCCAGGCTTCCAAAACCTCTGAAGTGGAGAGGACATGAATCCTATTTTTATTTGTTCCAGTTTCCACTTCTGAGATTTTTATTTGGAGCCTCTCCCATTGGCGGCACATAGTGATGCCTGGCCCTTGAGCAGATGTCCCAGCAGCGCACGGATGCGCAAGTGCAGCCACCTTTTTTACTTCTTAAACATATTATCTTATACAGATACATACAGTATATGTGCGACCGTTCACCATCTACGACGACACAGTGTCAAAGTTTAGGATTTCAAGGTATGATTTAATATTTAAAATGTACTGTCCATAAACATAGAACCATGAGAAAATGTACAGTAAATTTACAGTTTAAAAGGTAATAATTATATCATTAATTACACTAATATTAATACTAGTGCTGTCAAACGATTAATCGCGATTAATCGCATCCAAAATAAATGTTTTTGTTTACATAATATACGAGTGTGTACTGTGTATATTTATTAATTAATGTATATATAAATACAAACACATGCATGTATTAAGAAAAATATGTTATGTTTATATAGTAAATGTATTTTTATATAATATAAAATATAATAATATAAATATATAAATACATTTTCAAAATATATACTGTATGTGTGTGTATTTATATATACATAATAAATAAACACAGCACACATACATATATTAAGTAAACAAAAACATTTATTTTGGATGCGATTATTGGATGCGAGAAACAATTTATTACACACACATATGCAATTAATTCTACGCAATTATTTCAAATATACACAATAATTATTAAAATATAATTATTTAGAAATATAAAATAGATAGATAGATAGATAGATAGATAGATAGATAGATAGATAGATAGATAGATAGATAGATAGATAGATAGATAGATAGATAGATAGATAGATAGATAGATAGATAAAAATATAATTTTAGAATCTATCACATGAGTACTACTGTATGACCTTGTTGGACATTATGCCACACATATGAAGTCAGAAGAGGGAAGTTGGTGGCGGTCTTGGCTTCTTATCGAGATCTGAGATAAGAATGTTTGCTTAACAAGCGGTTCAGAGTGAACAACAAAGCATTCTTGGGTCAAAAATACTTCTTTGACAGGAAAAATTCCTCAGGGCAGGCAACGAAGCCGTCGTGAGACTAACAGCGTCACTGCTGAAACTCTGCAGAAGATGACAAAAGAGCTGTCACAGAATGTCAGCTGACTCAAATCAATGTAGAAGAAGAGGACAGTGGAAATGGCTCATTAACAGACTTACACAAGAGGGTCCGGTACCCTATCAGTCAGGACACACGCTATTATTACTTCCTCTGGTCACCAATCTCCCTTCTCCAGCAATCTGGCTCTTACTACAGCTTTTTCCACAATGTCAGCACAGAACTTCCTTCATTCTGATGGGACACACACACAAAAAAAAAAAAAAAAAAAAAAAACACAGAGAAAGCAGAGAGAAAAGACAGAAGTCTGACTATATTTAGCATTATAATAATATACATACAGTGGCCTCAAAAGGTTTGTGGATGCTTAGGCAAAACTTGAAATATATACATTTTGTTGCTTAGATAATAAAATATCAAACATAATGACATATACAAATAAACAACTTTAGAGCTTCTCTCTCAGAACTACTGTAACTTCACTTTTCTGAGTCATCTTGCTGGCACTTTTAACCATGTGTCTCAATGTGATATTTAGTTCACAAAATTTCCCTCAAATGAAGTGTGAACATGTTCCACTAAATGTCTGACACCGGAAAGTTACATTATGTTTCAAAAGTTTAGGCTTAGTAAGTAATTTCAGTAAGTATTTTAATAATATTCCACAATATTACTGTTTTTACTGTATTTTGATCCCTTAAATTCTGCCTTTGTAGCATAAAGGAAGCATATTGAACTGTATATCTACTGTTTCACTATGTTATTAAAATCTTGCAAAAGTCATATTTGCTTTAAAAAGAATGCTTATGCTATATTTCTTTGTGAAAAATGCCACTCTGTTTGACAATTTATCAAATGCAATGAAATTCATAAGTGTCCAAACACTTTCCAGGGCCGCTGTATAATAAAATACCAGAAGACATACATGTATAACTAAAAGCAATGTTTAGTGGCAAGACACGTTATTACAATTTCAAACGATTTAAATCCTATAAACATGGGGTTCCCGCTATCAGACGCTGCTACTGCTGCAGTATGCGAAACAGGCATGGGTTTCTATTGGGGCAGGTTGTTTGGGGTTAGAGAAACTTAATGAGAAACATTCATTATACCAAACATGTCATCAGACAGCTGTAATTACAATAATTGTCTCTTCTCAGAAATACTACATGGGGGTGAATATGGGGTTTGTGTGGTGTTAAGACTCCTTAATTAAGTCAACAATAAACTCCCCTCACTGACAGAGAACAGTCCTGGCTTATTTTCCATGAGAGGGTAGAAATAACGTTCGCACAAAGTGCATCCCGCAAAACACACATAATGCAGTCTGATGATGCGTCAATGAGCATAACGGCAGCCAGGGCGAGCTTATGGGATATGTTAAAGTATAACATTCAAAAATACGACCGCAAGAAAGATGTTAGTCCGCTTTGGGCAGGGGCATGTTTGTGTTTCCAGTTTCCAGTGGAATTTACAGCAGGAGCTCAGAGGTGAATGGCCCAGTGGAGAAAGACTGCAGCTGTACAGTGTGTGTGTGTGTGTGTGTGTGTGTGTGTGTGAGAGAGAGAGAGGGGGACAAAAACACAGACAGCGCTCTTAGTCAGCACTGGACCGGCAGCCGGGCCGGGGGGCCAAGTTTCCACTTGCGAACAATAATTCACCTCAAGTGCCCAGTGTGTATGTGCATATGTGTGAGAGGACATCCCTCACTCCGAGGGCTACAGAAGTGCCTCTCCCGCCCCAACATCCTCCAATTCCAAACCAAACCATTTCCATGTAAATATCTGACATATTTACACTCAATGTTTGAGTGTGTTTGTGTATGTTGTGTAATGGAAGCAGAAGGCCTCTTCAAGAAGGTCAATGAACCACCATGGACACTTACAGTGAGGGTGGAATATTCCGGGTTCAGTACAAGTTAAGCTTAGTCGACAGAATGTGCGGCTCAAAAAATAATTTCTACTCGTCCCACGTTTTCATTAAAAATCAAGGTTACAGTGAGGCACTTACAAGTAAATGAGGTCTATTTTTGTGGAAGAAGAAAACTTTAGTAACTAACTTTTTTACACTAAGATCATGTTAACATGCATATAACAATACACCTGTTAGCATGACTGAGTTTTTAAAAGTCAATTTATGTTTATGTTCTATTTTAACCGTGTGTTTTGTAATATTTTTTTTGGATTGGTCCCATTCACTTCCATTATAAATGCCTTAATGTAACCCAGAAAAAAGTCATTCATGCAGAACACACTTCTTGCGGTTAAAATTGCAAGAAGTGCATGGCAGCGCAATGGAATAAAAAGCTCTTGAGACAGATTTTTTTAAAATTTGAGTGCCACCTTTTTAAAATGTTGTTTCATGTGCAAAACACTCCGAAAGACGTGAGGGTAACGATCAAAGAAGTCTGACCAGTGCAAATGTACATCGAAAAATAATACAGAAACACATTCTCTAAATCAACAAACATGGGCCAAATAGTGAATTTATGGAAGAGTTACTATCATATACTTACATTAAGGCCTTTTGGCATGTGCTTTTGTTAAAATGGAGAGCCTGTAGGTTGGCAAATTACAAAATTGGTTGAAACTGATGTACTTATGTGTCATTTTCACCTTGTTTTATTAGAGCAAAGTGTCTGCCTGGCTTCAAACCATGTGACCAATCAACCATCATTTGCTCCAGTGTTAATAAACTCACAACAATAAAGTAAACCCTCGACTGACCTGAGCTGGTTAAGCTGGTTATGGACTGAGAATTGGAACAGCTCTTATGGGAACTTGGCGCCCTTTCGTCTCACTCTCTTCCTTTTCCCATGGACAATATACCTGATGTCAGCCATAAGGGAGAAGAGAGGAAGAGGAAACGGGGTAATACAGTGAGCCTTCACATCCTGAAGTCCAGTAACACAAACACACATGCACATGCCCCCTCATCTGTAACAGGTAACGGTCCTGACCTAAGAGCATTATATGGGAGAGGAGGACAGAAAAAGTTAGATGATAAAAGAGGGTGAGGTCCATTTAAATTAGACATTGCATACAGATTTTAGATGAATACATATATATATACACATTTATACATGCATTTGGTTTCTATTTCTGTACCATTGTGCCAGGTAGCCACACCCACTCACACAGTTTTGGTAAAAATTCAGCTCTCTCTTTAATACGTCAATGACCAACTTGAACCTGGTGCGAAATCGGAGTAGGAAAATCTTTCACCTTTGTGTGAACTTCCTAATTGCATGGATTCCTGTCAGAAAGACTGAATTTCATACTTGGAAATGTGATTGCAGCTTTATTAGCGTGTTGCAGAAAAAGTTTGAATTCTCTCAATTTAGTTGTATAAGGGAGAATTTCTTTCTGAATCTCTACATCGTGGTGCACACCTTCCTATTGAAATCAACATAATTTTAGCATTCTCTGACTTACTTAACTCAAGTGTTTTGGCACCCATATGCTTCACATGCACCGAGGCCGCACGATGCCTACAGCAGCATCTGTGCTGTGCTGAATGAATGAGTGAGTGAGCATGTGGTTAACCCATAAACAGAGCAGGGAGAAAGTGGAAAGTGAAGTGAAAAATGGTGCAGCACTGAAACTAGACCACAACCATTTTAAGAGCTGAAATTTTCCTACCTCTGACCACTGGAACAGGAGAAGTGACTACTAGTGGAGCAAAACGATGGCCTATAGTTTGAAAAGAGATTCATTCTTCCTCAGAAATTCAGATTTGAAACAAAAGGCATATTGTTGTAGCTTCTTTCCTCTTGATGTGTAACGGTTGTGATCTCATGGGCAAGTCAGAGCTACAAAGGAGTGAATACAATCAACTGGAGCTTGAATTATCCCCTCTCTGAATTTACACCATGATCAAGCCAACCCTCAGCATATCAGCACTCTACTGTGCATTATAATGAACACAGTGTAGACCCACATTACTGGCTCAGTAGGCTTTCAATCAAAACGTTTAGTATACATTTAGACCAATAAGATTTCACGGAGGGCGGAGCTACCCAGACTCTGTGGGTATAAATAAACCTAATGACTGTTATAAACTAACTGTTTATTAAAAGGTACTTTCATGTTAGCCAATATAGTTTTCTTTCTTTCTTTCATAATTAGCCTGTGATCATGGCCAATCTCAGGTGTGTAACCTGTTTCATTGTTTCCACTATAAATGCCCTCTTTTTGCTAGCTTTTCTATTTTTGCTTTTGCTTCCTTGTATCAGTTACTTTATTTACATATGATTTGCATACATTTACATACTTTTTAACTCTCAGTTTTATTTGTATACAGCGTTCAAGTGCAGTAAGTGTAGAGCGTGGGTGAATGTTTTCATCCTCAGACTGAGGTTCTATATTTTTAAGAATTATAGCATTTTAGCAGTGTTCAGTTATTGTTGGAAGCTATCATATCTTTTGGCATGGAAAATCGGACTGGGAGGTTTTTTTTTACAGTAACCTGATGGCCCCAAACCAGACAGAGGCTTGCCACTGGTGATTGGTAAACCTGCCACACTGTTTTTGCTGTAAATGCCCTTTTGTTTTGCATGGCCAGCATGTAGGGAGTGAGAAATCACTGTCCTTTAGATGGCATTTTGACTCGTACATGGAACAAAATTCATGTTATAAGGTTGCTAAATCTGATAGGTCTCTTTTTGATTAAACTTCTTTTTTTTTTTTTTGAAAAATGCATAATTTCTAGAATTGTAACCTGTATGTCTAATATGCTTTGGCAAAATAAAATAAAATAAAATAAAATAAAATAAAATAAAATAAAATAAAATAAAATAAAATAAAATAAAATAAAATAAAATAAAATAAAATAAAATAAAATAAAATAAAATAAAATAAAATAAAATAAAATAAAATAAAATAAAATAAAATAAAATATTGCCATAGGGGTTCTTAATAAGGGTTCTAAGAATGTAAAAATATAAATTAAAGTTGATTCTTCTAAAAATGCTTCACTATGTATCCAGATGTTTCATAAGCCTAAACCCCCTGAAGGTGTAAAAGCATTGAGACAAGCCACTCTTTGTTCCATACAGTGAAGGAAAAATATCACATCCCTGTTTGGAAAGTCACTGCCAAACCCTAAACCAGGTTAAATACATTTCATTGAATGTGGAGAAAAGATTTTTAGTTTAACATCAGAATGAAAAGATACTATGGGTCAGTTCCATTAATATCCATTAATCAACAAGTTTTAAATAAACCAGCCTTTTTGGACCTGCTTACTTTTTCGGAAAGCAAATACCGGAGTCTTCATTTCCGCTTTTCCATTCATGTCTAAATAGTCGCAAAACAGAGAGTCAAGCTTATTTTAGCTGTTGTGCAAATGAAAGGTCATGTTATAAAAAACTTTACATTGGAAAGATTTGAGTGACATGAATTAGCCTTAGTAGTAAATTGTATATTTTGGAAGCAGATGTTAACAGGTCATTCAACCCAGTAGCAGCGTCTATGTACATGATGAAGACAAACTGTACTCCACCGCACCAACTGACGCGTTCTTCCATCACTAATCCCCAGAAGTCGTAATGTTGCCACTTGGTCATGGCGATGGTGAGTGTAAACGGCGCAGGGTGAAACTAGCTCCCGATGTCAGCGTCCGAGCCCGGTCTGTTGATCGTCTGGCTGTGTGATGCAGGCCTGCTGGAATCCAACGGTCGTTTACATCCTCCTGTCAAACAAGAACCTCCAGCCTGTCAAACTTTGTGGAAAGACGACAAAAACTACACTCCCCAGAGCTTTCCCTAAAGAAACGGCTTGAAGAAAGAGCTAAATAAGGGCAGAAATCTTGACAAATGTTTGGAAGGAAGGCAAGCGCTGCTAATCATCTGGAGCATTTGATGGATGTGTTCTTTCTGTGTTTGTTGTAAAGAAGACAAACCTGTTCTTTATCCATGTGGTGCTGTCACACCTGAGTTAACACAGCGTGCAAGATAAAAGTTACTGAGGACACGTAAGAGCCAGGGTGGCACTGGGACGCTCAGGTTGAAGGCCGGCCACCCAGTTTTAATTGCCAGAATATACTAATAAATAAAATTCACAAACAGGCATACCATCTGTTGTGAATATAGTTTGAAATAAGGGCTTAATATAATCCCTAGATTATAGGTCCATAATACCTGAAATATACAGTCCCATTGATTTCAAAGGAAGATCCGCAGATGGCACAGGACCTCCCCAAAGTGTGTGATTTAAAGGATAAGTTCACTTCCATAATAAAAATGTCTTGATAATTTAGTCACCCCCATGTCATCCAAGATGTTCATGCAGCAACAAATTAGCACAATATTGTTTACCTTAAAGGAATAGTTGACATTGAAAATGAAAATTTGCTCACCCTCAGGCCAACCAAGAAGAGTTTGTTTCTTCATCTGAACAGATTTGGAGAAATGTTGCATTATATTATTTGCTCACCAATTAATCCTCTGCAGTGAATGGGTGCCGTCGGAGAGTCCAAACAGCTGATAAAAACATCACAATAATCCACACCACTCCATCAATTGACATCTTGTGAAGCGAAAGTTTATGTGTTTATAATAAATCCATCAAGATGTTTTTAACTTCAAGCATTTTGAAGTTCTGAGAAGAAACCACTTCAACATGATGCACTAACCAGGTAAGACTAATGATCTACATTGTGTAATACTAATATATTTCAGTCAATACCATATTTAACTTCATATGATTTCAACTGCTATATAATCTCTCACATAATGGTTTCTCTATTCCACAGAGTCCTTTACACAAGACTGGGTCAACCTATCTTCTTGAGATTATAATAAGTAACATACAGAAGGTTGTTGCTGTCTTTTAATGCCATTTTTAAGTTGTTTTACCATCTATCTATAATTACTAACCAACTGAATATTTTCTGTTACTAACCATATTTTATGTATTTTGCAAGATTTATAATTAGATTATGAGGAAGAAGTATTCATAGTTTCATCCCGGAAAGGCCAAGCTGAAACACTCAATCAAGGTTGTGGCAAAAAGGCAAAGAGAGACAACACATGATGCAAATAGGTCATTTAAAATAATTTAAATCAGTGTGCTGTTATTAGTTTTGTATAGTGACTATTTTGAGTGGTTACATTACTGTAATTTTGCAGTTGCTGCGGTGAGGTCAACTGAGATAAACACAGAAAGAGCATTGAGGAGGACAGAAATGGTGGCATCTAATCAAATCACTCACCTGCAAGGGTTTTGGGAGGGATATATTTTAAATGTAACAATCAAGTCACTTTGCTTTAAGTCTTTTGGGTGGGATAAATTTTAAGTTTACCAATTAAATGAATCCGTGGGCCAATAGCTGTCTGGTTTGGAGGTGGGTTTAGTTTCACAGCAACCAATCCAGTTGAAGGGGAGGGGAGGGCACAGTGGCACAATGGTGTGAATGTTCCCAAAAGGAATGTTTGAGGGGATAACTTGCCATGGCAACAAATGGGCATTGCGTGGTAGAACACTCAGTAACACACATCCGAATTGGTATATATTCGGCATTATACAGAATATACCATCATATTTCCCATATCTGCCCAGTTATACTCCCAAATTCATCCAAAATTCATGTGGTGTATGCAGGAGGATACTGGTCCATATATACCTCTTTTCTTGCAGTGGTTGAGTCCAACTAAAATATGACAGGACTCTGGATTATTGCGATGTTTTTAATCAGCTGTTTGGACTCCCATTCCAACGGCACCCATTCACTGCAGAGGATCCATTGGTGAGCAAGCGATGTCATGCTACATTTCTCTAAACCTGTTCTGATGAAGAAACAAACTCATCTACATTTTGGATGGCCCAAGGGTGAATTCATTCTTAGCAAATTTTCTTTTTTGGGTGAACTATTCCTGGAGGCAGAACTACAGTTCCCTGCATGCACTGTGGCGTGACTAAATCATGCTGTTTTACTGTTCGTTTTGTTATTTGCAATGCATTTGTAGCCCATTTAATATGTAGTGGTCTTTACTGCAGGTTCATCTTTGTATGAACCTCTTGTACCTCTTTAGACAAAGATGGCATATTTTAAAGGATAAGACCACTTTCCGAATAAAATTTTCCTGACAATTTACTCACCCCCACGTCATCCAAGATGTTCAAGTCATTCTTTCTTCAGTTGCAAAGAAATTTTTTTTTTTTTTTTGAGGAAAACATTCCAGGACTTTTCTCCATATAATGGACTTCAATGGAGGCCAGTTTCAATGCAGCTTCAAAGTACTCTACACAATCCCAGTTGAGGATCCCACTATATGGACAAAAACCCTGGAATGTTTTCCTCAAAAAACATAATTTCTTTGCGACTGAAGAAAGAAAGACACCATGTTTACTGGTTCAACTAAATGAAGGTTCAACTTTAAATTTAAAGGAATAACTCAATCAAAAATTAAAATTATGTAATCATTTACTAAAGGACAGTGAGTAAAAATTACATTTTTGGGTGAACTTTTGGGTTAAATTTAACGTCTTTCTAAATTTGTGTGCCTTTATTTTATATTAGGACCAGAAATTAATATATTATGAAGATTGTTTCTACTGTTTTTGTTCATACAATGAAAGCCAGTGTGGTCCAAAACAGCCCTGAACCCGTGACTTTCATTCAATGGACAAAAAAAGTGTGCAGTTTTTGTACACTTAATTGTGCAGCTATTAAACCGTGTAAAATGGAGAAACACTGTCTCATAAAGGGTAAGGAATTCAGTATACATTCCCATAGACATTAGAAAGTAGGCACAGAGAAAACGTCCACCCCAAATTACCGAGGTCATCCCACTAGGAAATTTCAGTATATTAAATCGAGCTGTCATGTCATCTTCACTTGTGATGTAGAGTCCGGCTGCATGCATCTCTATGTGGGTCAGAGATCTGTGAGGCTGGGCTGACGGTGGCTTCAGCAGCCGTGTGCATTGTACCTGGTCATTCATTATAAAACAGTCTACAAATAATGAATGAGAATGGTGAGTAACCTGAGGATGAGGTGGGATAGAAAAACTCCACGACCTCATCTCCTCTCAACTTCAAAAAACTAAAAAAGACAATACAAAAAAAAAATGAACCTAAGGTTCAAGAGGCTAAAAACAGGAAACGGAGGCAGCTATAATTTATAAAGTGAAGGAAATGACCACCCTAATTTGGAAAAAAAGATATTTGTATCATCTTTCCGGGGCCTGGCAAGGAGTAGTGGAAGAAGATCATTCAAGTTAACAGACTCTTGAGTGGCCTTGATGTGTGTGGATGATTTCTCTGCAAACTTACTAGTGCAAGACCACATCTCCATAATTCAAGGACCACTCTTAATTTGCACCAGTAGCCAGATACTCTGTCTAATGTTGATAACACAGCAAGGAGTGTTGTACATCTGTCTAGAGAGCAGGAGAGGATGTTTACTTTTATGTGGAAAGAAATGAGTGTCCCGGGTGTTCCAGTTAAACAATGGAAAAACACTTACTGTAAGTGTTTCTGCTGAATTTTATCTTCAGAGACACAGGTGTTTGGAATGCCGTGGATCCACGCGGCAGGACCCTTGCAGCCCAGCAGGTATGGCTGCCCGTCCCCTTCACTGACTCCATCTAATTAATTAAATCCTTCACACCTCAAAAATCCCCCATTGATTTCAGCCAGCAATTCCTGAGCGCAGCTGGGGTGAGGAGGCCTTGGAGTATTCAAGTCAGTAGTGTAGGGACGAAATAAATGGTCTATCATCTGTCTTGGTTTAGGTGATGATATGATATTGACGTTTGGAATTATGACTCCTGCAAACTTCCTTTGGATGGATAGAAACCAGCCAGATGGCAGAGACAGAATCAGTGCAGTCTCAGAAGAACAGTGTTAGATAAAATGTGAAAAAAAAGGTACCTTTTGGGGTACAATAGATTTTTTTTTCACTGGAGCAGTACCCTTAAACGTAACACCTTTGTACTATATATAATTAAAGTCAGTGTTAGGGAAGCTACTTTGAAAGTGTAATTTACTGAGCTACAAACTAATCATAATTTGAAGAAGTCGCTATCTAAACTACATTGGAACAATGTGTTTTATAATTAAAAAAAATATGTAACTAATCAATGTCATAATTTATATTTTAATTAGAGACATACGACAGGACAAGGACAGGTTTTGAATGAATAATCACAGTTAGGGGACACTAAGGTGTTTTGTTGTATTTAGTATAAACATTTGATAATTTGCATAATTGAGTTAAAAACCTAATATATTGTATAGGAACTTGAACTTGTGAATCATGCTTGTGAATCTGTTTGTTCAACTTAAATGGCTTTCTCGCTCCCATATGCAGTGCTGGAAATTATATAGACATTTATTATGTCTATATAATGCCAAATATGAAAGAAAAGAATGATCAAGAATGAACTGATTCACTAGAATGAATCAGATTTTTCAAATCTGCAGACAAGAGGACAAGCCATTTAGGATGAACCAATTCACTACAATTAATTAGACTTTCTAAGGCCACACTTGAAATGAAGGACCATTCAGAATGAACTTATTCACTAGAATGAATCAGACATTCCAGTAATGCATATAAGAGTGAGAGTAAGAAGTATGAATATGAATCAGTAGTATGAATCAGACTACATACAATTTAAGAGGAAGTACCATTTAGGATGAACCAATTCACTAAAATGAGTTAGCTTGACCATGGCACATATTAAAAGAAAGGACCATTTAGAATAAACTTATTCACTAGAATGAATCAGACATTGCAAAACTGCATATGAAAGAGAGAACGCTATTAGAATGAATCAGACCTCCAAGCACTAGATATGTGAGAAAGAAAGCATAGTTTAGGAGAGCGTCTTTGATTTTTCCTTCAACTCTTGACTTAAAAAAATGAGATGTAATATTTGGTCATGTTACTCTACTACAATAGTGCTGTCAAACGATTAATCGCATCCAAAAGTTTGTGCTTACATAATAGACGTGTGTGAGCTATTTATTTATTATGTCTATATAAATGCAATCACATACATGTATGAAAAAGTATATTTTAAAATATTTACATTTATACGTGTTTATATTTATATATAATTTATATAAATAAATATTAATTTTATTTTATATAATAATATAACATTTTTCTTAAATATGTACATGCATGTGTGTGTCTATTTATATATACAAAATAAATATACACAGTACACACCAATATATTATGTAAACACAAACTTTTATTTTGGATGCGATTGATCGTTTAGCAGCACTACTCTACCAGCTGGTAAAGTAGTTTGTTACAGAACAAGTTTAGTTAGTTAGTTGCTCCTCAGTTTTTTCCTCACCGTGTTCCCTGCATGATCGTGAGGGTGTATGTGTTTGCGCAAAGCAGTTTGGACATTTCGGTGACACATGCAGGAGTGAATGCATAATGAAAAACAAAAGAATGAATAAATGAACAATACAGGATGAGAAAAGCTTTCAAGGCTTCTGATGTCCGACTTCAAACACAGCAGCGCAGTGGATCAGTTGGGAGAGGAGAGAGGGGTGGTACGATGGAGAGAGAGACGAAGATGGAGGGGGGAGATTAAGAGAAAGGTCAGAGGAGGATGCATCCTGTCTGCTTAACTCAGTGGCATGTCTGCGCAGTGGGGCGGCTGTGCTGTCTGTGTGTCTTTCCTCTTGATTGTACCATATATAGTAACTGATCCCTCAGTAGAGCGTCACACACGCAACATGCTGACTTGTTGCTCTTGAACTGACAAGTACTGCAATAATGGCTCTCGCTCGGGGTCCCGCAGCAAACGTGTTCCCATCCTGTGCTTCCCCCGTGGCAAATCTCGGTCACGTAATGCAATCAAGACTTGCATACGCTGATGAGTTAACTGTGTCACCCTGGGGAAATTGATCCTGGAGATCCATTTAGTGTTAAGAGATTGCCCACCTCTGCCCCATCCATCAAAGCTCAACTCAGGGAATAAGGCTCCTTTTTATCTTCCGAATTTAATTCCAAAACAAGATTTCTCAGCTGTCATGCTAAAGTAAGATGTCGCAGTCACTTTATGTGTCACATGACCCCTACCAGAGGAATAGCTGTGCAACAGGGCTGGATGTTGAGGGACAGTTTGCTAATGAACGATAAGAATGAATCTCTTAATATTACCCATGATTCCCCTGGCTGGCATGCACATCCCAAATCAATCTGTTTTCTTATGACAAGGGCAAAGTCTCAGTGATTGCACATATGACCCATGACAGTGATTGTTGAAAGGCGACGCTCTGGCAGGCCAATGTCCTTGAGCTTAATGGCTTCAAATTAAACTCCAGTTGCATTCTGGGATACTGGAGCAGCGGAAATGGACATGGAGTGGCTAACGGAGTATCAAAACTGCTGAAAAGGTAGGAGTTAGTTGGCAATGTTATAGTTCCTGTAAACAAAAAAGTTTGTGCTATTCAGGGTTATTTTAGTATATAAGGAAGTGTTATTATAGTTTTATATTAATATTTTAAATTAGTTTTTATTTTTATATTTTCTGTATTTTTGTTTAAGTTTTAGTATTTTTGCAGTTTGTCATTTTTCTTTGTTTTTTTTAAACACATTTTTAAATATCTATATAGTTGTCATTATTATTATTTCAGTTTTAATATGATCAAGATAAACTAAATGAAAATGAGAAATGTTGTCTTGACAGCTAGCTGAAATTAAATGTTTACTTAATATTAAATTATTTTATTTAAATATTTTTATTCAGTTAATGTAATTGTTTTATGGTTTTAGTTTAGTTGTAATAACCTTGATGCTATTAAAACTATATATGTTAATAATGTTGCATATTGTTGGGTACATGCATTTCATTGTCAATTATTAAAATAAATATTAAAATCAATTATGGTTGTTAAAATATTTTGAAACCAAACACTCAAGTTCAAGTTCATTTATTTATCAAGCACATTTAAAAACAGTCACAAGACTGACCAAAGTGCTGTATAATTAAAATCAAACCATAAACACATAAAACAGGGATAATAAAACATATACATTAAGAGCCAAAAGGAATGACAGATAAACAGGTCAAACTACATGTAAACCAATTTGCATATTGTTTGACATATGTATTTCATGGCACAATATTAAAATAAATAGTAACATGCTCAATTATGGTTGCCAAAACATTTAAAAACCCAACACTGAAAGTATATGTTAATAATTTAGCATATTGTCAGGCACAATCATTTTATGATCATAATAAATGATTTTAAATGTTTGATTTAAAGGATATTTTTGTACACTTTCGTATGATGAACAATTTTGGAATTGCATTGGGTCAACAAGATATTCGATGTAAAATTTTTAAAGCAAACCAATTGAGAACCACTGATATAATATTTATCATTATGCTACCAGGGAAACATAATTTGATAAAGATTTTTCATTTATGACCTTTGACAGAGAAGTTAAGGTCTTTACAACAGAGCTGAATTATCTTCTTTCACTATATTGGGCGTATCCACAATCACTCACATGGTTTATCTCTACAATCAGTCATATATAGTATCTCACAAAAGTGAGTACACCCCTCACATTTCAGCCAAAATTTTAGTATCTTCTCAATACTGACAATACTACACAAATGAAACTTGTATATATTTTAGAGTAGTCAATGTGCAGCTTGTATAGAAGTACAAATTTACTGTCCTCTAAATATAACTCAACTTATAGCCATTATTGTCCAAATAACTGGCAACAAAAATGAGTACACCCTAAGTGAACATGTCAAAACTGTGTTCAGAGTGTCAATATTTTGTAGGGGCACCAGTGTTATCTAGCACTGCCTTAATCCTCCTGGGTTTGGAGTTCACCAGAGCTGCACAGATGGTTGCTGGCACCCTCTTCCACTCCTCCATAATAACATCATGGAGCTGCTGGATGTTAGACACATGGTGCTTCTCCACCTTCAGCTTTAGGATGCCCCACATGTGCTCAATAGTGTTCAATGTGTTCAGGTCTGGAGACATACTTGGCCACTCCATCACCTTCACCTTCAGCTTCATCAGCAAGGCAGTTGTCATCTTAGCGGTGTTTTTGAGGTCGTTATTATGTTGGAAAGCTGCCATTTGGCTTAGTTTCTGAAGGGAGGGCATCATCTTCTGCTTCAGAATGTCACAGTACATGTTGGAATCCATGTTTCCCTCAATGAACCGCAGCTCCGCAGTACCAGCAGCACTCATGCACCACCATGCTTGACTGTAGACAAGACACAATTTTCTTGGTACTCCTCACCAGGGAGTCACCACACATGCTGGACACCACTGAGCAAACCAGTTTACCTTAGACTCATCAGACCACAGAACATGGTTCCAGTAATTCATGCTCTTGGACAGGTTGTCTTCAGCAAACTGTTTGCAGGCTTTTTCTGTGAGCCAGCATCAGAAGAGGCTTCCTTCTGGGACGACGGCCATTACTTGTTGCAGTGTGCGGCGTATAGTCTGAGCACTGACAAGCTGACCTTCCACTTCTGCAACCTCCAAAGCAATGCTGGCAGCACTCATGCGTCTGTTTTTTTGAAGCCAGCTCCTGCACCTGACGCACAGCATGAGGACCTAACTTCTTTGATCAACTCTTGCGAAGCCTGTTCCGAGTGAAACCCGTCTTGGAAAACCTCTGTATGACCCTGGCCACTGTGTACTGTAACTCAGTTCCAGGGTGTTCCTGATCTTCTTATAGCCTCGGCCATCTTTGTGGAGAGCAACAATTCTAAATCTCAAATCCTCAGAGAGTTCTTTGCCATGAGGAGCCATGTTGAACATCCAGTGGTCAGTATGACAGAATTGTACTCCAAGCACCAAATTTTAACTGCTCTAAAACAAGATACACAAATTGGTCCTGTCAAGCAGAAAGAAACATGAACATCATGAATAGGACATGTGGCTTTGCATGGTTAAACGACATATAGCTGTTTTTACATAGGGTGTACTCACTTTTGTTGCCAGCTTTTTTAACACTAATGGCTGTATGTTGTTATTTTCAGAGGACAGTAAATCTTTACTGCTATACAAGTTGCACATTGACTACTCTAAAATATATCTAAGTTTAATTTCTATAGAATTGTCCCTTGAAAAGATACGCTAAAATGATTGCGTGCACTCACTTTTGGGAGATACTGTATATATAGAAAATGCCATTATCAGCAAAACACACAGTGCATCCAACAGACATGAGCGTTAAATCTGAAGTATCTGAGACGGACAGCTGAAGGGTCAGACACCATCATTCGACCATCATGAGCTAAATCGAATTTGATTCTATTACAGCGCAGTCTCCTCCACACAGACCTGCAGACAGCAAGATGGAACCTACTTTGAGCACACAGGCATTATTTTAATATCACACATAATTCATCACTTTAGTACATGATCAACAGTCTCCGGGAAACATAAAACAGAGCACAATGGAATGTTCTAATAAAATTGTGGGTTCACCGTCCAGTTACTTTTGCCATGAGTCCATAATCCTTGAAATAATTGTCACATCTTTGGAATGACCTACTTTTCTTCTTACCCTTGCTCCCCTTGTATCCCTCTTTTATTCACTTGCACAGCTATTTTACAATCCACTGTTTTACATTACATTGCAAGAAGAAACCACATTTTTAAAATATGAAATAGAAAACCATTTAAATTGTAGTAATATTTCATAATGTGTTTCATGTGTTTAATGTTTAATAAATGTTGAATTAAGTATGTTTTTCCCTTTTTTTTCTTGTTTAAAGCTTAAGTCTCACTAAATATCATTTGTTTTATTCTTAAAACAAGAGAAAACTATATTACTTTTCCCTCTTAGATTTTATTGAAAGACATCTTATTAGCGCATGCAATTTTACATCAAGTAAATGTATCTTTAAAAAAATAAAAAAGCATTTAAATATTGAAAAAAGTACTCATTAAGAAAACATTTTTTTGCCATTGCAAATTGGCTTGATAAACACTTACTTGTTTGTAAGAATATTAGCTGACTTTTAATCATTCATAACCTCTTCGTCAAGAATAAACAAAAACTACAAGCTAGGATGCTCCATCTCCTGCCTCTTTAAAAGCAGGGAGAGAGAGAGAAAAAAGGAAAAGCGATATGGGATTCGGTGCTGTTTGTGATGCCCGTGAGCAAAAAACATTTTATAAATAACTAAGAGACACATGCCTGAGGCTCATTAAAATTAAACAAGCCCTCAAACTGAAAACATACGGCGTCAGAGATATTAATAAAAACCAAACCCCAGGGCGAGAGGAGTCAATGCAGGGCATGAATGGCAACAGTCATCTCAAACCCAGCATGGTAGACAGGCGACATATACCACCTGTGTGCATGTGAGTGTACATGCATGCACCTGCTGTGAAGAAAGAGAAGAACTGTGTGTGAGCGTTTGAAACGACAAACATGATTATTGGTGATATGCAAATGACTGATTTGCAGTCTATGTGAAAATGTGTGTGTATTGACCCTCCCAAAATAGACACACACACAGGGCACACCCAGTAACCCAACACACAAATGACAAACAGTTAGAGCTGATTATAACTAACACTAGTGTCCAAAGGACACGTTTGAGTTAATAACTGTCATCTGCATGAAGCAGAATCAGACAAGTTGCCTACACAGCATTTTATGCTGCATTAAAGGAATAGTTTGAGTTTGTTTCTTTATCGTAATAGATTTGGAGAAATGTAGCATTACATCACTTGCTCACAAATGGATCCTCTGCAGTGAATGGGTGCCGTCAGAATGAGTGTCCAAACAGCTGATAAAAACATCACAATAATACACAAAGTAATCCACACAACTCCAGTCCATCAATTAATGCATTGTGAAGTGAAAAGCTGTGTGTTTGTAATTGTAAATTCACATGCTATGCAAGATATGAAACCTAGTTGCATGCATTAATATGAGATTAAGAGCCACTGATGAGTGAAGATCACTGATAGCTTTGTCAGAGCCTGTGTCAATAAAAGAGTGAAAAAAGCTTATCTGAGAGAGCCAGTGAGATTGCATGGAAATTGTACTCATAGAACTATATTGCAGATGAAAAAAAAAAAATGTGAATGCAAGCCAGATCCTTGCAAGGACTTGTTAATTTTTTTTTTCTCTGCCATTGTTTCACATGCTTTTCTTTACTTTGTTCACATATGAATTTCTCATAAGAAATAATGTAGGCAAAGCCAAGATGTGTGTTTAGTAATATAGACACATTTGCAAAGAAATATTTAAGCATGGCCTTGAAAATATTATAAAATGCTTGTGGGACTGTGTATATAACTAGATACATAAAGCACTAAATATTGAGGTGGACTTGACAATACACACTGTCATTCAAATAGTTTGGGGTCGCTAGAATGTTTTTATGTTTTTGAAAGAAGTATCTTATGCATTTATTTGATCAAAAATACAGTCAAAAGTAACCTTGTGAAATATTATTGCAATATAAAATAACTGCTTTCTATTTTAATAATATGTTTCAATATATCGCGAGAGCTTTCTGATCCTCAGAAAGCGACACAACTGACACGTTCAAGGCCCAGAAAGGTAGTAAGGGCATTGTCAAAATAGTCCATGTGACATCAACCGTAATGTAATGAAGCTACGAAAATACTTTTGTGTGAAGAAAATAAAAATAACTTCAACAATTTCTTCTCTTCCGTGTCAGTCTTTGATGCATGTTCACGAGATTACCACATAAAATGTTCTGACGTAAAATGTCCATCTCTCTTAGTTCATTGTCTGTATATTCTGGTTTGAATAAGTAAGGCTGGACAAAAACTTGCAAGTCATCCTCTCTTTCGAAATCTTCAGACATGTTTACAAAGACTGTTTTATGTACACTGTGCATCTTCCTCTGCTTGCAAACAAAGCAAAGCATCAAATGCATGCATCGTGATTCTCTCGTGACCATGCATCGACTGACACGAAACAGAAAAAAATAGTTGAATAAAGTCGTTATTTTTGTTTTCTTTGTGCACAAAAAGTATTCTCGTAGCGCCATAACATTACGGTTGAACCACTGATGTCACATGGACTATTTTAACAATGTCCTTACTAACTTTCTTGGCCTTGAATGTGTCAGTTGTGTCGCTGTCTATGCAGGGTCAGAAAGCTCTCGGTTTCTCAATAATTTAATCAGCCATAACAAAAATATTTATTTGCCAGAAATTACTATCAGTGAATCTCTAACACATAATGCGCTAAACTTTTCTGTCCGGTGGTGTGGTACACTGACTTCGGCTGTACAGGTGAGTGGCATGTCCCTAACTGACCTGGGAACAGTGGATGCCTGATATCATCACTGTGTTCAATTCACAGGACTCCTGCTCAGCCAGCCGTTGCCGTGGTGATGTTGATGTAACATTCCTGTAGAAAAGTGCTGCTGAAAAGAGGAAGGTGTGTGCGTGAATGATCCAAAGGGAGGGCTGAAAGGTATTGAATCCTGAGGCAATGAGACAGGCGGACGGAGCACTCTGAGACAAAAAGAAAGAGGTGTATGTGTGTGTGTGTGTGTGTGTGTGTGTGTGTGTGTGTGTGTGTGTGTGTGTGTGTGTGTGTGTGTGTGTGTGTGTGTGTGTGTGCGTGCATGTGTGTGCGTGTGTGCGTGTGTGCGTGCGTCTGAAGGAAAAAGAGAATAGACAGTGTCAGCGCTGGAGGCAGGAAAAGCTACATTTCAGATTCTACTTTAGATTTCAGCTGTAAAACACAATAACATTTCATTAATAAGAAACCACACAGATATGTGAAATCAATGCATGTGACACACATTTGGATCGGAGGGAATGTCATATAATAAAAATCAATAAATCATATATTTTTGCTCCAATAATACAGAGCAATAATACAAACAAAAATGTTTCAAAGCAGCTTTACGGTATTAAACAGGGAAGTAGCATAATCAGTAATGCCAACTTCATCAAATATAAGACAAATCCAAATTCTGCTGTAATGCAGCTCTAAAAAGACAATAGTGTCAATATTCAGCTCCTGTCAGTTTCGAGCTCCCACATGAAGCTAATTTAACACACTTCATTGCTGTTGCTGATGAAAGCATAAATAGACACTACAAAACGTGTCTATATAAGTCAATATATTGTTTAACGTGTTGTTTAAGTTCAATATAATTGATCATAAGTCTATCACAGACCTACAGCCCCCAGAAATCCATTTTGCAATCGTGTTTCAAGGGTAAACATGATCTTGTGTTTCTTCTACACTATTTTTCTTTTAATTGTTATTCTATATACAGGCCATGTCAAGATTTAAAGCAATATAAGAAATAAAGATAAACTAATGTTAAAAAATAGCACATTTAATTATGCCCTATATTAGTTAGGAAACCCTACACCCTACCATATGTTTTCTTTTTAATAATATAGGGTATAATTACATGTTTTTTAACAGTTTATTTTATATACTAAATTAACTAAATTAATATTAAAATGGCCTTAAAGGAACAGTTTGCTCAAAAATGTACATTTTCTGAAAATATACTGAGAGTTTGTTTTTTTTCTTCAGAACTAATTTGGAGAAATTCAGAATTCCATCACTTACTCACCAATGGATCCTCTGCAGTGAATGGGTGCCGTCAGAACGAGAGACCAAACAACTGATAAAAACATCACAACTCAACATTAAACCCAACATTAACAAATCCAAAGGCATTTTAACTTTAAACCATCGCTTCTGGCCAAAATTAGTCTATAATCCATAATAACTCTTTCTTTATTATGGATTATGAATAATTATGGATTATGAACAATTATAGATAAGAGGACTCATATTTTAATAGGAAGCAGTTTAATGCCTTAATATTGGATTAGTTTCTTTCAAACATAAAGCTTTTCACTTCAAAAGATATTAACTGATGGACTGGAGTCATGTGGATTTATTTGTGGTTTATTGTGATGTTTTATTAGCTGTTTGGTCATTCTGACTGCAGCCATTCAAATTCTCAAAATCTGTTCTGATGAAGGAAAAACTCATTTACATCTTGGAGTTTTTTGGGTGAACTATTTCTGTAAAAATACAGCATGTTAATACTGGTTTGCATCTGGGATTTAAAAAAAAAAATGTTTGTCTACTAATTTTAGTAAATATGCAAAAACACTGCACAGTGCATGACAAAATAAAACAGTAAAAAAAAAAAAATTGAAGCATTTCCTATTTCTGCATGTAAAAATTCTCCTTTTGTTGTTCCCTCTTCCCTCCCCCTTTCTTTCTCTCCAGCAGACCGTGAGGCGTGTGCTGCTGATACAGTAGTTGGGAGGTTTTTATGAGCGGCTGCACTTACTCCCAATATTTTCCGCTCAAAACGTTTCAAACCATGTCTCAAATTAGCAGAAGCCTGGCCCTGTATACTGGGAGCACCACCTAAGGCCTGTAATGAAAAA